>CM051835.1:56546050-57233550 GCA_028451465.1 Erethizon dorsatum | reverse complement strand
TCCTGTGGGGTTCAACTTTAAAATGAAAATAAAGAAATGGCAGACTCAAAGGAAAAAAGGTACTGAATCCAAGCACTTAAAAATATTCTAGTTACTCACTAGCATTTCAATCAGATTTGTAAGACAAGAAAAATCAGGATCCTCCTTGTTACAGATGTAACAACGTGTAGGCTATAAATTTTTTTCAACAATCAGAGTTTAAAGAGCTAATTTATATAAATGGGCTTTAAAAATGATCACTTTTTTCTGTCATAGTGTGATAAAGATCTATCATAAAAGAAAGATTACACTGTTTTGCATAGCTTCTTGTAATGTTCTCTAGATGTGTCTTATTTCTTATAAATTTAAATTCTTATTTATGAAAGTATAGTTTGATACTCTATAAAGAACAGTATATTATTTATTTAAAAATATCATACTATCTGAATATGAAGTACCACAACTTTCTACAGTCATTCAAACCAGCACAGAAAAAAAATTCAATACGGAATCCCAAGGGACCAATCAAAAATCTTACAAGATGACTTGTCCGTTATTGACAATACATACATGGGAAGGTTGAGGTTTATCCAGGAAGGCAACTGATGTTAAACGTGCAATAGAACCTTCGAAGTAATTGCTGCTCCAGACAGTTTGCCATCTCTTTATGTAGCCTGTTTATTCTTAGCACCAAAAAATGGGGATACAATTTCAAAAAAAAAGATTGTATCTTGTAACTTTAGTAACTCTGTTCCTTTTTATTTTTTCAGGCTGAATATCACCACCTCTTACTTTTGTTCAAACTGTTGTCAGAATCCTGTTATATAATCATGAGTCTACTCTGCTCAGATCTGTTTCTTTCCATGTTGGGAATACTTTATGAACTTGGTCCTTTCTAAATACTGTGTAAGTCTGGTAAGAACGACTGAAACTAAACCTCGAAATTAGCACAATATGAGACTGAATGTACAGTTTATACATAATCACATTACATCATTACTTCAGTGATATTCCTAAATTGATTAGTAATGCCTTCCTCATTAAAGAATTGATGATAACTTTCAGCATTACTGTCTATGTGTACACGTGTGGTCTCTATTCTAGTGCAAATCAGGTTTATACTTTGCTGAGCTTTGTCTATTATTTTCTGTGTTCTGTTATCTTTGGCCATACTGATCAGCTCCTCCCATCAAAAAGGACACTAATACTATTTACAGAAAGGTTTAGTCAAGATTTAAGTAGATGCTCAAAGCTCTCATTTAAAATTAGGTGTTTATGAATGGCCTCAGGGTTGGCCTTAAGGAAGGTTGAACCAAATCCAAAATCCTTCAAGGCACACTGAAAGTTGGGAGCTGAAGACACTAGATGAAAACACAAGTTTTAAGGGTAAGGACTGGGATTACTAATAAGCAATGAAATCAAGACTTGTCGATAAGGTAGGGAATGAATTTACCCAGGTCATGTGACTGTCTCTAACAGTTACCATGAGGAGATGGAAGTCAGCAGCTGAATGCCTACATCTGGGCATCTGATGACCCAGAAAGCAGAGAGCATGGCCAGTCCCATCTAGACCAATAGAATGGAGGTCAGAAAGATGATTCTCCAAGAAAAATCTTCTGTATTCTGTTTTCACCATAAGGATGATGGGTGAGCAAAACAACAGATGTCCATCACTGCTTTCTAGCTTTTTGAATGTGGGCTTGTTACACAACTTTTTGAGCTCAGCTTTTGTATTTAGAAAATCAGGACCTTCCTACAAGGGTTGTTGGGAGATTGTGAGGTCATTTATGTAAACTGACTCTCAAATGTGAACAAAGTAAAAAAAAAATAAATAAACTTAAGTGATATCCTAAGAGCAATGTTTATATTAATAAAAATATGTACCAAGAATATATATGTGTATATACATATTTTGATTCACAATAATTTTAAAAGTTGTGCTTAGAAAAAAACAAGAAGGGACTTGAGTCCAAAATGTAAATATTGGGCCAGTGAGATGGCTCAGTGGCTTAAGCGCCTGCCTGGCAAGCGCGAGGGCCCGAGTTCGACTCCCGGAACCCACATACGAAAAAGGGGCCGGTGATATCTCTCAGAGGCATGGGTGCCTGCTGGCGCGCGAGGTCCTGAGGTCGACCCCCCGGGTACCCACACACACACACACAAAAACCAAAATGTAAATATTGATTGTCTTTAGGTAATAAGCTGATGGAAAATAATTTTCTCCAGTTTTCATATATTTTCCAGATCTATTCAATTTATTTTAGAATGTGAAATAATATTTTAAAATACAGTAGAAAAATACATAATATTATCACTAATCTGAAAAAATCTTTTTTTTTTTGTAGGGATGATTAAGTTCAAGAATACTTCCTTTCAAGAATATAATTCACTAAGTACTAGGAATGATTTGAAAATCAATATACAGCATTCTGTTGTTTATTTTTATTTAATTTTATCAGGATCATTGATACTTAAACTGTTAAAATTTTAGACTAAAGAGGTGAGGACACAGTTGCCTTTTATAGAGTGAGTAATAACTCTGTTTAAAACAAGTATTTAACTCATTCACTGCTTCTTTTTTATTTTTTTTACTACTACCTGTTGTGTTAGATAGTATCTACATGCCTTGTTGGTACTTATAAGTCCAGTATCTAAAATTATAATAAAAAAACTATAATAGAATTGGCTTGTATCATTTTCCTTATCAAATGATTCTTCAATGGTTTGAATTCAAGGAAGTTCGTATCTAAAAATACCTTAAAAATCATATAATGACACTCTTTGTTTGGCAATTTTTTTTTTTTTTTGTGAGTATTGGGGGTCGACCTCAGGACCTCGAGCACCAGCAGGCTAAGCGATATCACCGGACCTTTTTTCATATGTGGGTTCTGGGAGTTGAACTCGGGCCCTCATGCTTGCCAGGCAGGCGCTTATGCCGCTGAGCTGTCTCACCGGCCCTTGTTTGGCACTTCTAACAGTATTCCTATTGTACTTGTGTGTGCATACGTACGTGTGAGTATACTCACATGCTCACTTATTTCACAATAGAGTTGTGTTCTAGTAACTTTCACTTTTAATAATGCTGAGTTATACTTTTAGAAACTTGCTTTCAGTGAATAGGAGCCTCATAATTGTGTTTTGCACAATTATGTTTAACTGTACAATGATATTTAATTTTCAATACTCTAAAAATTCCCATCAAGGTTAAGTAGATGATATTAAAAAATTTAGTAGTGTAATAATAATAATGTCAAAGAAAAAAATAAAGTATGGAGAAACACCCCAAGTTTTTTTTTTTTTTGTAAGTTTAAGGGAGGATATAGGAATGAAACGAAAAATACAAGAAGTGTTACTGCTGCTGTGGAGACGTTTATCACATGCAGTGAGAAGACAGGAAAAGCACTTGTTTGGCTGGAAGAGAGAAATTTAAGGGAGGCTTCAGTGGTGGAAGCATTTGATGGGAGATTCAGAAGCTGTGTTAGAAAATACCGTTTAACAAGGGAGCCTAGAAAGGGCCCGGCATAATACAGTTCACTGAAGAGTACCGTTAACAGGCTGCTGGTGGAAAAGAAAATGATTCAGGTTATAAACCGATAGAAAAGTTTTTAACTTTTCATTTCAAAGTAAGTAACAATTCACCAGAGATAGTGAAAAATATTCCAGGAAGGTTCTGTGTACCTGACCCAGTCTCCCCAATGCTATTTTCTTGTATAACTGTTGTGCAATATCAACACCATGCAGTGTACAAGCCTCAGAGCTTATTCAGGTTTTACTGGCTATACACACACCCACTTGTAGGTATGTTCGCCTGCTTAGTTCCACTCAGTTTTATCACACGTGTATCTTCAGGTAGCTGCTACCAAAATCAATATGCAGAATTTTTCCATCACCACAGGATTCCTTTGAGCTTGCCCTTGATAGCTTCTATGCCCCCTACCAATTTTGTTCCCTACCTTCCACTTTCCTTTAACTGTAATACCTGACAATCACTTATCTGCTTTCCATCTATTTTACTTTTCTCCTTGCTGAGACAAAATACCCAACACCCACAAGTGAAGGAAGAAAAGGTTTATTTAGCTCAGTTTGTAGAGGTTTCAGTCCATAATTGGCTGGCTTCAAAGGCAAGGTGGCACATGGCAGAGGGGCAACCATTTACGGCACCAGAAAGCAGCAAGAGCAACAAGAGAGATAGGGGAGAGCAAGCCTCTTTCAGTCCCTTATGTTGGTATGCTACCCACACTAGGGAGGGTAGAGCACTCACACCCTTAATCTCAGCATTGGTCCATGAATCAGTCACAAACTCTAGATTCAGCCACCTAGGAAGAGCCCACCCCTCCATGACCGCATGAGGCTTTGGGGGGATATCCAGACACAAACCATAATATTGTCTCTATAGGTACATACTGTAATGACACAATGTCATTTATAAGGGGAAGACCGTCATTAGGCTCATGATTCTGGCAGCTAGAAAGTCCAGATAGTAATGGTGCTGGGATCTGGTGAGAACCCCCAGCTACATCACAACATGGCAGATGGTGTCACATAATGGAAACAAATGGGGAGTTCACATGGCAAGAGAGGAAAAGTGATTTCAGAAAGGCAGTCAATCCAGTCCCTAGAGCTCTAACTCAGTCTTATGAGACAGGCAGTAATTGATTCTAGTGGTGGTGCCCACATTGACCTAATTACCTCCCCCACTAGGCCACACATCTGAAAGGCCCCAATGCCTGGAAAGATTGCTACACTGGACATCAAGATCCAGCAGGAGTTTTGGTGCAGACAAACCACATTTGAAATAGCATCATGATATGAATATATCACAATTTTGTTTAACCTTTCACCCAATGAAAGATGTTGGCTTTTTTCCAGTTTTTGACTATTACAAATAAAGCTGCTATGAACATTCCTTTATGTGTTTTTGTCTGAACCTATTAATTGCCTAAGACCACTGAGTTGTACGTAAAGCATGTTTTTGTTTTTAATAAAAACTGTCAACCTGTTTTCCACAGTGACTATATCATCTTACATTCCCATAAACAATGTATAAGTAATCGGCATTTACTTTTAAATTTTTATAGTTGCCTATATATTTTAGGGTACTTTCAACATAATACATGGTGCAAACTTTCTACCTATGATACCTTTTTAAAGTAAATACTTAAAAATAAAAATTAAATAGCTAAAATCAATTCAATGTTATAGTATTCGTTTTTTCTTTTTTAGGGTACTTTCAACATAATACATGGTGTAAACTTTATACTTATGATATTGAATTTTCTTTTTAAAGTAAATACTTAAAAATAAAAATTAAATAGCTAAAATCAATTCAATGTTACATTATTAGTTTTTCTTTTTTCTTATTGCTGTGATAAAAACAATGTAGGTGGTAGAGGAGGAAAGATTGGGTAACTGTGGATAGGTATTTAAGTTCCCTGAATGTGATTATTAAATATGAGCTAGATTTGGCTCCTAATCGTGTTCCATTACTAACTACTTTGGATTTAGTTCCCTTGAGATTAGTTTGTCATATTAATGACTAAATATAAATATATAATAATAATTAAAAACATGATTGTTGAGAGAATGAATTGAGACAAGATATGTAAAATACTTAGTTTGATGCTCAAAATATTATGAATCTTCTAGCTGTTGCTGCAAAATGAGCTGCTGTGCAGGCCAAATAAACATGAGGATGTGGCACGCAGAGCTCAAGAAATGAACACAATATGCGCACCAGATTCAGAGAAGTTCAGTGGTGCTAACTTACAAACTGAGAAAGAGACAAACTGCCTCAGGTAAACAAATTAACAAAAGGAGTAGATTTATCTATGGTATGGAAATATATCCTTTTCTTTACTCTTTATGTAGTAGTACATATCAGTTTTCAAATTCACAGAAAAATACTGAACCCTTTGGAGTGTGCAGGTTGTCATTCAATTATTATTTCATTAGTTTTTTATTTTGTTTTTTCCCTTTTTAGCTAGATTCTCCTCTTTTAACTCCCCAAACTCAAAAATAGGATTTGAGACAACTGAGATGAAAGGCTGTGATTTAGTAGGGACTGAGGCTTCCCTCGAGGAACTTTACCACTCCCTTAAATTTGGGATTTCAGTAAATTACAGAATCTCTCCAACCTCTCTCTATATTCTTCTATATGAAATACACATTTATAGCTTCTCCATGGTTCCTCCTCAGGATGCAGGTCATATTCAGGATTCCTGACACATGGTAGGAGTTCATTAAAAAGTAGCTTTTAAAAAATTCTTATACCTAGTCTGATTAAATCAAACTCACATGTTGGTAGGACTGAATTTGTCCATCTGTCTTTTTGCAATCATTACAAAATGGAGTTTCCCACAAGGGTTGAATGTGAGGTTAGGTATGAGAAATGAATGTAAGACTGGGAGATGAGCAAGGTGAGGTGTGAGTGTGGGGGTGGTATCCCTATATAATTGTTCATGCTGATCCCAAATATCCAATACTCATGCATCCACCCATCCATCCATCCATCCATCCATCCATCCATCCATCCAATGAATACATAAATAATAATAGTAACCTTAAAACCTAAGCAGTAATGTGTTGACCTGTTCACAATTCACCCAAAGAGACTCAGTCAAATGTAGTTGGCTACAGTTGGAGCCCTGATGAATTTGAACCACTTTCTTGGTATAGAAGGTAATGGTCAGTTGTTGCGTTTAAATACGGAATAAAAGGGAGAGTTTCAGAGTGAGAGACTCGTTTTACTCATGGGGAAACTGCAGGGAAAATTCACTTTAGTTTTCCTACTAATAAGCTTCATAGAAGTATGGAAGATTGATGATAGTGGCAATTTTTTTTGCCCATCATATCAATCACAAAGAATATCAGCTAGCCTTTTCAAATTTGAAAGACTTTATAATTTAGGTAGGAAAGAATTTTTAAGGAAGCCCAGCAGGATAAGAACATCACTGTTAATCCTTCTCGAATTTTAGATTTTTCCCTTTATAATTGGTGGGAAATTTATTCACATATAATAGAATTAGAAATGAAAACCATCAACAAAATACACAAAAACCACCAGATACACTTAAGATTCCATATTGGAAGTTGTTAAGGATTATTTGTTACAGAATATTTGGCTTTGCAGCGTTTAAAATTTTATTTAAGTGGGTAATTATGGTTAAAATACTACAAACTACAGACTAACGAAAGAATAAGCTTAAAACTGTAATATCACCATTTATTTCTGGTTACATAATTAAATGACAACAGCATTAAGGAAAGATTTAAATTTACAATAAAACTTTCTAAAATGTACCTTGGCATTACTAAAGCACTGTGCTTTTATTTTATTTCAAGTTAACTGGATGATGCACTACTATGAATGCTTTTTATGATTTTTAAAATGATTTTTTGCAACATTAAATTTTATAACATGAAACATAATTAGAACAATGAAAATAAGAAGTGTTATCTAACCCACCAGATTATAGCAATAATTGTCTTTATTTGTCTCTCTTAGTCAATCACTCCCCCCCTACTTTTCATTGATCACACATGAATTGGGGGGGAAAATCTGTCAATATAATATATGATTCTTTCAAATCCATTAAGTATTTTTCAAGATACTCCACATTCTTCAACAGCTCTCAGAATGGATTTTGATTCTTAAAAAAATTAAACCTAAAATTCTTTAAGTTTGATGAACTAAATAAAGCTATTAACAATTATAGTAATTTTGAAACCAACATTAAATTTCCTTGAGTTATTTATTTGGAAAAAAGCAACAAATTTGTCAATATGTAATAGTCATTATTAGTACAGAGTTTTATGTATTATTTTTATTTTAAATCAGTACTGCAAAAGATATCCTCCCTCAAAGATTTAAGAGTTAGACTCAGGGTAGGATCATTCCTTGTAAGAGAAGAGTATCCCAATTTTTTTTTTTTTTTTTTTTTTTTTAATATGTGGGTACTGGGAGTTGATTTCAGGACCTCGCAGTTGCCAGGCGGGCACTTATGCCGCTAAGCTATACCACCAGCCCGATGAGTATCACAATTTTAAAAGGATTTTAACTAGGTTTTGGAAAGTATGTGCTATGGATTGAATTTTGGTTCCTTGAACTTCAGGTGTAAACCCTAATCCCAATGTGACTGTTTGGAGACAAGGAGATTAGGAGGTAATTACGGTTAAACGAAGTCATGTGAATGAGATCTTAATCCAACAGGATTGATAGCTTTATAAGAAAAGGAAAAGAGAGCAATCTATTTGTCTCTTTCCACACAACCATACACGCTATCCCCCGGGGAAAGGACACATGAGAATATAGGTAGAAGATAACGATCTCTAAGGCACTGGAGAGTACTTAGCAGAATCCAATTCAAGCAGACATTGATGTTGGACTTTCCAGAACTATGAGAAAAGAAGTTTCTGTTCTTTACACCATTCGATTTATAGCATTTATCTGTATAGCTCAAAGAAAAACAGTATACTTCGCAGACAATGCTGCACTTGGAGCTAGGAAACCAATGTTACAGCCCTCACTTTGCTACTTGAAATGTTTTTGAACACGGCAAAATTACTTGTTTTGACCCTCTATTTGCTCATCTGTAAAACGAGTACGGGAATCTTGATGGTAATTTTAAGGGTAATCTTGAGTCAGACACTGCAATGGAAACAAAACTAACTTTAAATCTGTGAAACAGATTTTAACCTCCAAATTAATGTTGGAAGAGTTTGGGAATATTTACTTATGTAAGATATATTTATATAAATTCTAAATATAAATATTTAATTTTTTTTACAAATAGATTATATGATACCAACTAATACCATAGATGGTGAGACAAAATTCAGTCTATTCATTTTTTAAAATGATATCATCAAAGACTTATAAATGTATGAAATGTAGCATTATGAAATATAAAAATTTGTGAATTCAATTTTTTCCAAATAATTCAACACTTTAAATGCTATAGGGTGTACTTTTATATCATTACCTAGCAAAATGCTTTTTATAAGCATAGAAATCAAAAATATATTGTCAGTCAAAGAATAAAAAGATAGTACACTCAAGTTTAATTAGGCTTCAGTATACAAAGATAAAAGATGAAACGGAAGCATAAGCAAATCTAAAAATGAGAATATTGAGAACACAAGAACTTCAGTGAGCATTAATAATTAAATGTATAGATTGTCTAAATTGTTTCTATGTGGAAGCAAGGTCAAATAAATAGGAAATGACACTTAAATTAGGTACTGCATATCATGATAATTAAAAAAATAATAATTGCAATCTAAAATCTCTGCTTATATTGTGAAGATTTACTTTCCTGAATGTAGAAGAAATTAATGCTTATATATTTCACATTTTGCATATTGAGAAATTTGAATTTATTTGAATAAGAAGATAATTATTTCTAAATGTAAATGAAAATAAACTCCAGAAGACACACTAGTTGAGATAAAAGGGAAAATTGAAAATATATTAGCTACTGTCAGTTTATACTATAACGCATGAGTATAAAACATTTTAAGTTAATGAATAAGAAATTCTTAATGAGCATTATTTAGCAGCATTCAATTTTTATTTATTTTTTGAAGCATTTTAAGTAAAAACTTAAAAAATTAAAAATTTAGTATAAAAAATACTAAAGAATTAGTATAACTGAAAGAAAGATTAAGAATGACAAGAGGCAGAAAAACAAAATAAAATGGAAGATGTCAATATCCATATCAGACAAAATGGAATTCAAGGAGAGTATCATGAAAAAAAACAAAATGTTTTATAATTAATAAAAGATGTTATGACTCTTACGGAGCCCTTATAATACTTAAGAATGCTTATATAACAAAAATAACTTAAAGCGACTATAAATGTACAAAAATAGAACATAAACACTAGTAGATGTTATTCATTGCAATAGTTCTAGAACAAATCAGGTAGACAAAAGCAAATGATTGTTTCAACAGATCAAGCTAATTATGAGCATGCTGTTTACTCATACACAAAGGAGATGAAGCCATAGATTGATTCTGACAAAGGAGAAGAGGGGAAATGGGACCAGAATTTAGTGCTGAGAGGGCAGATGGACAGTTTTTCAGAATAGCTATGCCCAAAGGTGACTTTTTATCATGGTAAGTCTAGAAAACTCTATAACGAAGCCAGGGTTTCTGTATATAGTTTTGCTACTCTGTACTTATGAAGTAGTGTCAGCTTGTGATATAACTTGCTTACTTTAGCAACAAACATTTCAGAGATCAGTCAGTGATAGTAAATAAGCTAAGCCTAGTCAATCACTGCCAACTGAAAAATCTACAAATGACTGAGGGCAGCGCTTACAACTGTTAACTGACATGAGACCAACACATGAAGCATTCCTACTTTTTAATATTTATTTCAAAGATGCGTGTAATTTGACCACACCCCAAACTACAATATATAGATGTAATAATATGTTCATGAATTTTTAAAGACCTCTTAGTTATTTTGACATTGAGTATAACTCTTTCTGCCTTATAACAGATGAATAGGAGCGAAGAGTCAATGAAAATTCTGTAATTTGGGAAAATATATTTCTATACTTTTCTTTTCTTTTTGTAGACACATAGAAGGGAAGAAATGATAAGAGCCAGAGAGGAGGATGACTTTTAAAGATTATTAAATCTACTTTTAGTATCCAGTGGAAGAAATAGAGCAACATTTGTCAAGTATGACTAAGTTACTCGGTCCAAGTATAGGAATGTGTTTCAAAATGACCACAGTGCATAGGATTAGGACAAAGAAGGAGACCAAAGGCTTGTATTTTTGAAGGAAAGGGGTTTTAAAACTTTTACAGATTACAACTAACTTTTTCAATTCCGAATTATTTTCCTTATTATGTTGTGATTCTCCTTCTACCATCCTACCTTTCCTGTGAAATCCACACTGCAAATCTAGTTTCAGGTCTAAGTGATAATGGACTCATATGAATAAATCAAACAGAAAAGTCTGGTATGCATATTGGAGAGAATAAATAAAGATCCCAATACAATAGATGACAATATTAGAACAGGAGTAGAAATTTAGAGTCAGTGGTCAATGGAAATGTTACTCTGGCCCTGACAGTTCCCAAAGAAGTATGGGGACACGTGGATCCCCTTGCACGCATGCTACATTTTGAGCTGCTCTGATGTGGATTTCAAGAAACAGAGCACACTAGCTAACATTTGAATTAGTAACTGGCATGGACATTGCTAACCTGAAATGACTGCATGTTTCAACCAGTGGATATTGTAGTATTTAGGAAGTTAACTGTCAAACTTCTGCGCTTTTCAGATCCTCTAAGTCTGCAGTCTGTCAGCTTAACTGCATCTCAAAGTAGCTTGGGGACTTTGAAAAAATGTCTATGTTTGAATCCCATCCAAAACCATAAGAATTGTATGTGTACTGTAGTTATGTTTGAGAACCACAATGGATGTTAAGTGATGGTGGAACAATTCAACCTAGAACATTTTATCCTGTGATCTTTGGTTTAACTAACCAGTCATTCCCAAATCAATGAAAACACAAAGAGATATGGATGCCAAACTGTGTAGAATCCATTTTATAAAAAATACTAGAGGAGGCACATCTTTTTATGAGGCATGGTTCTTACCCTTAATAACATAATTCAACTGAAGGAACTAAGTTTATACTTGGCAAGTAACAACATTTTTTATGAATTCAAGTATTCAAATAATATGGAGCAGGCTGATCAAAGATTACTTTAAGGAAGAAAATGTAAAAATCATAAATAATAATTACTATTGCTGTTATGCAAATAAAAATTGGTTTTTCTCTTCTTACTTCAGTGTCCAGTGTATGTAATCTGCAGTGAGCGGGTGCAACGCCACATTTCTAGGTCTGGATCAGCTGGGTTTGGATCTTGGATCCTCTGCTTTCTTCATGACCTTGAATAAGATATTCGACCTTTGTCTTCTCTGTTTCTTCATACGTAAAAGGAGGATAATGATACTATTAAGTTGTCAAAGGAACTGAATTACATAATATGTGAAATACACTTTAAAAACGGCACCTATTGTATAGTGTTTTCTCAATAATAGCTGTTATTATGGTATCACTAATCTTGTTAGAAATCATACATTATTTGATAAGCATTATCATTCATAAACACAACAGAAATTGATTATTTCATATACATGCATAGAAAAATAAAAGATTGTTTTATTTAAATCTTTTTCCTAACAACTAGGTACTCTAGTCTCTGTAGGCCTCCACTGCAGTGGTCATATAAGCCGTGACCTTTGGCAAGTTAATATTTCTTCTGTGTCTCAGTTTCTCACCTGTACAATGGGGATAATCATACTTTATACCTAAAAGAATTGTTGGGAAGATGAAATAATTTATGTAAAGCATATAAAACAATACCTGGCACAAATTAAGCGTTATGTGTTAGCTATTCTTATGATTATCATTATTTTTATGATTGTGTTCCATTCATGATCTTCTACTTCCATATTCCCATTGTTCCTGGGCTCCCAGAGGAACCCTTTGGTGGATCCCCTCTACCCATATTAATTTCCCTGGTTGCTTGTGAGCTTAAGGCTGCAGAAAATGACTACTAGCTTGTTAATAGCATTTTGAGTGAAACTCATTTTTATGGAATGTCCTGGGAATTGACGTTATAAGCCTTTCATCACTAGTCCTGCTGAGGGATATTCTCTGTGTGTAGGTAATGAGGAGCCCAAGATCACCCGTGCTACCTGAGAGTGGCATGCATGGGACTGGAGTTGGATGTAAGCAAGACTGCTTCTTTGAAATGGCTCCATTCTCCCTCTAATGTCAGTCCCAGAGAAATGATGCTCTTTGTTTTAGAAAGGAGAGAATGGTTTGTAACAGCCTTTTAACACTAAAAATATGGATCAGAAATAACTTGGATGATAACAAATGAACTTGACTTACTCCACAATTATACACAATGTTGATGATACGTATGTTCCTCTTCTTAGACAGGTAATATGTGGCAATGGTAATTCTCGTCTCATGTGGCCGTATGCGGTGGTACTTTAGGACAAATGTGACTAAGACAGACATTTTAGAAAACGTACCATCAGCTAGAATTTCCAACGTTGAAAAACAGAATAAAGTGAAATTTGTCTTCTTAGCATTTAGCTATAAACATTTTAGTATTTTAGTAGTAAGAATACTCTGACAATATTAACAGATAAATTATAGCATTCTACTCTCAAAATAATCAACTTAGGTAGATTTCCGCAAAAAATTTAGGTCTCAACTGCATTATTGAATAAAAAATGGTAGTGCTCTATTTTATTTTACCTGCATTTGCGAATAGGTCCCTTTTATCTAATGGAAAGAAACAAAAAGAATAGACATGGTATTTTAAAAACAGCACCCCAAGGATTCTTAAAAACCAGAAAATTGAAATAACTTTGTAAAGATGGTATTATATCACTTTTAGAATTTTAAAATAGCTTCTTTCATTAAAAATTATCTCCCAAACTGCATTTCTTATAAAAGAAATTACTCTGCTCATTTTTATTAGTTTAGCTTTAATGTCAGTACTCAGGTTTATAAGTGCAGCATTAGAAAAACAATGGATTAATAATAGATGTCATATAATGCTTTTATACCTTATATTATGTTTGAGTTCTCATTGATTTTCTCAGTTGCTTTAATTCCTAATCACTCTCCCCAAACAGCGAGCATCTGCCAATTTCATTATGTGGAAACTTAATAATACTTAATTAAAATACAAAGCTCTAGTTGCTATCTACCAATTAATTGCATGTGATTTAAATAAAACAATAATGGAACGTATCAGATAGTTCATATATTTTTTTTTAAAAAGGGTAATATTGGGACTATTTCTTCAGAATAAACATATATTTTGTAATTTTATCTATGTTATAAAAAGAAACTTTACATAATACTACTACTTTTTCTTTCTAGCACTTAAAACTATATCTTATTAAATAAAACTTTTTAAATATTAACTTTGCTTTTCGACATTCAAGCAATGCTTTACATTTTCATGCACCTGAAAATTTTATCCTAAATTTGAGGTTATGATTGTTACAAAATATTTAATCGATAATACCTAAGAAGATTAAATTTACTTTTACTAATTATTTTAACCCATTTTAGTGAGGGAATATTTTCTTGACTTTTTTTTTTTTGAGACAGGGTCTCATTATTTATTTCAGGTAGCCTTACATTCACTATGTAGCCTGGGCTGGCCTCAAACTTGTAGTGCTTTCCCTGCCTCAATCTCCCTCCTGACTGCTAGGATTACAGGTGTGAACCACCACACCTGACTAGTAAGGGAATACTGAGATGCAGGAAGCTGTACATGTTTAATGTATACCACTTAGTGAATTTTGAGTTAAGTATACACCCATGAAATCTTCATTCCAATTTATGCCACAAGCATATCCACCACTTCTCAAAGTTTCCTCTTGCCCTGGTCATATATTGCTATTAAAGTTGTGTGTGTGTGTGTGTGTGTGTGATAGAATACTTAAGAAAAATCTACTACCTTAGCCAATTTTTTAGTATATAATATAGCACTTTTTGACAATAGTTACTAAGCTGTACAGCATATCTCTAGGAATTTTTTGTCTTATACAAGCCAAACTTTCTAAAGGTTGATTTACATTTCCCCATTTACCCCTTTCCATGCCTCTGGCACTGCCATTCTACTCTCTCTTTGTATAAATTTGATGTATCATATTTCTCACATGAATGGTATCATGCAAAGAAGGGCATGGTGGTGCACACCTGTAATCCCAGCACTCTGGGAGGCTTAGGCAAGAGGATCACAAGCTCAAGCCCAGCCTGAGTAACTTAGAGACTTCGTGAGACCCTGTCTCCCCCCGACGAAAAAAGGGGATGGGGATGGGGGAGGTATCTCAGTGCAAAGGCCCTGAGTTCAATCTAGTACTGAAAATAAATGACTGAATAAACAAAGTGCCATCAGGTATTATCCGTGTCTGACATATTTCACTTAGGGCAGTGTTCTATAGGACCATGTTTATTTTTGATAATGGTGTGATTTCCTTTCTATTTAAGGCTGAATAGATATTCCATTGAAAGTATATAACAAAGCTCCCTTATCTATGCATGTGTCCAATGGATATTTAGATAAACCTTATGTCTTGGCTGTTGTTAATAATGCTGCAATGAAATGAGAGTGAAGACATTCTGATTCGCTTTGTTGGCTATAAACTCAAAAATGGGGTTCATAAATCACATGGTGAGTCTATTTTTTTTGCGTTTTTAGTGACTTCTATTCTGGCTGTATGAATTTTCATTTCCCATAACAATTCTCTTTTCTCTACATTCTCATTAAGTTTCTTTTGGCCTTTAAAAAATGTCAACTTACCCGATGTGATATGACGTCGCACTGTGGTTACAATAAGGAAGTTTTCTGCTTGCAAATTTTGATAAGAAGTTTAAATGTATAATTAACCTATTAAATAAACACGTTTGGTTGGAAGTCATATTATCAAATAGCTACTAGTTACCAAAAATGAGAAGAAAGAATCTTGATAATCCTAGCAAACAGAGGAATCCAGATGCAATGAACTACTGTTTTTCTTTTTATTTATATTTAATATTAATTTTTGTAAAATAAAAAATACAAGTAAAGAAATATGGATCATAGAATAAAATGTTTGAAACAGGGTACTGTATTTAGAAGTAAATATATATATTTTTAAGCGTGAAATGGATATCCAGCATGTTCGCTTTCTTTTGTCATAATTGCTCCGAACCATGTTCTGAGTCATACGTTGTAATCTCAGGTGAAGTCTCTTCTGAGACCTTGTCTATTTATCTCATCACTCTCCAGCAACACAAAGTTGTTGTCTACTGTAGGTGTTCAGTTCTATACTTTTACAACATAAAACAAACATCTGGGAAGAGTTCACTTGATCTTTTTCATATTTTTTAAACAAACATACATACATACATGCATGTATATATATGCACATTACTGTAGTTCATTTTAAGGCTTCTAGGATATTCCACTGCAGCAGTTGCAAATCCAGGTGGGACTGCGGAAATGCAGAGGGTGGGTGGAGTTCTGCCAGATAGGAAGCAGTATTGTATCACTGGCATTGTTTACAATTGCCAACATTTTGTTGGTTTGTATCATTGTTATACTTGTCAGAAAGTTCTGCTCCTCTTAGCTTCCACACAGATAGAACACTTCCTGATTCCTCTCTAACCACACATCCTTGGTATGTCACTCCAGAGTATGTAGATGCTATCAGTTTTCAATTTTTGCTTTTTCTGTGGTGATGTGACTCAGTGCTACTCAAACATATGGTCTGCAAACGGTTTATAACTTGTCAGTCACGGGATAGAAGTCTTGCCCAACAACCATATGTATCTATTGCTTTCTTCTCCAGAAAATCATGTTACAAAGCAAAACTATATGAAAATGAGGAAATGTAATTGAACCAAAGACTATGTGTAATGGAGTAATTGATTAGTCTTCTGTACTAAGGCCCATATCTCCCAGAAGGTTGATGACGAACTATTTATGGAGCACTATTATGCACTTTGAATAGCACTAAAATAGAATGGTAACAATTTTTTCACATATTACTCATAACTCAGAAAATATCTTTCATGTTCTACTAGGCCCATAAATGCAAGAGTATTTTCTGAAATGGTTCCTAGAAATACAATTTCTGGGAATTGGGCTGTGTGCATTTTTAGCTTTACTATGTGCTGTGGTTTGAATGTGTCCTCTAACAGTTCATGCACTGGAACCTTAAATCCCAATGTGGCAGTGTGAGGAGTGGGGCCTACTGGGAAGTGTTTAGGTCTTGAGGGTTCCACCCTCATGAATAAATTAAAGACATTTTGTGCAATTGAGTTAGTTGTCATGGGAACAAATTGTTATAAACATGAGTTCATTCTCCTTTGCTTTCTCCTGCTCCCTCTCCTTCACCTTTCCTACACAGCAATAAAGGTCTTCATCAGAAGCCAAAGCCCTATGCTCTTGGGCTTGCCAGCCTCCAGAATTGTAAGCTAAATTAACTTCTATTCTTTATAAATTACTCAGCCTGTGGTATTTCGTTATTGCAGCAGCAAATACACGAGGATACTATGTATCAGTAAATTGCTCTCTAAAGTGATTATCCCAGCTTACCCTCTGACCAGAGTGCTATAAGCTTTGATCTTAGAAATGTCAGACTTCCCCACCTAGTTGAATGGGAATAGAATGATTTCTTTTACTTCTTTTACCTTGCTTTTTCATGATTACTCTTGAACTGTATAGTTTTTTTCTTATTGACTTGGAGTACTAAAACGTTTTGCTTGCACTTATTAGTGCTCAGAAATTATCAATACAGTTACTTGGATTTTGTAAGCAACTATATTATCTACAAATTATCTTTAATTCACAATTTTCCCCTCTTAATTTACCTATTATATTGCATTGGCTAAGATCATCAGCATGTTATATTCTATTAAGATTAAAAGGAATGCTTTTATTTTTCCCACAATCAAGAACACTCTTGGATGAAGAATTTGGGTAGATATCTTGTGAATATATGTATCTGGCAGACTTACCAGTTTTAAGGAATGGAAAATAACTGACAAAGGGCCCCAGCTGCCACATTCTGAAATTTATTGCTATGTTTGTACTGAGGCATGTGCTAAGGTTGGTTTCCTCTCAGCCAGTGGCTAAACATGGTCAGAAATCAAGTTAGGCTCATTCCTAGGAGAGATGAAGCCACTGGTGGCTGACTTTGTTTGATAGTCTTGTTGAATTTTCCTTAAACTTTCCAACAGCCTTGGATGCCTCCATATAATCTTCCCTTCTTCTCCCCTTTATTTAGGGTCTGACTTGCCTGATAGTTCTCCCAACACCCTGGCTCCCTTTCCCTACAGATTTGAATAAAATACTTGCATAGTCAGTCCTGTGTTTGTGTCTGATGTCTTCTCTGAGGAACTCAATTAACATAAGCTTTATCTAATGAAGAAAATTTCTTTTCATACCTACTCCTTTAAGAGTTTTAAACTCTCATTTCCTTCTTGTATATGAATTTAATGTTTTGGCTCATGTCATTATTACTTCTCTTTGGAGGAATAAAATGTCAAGTGAGACTTTATTTGATTCTGCCTACACCTTATTTGCCCTCTCTCAGGTTCTCATTTCTTTTCCCTCTTCTTATAATTGCTTGTTTAAAGTTGAAGAGTCTGCTTAGCGCTCACGGATTATTCAGGTTTCTTGCTACCTTCTTTCCATCTAGGAAGAATGCCAAAACAACTTTCCTGTTTTGGGTGGGTTTCTATTTTTTTAGGTTAATCATAAGTGTTTTCTCATGGCCTCTTCCCATACCTTTCAGTCTGTTTCCCTCCAACTGGTTTTCATAATACGAACAAAAATTTTTGAGATAAGTGTAACTTCTTGTCCTCCTGCATTGTCCTCTTTACTGGGAGAGAGGTTGCTGTGTGTGTATATTTGATATATGTTTTCTATCACTGTATTGCACATGCCACAATTTATGTTGTGCACTTATGAATGCTGCTGTTATGTATTTTTATTTATTTATTTATTTTTGTTATTTAATTCTCAAGTTGTAGGGAAAAACTTTAGATAGGAATCTTTCTTTTATGGTGATGTCATCTTTCAAAGTTACTTTAGTACTACCTTAACAAGGAATAAAAATGAAACTACATTGACTCTAAATGGAACGAAACTTTTTTTTTTTTATGTGGGTAGTGGGAGTTGACCTCAGGACCTCATGCTTGCCAGCAGGTGCTTGTGCCACTGAGCAATATCGCCAGCCCATTTTCTCCTTTATGTGGGTACCAGGAGTTGAACTCAGGACCTCGCTCTTGCCAGGCAGATGCTTATGCCGCTGAGCTATCTCACTGGCCCTGGGATGAAACTTTGAAGTAAAGGTTTTCTCCTAATTGGAAGCTCTCTCCCTTGTGATATCAGAAATATCATCCAAATCAGCTCTTTTAATTACAAAATTTGCAAATGACCCCGATTGCTTGCAGGAGTAGATTTTAACGTACATACTTTCAACTATTAGTAAATTTACAGCAATAAATATGAGTTTTCAAAATACCACATTGCAATGCTTTTGAGAAACGACAGAACTCCCCAGAGCTTCGTGCATGTCTGTATTTCTATAGTCCTCTGGAAGGAGTGAGTCGAATTTAGGACAGAGGGAATATAGTCCTCGTATAGATATCTAATGTCCAGAATTATTGGGCCAGGATAGTAATGGCTGAAAGTACTGGTTTAGAACAGTGGGCTGGGCTTTGGCGGTTGGATTGAGCACAAAGCAGAGGCAATTCCCAGCTTAGCCCACAGCAAGGGTGATTGAAAAATATAGTGAAGGTCTACATTAAAAAAACTATTCAGTGAAAGATGCATTGCCATGAATTCCCCTTAGAATACTCCCCCTCACTTCAAGTACACTTATCCCATCAGTCCTTGCCATTTTTTTAATCAGCTGTAGAAGTCCTTTTTTATGAGTGTCCCTAAAATGTGGGATCAAAAATTTAGCGAATGCTGCTGTTGAGTGCCATCCAACGGAAAGACACACTGGCAAAAACGTATGGTGTGTCCTCATCCACCTTATCCACTAGATCCAGCACTGTGTGACTACAGGCTTTTCCCCTAGATCAAAATGACCATGAAAGGTAAATATTTTGAATCGAGGACATCGAGACACCATGACAGCACAACTAAAGTCATGAAAGAGGTCTTCCAGAGCTGCTCCAGGCAGTGGGAAGAATAATGGGATAAGTGTGTTCAAAGTGTAGAGAGGTATTTTGAGGGGAATTAATAGCAATATGTCTTTTGGTTAATAAATTTTGTTTTAAATTTAGATACACTATATCTTTATCACACCTGTATCAAGTCCAAATGATAGATAAAGAACATAGAACTACTGGTAGATATTTTAGGTCAACTTTCATGATAAACTTCCCCATGCCAAACCCAAAGCACTCAAACTCAAATCAACCAAACATAATAATTTAGTATTTACTTTGAAAATCATAAGTTTATGAAATATTTCTTGAATGCTGAAGGTAAGTACTTCAAGGTCAGTTTGATACAGAGGAGTTGAACTGAATGGTCCATGAAGATATTAGAACAGGTTATATGCTTTGTACTAGAAGGCAATTTTTTATTGTTATTGTTGTTTTTTTATTTGCTATTTTCTTTCTTTGCAAGATAGGATCTTGCTAAGTTTGCACTGAACTACAGCTCCAAACATTTATGTGTGTATGTATGTATGCATGTATGTGTGCATGTATGTATACATGTATGTGTGCATGCACGTATTTATAGACAGGGTCTTACTAAGTTGCTGGGTCTGGACTTGACCTCCTCAATCCTTCTCCTTCAGTTTTAGTGCATATGTTGGATAATAATTCATGACATATTTCTCTTGAAATAACTCAATTTCACATTTAATATGATTGACATTTTTATCCCAATTATAACAAAATCTTCACTATACATAAAAAATATTGAGATAAAAATACCTTTGAAATTAAAATTCAAAAACGAAGTATTAAAAAGAGAGACTAAATTAATTGGAACTTGAGTTTAGGTTACTGAAGAAAATCAGATAGTGATGAACAAAAAATAAAGAAATAGATAATGACACATCAAAAAGAAAAATCAACCCTCAGAGAATAGATGAGGAGAGACTAACTGATGTAGAATAAAAGTACAGAAGGTATAGAATGGAAGACTAGGAAAGAGACAATAGCTGACAAAATAATGACTCAGATTTTCTTACAAGTAAATAAAAACAGGAGACATCTGGCTGAAACATGCACACCATGTTTAAAAGTGTCTAGTAACATACTGAAGCACATACAGTAAATAAATATTTGTATTTTTTCCCAAATATGCAATTAGTAAACACTTTTCATGTGCTAGGTTCTGGGCCATTGTGCTTTTAAGATACAAAGAGACAGACCACAGGAGGTAGAGTAGAAATACACCTTAGGTAGACAGAGGACAGAGAGCCAAACAGAAGCAAAAATGAGGACGGTGTGTGGTATAATAGAGGTGGGTAAAGGATACCGTCACTGTGAGATTGAAGACAGAACCAACTACATCTCAGAAAGGAAATGAGTCCTTAGCACAAGATGGTGCTTGAGCTCAGTTTACAAAAAGACAATACACAGGACGTAATGTACACACCTTGCCTCGCAGAGTAAAGGAAATGCTTCTTGGCAATACACAAGCATAATCACCTAGGGTCTGACACCATCTTCTGGGCCCTGCTGAGAAAGAGATAAAAAACAACAGCGTGCAGTGATGGAAGCCAAGGCGAAGCTGAGCACTGTCCAGGTTTCCAAGGAGGGTGATGGCACTGAGTCTAGGAGAACAGGCCTGCTCCAAGGATGGCCTGGGGGCTGTGGCCAGGCTGCAGATTCTCTCACTGGTCTTTAATGACACAAATAGAAAATGTCAGAGTAAGCATTTAGGTACTTTTGTAGAAGTCTGGTACTACCAGGAAGAAAAACCCTATCACTCTGGGAGACCAGAAATTAAAAACAGATAAAAACAACAACAGCACTAAAACCAGGTCCTTCTCCAGAAATAGCATGAATAGTTTCTGAAGGATTGCAAGCTAGGGAGGAAAGATTACAAGAAAGCAACTGTTTAAATTATACGTATGCAACTGTATTCTCAGAGCAATAACTCAAGTTGTTTAATTAAGTTTAAATATCAAGGAAGTGAAGGACAACTCTCTGACTCCAATGATGTCAAACATTTGTACTTTATTGTGAATTCTATGTTTTCAGAAAATTTTTAAAATAAATATTCCCACAAAAGAATTTTAAGCATAAGTACAAGATATATACGTTCTATAACCTACTTCACCTTTCTCAAGTCCATACAAATAAGAGAAAATATAGACTTCTAAAATCGATAATCCATTTTTTGAAACAAACCTTTTATAAATAAGGAGGGAAAGAAGAGTTGAAGGTGGGCCGGTGAGATGGCTCAGCGGCATAAGCGCCTGCCTTGCAAGCGCGAGGGCCCGAGTTCGACTCCCAGATCCCACATACGAAAAAGGGGCCGGTGATATCGCTCAGCGGCAAGGGTGCCTGTTGGCGCGTGAGGTCCTGAGGTCGATCCCCCGGTACCCACAAAAAAAAAAAAAAAAAAAAAAAGAAGAGTTGAAGGGAAGGGAGTGGAATGAGGAAGAAAAGAATCAAGATATATCTTGTACAAGTACAAATTCCCTATGATGAATGTGATCTATATATATCACATGTGATATATATATATCAAAAGTGCACCAATAAAATTGCTTTAAAAAAGAAAAAATCCATAATGAACCACCTTGGAAAACAAGGAAGGTACAACAATTGGGTAATAATTGTGATGAATCTTGAAAATTAAGAGCAAATAAAATTAAAGAAGGAAACTTTAGCTCAAAAGCTATGAAAGATGACTATGTAGCAAAAATGGGAGGGTTGGAAAGTACACTTTTTTTTTGCATGTGTGGCACAAGGGACTACATCCAGGGTCTTTCCACTGAGCTATATATCCAGTCTTCTTTAATTTTGAATTTTGAATTTTAAGACTGTGTCTCCCTAAACTGTGGATGGTGACACATGCCTATAATCTTAGTACTTTAGGAGGCTGAGGCAGGAGGATCATAAGTTCCAGTCCAACCTGGGCAATTTAGCAAGCACAATTCTTGCCCAGAGATGGTGGATATTCATAGGGTGAAATTCAATCCATCCTGTAAATAGGATTAGTGGACCTGTCACAGAATAGCAGCCAGAAGTTTCTTGTACTTCTTGAGACCAGCAGCAGCAATGGAGTGGTGTGCTTTCCTCCAGGTAGGGGCAGTAAAAACGAGACCTTGAGTCAGAGATTGAGATTGTCATGCAGACAGAATGCATCACTTGGAAGTGAGAGTACCTGTAAGCTCTAGGCCGACACGCCCCAGGGATGTTTGCGTTAAATACAGGACTCACAGTGTATCATGTCTCAACCCCAAGACAGTAGTGCAGATAGAGTCTAGAAAAATATCTCAGTTTCTCAAATTGTGCACAGTAAAATGTTAATAAAAGAAAGCCAACATCATGAATGAGTGATGATCAACTCAAAAAGTAATATGTCAAAATAAGCAGAGTTAATAAGTATAAGCTGTAGAGGACTTTGAAATAAATTGAATTAATATTGTGAGAGAAATGAATGAATTAGCAGGGGTCACTGAAATGAACAATTTAATTATTAGAATGAAGTAAAACTTCAGTTGTTAGAACGGACCACAGAATGGATTTAGCTGAGGAAAAATTGGTTTATTGGTTGAATGAAGCAGAAGCCCTCCCAGGATGCAGCACAAAAATACAAAGACAAATACACAGCATTCAAGAAAAGTCTCA
Source organism: Erethizon dorsatum (assembly GCA_028451465.1). Classification (NCBI taxonomy): domain Eukaryota; kingdom Metazoa; phylum Chordata; class Mammalia; order Rodentia; family Erethizontidae; genus Erethizon; species Erethizon dorsatum. The sequence continues at coordinate 57,210,185 of CM051835.1, read as the reverse complement.
TGCATGATGGGATGAGGATTCTCAAAAACTTTCCAACAGGAGTTTGAGAGAGAAAGATTAGCTACATGGGGAAATAGCCAGTAGAATTTTCTAAAATGGAATAAAGACAAAAATTATAAAACATAAAAAATAAATATAGTAAGTTTAGAACAGCTGAATGTAAGAAGAAAACTAAAGGAGACAACCTAAAACTTTTTCAGTGTGAGAGAGAAGAAAACTATCCATATTATCTACACACGGAGGAGAATCAAACTGCTGTCAAACTTACCAACTACACTGAACTCAAGAGAGGTAGACAGGATGGATTGAGGAGGGAATTTCAACACGTGTTAGAAACCTGGCCAGTGATTATCTGACTGAAGATGGCATACAGACATTTTCTGTAATAGAGAGTAGTAGAAAGAGTATCACTGCAGATTTTTCAGGTAATACTCCAGCAGGTGAAATACAGCTATAGAGAGTACAACAGGGATGCATATGGCATTAACGAACAAATTAATAAATGCAACTTGGGCTTACATAAGTAATAATTACAAATTAATTAGATGATGTTTATGTGGGAATGTAGAAGGAAGTTAACCCTTTGTACATATGGAAATTTAGTATCTTTATAACCAAGGACTGAATTATATAATAAATATTATTAGGAAAATTGTTTACCTACATGGCAATATGAGGACATTTAAATGCCTAATAAAATCTGGGTATTGTGGAGCACACCTGTAATTGCAGCACTTCAAGAGGCTGAGGCAATGGGCCAGTGAGATGGCTCAGCAGCATAAGCACTTGCCTGGCAAGCGTGAGGTCCTGAGTTCGACTCCCAGTACCTGCATATTAAAAAAAAAAGAGGCTGAGGCAAAAGGATCACTGTAATTTCCAGGTCAGCCTGGGTTAGATAGTGATTTCAAGATCAGCCTGAACTACATGCTGAGACCATGTCTCATAAAAGAAAAGAAAAGATTCCTAATAAAGCATGTATAAAATTAATGAATGTTTTTAAAAACAATAAATTCTTAGATAACAAAACAGGAAATTTTGAATTTGAAATGGAAAGGTCTTCTATGCTTAAAAAGCATGAAGAAAAAATATGTATGACTATATATTTAAATAAAAACCCCATATAATTAATGTTCTATGCAAAATATCCAAAATAAATGGAACAAATAAAACAAAAACATTAAAGTTATATACAGAATATAGAGAACATGTGCTAACGACAAGAAAAAAGAAAAAATTAAAGGAAAGAATGTGACTGAGGTAGTATCAGAAGAGAGAACATACCTGATTTGACAAATACTAAAAAGTATTTTATTTCACTTGTAGACAAGAGAATGCAAATTGAAACAATGATAGATATTTTTTAAATGCCAGATTGTTGAAAAAGTTTAATAATACTGAGTGTTAGCAAAACATAAAGAAAATAAAAACTTTAAAACAATATAGTGTAAGTAGAAAAGCAGAGTGGTGATTTTTGACATAGATATAGATATTTGATTCTGATTGTTGACATATTCTCTGGTGGAACACATACATAGTTGTACAAGGGCTGATCAAATAATATATTGTGTGCCTAAACAAAAATATATACTACAGTGAAAGACACATTGCCATTTATCTCCCATAAAATATTCCCACTTGCTTTGAACATATTGCTCTTGCCACTTCTTGAGGCAGCTCTGGAAGCCCCCTTTTGTGAATGTCTACATGAAGTGCGATTAAAAAATGCGGTGAATGTTGCTGTCAAGAGTTGTCCAACAGAAAGCCAGACTTGGCTCCTAAAAATGTTATAGTGTGTCCTCTTCCACTTTGTTGACTGAATCTGGCACCATGCAACTCCTGGCTTTTTAACAAAGCCAAAATAACCATTGAAGGTAAATGTTTTGAATAGAATCCAGACATCAAGGCAGCCATGACAGTACAACCAAAGACAGGAGTCTTCATAGCAGCCTTGTTTGTTATATAAATATTTTACATTTAAAATTATTTTCTTTGTTTGATTTACAATATTTAACAGTTCCAAATTGCAAAAAAGAGAACCCAGACTTCAGATAATGAACAGAAAACCCTACATTTCCAGTTATCAGCTTCACCTTTTATCATCTGGGACAGTCATATAAACCTGAAAAAGCTGAATAGCTACATTGTAGAATTGTGAAAGTAACAGCTCATTTTATTCCCAGCTGTATGATCACAAACACATACTGTCCATCACTCACCTTTTTCAACTGAAGTGTTTTACCAACTCTAATCTTAAATGATTAGAAACTCAAAGCATTTTCAGCCCAGATTACCTGTTTTTGAACGATTGTGTAAATATCTACAGAGAATTATTTCTTCTGTCCCCTCTGGAAGTGACAAAGCATTTCTCTAAACTATGTTTTTTCTTTGTTTTGTTGTTGCTGTTATTCCTTCGCACTAGTTCTTATTCTAACTGGCTCTTGCATTCCATCTACACAGTACTGCCAAATATGTTAGGAAAAAATGCACGAGGAAAATAAATATACATTACAACATTTTCAATATATAAAATAGTCAACAAACTAAGAAAAACTATTGAGGCACAGAAAATAGGAAAATTTGTTTGTAAGAGTATGTTTTATGTCATTGGATTGATGAAAAACAATGAAAATTCATGAAGATAATATGTAAAATACTTTCAATCAGTGTAATACTGCAAAGTAGGCAGTAAAATCTTCAAGTGGGTATGGTTTGCTTATTCCTCATTTACTGAACACCTCTCAACTATACCTGTATCATAAATAAAAGGCCATTGCTAAGAATAGTAGATATATCTCTGTAGGATGGGGGGAGAAAAGAGTGATGATTTTATTCAACAATGAATTCACTCAAAATAATATTTTTGAGGGTCTGTTATGTACCAGATGCCTAAATATGAGCACAGCAGTGAATAAAACAGACAATTGTGTACATTCTGTAAAATATTGAGAAATGTGAAAATTATTATTTCAACAATTAAAATGTTTGAATTTATGTTTCTTATGACTAGCAGTAGAATTATAGAATTTTGTTATATTATTTTATTATAAGTTTTTTTTCCCTCAGCATTTATTTGTTTCTTTTTGAGGGCAAGGAAGTTAACCTCCATCTCTGGGCCTACTGAAATAGCTGGCATGTATGAGGAATTCAATAAAATTTGTAAAACAAGTGAAGTATTCACCCTCTATACACCTCAATTTCTTCCACTACAGAAATTGAATGTGCAAGCCAGTGATTATAATATCACTAACACCGGTGTTTGTATGGGCACGAAGAGTAAAATACTCTGCATCATAGCATCTTCATATTGGTTGATGTCATGTACAAGAAATTCAATTTGTCAATCAAGTTTTGAAGTTTTGTCAAACATTTTTGAAGCACTGTTATAAATGAAAACTCTGTAATGATAAACTTATGGAATGAAAAACAGACTTAAAAAATATCTTCTTGGGGCCGGTGAGATGGCTCAGCGGTGTAAGCGCCTGCGTGGCCAGCGCGAGGGCCCGAGTTCGGCTCCCGGAACCCACATACGAAAAAGGGGCCGGTGATATCGCTCAGCGGCACGGGCGCCTGCTGGCGCGAGAGGTTCTGAGGTCGACCTCCAGCACCCACACCCACACACACACACACACACACACACACTATATATATATATTTTTTTTTTTCTTAACTGTCTCTTACGTATATGTTCCAAAATGGGGAAAATATTCTGCTTTCTCTCCCCTTAACTACTTTTAAAATCTGAAGATATTTTGTTGCCTAATGTAATGTTCACATTTCCCTCCATCTGTGAATAGATTATTGGTCTAATTTGTCCTAAACAATAATCTGTGTGATAAATAAATAATTAGTTTTAATGCTAGCAGCAATTCCAGGTGTAATTTTTCTTTAATTTTAAAAAGAACACACTGCTATACTGTAGTGAAATTCTTGACTATTCTCATTTTTTTTTTTTTAGAAACAAACCACATTTCAGTGGGAAAAAAAAAATGTTGCACTCAGAATTCATGCACGATAAGAAATTCATTCCACAAGTGGAGTAAGACCTTTAAAAGACCTTTATCTACCTCACAGAATAAATTTGATATGCCTTACAGACCATTATGTGAACTCTCCCTCACTGTGCATGCAGATAGAGCCATCTCTCGAAAGTGCTAACACTATAATTTCCATTCAGATGATGAAATTGTAATAAAAACAGTTTAGTATGCTACATTTGTATATCATTACTGATTAGATTTAAAAAGTTAACATTTATTTTTATTCTACTAATAATCATTTTTCAAGATCTAATAAATTCAAGAAGCTTGAAAACATGTTTAAACTGGAAGATCCATTTCATAGGGCAGTGTACTGCTAAAACTCTTTAGGAGCTAAGCTAAGTATTTAACGTTCCTATGCCAGTTCCATGGGTTTCTTATATATTTTCTGTAGTATAAGAATTATTTATTTATATCTAACTTAATACTAGCTTATATATTTTATTTATACAAAATGTTATCTGATTCCATTTTATCCATTTTACTACTCAATTGTGTATTTATAACCGGATAAATATTTTAAAGACTTTAGTAAATAAGAAAGAAATATAAGGTAAACCCAAGCAGAATTTCTATCCTCTACCTATTAATGTGAGCACTTTGGAAATAGCCATGTGGTACTTGAATTTAATGAAATTTGATCTCTGATTAAATAATACGGGTCTTTCTATGATGGATTCTACAAAAAAATTGTTAAATCATTATATTTTAGACTTAACATGGGATAGGAGTCATCTTACAAATGCATCTATTTTTACAGCTAAGTAATATACATAAAGTATTTCACATTATCACAGCAGATTTGAATTTTGGAACTCAGATGAATTTTCTCATAATTGGTTTGGTCTTGACATTGTTCTTTACCTGATCAAATGGTCTGATCTTTAATTAAAAGCCACATCTAGCTTAGAAAACGTTGATGTGCCAAATATCCAAGAGAATTGGGCATCCAAAAAGCTGTTAGGTTGCGAAAAATTACATAAGCTCACAGAGGAGCATGTTATATCACATTGTGCGTGCATTAATATCAATGAAAATCCAATACTGAGATCAAATGTACAATATACTGTCAAATGTTTAATAATTCTTCAGTGTCTAATTAAGTCTAAGAAAGCTGCACTTATGAATGAGTCATTGTAATTTCATATTAAGTACAACATAATGAACTGGTATAAATAGGATAACACTGAAGAGCCAATGACTTAAGCTGATTGTCTGAAAGCAGGCTTGATGCTACCACAACATTTTAATATCAACTTAGACTTCTGTATGAAGCAGACAGCAAAGAGAAAGGCTATACTTCGTACCACATGAAGTGGAGATGGATATGCATGGGCCTTAAATGATCAATATCTTTATCAGATCTGTGTAAATGTTGTGGCAAGTATGATTAAAGAGCAAATCCCTGGATCATGTGGCTAAGCTAAGTTTCAGCTCCAGAAACAGAAAATTTCACTTGAAGGACACTTGTTAGGGAGCATGGGAAACACGGTGAGAAGGTGTTTTACATACCACATATAGGTTCAAAACTCTCTTCCAACATTGCCTGGTCGCATGATGTTGTCCAAGTCGTTCAGCCTCTCTGAGCACCAATTTTCCTATCTGTAAGAGAATATTTCCTTCATAGGGCTATTCTGAGATTTAAAATAAAGTACACATGCTGTGACCTAGAAGAGAGCCTACCTTTTCAGATACCTTTCAGAAAACTTTCTCAACATTCCTTTGTGAAGGAAAGAATTTACACTACAGGCATTCCAGCAGGGTAGGTTGTCACAGTCATCATCTCAGAATACTACCGGAAAAGGATTAATCCTTTTTGGATTAATCGACCTCTACATACAGTACTAGAAACTCTTTTAAGTGTTTTACGTGTATATTTTATTTTAAGCTCACTATCTATAAAAATATAGATTGACATGGGCCGGTGAGATGGCTCAGCGGCGTAAGCACCTGCCTGGCAAGCGCGAGGGCCCGAGTTTGACTCCTGGATCCCACATACGAAAAAAGGGCCAGTGATACCGCTAAGCGGCACAGGGGCCTGCTGGCGCGCGAGGTCCTGAGGTCGACCCCCGGTACCCACACACACATACACAAAAATATATAGATTAACAGAATCTGTTTAGATACTGAAAGAGAACATTCTTAGCTTTCCCTTTCTAAGGGTCACTCTAATGGTGTTCCACCCAGAAGGATAGGTTTGGGGAATCATCGCAGAGTACTTCTTGGAAAAGAGTCTTATTTGGGTTAATCAGCTCCTATGTGTAGTAGCAGACACTCTCCTAAGTTTTTATATATGTATACTTTATTTTAAAGCCCTTAGTAAGGATAAATGTTAGGCAATCTTATTCATAGAATACCATTTTTAAGGAAGCATTTAAATAAATTCCTCTGTGAAGCCATACAAAGTCCTATATATTTACATTGGACAGAAGTTCCACAGAAATCACATTTACTGAGAACTCTAATTTGTGCAGATTCATGGAATAGCAATTATGAGAACAAATAGAAAAAAACCGAAACACAAATGTAAAATTCTGTTGGAGGTTTAAAATTTTTCAGCTTATTCTCTATCATATGAGACAGGAAGCTTTTTTAACACTACTTCTCTAAGAAAGGCATTCACTTTAATTGTATCCCAGTAAAGTGAATAGGTTTTGGGAATACTCACTGTCATAGAATACTTCCTGAAAAGGAATTAGTCCTAAATGTAGTTTTCTAAATACTTTCTATAGGACTTTGGTATTAAAATTATTTTCTACACTTTCGTGTTGGTATGATACAAACTACAAAAGTATAGCTGAAAAACTATTGTATGGTTTTCCTAAAATACTTCCTATACTGTAAAATGTAATCAGGCTTATACTTGCCAGATGCAACTATATCTCCCTGATGAAATCAGCTGTGATGAAAGATGACAGTTAAAAACAAAGCAATATTTTTTTCCTAAAACTTCTGAGACATACTTTTCTTGACAATGTATTTTTCCACCATGCAAATATTTTCAATTTAATGCCGAATATAAATACCTGCTTGGTGGAGAGGTATTATTAGTCTTATTTTTCTGATGTGAAACCTCCTAAATTCAAATTCAAGGTACACTTGGATCTTTTCTTTTTCTTTTTATAAGGTTAGTGATAAAGATGGCCAAGATGGTGATAAGTCAAAGAAAATACATTAATGTTCATATCAAGTTTCGATTACTGGTGTTTATATTTATAAAACAACCGTTATGTTTTCTAAATTTAAATGTAAGACTATTCTTACTGTGGGATCTATTTTACTGATGGTCAAGTTCATTTGTTTAACTGATTAAATTTGATTTCTCTTCCATAGGCATCTCTTTCAGAAGTGCATTTCAAAGATGTTCTCAGGAAAGTACCATTCTTTGGTCAAGAGTATTTCAGTGGTTGAGACACAGTTTAGAATAGCAAAATCTTCAAACAAGCTGCTAAGTTTCCTAAAAACTTTTCTAATGTGGAGTATCGCCCAACACATAAACTTAGAGTTCACTGAGGAAGCTGTTTACTGAAATGTAGGCAACCAAGACTCCAGTATTTTAACTTAGATTTATAGGAAAAATACAGTGATGACACAGCAATAGCCAGATAGTTCTTTCCGTAACTCAGTTTGGTGGGGTACCAGGGGACAAAATAGGTAAGTTTGACTGGACTCTAGAATGAAATCTGTGTAAATTTTATCATACATGAAATTGTATGTATATACACATATGCTTTATATTATGTGTGTATATAAACACACAATGCACACATATATGTACACGCATACATACAAAATAAGGAAATGATAACACTTTGCAGTAGGGTATGAATTCTTCATCTTTCAGATTCAGATGTAATTTGTACTACAATGGTCATGCTCTTGTTACAAATATATTTGATATTCTTTTCTCTAGTCACTGCACTTAAGAGATGTACATTTGTAATATTTGCATAGTGCCATTGTCCACACTGTGTTTCCAGGCCCAATTCCTTTGCCAGATGATTTCTTTGGTGATTTGCACTTTCTCATACATGGTGAACAGAACCTACTGTACTAATTTACTGCTTCAAGAGTGGTTTCCCTTTCTCTCCCTCTGGTCTGGTGCTCTGTTTTTTGTTTGTATTCCATCTCTTCTCCAGAGTTCTATCTACTACACTGGGGCAGGAGAGGATTATTTTGTACTCTCTTGGGCTGAAAAGTAGCTTTCTTTTTGAGGTTTACTTTGAAAACAGATTTCTCCTTTATGCAACACCCTGACACTCTTATGTGATGCTGTTAAATGCTCTCCCTGGTTGCTGCGGCTCAGAGGACAGCCTTTTGACCATTTCGGGCCTACTATTGGGCGGAAAAGACATTTACAGACATTACCCCACTTTATCCTCACAAGAGGTGCACACAGCAAGAAACATATTGAGCTAGATTAAATCAATTGCCTGAGGTCACGTATCCAGTAAATTGCAGAACCAGGACTCAAACAAAGGTCTTTTGACTTTAAATCCCTTGGTCTTTCCATCATACCATATTGCTATCTATTGAGTTTATAATTTATCATGATACACGCATTGTAGTTCAAATAAAATAGATAAGAATAATTGTTTATATGTTTTGATTTTGAAAGACAAAATGTCCTATTTACCCTGGTGCTGATTAAAAATCAATAGAATTTTGCAGTTTTTAGAAAGTGCTACTCTTTCTGATCAATTTCTTAATATAGCAGAATCGAATGATTTGCATAATTTACATATTCCTGTCTTGAACAAATAGAATTATTTAGACTCCATGGAAAGATAATATTGTCTGAAGGGGGTTGAGAGTTAATGTCTTAAAATTTCTCGAACTGTGGATTTAAAAAATTACTTTCAAGATATAAATACCATTACAAATTTATAATTCAGTAAATTTTAAATTTGTTTTCTTGAACTGAGATATTCCCCTAAGATATTCCTCTTGTAAGTACATATAATAATGTCCTCTGAATTAATATTACTCCCCAGGAGAATAAATAATTTTTTAAACCAATGCTGCTGAAAAGGCAAATGAACTTTTACTTCTGAAAAATTTTTGTATTCTTGTCACAATTAGTATTTGTGTAAAACAACATACATGTTTGAGTATGAGATTGCTGAGAGAATGGTTATTTTAGTACTTTTAATGATTAATTATAATCAGCTTACAAAAGACAGAATTCCTACAAATCTCTTCCTCGGCAAAGCCATTTTTTTTCTTCTTTTCCCCTTTCTTCTTCAGTTTTCCCTCCCTCTCACTTTCCCTTTGTCTCTTGCTTCCTTCTCTTTCCAATTTTCTTCCCCTTCCTCTTTTCCTCCTTTATTTCCTTCCATTCTGTCTTTTCCTCTTTATCCCTTCTTCCTTTCTTATTGAAAGTGTACTCACTAGGATATACCATCTCACAAACCATCTTGCTTTATACAAGTCTCCACCAAAACCACCACACACCCCAGTGAAGAGCTGTGCTTCTGGTGAGCAGAAGTGAAAGATTAACTCAGTGGACCGAACAATCGCATTTTATACACAAGCTGTGATTGTGGTTGTCAAGTGAAAGTAGAAGTGGGTGCCGCTGTTTATCCCACAACTTTCAGCTCTTTGAAAGTCAATGGATGCATCGTAGGACACACACTTTCAGAGAGAATTCTCATTTGAGAATAACGTGGTACAGCATTTTCTTCTACTGTTTGTGATATGTTTGTGACATTTCCAATTAGAAAAACCAGAGAAATTATTTGAATCTAATTTCAAATAAAGATAAACTCTGTGTCTTTGAAATAAGATATTGACACCCCTGACAAAACCATTTCAAGTCATCAGGAAATCCTGTGTTGCTTTCTGTATGCACACTGTGTTCAGAATTTCAAGTTTGAATGAGGATTAGGGAGAACCGTGATGTCTGTTTTCCATCTTCTTGCTTTATGCATTTTCTGTTTCAGAGTTTTTTATACTTGCATTTTATGAAAGAAGATAATCTTTTCCTAATCCCAGCGGCTCTATTCTTCTTTCTGCTGCATCTAAATGCTTGTTCATGACAACATTGCTTACATACATCTTCTATTTGAAAGCTGAGCTGACAGTTTAAATTTTACTATTTTTATTTTTGGTAAAAGTTATTTTCTCTTCTCTGGATTTTTCATTGCTATTTTAATAATCATACCCTGTGAACTGACACTCCCATCTCTGTACCTTAATTATATAACACTGGGCAGAGCTTACATTTAACTTTTGATTCTTTGTTGAAGCATGAATTGTGACCGAAAACTATGGGCATATTTCAATTTAAAACATTCATTTTAGTAAAATACACGATGTCATTAATCCCCCCAGAAAGGACACCCCCCTAGCTTTGAACGCACTTGTGCTGCCATGCTGCACACTTTCGGAAGCAGTACTGGAAATTCTCTTTCGTAAGTGTCTGTGGTTGCACAGTCCTGGCTCCATCTACGTCCTGAATTTATTCGCTTACCTTTCGTAGTCATATAGACATTAGGGAAGAGTTAGAAGTAACACGTTGCTAGCTTCTGTGAAAAAGGTAGATAAGACACATCATAATGCTTTTTACAAACCTGCCTTTCCACTGGATTACATTCAGCCGCAACATTCGCTGTATCTTTTTCAATCAAACATCGCAAAGACATGAAAGAGAACTTCTAGAAACTTCTTCAGAAAGTGGAAAGAATGATGGAATAAGTATGGATGAAGCAAAGGAGAGTTTTCTGAGGGGAATTAATGGAAATGCGTCTTTAATAGTAATAAATTTTATTTAAACATCGACCATATATTTAGATCGCCCCTTGGATTTCATGCTGGCACAAATTAAAATTGTGACAAATTGCAGAGAACACTCTGGTTCATTTTAAACATGGCACTTCTGACCAAAACCTGGAACATTCTAACCATGCGATAGTGCTTATAGCCTCCTCATGGACACCAGTTATATATGATTTTCTTGGCAGTTTGCTGCCAAGAAGTTGTATACTGATGGAGAATAAGATATATTGATTGGAAGTACACCAATTTTTGTTGGACACAATTAGTCACACTGAGCTTTGGGACAGACCCATAAATTAGTCTTTAACCTGCATTACCAACCAGAAAAAAAAAAAGGAAAAAGAAAAAGAAATTTTTGTTTTTCTTACGCTGCAGTGATACGGTCTCCTTCATCTGAGATTCCAGAGCATTATTCCAATATTATTTCATTCATTTTTGTAATATCTTCTCTAGGCCAAGGACAGGCAGTGCTAGCTTCACTTTCCAAGTGAAGGGTTCTTGGCAGGAAAGAGGTTTGGCAAACAGAAAGAAAATGACGCCAGGCCCTGTTAGAAACATAGTCAGTCTCTCTGTAGGAAGCAATCCTGGCACAACATTTTGTGTCAGAAGCCTGTGTATCCTCTTTTTAATGACTAATATGAATGCGATTACAATTTCACATTAAATAAACAAACGGGTCCTTATCTATTATGTGTCAGTCTCTGCATTAAGTCATGTTAGGAAGATTATATTTCTGAGCATAGATAGACTAGTATTTTGCTATCTTCCACTTTTCAGTAAAGCATTTTCTTTATGTATTTACTTTGGGCAGTAACTTTATAGTTTTTGCTTCTCTTCCTTTTGGCTCATCGGTGATATTCTGTTCAAATTTATTAAATGAAATTATATTTTAAAGAAAATACTATACTTCTGTTTTATATGTCTATGAAATTATAACTTACTTGCATCCAGTTTTGTTCTTATAATTGAAAATAACTAATTATTTAGGTTGAAGAAAAGCTTAAATCATGGTGAAATTTACATATATATTTTACATATTTACTTACATATTTTAAAAATATTTTATTTTGAAGTAATTTTGGATTAAAGTAGTGTTTATGGAGCAGAGAACTTCTGCATGTCCTTCTCACTGCTTCCCTTAGTGGTTTAACATCTTATATACCCACCTTACCTTTATTGAAACTAAAGAACTTTAAACAGGTATACTACACTAATTAAATTATAGACTATTGGATTTCACCATCTTTTCCTATCCCAGAATCAAATCCAAGATACTGCACTACATTTGTCATGTCTCCTGCTCTGCTATGATGGCTGCCACTTTGTACCTGACATGCTGCCACATGGACATGATTTCATTTAGTTTTCATACACACACACACACACACACACACACACACACACACACACACACACGCACACAAGACAGAGTATTCCTGGAACACAGTGGGGGGCGGCATCTACATGAAATACTTTGTTCTAGCTGATGTGTAAGTCTAGAATGTTTTTTCTACAGGTATTTTTCTTGGCTGAGTCTCTCACTATTTTCAAATATTTGGTCAAATCTCAACTTCTCTTTGACACTTTGCCTGGTGGCCTACTAAAACATTTAACCTGCCAGTGCCATGATCTCAGCGCTTCTGACCCTTCCTTTTGGAATTAGATTACAAAGCCATTTTTAACTTCTAAAAGACTACACACTTTTCTTACTTATTAAGCTAAGTTTACATTGTCTCTGGACTTGTTCAGGTAAGCTCTGAAAGGGCCAATTTAAATTGATAAATTTAAGCCAACTAGCACAGTGCCAAACATATAAGTACATAATAAATATTTGTTACATGAACAAATGAAGATATAAGCCAAGATAGTCTTTGTATTACAAATACACCTCAGAGAATGTAAACTTTGCTCACCATAATACACTCAGTAATGGTGAATTTAGCCTGAACAATTAGCCTCACAAGATTTTTCTCTCACTACAATTTGCATTTGCCAGGTTCAATTCTTTCTTCACTTCTTTGTGCAAGTCACATTAAGAGAATAAAGTCAGTTCTAATTCAAATAATTGGATATTCGATATATCAAAAGAAAAAGATTCCTCTTATGACAACACATCATTTCTTAGATTTTGACTTTCGACCAGATTTAGAAATGGCAGAAATTTCAAGAGTTATCCTGATATATTAAATCTTCCTTGAGCATGAGGATGTCTAAATATGTATCAATGAACTGCTTTGGGTTTATTTGAATTCCTAAATTTTGACTTTGGGAGAGAGAGAGAGAGAGAGAGAGAGAGAGAGAGAGAGACTGACTTTCTATGTGACAAGCAGAACTAGAGTGAAGGGGAAGGCCATGATACCAGGCCACATTATGACATTTAGATTATTTTATATGAGGCTGAACTCTGAGAAACTGAAGTATTTATCTGAGATATTTGTCTATAATATGATATTTCTGTTAAAGAAAGTAGTGAAAAACTCTTACATATATTTTTAATCATGGTTAAGAGTGTGAGGTGATCACTGAATGGTAATGAAGATAAGTTAATGTAGCAATGAGATACTCACTTTTGAAAATTCTTAAGTACAAAAGAATTTGTAACTAAAGTAACATATAAGAAACTAAAACTCAGTGAATAAGAATTTATATAATTTGGCTGTTTTGTGTTCTATAAGCTTAGTGGCTACCCCTCAAACCAACTTCAGATTCTACTGAGCACTTATTGAGAACCAACTATATGATAAGAATCATGGTAAGTACTTGATATGCAAAAATAAATAAGACACAGTTACTGGAAAATAGAGTCTGGTGGTAGAAGTACACACATACATGTAATACCATTAGAATGAGGTGGACAGTATAGTAAAAACATATACAGAGAACTTGAAAAAACAAATAATCTGAGAGGTTATGGATAATTGGGTGAATTTTAGATACTTATTTCCTCCGACTGTATTTCCTCATAGTTAGATCCACTGATACTCTTCTCAAATTCTGTTATCTTTGAGTTACTGGTATTATATGCATCTAGTCAGCTTTCCTTCACTGTGACAAAATATCTGAGAAATTCAACTTGAAGGAGAAAAAATTTATTTTAGATCTTGCTTTCAGATGTTTCAGTCCATTGGCAGCTGGCTGATTACTTTTAGAGATGGGACAATGGAAACTAGTTCAGTGACAATATATTAACTTTCTAGGACTAGCACAAAAAATTACCAAATCACCAAATCTGGGTGGTTTAAACAAAGGACTTCTCTTTGTGTCTTCACATTGTCTTCCCTGTGTGTGTCTTTGTCCTAGCCATTCTTCTCATAAGAATACCAGTTGTATTGGAATAGAGGCCACTCACTTCCCCTAATTTTACCTTAATCATCTCTTAAGGATCTATAACAAAGATGGTTACATTTGGAGGTATTGGGAGGGAATAATTTAGCCCATAACAGAGAGTAAGGGATACTTCTGAAGACAAAAATCACTGAGATGTTATGAAGAAATAGAGTGGGCCAGTGGGCTGGTTCAACTAGCATGGTGAAGGGTGGCTTTGCTGAGGAGATGGGATCTGAGGCGAAATATGAAAGCTAGGAATGAACCACCCATACCACTACTGAAGGGAAGTGGGTGCCCAGCAGAGGAAACTATAAAGCGTATAAGAGAGCACTTGAAGTATTTAGGAAATTGAAAGTAGTAGTCAAGGTGTCTGGAATATGATGAATCATGGGAAGAGTCCTATGAAAATGAAGTCTGTAATTTATGTAAGCTTCTAAATTTTTTTGTTTGAATTTCATGATCTCAAATATGGATTATAGAATAAACCAAAACAAACTGTTGAAAGAGTTACATTATGTAATAATGGACAATTCTAGGATTTGATACACACACTATCTAAAAGAAAGTCTTAAAAAGGAAGACACAGAATTTTCTTTCTTTTGTTCTTTTCACACATCCCCTATTACATTTGAAAATACACTCAAGGACGTTCATTACTATGACTAATTCTGAACTAATGCTAGCAAAATGGAGGTAGTGTATTCACACATTTTCTCTCACCTGAGCAGACTCAATCACTTTGCAGCTGCTATCAAAATCTGTCAGGCTCGTGATCACTGCTCTAAAATACCTTCATTAAAAATATCCTTATCAAATGTACTCTTAAAAAATGCAGGATCTGATTTGCTGTGTAGTTAACCTCCAATTAGTTTTGGAAAAGAAAGTACATTATAATCACTTTTCAACTATTAAAACAATTTCAAATTTGGTAAATTTTACTTGTAATTATATAAAACAATGGCAAGTGTCTTTTTAGATAATTATATCTAATCAGTTGTAATGCGATCTATTTTAAACCTAAGAAGAAATATTTCAAAATAGCAAATATGCTCTTCACTCTCTTATATCATATGTATTAGGAAGTAAAATACCAGGTATAAAATTCTCTGCAAATTGAGACATTATTAGCAAGGGTGATAAATTAATAATGTTTTTGAAGATGTAATTTTTGTTTCAAAAGAGAGGGTAGACAGGTTAAACTGGATTCAGATATTTTTTTCTTTCAAGCTGTGATGACTTAAATTACCCTTCATTTCATTCGATTATGACTTTTTAATCCTAGTAGTGCTTTTCCGTTCTGAAGCAGCCTTCAACTGAATGTTCCTCACTTCTCTCAATTGTCAGTGTTGCCTCAAGGTGGCTCAGATAGGACTGAGATGCTGAAACGTGTGTCATACCCACCATGCAGACATAAAGTATCTGCAATGTTCTCCTGGTTGATTTTACAGCTCTCTGGAAACCATTTCTGTATATAGGGCCAGCATTTCTGAGGCCACCTCTCTTGTCTAAAAAATGACGTTTAGAATTCCAAAAAAGTTACTTCCAAGAATGGTGTCAAAGATGTCATATTTTTTTAAGTGATGGTAACTGAAACAAAATAAATGTGATAAATAAGTTTGATAAATATGTTTGATTCATGCATGCACCACAGAATACTCGATAGTATAACTTACAATGCTATTTTTAAGTAGTCTGGTTTTGCAACTGATTTAAAGTTATTTGCTAATGGAGGAATTCTGAAGGTTCGAAAATAAAAATGACAGGAAATTGTGAATAGTAGCTATGACTTCATCTTAATGTACAAATTTGTGAATTTGTATTTCCAGTACATAATCAGTCCTCGTTCCTTTTTTTCTTTGTTTTAGGCTCTAGGCTATGACTAGACATAGGCGAGAGATGGCTACTTTGTTAATGAATAGTGTCCATGTGAAGCACTAAGATTCCTAAATCATGCCCAAGCTCTTCAGGATGATGCAGTATCTGCCATGGAGGCTGGGAGGGAAAGCGTCAACACCGCATTTGCCATCTGAACATATTCTATGGTTGGTATTCTTTGATGGTACCTCTTCACTATCATGAACACTGCTATATTTATACTCTATTTTCATATTTTCTCAGAAAGGAATAAAAACTCATTAGTAATTCCAATAACACAAGTAGTTCTCACCTTAAGCATATATTTTATATCAGGCACTGTACTTTACATGTATCTACATAATAGCCAATAAATGGGTGTAAAGAATGGGAATTATTCTGTAGAGTAAAAGCTCAGATAAATTCTGCACTAGTAAGTAGCAAATTCAGAATTCAGGCTTAGGTCTCCCTGTGAAAACCTGTGGCTGTAACTGCTATACTTAATATGAGATAGTACATGATGATAAACCTCAGAGCATGTGAATATCAGTATGAATCAAGCTTTCAGTGGAAGAGTCTGTACCAGTGGTAGGATCTCAGGTATTTGCTACTAAATAGATCATTTATGTATTATAAAATTCTTGGTATTTTCCCATATTGGATTCATTTCGTAAGAATATTAGGGCCTAGATTAGTAGGCTCAAAGGACTTTATCATATGGAAAGAATTTAAGGATGGTTCTTTCTAGCATTCTCATTTTTTACATGAAGAGAGAAAGCTTGGAAAAGAATACAATTATTTTCCCCTGTTTATGAGGACAACTAATGAAAGTCTGAGTCTAGATCCTGTACTCTGCTATGATGCAGTCATTTCATGAGGACACATCAAATAATGCCAGAAAGGAATCCTGTGACCAGGGCAGATGAAGAAGCCTGAATGAAAATTTTAATAGAATTAGAAAGAAAAGAAGATGAACAAAGAGGCAAGGAGAAAGAAGAGAGGAGAAAACAAAAGAACTAAATAAGTGTTATATGGAAAAAACCCAACTGGAGTATTAACAAATAAAAACAAAAAGATTCTTACAATATTCATCAGCTAAAATTAAAAGAAAATAATTACATAAGTAATACCTGAAGAAAAAACCCAGACTAGCATATTAACAAAGGACAAAAAGATTCTTACAATATCCATCATTTAAAATCAGCACTATACTATTTACATGGATTTTTATACTTGCTCCTTCACCAACAGATACTGATAATTTTAAGAATAAACAGTAAATCATCCCTTCTTCTCCCAAGAATAGAGC
Source organism: Erethizon dorsatum (assembly GCA_028451465.1). NCBI lineage: Eukaryota > Metazoa > Chordata > Mammalia > Rodentia > Erethizontidae > Erethizon > Erethizon dorsatum. Next base: position 57,192,881 of record CM051835.1, on the reverse strand, counting down.
CTTACCTGGCTTCAGGTTTCACTACATCCTATCTAGCAGGTATCTATCCAAATATCACAAAAGTTTATTATAATGCAATTTAAGGCCACTAGATATTTTATGTGGAAATAGCTTCAAACAAAACCAGAGAAAAATCACCTCAACTACTGAAAATTCCACAAGTGTGACAATAGCAACTAGCTTGGAAAAAGTCTCTTATGACATTCAGATGTATGGCGATTTCTGGAGTCACGTACCTGGAGCTCTGGTTTTAGGTGGTTTAACAACAGCTAAGGGACCTATGATACATGGTGACATTTCAGAGATTATGATTTTTAGGATTCCAAAGCAATGACCAAAGTGACATTTCATACATCCCATAAGGAACCCAAATTACACAACTATTCTCTTGTCATTGTATGTGGGGAAAACACTACTAAATACCACTGAACTCCACCAAAAAAGCAGCAATGGAAATATCAACTAACATTGGGTTAGGAAACATTAATGAATAGCCTACTGTGATGTCAGGGTTAATCTGGGCTTCAAAAAAGTAAAAAAAAAAAAAAAACAAAAAAAACACGGTATGACTATATTTCATCCAGCATCATCTTCTCTGTCCTACACCCACTACTCATAGGTGTACAACTTAGGTTTTGAAAATGACTGACCAGAAGATTTAAGATTTTTATTTAAAATAGTGTGTGTATGCTGAGTGCATCGATCCTTGGGGCAGTATTCTCATAGGTATAAGTATTCTTAGAATTCAATTAGCATCAGTTGGGAGAGGTTGAACCAGTTGCTGATTCTTAGTCCTCAGATTTCTTTTTCAGTCAGAAACTGTAAACAATGAGACATTTTTCATTTTTCAGTCACAGAATTAGTATTTTTCTTTTGGAGTTAACAAAACACTTACTTTCAGTTTTAGGCAAGAGCTATAAATCTCAAGAGGTGAAGTGTCAAGTTAGTGAGAAAAGGTATCCTCTCAGGTGGAAACTTCTCTATATTCAGTTAATGTTCAGTGATATTTAGGTACTCATTTTGGTAAGTTTATGGAAGCTGCTTCTCACTGAAGAAACAAGATTTAAATAAATGTAGTACATAGGGATTTTTTAAAAAGTGAAGCAAATTCAACATGTTTAAATATAGCTACACAACAGTAATAGATGACAAAACATATTGTATTGTCATTTTTAATTGTTCAGTACTTAATAGTTTCATGTAGCCAGCAAATAAACTTACAAACAAGTGAACTTTTGAAAGAAGGCAGATCAGTTTGGAAATCAGAAATTTCCTGTCTTCCATGGGGCCTAGTTAATCTCATCTTCGGAACAGTAAAATATCTAGCTTACCCTACCTTTTAGCTAGTTTTGAGGCTATAACTTTTTAAAACAAAACTTTATGATAATATTTTGGTGAACTTTTGAAATCCAATATACTAATTTTAGATTTATAGATAAATAATTTCCTTATAATCAGATCTTAATTTGAATAACAAGTGAAATCATATATTTTCTTTTTTTTTTTTTGTGGGTACCGGGGGGACGACCTCAGGACCTCACGCGCCAACAGGCACCCGTGCCGCTGAGCGATATCACCGGCCCCTTTTTCGTATGTGGGTTCCGGGAGTCGAACTCGGGCCTTCGCGCTTGCAAGGCAGGCGCTTAAGCCGCTGAGCCGTCTCACCGGCCCGAAATCATATATTTTCTTAAGTTCAACTGCAACAGAAGTATTTTTCTATTAGGGACCCCAATATGTAAAATATTTTCATGAACATTTCATATGCAGCAAGTCACAAAGTAAGGAACAGAATCTGATAACCTATAAAAGCCAGCCCTGGAGCTGACCAGTTAGATATATTTCTCTAGAGCAGTCTCTTCTTTAGAACTCTGGCAAGGCTTATAGATAAACTGAGACAGTTATAGGTAGTTTAAACCTGATTTTTTTTTTACCATTAGTAATGAAGAAAGTCATACCTCATAGAAAGCTATTTGGGACATGTTTAAAAAATGTAAATAGATCTTTTAGGCTTTTTTGCCCCTTAAGATAGAGCAAACACTTTCTGTCCTTACTGGACTTCTGTATTTAAGAAATGCCTTGAATGCACAATGGGATAAAGTTATTGAATCATTCTAAGAACAATATATTCTTCTTTCTTCGCTATAATTAATATAGATTTTCTCTCTTAACTTGGTCCTCGATTGCTGTTCATTTATCATAATAGAACTTGAACACATATATAATAACTAAGCCTCTATTTCATCCAAATAGTGTAAATGTCTAACAGCAAATAGATAATTTTCTTAAAGGATTTTGAGACATAGTTAAAAAGTGAGGAAATGGTATTGTGATTTTGTTAGCTGATGGGAAAAGAAATCTTTCAGCTATCGTAAGTGATGTCAGAAAGATATTTCTGTGAACAGAGAACACAGCAGGATTTACTCACAGGTTGTCAGGGGCAGGGATGGTTGAAACTCTTCCCTGTGGTATTCATTCATTTCTTGAGTGCTGTTACAATTATTTGCTTCACCCAACATGATCTGAAATGCATACGAAAAAGCATATAAGTATTTGAATTTCATTGAAAACCTCAATCCTAATTAACTATAAATCAGTAAAGCCAGGTAGCCTGAGGTAGGTTAAAATGAGAACTTTGTACATGAAAGGCTACATATGCCCCTAAATCTAAGAATTTTCCTGGTTGCAAACCTCTAAATCGCTACATGCAACTTCCTTCACTTCAATTATTCTCCTAAGGGAAGGGAAAGCAGGTTAACCAAGCCAAACAGGAGTCCATATCGTCAGAGAATAAGTCATTTTTTCTCCTTGCTTGGCAAAAGCCATAGATCTCAATGGGTGTAGACTCCTGGCCCTGTCATCTGAGAATGTGGAGTGGAACAAAGTTAGAATTTATGCCCTCCTGATTATCTGAATTACACCCCTGGGGCCATAGACTTAGAAGAAGTTGAGTTCTGTTAGCACTTTCTTTGTTCTCTTCTTAAGAGACTTGCTTTATCGAGTTATTAGTATGCTTAGATTATCCTCAGTTGCAAGACTGAAAGTTCTTTAAGGACAACCACCCTGCCTTATGCTTCTTTGTAGGCATATTTACAGTACCGCCAATTACACTGCAATTAGTATATGCTCAAGACTTATAAATACTTTTTGAAAAGGACAAGAGCAATAAGTTATATTACCATTAGGAGCCTTCAGGGAAGAATTCTCAAACACATTACTAGGACAATCTATTTCAAGCATTCATAAGTATTCTGGTTCTTGCTCTTCATATCCCGTATGCACTTCCTATTACATTCATTGATTTTATTTGCTACTGCTTCACCTATTTGAAGTCAGAGGTAAGTTGGCATTGGCAAATGAATAATCATACATACATTTCAAATGTCAAACATTCTACCTGGCAATCCAAGATTGTATTCATGTCTCTTCAAATTGAGGGACAATTGCTGAGGCCTGAATAAAAATAGCAACTTGCCACATAAGGGTGTAATGTGCTTGAGGAAGATCTTGAAAGTCCGACGGGGGTCAGGCCTCATAAATTCTATCTCATCTGCTATAACAAGAATTTTAACTGAGCCATATGCTATACCTGAGTATTGTCCTATTTTAGGTTACTATATACAACTCTACATAAATATTTAAGTAATCTCATAATGTTTTTGGCAGTATTTCCCTAAAACCTGAGGAGTTCAATAAGACTACCATATATGATTTGACCTGTACAATTTTAACATGAAATCTCCTTTTCTCACAATACAGGAATCTCTGGTATTTCACAAATACCATACTTACCAGTATATTTTTCATCTGCCCCATTGGAAAAAAAGCTCACTGAAGAGCAGGTCGACTAGTTCGGTAGTTTCCTTTCCTTCTCTGTGTCCATGTCTGTGAGTTGCTGTATTGAATATCAACCAAAACTACACGCTACAAACGAGTAATGGAGAGGTCTGCAAAATTTCCCTTTCTGGCATTTTTGAGAGAAAATATTCTCATATTCTTTTATGATTTTTTCCTTTTACATTATAAAATTCCTAACAGTTTCTGTTCATTCAAAGACCAGACTCAAGCATCGCATTACTAAAGGTATTTTCTGTAATACCCACAGAACTGCCTTTACTGACTTCTTTTTCTCAGAGTGAATTAGGGAATGTGGTTTAGTCTCTTTAGTTCAGTAAATAGTCATAATGTCGATATCAATCATAGTTCAAATAAAATATAACTGGGAGATTAGAGTATATTTAGTTTGGGGTTAGTGTATTTATGTAGGATAATCTGAATCATATTTCTCAATTACTACTCTCACTTACTTATGTACTGTAAAGTAAAAATATTTCTGAGCTTGTTTGGTGCCTTTTGATGAGAGGATGGGGCAACAAAATTTATTTTATAAATTTCTTGGGGAAAATATTAATTTCCTTATAAATTGTCTCAATTATCCTACGTGAGTTGATCTCATAACCAACAAATCATCTCACTTTCTTGAAAATAAATTTAATTTGCTTTTATTTTTAACAAAGTACTTTAATAAATTATTTCAAAATTCGCCTTATGACACTTACTTGCTTATGAAATACCTGTAGGTTTTAAATTTGAATTTTGTAAAAAAAAATTTCTTCTATGCACATTAAGTAAATAATACAGGCTCATGATTTTTATGCTATAATATGTCTTATCCTGCTCATGCTTGTATAAAAAATACCATTGCTTGGGTGGCTTAGGCAACTTAAATTTACTTCTGACAGAGCTGGAAGGTGAAAGTCTGAGGTCAGAGTACCAACATGATCGGGTCTTGGTGAGGGGTCTTTTCAGACTTGGAGATGGTTTCTTTTTCTTGTGTGTTCACATGCCTTTCCTTGCTTCCTCCAAGTGACAGGAGAACACTCTCTCACCATTTCTCTTTTCATAAGGCCACCAAACCTATCAGATGAGAACCATACTCTTTTAACCTTATTTAACCTTAAATACCTCCTAAAAACCCTGTCTTCAAATACAATCATGTTGGGGATAGATGTTTACTAAGGTTTGACTGTAAGGTTCTCACCAAAGTTCATGGATGAAATTTAAGCCTCCTTCAGAGGTGATAAACTCAGAAGAGAAAAGCCCTCATAAATAGGATTAGTGACTTCATAACAAAGTTGAAGGGAGCACCCTAGGGCCATTTGCCCTTTTGCTGCACTTGAAAAGGAGTCTACATAATAGGTAACTTGTAACTAGAGTTGTAGATGAAGATGACAGATAAGGGCACAAAGTCTTGGAGACATGTGGGCTGAAATGTTTTCAAATTTGAGGAAACTTATAACCCAGAGATCCAACAAGCTCAATAAAACAAACAAGTGATAAGGACTCTGCCCTCTTTCAAGAAATCAAAGCATACAATGTGATCAAATGTCTAAGAATCAGTGCTCAAGAAAAAGCCCAAAAGTAGCCAGAGAATACAGACATTACTTATAGAAGAGCAAAAATAAAAATGTTCTCAAATTCTTCAGAAACTGTATGAGCCAAAAGACGAATTTAATAACACACAGAAAAATCTTTTAAGAATTTTTTTTTTTTGTTTCCAATCTGGTGTGTGAGGAGCTTAGATGGCATCACTTCACTCTAACAAAAACTAAGAAGATGAACAAACTTAAAAATACACTACAACTCAGTTACACTAGAGGAATGATGTCTGTATTCGGAGATACAGCTGCACACATGGAATCACAATGTACCTGAACTAAAACTCAGTGGAAACCTCTATAGGAACCCCTATAGTGCTGGAAAAACCTAAATAGTAACATGAGTTGCTGTAGACAAGTCTAAGAGTTAAAATTCAAGGAGAGGGTGGTCATAGAAAGGCTATGACATTTTTTTGGGTTTTACCCCTAGGAGCTTGATCATATCCCCATACTGAAGAGTGCAGAAAATTTCCCTCATGCTTCCAGAAAAGGAAGCATAAAGTAGCTGTTTTGAAAAATGCTCCAGAGTATACTGTTCTTAGCAAAGTTGGCTCTCAGGATAATTTTTTTACTAGAGCTTATATATATATTTTTGTTTGTTTGTTTTGTTTTATTTTATTGATTCTAACACAACTGGGGAAAAAGAAATACGCAATTCAGCCAAATTTAGTCATTCCACCCCATCTAAGATGAAGGCAAAGGGAGGCAGCGGAGGTACCTGTGGAATCCAATTCAGAGTTTTAGGCTCCCTAAAAGCCTGAGTTATAACTATAAGACTATAGGATGCTTCCTCTCCTCACATGTTGCCACTCCATGTTAAAGGCCTGTGTACTGCAGTTCTTTTTACCTAGATCATCATGTCTGAGTAGGCAAAAAATATCAAGTCATACTAAAACACACACACACACACAAACAATTTGAAGAAGCAGAACAAACATGAGATCCTGCCTCAGATAAGGCAGGGTCATTGGAGTTATCAGGCCAGAAACTTAAAACAACAATGGGTATTATTCTAAGGGGTGCATCAGATAAAATAGCATGCAAGAACCATGGACAGGGTAAGCACAGAGATGGAAATTCTAATAGTGTTTCAAATAGAAATAGTATAGATCAAAAACACTGTAATAGAAAAGAAAATGCCTTTGAGGAACTTATTAGTAGACTGGTAAGGAAAGAATTAGCTTTAGCAAATCACAAGAGAAACTGCCAAAGCAGAAAAGCAAAGAGAAAAAAGACTAACAAAAAACATAGTATTCAAGAATTATGGCGAAATTTTAAATGTACACATATGTGTAATGGGAATTCCAGAGTGAGATGGAAGAAAGTAGCAGAAAAGAATGTTTGAAAGAATACTGACTACAGTAGCTGGGAGTGGGGCATGAGCCTGTGGTCCTATTTGGGAGACAGAAGCAGGAGCATACCTTGAGCTCAAGAGTTTAAAATCAACACAGTGAGATCCTTTCTTGGAAAAAAGGAAGGAAAAAAGGAAGGAAAGAAAGAAGGAAAGAAAAAAGGAAAAATGAGAGAAAGAACTGAAAGAAAAATAAAAGAAATAAAGAACCAAAAGAATGAAAAAAAATGAATAATGACTAAGAATTTTCATTAAATTAATATTAGATACCAAATCAGAGATTCAGAAAGCTCAGAGAACATCAGGTAGACTATATGACAAAAGAACTACACTTATATGTATCATATTCAAGCTTCATAAAATCAAAGATAAAGAAAAAAACCTGCAAAGGAGCCACTAAGAAAAAACAAAAAACAAAAACAAAAAATGAACAAATAAAAACCCTTCCTTGAAAAAGAGAAAAGACAGGATTTACATGTGACTTCTCAGAAAACATAAAAGCAAGAAAAAACTTGTGTAAAATATTTAAAGTATTGAGAAAAAAACCCTACCAACCTAAAATTTTTGTACTTTAGCCTTCAAAAATGAAGGAGAAATAAAGATTTTTGATATGAACAAAAATTGTAGGAATTTGTTTTTAATATGCCTTGTTTGAAACAAATGTTAAAAGTTCTTCAGAAAAAAGGAAAATAGGGCCGGTGAGATGGCTCAGTGGCGTAAGCGCCTGCTTTGCAAGCGCGAAGGCCGGAGTTCGACTCCCGGAACCCACATACGAAAAAGGGGCCGGTGATATCGCTCAGTGGCACGGGTGCCTGTTGGCGCGCGAGGTCCTGAGGTCGTCCCCCCGGTACCCACAAAAAAAAAAAAAAAAAAAAAAAAAAGAAAAAAGGAAAATAATAAATGTTGGTAAAATGAATAGCAACAATGGTAGAAGGGATAGGAAGGAGGAATTGGGGTTATTCGATTAGTATGTGTTACACCTGCAAACGTGTATCACAAACTAGAAGAACCATTACAATGCAAAAAAAAAATGGTATGTTAAGAAAGGATAGAAAATGGAATAATAGAAAATTTTCAGTGAAAACTATAGAAGACAGTAAAGAAGAGGAAGACAAAAATAGTCACGATATTATTGAAGGAGAAGAACATAGTTAAATGACTAACACTATCTGACCTCCAAACTTATAATAGGGTGTCATTTTGGTGAAAAAGAAGACAAATTGATCAATGGAACCGAATTTCCCCACTCTGCTTTACTATTCACCTGCACTATTTTTCTTCCCAGGAATATCCTCCTCAAGCTGCATTGCCACCTAGCAAATTTCATTCTTTCTTCAAAGACTTTTTCAATGTAATTTCCTTCATGAAACTTCTCCGATGCTCCAGTCCTGTGTGCCTCCTGAAAACCCTTAAAATGGCTTGTATTTCTCTCATAGAATTCATCTTAGGCTACCTTGTAGCAAAACTCTTTTCTGTCTTATCCAAATGCAACTTATATTGTATATTCCTAAAACATATATGTACCTACTTTAAAAATTTTTTGAACAGTGCATATTGATATATAATAATATATATTAGACAACTGTTTGTTGATTACACAGATTAATATCTGTACCACTAAATGCTTAATAATCTTATTTTTCAATGATTGCCCAAAAAATGTATAGACAATGTCATGAAAATACAAGAAATAACTGACGCTGTTGAGAGCACAGAGGAAAGGGAACTCTTATCCTGTGGGTAGGAACCTAAACTAGTATAGTCACTATAAAAAAGAACAACGTGGAGCTATCTTAAAAAAAGTTAGAGCTACCGTATGACCCAGAAATTTCATTACCGTGTATATACCTGAGTCATTGTACCAAAAGATACGTGTACTCCCATATTTATTGCAGGCCTATTCACAACAGCCAAAATATGGAATTAACCCAGATGCCCTTTAACCTTGTGTATATTTGCACGATGGAATACTATTCAGCCATTAAATGTTGTCAGTTGTAGCAACATGGATGGAACTGGAGATCATTATGCTAAGTGAAAGCAAACACAGAAAGACAAATATCATGTATTTTTATTCATTTATAGAAACCAGTAAGTCAACCTGTGGAAGAACAGAAAGTGATAGTGTCAGCAGAGATGCTGAAAGAGAGGGAGGGGGAGAAAAGGAAGAAATTCAACAAGGGACACCAAAACACAGAGAAATAATCACACCTGGCTCTCTTTAGTATAGTATGAAACTATTGGACCAAACAACCCATGATATACTTCAAAATGAATGGAAAAGTGTGAAATCCCAACACACAAAAATGACTAATGCTTGAAGAAATCTATATGATTAATATAAATTATATACGTGTATTGAATAACCCATAAACATATACCAATTTTAAAAAGTGACAGCTTTTGAATGGCATTAAATTTATAAATTACTGTAACAAAAATAAATCATATTTACTGCTGAAAGAATATGTACCTCCTAAGACTGGGGTGAAAAGCAATGATGTATATTCTCATCACTCTTATTCAATATCATGCCAGAACTCCTAGCCAATACAATAAGTTAGTAAAGAAATAAAAGACATTTGGATCAGAAAAAAATCAGAATGTATTTCTATAAACATAGGCCATAATTTTCTATATTGTTTATATAGAAAAAACGTATAACACCAGGCATGGTGGCACATGACTGTAATCCCAGCACTTGGGAGGTTGAGGCAGGAGGATTGCCACAAGTTCAAGGCCAGCCTGGGCTACATAGTGAGTCCAGGCCAGACTGAACTACATAATGAGACCCTGTCTCAAAAAAAAAAAAAAAAAGAATGTATAAAAGTAGAAAGTAGAACTAAATTATTTTAGCAAAATAACAAGATACAAAGTTGACACCCAAAAAATAATCAGTTTCAATTGCAGAAACAAAAGACTGGAAACTGAAATTTAAAAATAAATATTGCCCAAAAATACCTGACAAATCAATATTACTTAAATAAAAAAGATAGACCTATAGTGTTCTAGATGTGAAGGGGCCCAAAGAGTAAAGACGTTAATGCCTTCCAAATTAATCTATACAGTTTAACACAATCCCTGTCAAATTTCCAGCAGGTTTTTTAAAATAGGGATAGACCTGTGGATTCTCAAATTTAAATGGAATGAGTAAAGAATTTAAAATAGAAAAAAATATTTTAGTAAGACTGAAGATGTAGAAAATCACAATAACTCATTTAGAGACTTACTATAAAGCACGCATAATCCAGGCTGTATTCTTGCCAAAGGGCTATATGTAGCTGTACAATTAATAAGAGAGCCCAGAAATAGGCTCTCATGCATTAGACTAAGATTTTCTCTTATTTTTTATATTTGTTATACTTTTCACTTGTTTAAATTTAATTATATAAAACTGTTTTAAAATTTTGTTATATGTAAAATATGAGGTGTGATTACAAAATATTATGAAATTTTAAATTTAAGAAAATTCATTACAGTAAAAGACACATTGTCATTAACTCCACTCTAAATACTACTCTTCACTTTGAGCACAAAAATCTCATCATTTTTGCCATTTTCTGAAGAAGTTCTGGAAATCCTCTTTCATGGATATATTTAGTTGCACTGTCCTTGTTGCCTTGATGTCCTGAACCCGTTCAAAATATTTACCTTATTATGGTCATTTTGACTTTGGGTAAGAGCCAGAAGTCACAGGGTGTCATATAGACCAAATAAAGTGGATGGGGACAGACCATAATAATTCTAGTTGACATAAATTGCTGTAAATACTTTGAATCTACTCAAGACTTTAGGACCTAGGAAAAGACACTCACAAACAAGGACTTACAGAACTCCTTCAGAAAGTTGTAGAAAAGATGGGATAAGTGTGTTTGAAAGGAAGGGGAGTATTTTGAGCAGAATTAATGGGAATACAATTTTTACCATAATAATTTTTAAAAATTTAAATAAGCACCATAGTTTGTGATCATGTCACATATTTTTTTATTTTATGGAAAAAACAAAATAAAATTTCATAACAATAGTTAATACATTGTGCATTCTTATCTTCACAGTAGTTACTCAGAGTACAAGATATGGGCATAAAAAATTCTCCAAAAGGTATTAGCACAACCTTTCTTTTCAATGAACTAAGAGAAACTAGTAGTGTAACTATCTTGTATTTTTTTCCTTTTTCTTTCCTTTCCCAGTTCCCCCACTCTAGTTTCTCTTTCCTTTTGAACAATTTCTTCCCATTTCACAATATCTATTGTACATGTTGGTCCTTATTTACTCTTTCAGTTTCTCACATCAGGGAGACAATACAATGTTTACACATGTGAGTCTGATTTATTTCACTTATGAGTATGGTCTCAGGTTGCATCCATTTACCTATAACATCTCAAGTGTATCCTTCTTTATGGCTATATAGTACTCCATTGTATAAAAAGATGACATCTTTTTTATCCACTCCTCAGTTGATGGGCATTTGTGTTGTTTCCAAGATTTAGCTATTACAAATTGTGCTATAAACATGGGTACACATATATTGCTGGGGTATGATGTTTTTAATTCTTCTGGGAAGATACCCAGAAGGGGAACAGCTGGGTCAAATGGGACCTCTAATCCTAGTTTTTTTTTTGTTTTTTTTTTTTGTGGGTACCGGGGGGTCGACCTCAGGACCTCGCGCGCCAGCAGGCGCCCGTGCCGCTGAGCGATCTCACCGGCCCCTTTTTCGTATGTGGGTTCCGGGAGTCGAACTTGGGCCCTTGCGCTTGCCAGGCAGGCACTTACGCCGCTGAACCATCTCACCGGCTCCCTAATCCTAGTTTTTTTAAGGAATCTTTACACTGATTTCCACACTGGTTTTACCAGTCTGCACTCCAAACAACAGTGGAGAAGTGTTCCTTTTTCCCCACAGTCCCTCCAGCATTTGTTATTGGTTGATGTCTTGATGATAGCCATTCTTTCTGGAGTGAGAGAGAATCTCTCTCACTTTAATTTGCATCTCTCAAATGACCAACGATGTTGAACATTTTTTCATATATTTATTTGTTGTTTGTATTTCTTCAGGTGAGAAGTGCATGTTCATCTCAGATGCCCATTACTGGAATCAGTAGTGTAGCTGGATACAAAGTCAACACCGAAAATAGTATTCCTCCACATGAACAACAAACTCACTCAGAAAGAAATTAGGGAAACCACACCCTTCACAATAGCATCCAAAATATGATCATAATCATAACTCCAACAGCATATCTCACAGAATTAGAGAAAACAATTCTAAAATTCTCTTGGAACCAGAAAAGACCTAGAACAGCAAAAGCAATTCTGTGCGAAAAGGACAAGGGAGGAGGCATCACAATCCCTGACTCAAAATTATACTACAAAGCCACTGTGATAAAAACAGCATGGTACTGGCAAAATAAAACAGACCTGAAGATCAATGGAACAGATTAGAAAATGCAGAAACAACTCCAGACACGCCTAGCCACCTTATCTTTGACAAAGGTGCCAAACACCTTCACTGGAAGAAAAATAGCCTCTTTAATAAATGGTGCTGGAAAAACTAGCTTTCTACATGCCAAAATTTAAAACTAAACCCATATCTTTCACGATGCACTAAAATAAAATCAAAATGGATCAGAGATCTAAATATTAAAACAGAAACACTAAATCTGCTGGAAGATAGAATAGATAGAACTCTTGAAGACATTGGTGTAGGCAAAGACTTTATGAACAAAACCCCAATCACACAGGAAATATCACAAAGAATCAACAACTGGGATCTCATCTTAATGAAAAGCTTTCGCACAGCAAAAGAAACCTACAGAGTGAAGGGACAATCCACAATATGGGAAAAATATCTTTGCCAGTTGTTCCTCAGACAAAGGACAACTTTCTAGATTATATAAAGAACACAAAAAAATCAGAACCTTCAAATTTAAAGACCTAATCCAAACATAGGCATCTAAAATAAATAGACACTTCTCAGATGAAAAATTAGAAATGGCACATAAATATATGAAAAATGTTCACCACCACTGGTAATTTAAGAAGTGCAAATTAAAACAACGCTGAGATTCCATCTCACCCCAGAAAGAATGGCTACTACCAATAATTCAACCTATAATAAATGCTGGAGGGGCTGTGGGGAAAAAGGAGCCCTTCTCCACTGTTAGTGGTAGTGTCGACTGGTGCAGCCACTGTGGAAATCAGTGTGGAGACTCCTCAAAGAATTAGAACTACAGATTCCTTTCAACTCAGCTATTCCCCTTCTTGGTATCTTCTTGAAAGAATTAAAAGCATCATACTACAGTGATATACACACACCTATGTTTATAGTGGCACAGTTTGTAACAGCTAAATCTTGGAATCAGACAAATGTCCATCAACTGAAGAATGGATAAAGAAGATTTTTCTTTTATACAATGGAGTACTACACTGCCATAAAGGAGGATAAGTTTGAGACATTTTTAGCTAAATGGATGTACCTCGAGGCCATTCTCTTAAGTGATATAAATCAGACATATGTGTGTTAATACCACATTGTTTCTCTGGTATGTGAAACTGAAAGTGTAAATGAGGACCAAAATGTATAATATATATTGTGAAATAGGAATAAAATGTTCAAATAGGAAAGGGAATTGTAGGGCGTGCGGAGGGAAAAGGAAAAAAGTGATAACGAAAGAAAAAATGGAAACTAAACTTTTGTAAAAGGGAAGGGGAGGCCGGTGAGATGGCTCAGCAGCGTAAGCGCCTGCCTGGCAAGCACAAGGGCCCGAGTTCGACTCCCAGAACCCACATACGAAAAAAGGGCCGGTGATATCGCTCAGCGGCACAGGCGCCTGCTGGCGTGTGAGGTCCTGAGGTCAATCCCTGGTACCCACAAAAAAAAAAAAAGGGGGAAGGGTAAGAGGGGTCAAAGAGTGGGTAGGGGAATGGGAAAAAAAGAATCAAGTTATATCATGTATGGGTACAAATTCCCTATAATGAATGTGATCATTATGTATACCTAAAATGTACCAATAAACTTAATTAATAAAAAAAAGTTGTAGGTGTCAGGTATTATGTCCTAGCAATAGGAAACCTGACTAATATAGATAATGTGAATAAATACATCCACTCTATTTTACCTTTTTTGTAGTATAGTGTTCAAAATTATATTCAGTACTTGATACTTTATTATAAAATGAGCTTTTGTGATAGATTACCCAGCTGGAGAAGTGTTCAGATCATGTTTGTGGTAGGCTGGGCTAAGTGATGATGTTGGGTAAATTAAATGCATTTATGGCAGTTTTGACATGGTATTTTCATTAGTATTCAATGAGTTTATCAATATGTGACCATTTTATGATTTGAAGAGCATCAGTAATTTTATTGTTTTAACACTGATTTGTCATAGAACAGGCATAAATTTTCTTTCTTTCTTTCTTTCTTTCTTTCTTTCTTTCTTTCTTTCTTTCTTTCTTTCTTTCTTTCTTGTTTTATGAGACAGGGTTTCACTATGCATTTCAGGATGACCTTGAAATCATTTTGTAGCCCAGGCTGGCCTCAAACTTACAGCGATCCTCCAGCCTGGGCATTCCGAGGGCTGGGATTACAGGTGTGGGCCACCATGGCCAGCTAAAATTCTCTTAAAACCAATTTTCTCCTTTTCTTTATCAAATTCAGTCTTTGACAATCAAATTTCCCAAGATGTTGGCAAATGATAGAAAAAATTCCGTCTAGTTTTCTCACTTCACCCAAGATGCCTCTCTATTTCTAATCCAAATAAAATCATGACTTGGAAAACCATTGTTAAGGTGTATTCAATGATGCTTTAGGACAAAAAGCAAACAAACACAATACAACCTTCTTTAAGAAATATATCTTCATATTGTAATTTTAGTGCCTATTATGATTAATGGAGCAGAGATCACTATTAGAGGTGCTTTGTTCTTTTTCATCTTTGTTTTCAACCCACTTATTGATCAACTAACTAAATGTAGTTTTAGAGACTTTTTAAAAATACAAAGAATCTACTAATATACATCAATATTTAGACTTTTTCTAGGAACTTATGTTAGAACTGCAATTCCTAAAAAGATGAGGCCTATCTCTAAAATTATCACAGGTATTTTGATAATTTTGCCTTAATATAACAAGAGCCATGAGCTTTCCAGCCTCTAATAAGTTTCACCTTGCTTCTCATCACCTGAAGGCAAAGCTAGTAACACATTTTTTGGGTTTTGTTACCACAATTTCTCACTTTTGGATACAAATTTTCATGGTAGGATACTGGCTACATTGTTGTAACAAAGATGCAACAAAATGTAAGTTTTAAATAATATAGAAAGTATATTTTCTCTAATTTAGTTATACAGAAGAAACTGATTGAGGGCAGAAAAATTGAAGCTGCTATTCTTAATACATGGATTTGATGTCTAAATACAAGACAGATATCAAACTATCTCCACTTATTTACATTTTTACAGGTAGTAGAAAATTTTAAAAAATAAATAAAAGGAAGTGGGAAGCAAGCACAAGAACCTTCTTTTTGAAAGATGTAATTTGACATCAGTTAATATTTGATATCAGTTATACCAGTTAATATCAATACAGATACCTCTACTCTCCTCTGGTTACCATTTGCATGGAATATCATCTCTCTTTTTTTCTTTTCTCACCTTTAGGCTCTGTGGGTTTTAGAGCTTAAGCAAGTATCTTATAGGTAGCATACAGTTGGATCTTGGATTGTTTTTAAATCCACTCAGCCACATTTTTTTTTTTTATTAAAGCTTACCATTAACATTTATATTCAAGTACTTGTTGCTGCCACTTGGTTACTTTTTTCTGGTCATTTATAGCATTCATTTCTTTTTTTTTCCTCTCTTACGTTGTCTGCCTTTTTGACCTGACAATTTTATGTAGAAGTATGACTTGAGTCTTTTCTTTATTGTTTGCATATCTACTGTCAAGTTTTGGTTTTCAGTTTACTGTAAGGGTGACATAAAACATCTTTTAGTTATAATATATGATTTTAAGCTGATAACAATTTAGCTCCTATCACATATAAAAGCTCTAGGACCAGTGAGATGGCTCAGCGGCATAAGCACCTGCCTGGCAAGCGCGAGGGCCTGAGTTCAACTTCTGGAACCCACATAGGAAAAAGGAGCCGGTGACATCGCTCAGCGGCACGGGCGCCTGCTGGCGCGCGAGGTCCTGAGGTCGACCCCCGGTACCCACAAAACAAAACAAAACAAATCAAAACAAAACAAAACACAAAAAAAACCCTCTAGGCTGTTTTCAGCACCTCTTCCAAGTTATGTTTTTGATGGCCCAATGTATATGTTTTATATTGTAAATTCTTTAGCAATTTATTGTAGCTTTATTTTTTACCATTTTGACTTTGATCTCCATACTAAAGATATGGATGTTGCACACTTCCCTTATAGTATTTGGAGTATTTTGGATTTGATTATATATTAACTTCTACCAGTGAATTTTATACATATATATATATATATATATATTCATGAAAGTAATTATAGTCCTTTCACTTTTACTTGAAGAGCTCCGTGAAACATTTCTTATAAGACAGCTCTAATGGAAACTCTGCTCAGGGATGGCACACTATCAGGCAGACATGATGCAGGGATAGAAGGATGCAGTGGCTACTCCTCCTGTAGCTGGATGCATTCTTGCCATGCTCTCATTTACAAGATATCCAGGAGCAGTAGCAGCTGTTCAGCTTCAGCTCCAGCTCTGAGGATAGCTCAGCATGTGCACTATAGGGAGCTTCTTCAGCAGCACCCCTAGCCTATGAAAACTTCAGAATCTTTAATAGTGAAAACCATGGGGGTTGGTGGCAGAGCTGGGGGCTGCTGGAGTCTTCTTGCTTGCCTTTTCTCTGCAGAGAGAAGTCCTTCCTAGTTCTGAGCTGATCTCAACTCCTGATGGAGTGTCGGAGGCAGAACGTTTCCTTTCCTTTTCTGTGCAAATATCCTGGGTTTTTGTGCCATTCAGGATTTCTGGTATTTCTTTGTTGTTCTCTCATGCTGTCCTTTAGTTACTGTGGTCAAAACTGCCTTTGTTGTTTTGTATTTTTGTATGGGGACGTGGAAGATGAAGAGTGCTAGGAGTTTCTAGTCATCCTATTTTGAAAAATGTCATTTAAAATACATATTTCACTTCTGTTTATATTATGTTGGCCAAAAGTTACTCAAAATGCCACACTTAACTATTAGGGAGATAGGACAATACAATTTGGCTGGATGGCCTTGTATGCATTGAAGTTCAAGAGGTTTTAGTATAACAAATAGAAGAATGGCTAGCAGAGAAGAAGGCGAAGATTCTGTATGTTACTCTAGTGTTCTCATCACTAAAAATCCTTAAAAATTAACAGCCTGGTTTTTTAGAAATGAAAATGAAGGAAGAATTGAGGTTTAAAAAATAGGTTGCTTCTAGGGAGTGGGTATGAGAAGTTGTTTGCTTCTAAATTTTCCCCTAAACCAAAACAGCAGAGAACCAAGTTACTGAATTACAGATCTGGAAGACATTTCAGATATCATATTGCCTTTAATTTAGAACATAGCTAAAGAACCCTGGGAAAATATTAGTTCAACTTACTCCTCTTATATCTCTGAAGGTGATCTCTAGCTCTTTTTAGCAATATTTTCTACCATTTAATTTTGAGAGAGGGTCATGGGATCTCTCCAATTCCCTACTCTACTCACATCTTTCCATATTTCAGTGCAGTTATGATAGAAATAAAAAGGGTGGGCATAAAGCCAATTTGGCTGGGGTAAAAGCCAAGGAATTCCACCTCTGCTGTTGTACTAGCTTCATGATGCTAGATAAATAACAGACATTTCTAAACTCAGCGTCCTAATCTATAAAGGGGAATCACACTGGACTGTATTTGATAAAAGCGCTAGGAGAATTAAATAGTCTAAAAATATGTAAGGCATTTGGAGCAGTGGCTGGGATTTGGTTAATTCTTAGTGTGGAACATCTATTAATACATCCTTATTTCTTTCCTCAGGTCAGGAGATCCTCCCAAAAGAAATACTGTGACCTCAAAATAAGTGGCTAAATTCTATAATTATGGTGGAAATTAATCAGATAACATAAACCTACATTAATTTGTACTATTAAAATGTACATTATACCAATACAAATTAATAGCGTAAATAAGAAAAATGGTAAACTACTTAAGTATGAAAGTCCAACAAATGTTTTTCAAGTACTACATTAGTAGGAAATTGTACACAAGATGTAAAACTATACTAATTACAAAATAATTCTCTTCTGTTTGTTAAAGCACTTTGTCTCAAAAATTACATCTCAGCTCTAACTTGAAGTATTCTTGTTGTGCAAACTATTACAAAAAGAAAGAAAATAGGATGCTCTTTTTAAGATTATAACAGATACACAGAAAAATTAAGAAATATTAAAAAATCTTAAAACCTAAAACTGTTTTCAATTCCACCACTATAAAATAGCAACCATTTAACATTTATGGACACTTCTTTGTAAAGTACTATAAATAAAAGAAAATAACAAAGCTTTTTTTTTGCAATGACAATTCTTTCTCAAGACAAGATGTTTAAATCTAGTCAAAATTATTAAAAAATAACACAAAGTCACTGGAATCTATGAGAGTTATTAAAAAAATTGAAAATAGTTAACTCTTAAATACCTATACTGAGTAAGAACTATGAGTCTGGTTTTCTTTCATCGAATATTCACACCCTCCATCTTCTAAAACTACGAGGTGGAACACCATGATCTTAGCAACTCAGAGTTTTAGATGATGGAGTGCAAGGTAGAAAAGCCTTCCAATTTCTAAATATGAAGTCAACTGAAAGTCCTGACTGTAAACTACAGATGAGGACAGTAGACCACGGAAATTAGTTAAAAAGCAAGTAGAAAATAAAGGGAAATTTGTATCCTTACAAAAGCCAAATTGTGTGATCTGTGAGTATTCTCAGGTCTGAGTGAACGCATTCTCCAAATGTATTCAGGACACGAAAAGAGACTAGGGAATCTACATTTGCCATATTGCCCAAAAGATTATCTAAATGACCTGGAAACATGTTGGCAAGAAGCTTTGTAAACAAATTTTCATTGGAATTTTATTCATAAGAGTGCTAAATTGGAACCTGAAATTCAAATGTCATATAGGCAAAACAATGTGTGTATATCTTTTCAAATGAGCATTACTCATAAATAAAAAGTGGCAAGGTTGATGTATAGAATATGGATAAAATTTTAAACCATTATGCCACGTAAGAGTAGCAAAGCAAGAGACTACATACTGTGTCATTTCAGTTATACAAAACTGTAGGAAAAGTAGAAATAAAAGGACAAAATGCAGATTAATGGGAACCTGGTAGTAGGGGAAGAGAAAAGATCAAATTTGTAGAGACAAGGAATATGTTTTGGGTGTTGAAATACAAATATTAAAAGTTGTTCAATATCATCAGCTATTAGGTAAATGCAAATTGAAATTCAAAGGAGATATTCTAAACAACTATTAGAGGGCTAAAATTAAAGGTGACAACTTTCAATGTTTATAAGATTATGAAGAAAATAGAGAGCCAGGGATATAGCTCAAGTATCACAGTGCCTGCCTGGCAATCACGAGGTCCTGAGTTTGATTCCCGGTCCCCACCACAAAAAAAAAAAATGAAAAAAGAAAAAAACTAGATCACTTATATATTGCTGGTAGGATGAAAAATAGTATGGGCATTCTGGATAATGGAGGTCTTAAAAAGTTGAACATAAAACTATCATATAATCCAACAGTTGCACTTCTGGATATTTTCTCCAGGAAAATGAGAAATATCTTTACACAAAACCTGTACATAAACGTCTTAAAGCAGATTTACTTGTGGTACACAAGAACTGGACACCAGGGAGATGTCTGCAAGACATAACTCTGGGTGGCATTGGACTGAACCAGATCTGCCACCTTTCTTGCTTGTAGTTCATGAGAATAACGCTAGAATGTGCTGGCGATGCAGTGCCTTGAGATAAGATGAAGTGTATCAGAGAACCCTGGAATCTGTTCTGGTCCACACTGAGAGACAGGATGTCCATCAGTTCCTTAAGTCATTGCCTTGTGGGACTCCAGGATAGACAACTCAGGATGGGCTGTCTTCTATGGTCACACAGCCATGGTGCTAGTGGAGCCCAGACCTCATTCATCCCCAGGCAGTGGCACGAGTCTCAGAGGACTGGCTTGCAATCATTCTGTGGTCATTCCTTGCTACCTGCCTGCATATAATAAATTTACCTCATATAACTTGTTTATGTGGGTTCTCTGTCTCATCAGACTTAGAAAATTTGGTAACCAGTATGCAGGTGAACCTACTTCACCACGTCCTTCACCTGAATGATTTATAGATAATGAAACAGTGGTACAACCATACTGTGGAATGCTGAGGTGACAAAAATCCAATCACAATAGTCTATGTATTATATTATTATAGAATAAGAGCATATTGATTGAATCTATACCCATATCTTACACCATGTACTAAAATACAATAAAAATGAATCAAATATTAGAAAAGAAACAATCTGCTGGAAAACAAAATATAGAAAACTCTTGAAGACATAGCAAGGACTTTCTCAACCAAACCTGAATGGCACAAGCAACAGTACCCAGAAACAACAAATGGAATCATAACAAATTGAAAAGCTTCTGTACAGCAAAAGAAACAATGAACAGAGTGAAGAGACCCTCTACAGAATGAGAAAATATTTTGCCAGCGATTCCTCAGGCACTAAATTACTATCTAGAATACATAAAGAAGTAAAAAATATTAGGCCTCCAAAACATAAAAGACACAATCAAAAAATGGGCAACTGAAATGAATAGACATTTGTCAGGAGAAGAAGTATATATGGCCAATAAAAGTATGAAAAACTGTTCAACATCTCTGCCCATTAGAAAATTGCAAATTAAAAAGGCACTGAGATTCCACCTTACTTCAGAAAGAAATCAAATGCTAACAAATGCTGGTGAGGCTGCAGGAAAAAAGGAACTTTTCAAAATCATTTATTGGAATATGAATCAGTACAACCACTATGGAAGTCAGTATGGAGAGTCCTTAAAAAAATAAAACTAGAAATTCCATTCAGGGCCGGTGAGATGGCTCAGCGGCGTAAGCGCCTGCCTTGCAAGCGCGAGGGCCCGAGTTTGACTCCCGGATCCCACATACGGAAAAGGGGCCGGTGATATCGCTCAGCGGCACGGATGCCTGTTGGCGCGCGAGGTCCTGAGGTCGACCCCCCGGTACCCACAAAAAAAAAAAAATTCCATTCAATTCTGCTATTCCCTTACTAGGTATCTTCCTGAAAGAGTTAAAGACATCACATTACAGTGGTACAGATATACCAATGTCTATAGCAACACAACTTATAATAGATATGTCTTTGAAGTGCCCTACATGTCCAGCAAGAGATAAATGGATAAAGAAAATATCATATTTATACACAACAGAGTTGTACTAAACCATAAAGAAGGATAAATTTGAGTCATTTGTAGGAAAATAAATGAATTTGTTAAGTGAAAAAAATCAGACACACAAGCTTAAATATCACATGGTTTCTCTTATATGAGACTATGAGAAACCAGGGAGAAACCATAGTATGAATAATTTAAAGAGGAAAATAAAAGACAGATAATAGGAAACAGGGAGATACATCTCTTGCAAATAGGAAAAGGACTAACAGATGGAAGAAAGGAGGATGGAGGGGAGGGTAAGAAGTAAAAGATAATTATTATGTACATGTACCACTTTCTATGATAAATGTGATCCTTATTTACTGTAAACATGTACTAGTATTTTTAAAAATTTATAAACAAGTGAAAGAGTATGTACAGATACTTCAAAATGAAATGTTTGATTTTTTAGAAATTCATTTTTTTAAGAGTTCATGTTTTTATACTATGACAATAATATATATGGCATGAATTTGGGGGGTCTGATTCTTTAAATTCTTTATATGTTCCACATATAAGTACTTTGTCTGAGGGACAACTGGCTGAAATTTTTTCTCACTCTGTGGATTTCCTTTGCACTTTGTTGGTGATTTCTTTTTTTGTGCCAAAGTTTTTTAGTAAGATGAGATCCCAGTTGTTGATTCTTTGACGTATATCCCATACAGTCTTGGATTTGTTCATGAACTCTTTGCCTACACCTATATCTTCAAGATTTCTACCTACTTTCTCTTCCAGTAGATTTAGTGTTTCTGTTTTAACATTTAGATCTTTGATCCATTTTGACTTTCGTTTAGTGCATGGTGATAGATGTGGGTCTAGTTTTAATCTTCGGCATGCGGAAAGCCAGTTTTTCCAGCACCATTTATTAAAGAGGCTGTCTTTCTTCCAGTGAAGGTGTTTGGCAACTTTGTCAAAGATAAGGTGACTGAATATGTATGGATTTGTGTCTGCATCTTCTAATCTGTTCCATAGATCCTCGGATCTGTTTCTTTGCCAATATCACATTGCTTTTTATCACAGTAGCTTTGTAGTATAATTTTAAGTCTGGGATTGTGATGTCTCCTGCCTTGCCTTTGTTGCCCAGGATTGCCTTTGGTATTCTAGGTCTCTTCTGGTTCAAAATGAATTTTAGGAATGTTTTTTCTAGATCTGTGAGGTATGCTAATGGTATTTTGATTGGGATTGCGGTAAAACTGTATACCAATTTTGGGAGTATGGCCGTTTTCACTATGTTGGTTCTTCTTACCCATGAGCAAGGGATATCTTTCCATTTTCTGATATCCTCTTCAATCTCCTTTTTCAGAGTACTGTAGTTTTCAATGCAGAGGTCTTTTATTTCCTTAATTAGATTGATTCTTAAGTATTTCATTTTTTTGGATGCTATTGTGAAAGTTGTTGTTTCCCTAATTTCTCTCTCAGTGAGTTTTTTATTTGTGTACAGGAAGGCTACTGATTTTTTAGCGATGAATTTCTGTCCAGCTATGCTACTGAATTTGGTTATTAAATCTAGAAGTCTTTTTTTTTACTTTTTAAAAAATATATTTTTTATTTTTACGTGTTTATAGTACATAATTTTTATATTTCTTGTGTGGGGTTGGTGTATGTACATAACACTTTTTTACCTTTTTAAAATTTTATTTTGTGGGAAAAATAAAACAAAATTTCAAAACAAAATAGGAGAGTAACAATAGTTAATACGTTGCTTATGGTCATCTTCAAAATAGTTACTCATAGTACAAGATATAGGCAAAAAAATTCTCCAGATGATATTAGCACAAACCTTTCTTTTCAATGAACTAAGAGAAACTAGTAATACAACTATCTTGTATTTTTTTCCCCTTTTTGGTGGAGTTTTTGGGGTCTTCTATATATATTGTCATGTCATTCACCAATAATGATAATTTAACTTCTTCCTTTCTTGTTCTTATTCCTTTTATTTCTTTTTCTTGTCTAATTGCTCTGGCTAATGTTTCCAGAACTACGAGGTGACAGTGGACATCCTTGTCTTGTTCCTAATTTTAGAGTGAAAGCTTTTACTTTTTTTCCATTTAGTATGATGTTGGTTGTTGGTTTGTTATAGATGCCTTTTATCAGATTGAGATAAAGACCATCTATTCCAATTTTCTGTCTGACACCTACAACTTAAAGCAGAAGAATTTTAGTTTGGTTCACAGTCATACAGAATTCAGTGTATGGTAGGCAAGTCCAAACACAGAAACATCATGGCTGGAGAGCATGGCAGCGCAAAGCTACTTAGTTCAAGGTAGCCAGGAAGCATAGCAGTGGAACAATGCCAGAGAGGAATGGGGTGGGAGGCAAAGGGCCTTGTACTGTGCCCAAGGTCACACTTTCATGACCCACCCAGAATGCACCTAGGAGCATGCTTTACTAATCTGCACATGTTTCTTAATCTAATAAAGTTTAATATAAAGATTAATTATGACAATCCACCCTTGGTCACACTCAAACACACCTCTGTAAAACATATTTGATCTCTAAGTAAAGACAGTAGCAAGTTTTATAATTCCACCTAACATAAAACAACTATCCCACATACAACCACAAATGCAACCACCCCTTCCTCAAAGTCTGAACAGTTCCAGGATTTTTTTTCAAAAGTTCAATTCCAAATATCTTCTGAGAGTCAAGGCAAACTGTTAGCTGTGAAACTTTGTAAAAACTCAAAAACAAGTTATATAATCCCAAAGTACAATGGAATAAGGTAAATATTCTCATTCGAAAAGGGAGAAGTAGGGTGATAGAAAAAATACTGGATGAAACCAAGAGCCAAACCCAGCAGAGAAAACTAAATCATGTAGCTCAACATCTGGCTTTCTGTACAAAGGGTTGTAAGAGGTGATATCCAAAGGACTTGGACAACCCCATCCCTATGGCTCTGCCACTTGTAGGGCACGATGTATCTATCTTGGGATGGATCTATGTTCAGCCTGCAACTCTTCTTGGCAGACTTTCTAAATTTCTGGCACCTCTGATTTTATGGGGTGTCTAATACACCTTTGACTTCATTCCCACACTTTCACACACTGCCCTTTCAGAAGCTCTTTGCCTGGTCATTTCCTCTGAAATCTGGTTGGGCCCCAAACCTCTTGCATTCTGCATGCTGGTAAAACCATCATCATATGGATGACACCAACTTCTGTCACTAGCCTGGGCAATATCTAGGCCCCCTTGGATCATGACAGCAGCAGACTATGAGTGTCTAGATGCCTGAACATAGTGAAATGAATTGATGTTCTCAAGCAGAGTTCCCTGGGACTCTCTTTTCAAATCAAAGCTTGACACTTTTGCATTCAATGAAGTTGACATATAAAAATCAATGGTTGCAGATCATAAAGTTGAAAATCTATCCATTTTCTTATAGTCTGAGGCCATTTGTATAACCAAAAAAATGTTTTACTTTCCCAAAGAAAAAAATCTAAGTTTTCTGTTAGTTCATTACTTTTGAGCTTTAGGAAGTACAAAAAGCTTAGTACTTCTAAAACAGCCTGTTTGGCAGAGTCTGTACAAGCAGTACATGGCTGCATGGTTGTCTTCTTCGGTCCCATTTTTAGCTGTGCTAACAGAGAAATTTCTGAGTAGGGAAAAGAGGGACCACAGAAGACACTGAACAAAAGAACTATTTCCAGAACCATGACAAACAACTGAGTTTAAGTAACCTTCACAGAATAGAGTCTTCAAAATTTATAATCAAGAGGTTTTGGTGACTTGTGTATTTCTGTAGTTATATCATTCCCATCTAACATTAAATATTGAGTGGGTTCACGGACTAAGTATCTTTTAGCTTAAAAGTCACAGAACCACTGGTAGCCACTTACGGTATCCAGAGTACTGTGCACACCCACATACTTAGACTCTTTTTGATATTACCTCTTAATTTTCTCCCTTAGGAAAGGAATAAAATGTTGTACATATACAATAATGGTGGGTATTGATATTTGGGTGGTTAGTGGAAGGCACCAGGGAACCAACTGTTAAAAGTCTTCAATATTCATTCTACCCATTTTTATTAATAAACCTTACCTGGTAGAACATGAATGCCTATGTGGAGATTATATTTCCCCATTGTATGGTTTAGATATAGAATGTTCTGCTAATGTCTCATGTGTTCAGAGGTGTGGCTTTTGGTATCGGGGAGGCTGAAAGGAGATACACTTTTCCAGGTGACTGGCCCAGTGGCCCACCTCCTCCAACCAGGCTTCACCTCCCAGATTATATTTAACTGTAAACTCATCACTGGACTAATTCACTGATCAGTATCACACACCCATAATTCAATTACTGTCCCAAAACTCCGCCTACGAGCACGTGAGGCTTTGGTAGGACACCTAGTCATAAACCATAACAGGTACTATGTCTTAGCAATGTGAAAGTGACTAAGGCAACTACCGTCTTTGAAAGTGGGCACGAGTATGTGATTAAGATGTGACCACTGGAGTAGATGTGATACCTGCAACTTCTGGTTGTACCTGTTAAGTAGAAGTTGCTTACTCTTTCCTCCTCCTGGTCTCCCAGGGTACTATGTGGGGAATGAAGTCAAATGAATTTTGAACATATGAAGCTTTGTCACGAGTGAAGATCTCTGACAGCAGCATAGCCTGTACCTTAAATATTAGTAACATCTGCTTACTGTTTCTTCTGTTTTAACTGGCCAACTGATTTTTGGGCAAACCAATAATCTCATTGATCTTAAGTGTCTACATCTCCTAAAGAAACACTTCTCTTTCTACTTGCCTGATTTTCATGAGTGATTCTTATATGACAAATACGTTCTAAGAATTCTGAAAACATTTTGCCATATACAAACTTAGTATCATTTTCAATGAATTATATATAGCTCAACCACTTTAAAAATCACATAGAAACATAAATCACTATAACAGATATTTCTCACAGGTATTATTATTTTCCTGAAAACCAATTACATGCTTTTTTGGTGCCATTTATTATGAATTATTCAGATAAGAAAGAATGATAAACTAAGATGTTTATAAAACTCTTGTTTATTTTTAACAGGAAAACTATAAAGCCTCTATAAAGGAGACTAATTAGACAAACAAAATAAAATGCTATTTTGAGAAAATATTACAAAAAAGGTACTTCCGAATATACTCCTTGTGCCCTACAGATCCATTCTGCTTTGTGGCACAAGAGGCTGACCTGTTTGGACTTTGCCAGACTTTTATTTCCTCTCTTTGGTCACTGCAGGAGAACAGAATGCAGTAGGAGAGTAAGGCATGGGGCTTTACTCTCCACATTCTCCACATTGTCTCTGAGTCACTGGAAGGAGTGCGGGCCCCTTGACCCAAAGTGAGCATTTCCTGCCACCACATCACCTCACAGAACTTTCCCCATCTCAGATCTGGTAACCATTCTCACCCTTGCTTCTCCAGTCCTTGGGGTGGTACAGCATCTGGTTCCAAGCCTTGAAATTCTGTAGGACCTCTTTGCTTTCCCTGTTCTCTACCACATCCCTATAACTTATCCCTTTATGAATGTTTTCTGGGTTTTTTTTTAATGTATTTGTTACCTGTAAAAATTCAACACAATTGCACATAGTTACCAGGTACAACATGGTGTTTTGAAGTACATAACCATTGTAGAGTGGTTAAAATTCACTAATTAACAAATGCATTACCTCTCATAGTTGTCACTGTGTGATAAGAGTACTTACCATCCACTCCTTTAGCATTTTTCTAGAATACAATATATTATCATTTGTTGTATTTTCCAGGCTGTATGATAGATCTCTTGAATTTATTCTTCCTGTCTCACTGTACATTTTAAGTTACCAAATTTGACTGTGCCACCTATTTTCTCCTGGGACTCTGGCAGGTATGCAGGTATAAAATACAATTTTATATACCATCATTATTATAATATAAAACATATGAAGTTAAAGTTAAAACAGAAACCAACAGATTATTATGTTTTGGTGATTAGGTTAAAGGTGAATCTATTTTACTCCCTACATTCATTTGGTATTAAGTTAGAGTTATGTATTAGCTACGAAAATATTAAAAAAATGTAAAATTGTTGCTAGGATATTTTTTCAGGTAGATTTTCTTTGCTTTTCTTAACTAACTAGATAAGAATGAATCATTAACACATTGAATTTATGCAAATCACTGTAATCATCTGCTTTCTCTTTCCCTGCTCTTAGGCCACAGAGAATTGCTTGAGAAAATGTTGAAGTCAGGATGACTTGATTTTAGTCAAAGTTCTTCACTTCAAGCAAAGGAAGCAAAATCTGGCTGATTCACTACAGAAAGGATTTACCAAGCAGATATCAGGAGCTCACCAATTTGTTGGGTAAAGAATGAGACTCACGAACAAGACTGAAAGAATAAGACTCTAGGAATGTGCTCCATGCTACTGAACTGGCCTAACATGAAGACTTAGAAATAAATGTCACTGAGCACTAGATTCTTCAAATATTGACTTTGCTACCAATTCCATTGCTGCATAAACATTGCTATGCCCGACCTCCCTACAGCACATTAACACTGCCACTGCTGGTAAAGCCCAATGGCGCTGCGCTGCTCTTGCTAAGGTGGACGGTGTGTGCACACCCATCTCTGTGACTACTGACTTGTGAAGTGAAATCTCACTCCAGCTCTTATAAATGGTGGAACCTCATTATGGGCTAGCATTTCAGCTATGGAGACACCGGGAAAATGGATTTCAAATTCTTTCGGGAAGGGGAATAAAACATGAATACTTCTCCAAATTTAGGAGATGCATTAGTGTACTAGGATTGCTAGTACCACAGATTGGGTAGCTTAAGCAACAGAAACTTACTTTCTCACAATTCTGGGTGCTGGAAGTCTAAGCAGTTTTTCTGCACAGTTGGTTTCTCCTCAGGATCTCTCCCTTTGGCTGGAAAATAGGCATTTTCTCTCCATGTCTTCACATGGTATTTCCTCTTGTGTGAGTCGATCCCAAGCTTCTCTTCTATGAAGACAACAGTCATATTGGATTACAATCCACCTGTAAGACCTTACTTTAACCAAATTACTTTCTTAAAAGTCCTGTCTTCAAATCCAATTACATTCAGAGGTAATAGGGATTAAAATTTATGAATTTTGGGAAGGCACAATTTAGCCCACAACAAAAGAGTATTTTAAGCATCATTCAACTAAATGTGATCCTGCATGGTCCTGTATTAGACTATGGATGAAGACAAAATTAGGACAATCATAAAAATCTACATATGGCCTGTGTACTAGATAATCATACTTTATTTTATTATATTTTTTGGTACTGGGAATTGAACTCAGGACTTTGAGCTTGCCAGGCAGGTGCTTGTGCCCCTGAGCCATATCCCTGGCTCAATAATTATACTTTAATCAATGAAATTTGTTCAACTTTATCATTTTATTGTGGTTATATGAGAAAGCTATTGGTTTTAGGAGGTGCATATTAAGTTACTGAGAAGTAACTACCCATGAGATCTATGATTTACTCTCAACTAGTTCAGAGAGGAATCGAAGATAAATGAACTAAAATACTGTACTGTTCTTGTAATTTTCTTTCAAAAAAGATGTAAAAATGTATGCTTAAAAGCTTGAAAATTTTATTTTTCAAACATATTTAAAAGATTCTAGAAGTTACAAAAATATTTGACAAAATATCCAAATTGGAACTGTCCATCATTTACATATAATGTTTTTCCATGCTTAAAATCTCAAAACGAACAACTCCTACCATTACATGCAAAATAATTATCACTCTCACATAACCTCAGAGGAACTGAATGTTTGTGTGTATTCAGTAACAGAGAAGTCCCAGGTGGTGACAAAATCCATGCAGATAGATGTTAGGATTTAAAGGAAGTGAGGTCATTATTTCTGAGAGAGTCAAGAAAGTGTGAGGGTGGGGTATTGAAGGCATTTCCTACATGGATGCAAGATACTCTTCACATGATGATAGCTTACATCACTTTAGCTGGCAAATATTAAAACAGTTTTTAAAATACTGGATGAATGTGAGGAAGTAATGTGAAAGTTAATAGAATACAGTGACATAAAAATGTAGAAGAGGACTGAGTGGGTCGAGGTACAAGATTAAGTCCAGCTGCTTGGGAAGGAGGTTGAGGCAGGAGAGTCGAAAATTTGAACCTATTCTGGGCAATTTTATAAGAACTTCTCTCAAAATTAAAAAAGATAAAATAAAAAGGGCTCCTTCCGCCTTTCAATGGTAGAAGGCAGACAAATTATTTTTAAAAATTGTGGGTCATAGAAAATTTTGCTATCGATGAGTCAGAGATTGCAAAAAAAATACTGTAAAAAAGTATCCAAAGGATTCTTTTCTCAATAAATATTTTTCTACAGTTGTACAATGATATATTCCTTATTTTTAATCTTTAAATCTGGTATTTGATACAGTGTTATTGTATAACACCTGAAGTCTCTCTCACTAAAGAAAACAGAAATACTGGAATTTTCATTGTTTTCATTGTATGGCTCAAAACTGGTAACATTCAACGGTTTTGTTTCCTTACAAAATTAAAACATTCTCATTTAATGAATTTATTAAAATGTGAATGAAAAAGTACAAATGACAAAAGAACATAAATTTTTTAAAAATCCTTAGGTTTGCTGGCATACAATTATTTTAACCTTGGCAAAGAAGAGATTTAGAAGAGGATTTTAAGAAAAAACTAGAAGAACTTGCACTCTGCTCTCCACACAGGTGCAGTTATCAGAGAGTTCTCTGACTCAAGTGTTTATTCACATCTGTCAGCTAAATCATAGATCCAAATGCAGAACGTAGCACTCGGGAACATTATGTGGATTTGTGATATTCCCTGGAGGACTTTGGGTCCATAAAGCAATGAATGGATTATAAGAAGACATAAATACGGTATGTTCATCTATGACAGATGTAATCTTACTCCAATGTTATTTATATTTTATATAAAGGAAAACTGAACCTATTTTCCTCAGTCGAACTGAAAGGAGGCACCCTTAGGGATGAATAAATGAATAGCTCGCTATTAATTTCCAATTTCTATTAATTCATCTTTGAAAATGTCGTATTTCAGAGATTTTAAAAATGATGTTTATTTATTTTACATGTGTATATGGGGAAAAAATAGAACCAAAAGGAAATGTGAGATGAAGTTGCAGTGACAACAGACTGATAAAGTTTTTCTTTTTTGTTAATGACCCGGAATAATTCTAAACTAACTATCCTTTGGATATGAATGACCTGTAAGGCACCCAGGCCAGCATCCTACAAACCTGCTCTGAGGCTCAAGTCCCTTACCATCCTGTGCACCCTCATCCACACTTCAAATGAGGGAAGGAGGCATGTGACAAACTGGAAAGAGCAGGGAACTTGAATTCCAAATAGTTGTAATATTAACTCCATCTCACCTCCATCTTTGTGTTTGCAGACCTAGAATTGAACCAGGAGACTGGTTAAGCTTTCCCAACTCTAAAATCTTGCACTTTGAGCCAGTCAAGATACCCTTGTTTTTTTGTTTTGTTTTAGCCCTAAAATTTTTGGAGAAAGTCACTACATAAGTATCTGTGAAATAGTAGGAGTTTAGTCATCATACAAATGCAATTTTTATAATGTATTAAACTAGGGCCAGCTACTGAAGAAATTACTCTAAGTTAACTTTATATCTTGACGATAAAGTCATTTTCTTGTTCAAAATTTAAAAAAAGGTATGGATATTGTAATTCAAACTTACTTGATAACTGAAATTTACATTCAAACTTTTACTTTATATCTCATCAAGATATTTGTAAGAATATGCTTTCATTATTATGGTTATAAGTGGCAAAATACTTATGAGGTAGAATTAGAAAGCAATTTAATAATCTTACTTCACAAATAAGACTCAGTCAGAATCACGTTGCTTTGTTATGTAAAACTGTTTGGTTTCAAATAATTCTCTATTGACAGGTGGTGGCCATATTCTGAATCTCTTAAACACTGGTAAAAATGTTAAAAAAAAACACTTAAGTAAAATATTACTATAAATTTAAGGATGTTACTATTTAATTTTATCCCCTTGCCCCAACTCACTTAAAAACTATCTTTTGAAGAAACTACCAGGATTTATTCACCTAAGGAAAAAAGAATTCTTAATTAAATTCAGTTCAGTAAATACTTACTTGATCTTTTTACAGATTGTTGAGATGTTCTTAATTAACTTTTCCTACCTTGTTAAGGAAGTAAAACATAATATATGTGAATAGGAGGAATTTTTAAAAAAAATTGGCAAAACTAATTCTAATTTCATATTGCAAGTTAGAGTCAATTTTCCATAACAAATTTTCTGTAGTGAACTTATGATGGGTTGTTTTAGTGAACGAAGTGGCCAGTAGGAAAGGTTTTCGATGTTATTGCTGTATGTATAGCCATGGACACACATTGTATTGTTAAAATTTTTAGTAAGTTAAAGTTCACATAATTTCATGTATTATTGATTTTATTTATTGCTAGGTTTCACATAATACACATGAATTAATTTTATGCATAGGATATATGACTTTAATCTTATACTTAAGTTTCTACTTAATGTACAAACAAAATGTTTGTTATTTTGTATATCTTCAAAATGATTTTAGACTTTTATACCAATAATTGTACCAATTTTAATTTTAATGAAGGAAACTCTAGGTGAGACATTTTTCAATAGCTTAATAACTTAGTTTATCTTAATAACTTAGTTTATTTTCATATAAAATCTTAAATGCTCTTCCAATGAGGGATCAACTTTAAAACATCCTTCTTAACCTGATTAAATACATAAGATTAAAAAAGCATAGCCCAAAACTGCTAAATGTTTTAATTTGTTGGGTATAACCGATTAAGTTACAGTGTGGCATAGTTGAAAGAAAAGTGTTTTATCAGTATACCTGAGTTTTATCTTCTGCAAAATGTGGCTATGAATGCCAAATCTTCACAAGGAAGGAAATAATCCAGTATAATGTACAGAAAGTTACCACACATTAAAGATGTGGAGTTAATTTTCTTTTCTTTTTTTTTATTTTTTATGTGGGTACCAGAAGTTGACCTCAGGACCTCACGCTTGTCAGCAGGCGCTCCTGCCGCTGAACGATATCACCAGCCCTTTTTTTCCTTTATGTGGGTTCTGGGAGTCGAACTCAGGACCTTGTGTTTACCAGGCAGGTGCTTATGCCACTGAGCTATCTCACCGAGTTACTTTTCTTTTAAATATTATTTCTAATTTCCTTCTGTTATTTGATAATTCTTACTTTACATTAAATTCATTTTGTCTAATAGGCTTTTTAAATTAATTGACATCTGGCTCTATACTTTCCTACCTAATTGTCTTTCCTCCTCTTTTTACTTATTTAAAATTCAAGCAAATAAACAGTAAGCCTATTTTACTGTATCCTTGTATTCTAGTGGTATCATCACAGTTTTATGGAAACATAAGAAACATTAATATTTTAGAGAGGCAGAGCTTTTACTTCCCCCTCTATTTCCTAGTATATTACTGTCTTGAAAATCAACCTGTTTACCTTATTCATTTTCTTTTTATTCAGTAGTGAGGAACAGCTCTTCATTGTTTTTGGTATTCGTATGTTTTGGGAGGGGTTGCTTGCTCATTTTCATACCCCTCACACCCCTCACATTAAATGCAGCTTCAATTACTAACCTATGTTTTCTGGTATACTTGCCGGACTCAACATTCATTAAGAAGAACTGGCACAGTGAAGTGTTTTTGGTGAAAATGTGTATGTGAATGCAGGTGCACATGTGTGTGTAAATGCTGTTTTAGAGAGCGTGAAAGCCTATTATTTCTCTTAGGAGCAGAAGATAGTTCATAACCTCACAATATCCCAAAGACAGATTTCTCAAAGACGCAGATTCCTTTCGGATGAGTCCCGGTAGCTCTGAAGAGTTGATGTAGCTGCTGGTACCATTAAGAATGTTTTGTAAGAGGCAGGAAAACTGACAGTAAACATGAAATGTATTTGAGGAATTGAAAAGAAAAATTCATTGAAAGGAAATGGAAGTACGAGAACAACATAAATTTGCTAGAAACAGATGGAGCAGGACTTCGAGAGCAAGGCTTGGAGAGTGAGACTTTGAGAGACGTACCAAGTGTCCTCACAGGAAGAAAGGCCTCTGAGAGCACGCAGATGAAGGAGGTTTCTTGGCAAAATACACATTCCTCAGACTAAGTCCACTGATAGCTCTCCTGTTTTTCATACCCACTTTTTTTTTTTTTCCTGTGGGTACCGGGGGTCGACCTCAGGACCTCACGCTTGCCAGGCAGGCGCTTATGCCACTGAACTATCTCACAGGCCCCCTTTTTTTTTTTCCCCAGTACTGGAAATTGACCCCAAGGCCTGTGCACTGAGCTACATCCCCTGCCCTTTTGTACTTTTTATTTTGAGAGCGGGTCTTGCTAAATCGTTATGCTGCCCAGACTGGGCTCAAACTTCTGATCCTCTTACCTCAGTCTCCCAACATGCTGGGATTACAAGTCATTGAGCACATTCGTCTATCTCCACTCTGTTCCTTCTGTTCCGGTGCGTCACTTCCAATCTCATAGAAGGACATCTTTCTGTCATTTCACCTTTGTTGCCAGTTCTCTCAGCATGTGCAGGGTTCATGCGCTAACCCTGCTGAAGCCCTCAGTAAATAAAGTAGCCCATCCCTAGGCTGCTGGTATTTTCCTTACAGTCTCTGAGACCTCACAAAGAAGCCTGAAAATCCTTTAATAGTGTCTCGCTTTTCAAACTGTATTGCACTTGGGTTGAAATAGAAACAGAATAGCGTCAACAAGCCTTCACTTGTAGTGATAATGTGCAATAGTGTATGTAAGATTCAATTTTTAGCATTTGATCTTTTTTTGAGAGGCACTTCTTCAACATCACAGGTTTAAATGTTTCTATTGATTTTCATGTCTAGGTCTGTTGTGAACACATCACCTCCAGTTAGCCTACAGCAGCCTTTGTGATTCCTTAAACAAAACAACAACCAGTTAGAAAACTTAATGGCAGGGGTCTAAATGTACATGAGTAAGCTGTGAAAAATAATTATATTTATGGCAGGTGTTTTATATTGAAATTACTGTCAATAGATCAGTTTTCAGAATATATACTAATAAATGTCTTGCAAGCATATGTTAACTTGGAATTTCTTGAAATTATATACATATATCATTTTTCAAAAAGATCTGTTACATATAAATGTATATGTATACATGTAAAACAAAGAAAATCATTTTGATAGCTCTATTGCTTCCTATAGCACAATCAGCACAATTACACATTATAATTTTTCCATATATTTATGGTTAATACTTAATTATACCTCATTTATTTAGTTCTACTTTAAGCAGGATAATTGATTGTGGAATTTAGAAAAATATTAATTTCATAGTATGCCCTTCCCAAAATTCACATCTGTTTTCTTGAGATAAGAATTAGGCATCCTATCAAATTATTGTGTTGACCTCTTTGTTATCTAAATATATTAACTTCATTATTTGAAAAATTCCTCCTCTTGCTACTTCCTGCCCCTGAATTCTGCTCAGGACTTCCTCGGTTCTTATTGGTCTGAGTGTTTATGTCTATAGCACATGGCTCTGGAACCAGAACAAAATGGATGAAAAATAATTGCTAGTTATTATTTTATCTTATTTTGGGGGAATGCTTGAATCATTCTAAAAATTTCAAATAACACTATTTGTTATAGCTTCTGTATACCCAATATTTTTAAAGGTGTGACATTATTCTACAATCATCAGCTTTTTAATCCAATAACACTCAAAATATTTTTAGTAGATTTGAAATGAGTAACTGAGACTTACAGTAAAAAAATACATTTAGCAGTAGATGTTTCTCACATATATTGTACTTTATATTATTTTAGGAAGTTGAAACACGAACTTGTGACATTTTCTCAATAAGAATATTCATACAATTAATGTAGATGATTCAATGCCTACTTTAAAGCACTGTTGTTTTATGCAAAATGAAGAAAGAAAAATAAGAAAAATGGTCACTACATTTTGGGAAACTATAAATTCTTAGTATCAGTTATACATACACAAACAATTAAAATTCTAGAAAATATGTGAGAAGCGTCATATGACAAGACCCAAAGTAGTGTAAAAGTTTATGGAAGATCCAGGCTTGGTGGTGCATGCCTGTAATCCCAGAACTTGGGAGGCTGAGGCAGGAGGATACCCAAGAGTTCAAGGCTAGCCTGGGCTCAGTAGTAGTTTCAAGGCCAGCCTGAACTGCATAGTGAGACCCTGTCTCAAAAACAAACAAACAAATGAACAAAAAAGTTTATGGAAGTTTATCAGAATACAGCCACTTGTCAAGAAGAGAGAAAGATTTCTAAAAGAGGAAGCTACTCAATTTATCCTTCTTTTATTCCAATGAGCAGAGGATATAATAACTTCAATAACTGCAACTTGAAAAGCAATAAATAAATAAGTACAAAATTATCTGCAAGAAATGAACACATATTACTATATTTGAATTTAAATTTCCACAAAACTATAGTAAATTGAGAAAGATATTGTAGATCATTTTTTCAGCAAATGAGCTAAATTGTAATTTGTGCGTAAGTTAGATTCTGCCAATTAGTATGGAAATAATTATCTTGAAGTTATAAATGGACAAATAACATGAAAAGAAGACTTTCAACAACAAAAAGTACAATTAAAATAAAATTTGAAGGAGAAAATTCAAGATCACTTAAGTAACCAAAGGAGTATAAATTAGATAATTCAAGTAAGAAATGCTATATCAGCATATTTTGGTTGTTAAGTTACAGCAAGGAGGAACCACTTTCTTTGGTGGTTTTCAGTTTTTAGATTTATCGAATTTACTGGAGATAAATATTTTGACATATTGGTAAGGAAACAGACGGCAGGAGTTTGTAAATGCATGACAGAGTTTGTAAGAGCACAGCTAACACACAAATGGATTATTTATTAAATTATAAAAATTCTGAACACAAATAACAATATTGACACTAACAACAAAGTGGCAGAAAAATACTTGATTAAAGTCTTAGAAAACAATGTGGTGATATAGAGCAAAATCCAACATATTGGTTGTCTTGTACCCTATTTGTTCCACCGGTGACATTTAATTTCAAGTCATAATCCAAGCATGGGAACTGTGGAGAAATTCTTATTCCTGCTCTATTTATACTTGCAAAATACACGAAATCTAAACGTGAAAAAGTAAGGATAGCAAATGTGCAAAAGGTAATTTAGATTTTGTGTGCTGGAGTGGACGTCTGTGGTTACCTCTTGGGCCCAGGATCCTTTAAAACCCGAACTGTGCCCTGCTACCTGACATGTGTGCACCACTGCATTAGACTCCCCCTGCACCCCACCTTTCTGTTCCACCTAGTCAGTGCAAAATATGGGCAGGAGCTTTGAGGAAAAGAAGACCTCCATCCTTACTCTCATTGGGGTTGGCTGTGTCCTTTCATCAAATGTCAGAAAACCCTTTTCAGAGAGAATTCTCTCAAGACTCCAGAAGCTGCCTAAATCCTCTACTTGATAAGATACCCTGAGGTAACTGGCCCAAGGGAAATACTTCAGCCACTTTGTTTTTACCAAACCCTGTCCATGTTGTTGTCAAGAATCTCTTATTAAGGCCCTTGCAAATTGCCTATAATTTTATTTCATGTCAAGATTCTGGTAGAAAAGTGGAACTTTCCCTGAATTAAAAAAAAATTTCTATAATTGGTGACATTCTTTCAATGTTGATAATATATGTTGAAAATAAAAGAGTATTTTAAATTTCTACTTAAGTTTTCCATTACCATTACAGTTCTAATTAATCTCGTAAAGAAATATTTCAAGGTTTTCTGCTCTTTGCCAGGTAATATATTAACACTTGAAATACAAGATGTCCTTTAATATATAAGACATTATTTACTACTAGTGCAATACACAAAATATGAATTTATCCTTAGTTTTAGCCATGATTGGTAAAGATACTGTAAGCCTGCCTTCCAAAAAGCATTTGCCCAAGGATAAGATATTTATGCTCTTTGAGACTGAATATTCTTATATTTAATATTGCTAGAAATCATTGTGTAACTTTATAACATGTTATATTGACATTATGGTTTGGATCTTAAGTGTGTCCAAAGACTTACATGTTAAGGCTTGGTCTGCAAGTGATACTGCTATTAGAAGGTGGTCCAAATGCAAGAGGGAAAGCTTGTGGAAGGAATTCAGGGCACTGGGGGCATGCCTGTGAAGGTAATATGGGAACCCTGGTCCTACTTCTGACACGTTCCACTTTACAAGCACCATGAGGTGAAATGCTCTGTTTTGCCACACATGGCCTGCCCTGATGCTCTGCCTTGCCACTCCCCAAGTGATGGTGCCAAGTGGCCATGGACTGACACCTCTGAAACTGTCATCCAAAGTAAACCTTCCCATTTAACAAAATGATTTTCCCAGGCATTTTGTCATAATGACAGAAAGCTGAGTCGCACAATAAATTTGTTTTACGCTTTAGAACATTATACATCTATAGACCTTCAGAAAAGGTTATGAAAGAACCTTCTAATCACCAACCTTTGCAGAAAACACTAGAATTTATTTTATAAGCAGAGCTTCAAACTTCTGAAATTTGAATTCAGATTGCAAGGACTCCTCACACTACTTATAGAAATTTTTGTTTTGGCTTTTTCCATCCCTGTCATTTACACAGATAGGAGCTATATAAAAACAGAATGTTTGACAGAATTGCATTTATCAGTTATAGGACATAATACGTGTGAAGACATCAGTATACTATTATGGCTCAGTGGAGCATATGGTCAAACTATTTCCCTTCAAACTCCCACATACAGTAACTGTATGACCTTTCTTAAAACAATACTTGTACTACTTAACATGTAAGGGTATTCTGAGTGAAGTAATAATTCCTGTAAAACCAAAACAGTGCCTGGAAATATAATAAGCATCACTAAATATTAGCTATGTTTTTCCTAGTGCCATTACAATTGTCAAAGTGTAGGCATCAAATATTTTTAAATCCTCTGACACAGTATCAAGACCACCACCATCTTGGACAAAAGATTGTTTCATGCTTATTGTATATGCTAGAAGTACAGCCTTATAATGCTAATTTCTGTAGTATTTTTGTTTTTTTCTTTCTACAAGAGTACAGTGGTTTATTTCAGTGTTCAGAGTTAAAAAAACATTTTGTTCCTTCTCTTTCTTTCATCCTTCCTTCTTTCAGTTTCTCTTTTTTCTTTCTTCTAACATTTTTTTGTTCTTCCTAATGGTTACTAATCCAGTTATCTCAGATTATGTGTATTTTGCATGTGTACATAAATTTGCGATATATGAAAAACAAAATAGATATATTAGAAAGATTAATGAAACATATCAATACAAACTAGCGATAGAGATGTATTTTGTTTATGAAGAAAGCTATACCTATATGCTAAGCATAAGTTTATATTACCATAATAATGCATTTCTCCATAGCTATTAATCTAAACTGCAGACTATCACATGTATATTTAATCTTTCTTCAAAGGATCTAAGATTATTTACATGTTCTATACATAGTATAGTTTTAAGGACATTTTAATATTGCCCACTAATTTTATACTGTCAGAATGTTTTAATGTAATTACAAAGAAATATAGCTACAGTCTAAGCTTATTTAATCTACATTCTCTCTGTGTGACCTTTCCTGTAGGAACATAAGAAAAAAAATCCATACCATCCTATAGAATTCCCAGTACAAGGGAAAGAGCAAAAATAACAAAAATTTTAGCAAGAATTATTTTGTGTAGCAACAACTGGCAATCTGAATCATATGGCAACGAAAGAGTAAAGTATAACAAAGGTAAATGAATGGCTTTCTTGTTGCTCACTTTCTCTATCTCCTTAAAATAAAATAAATAATGCATTTCGATGGAATAAATTATTGCAATGGAGCACTGTACATTCTGTATGATTGACTGTATTTACTTTCAAGTAATAATCCTTAGAGATAGTATGTACAAATGGCGACATAATTATTTTCTTTATTTGACTGTAGTGTCTGGATCTTAGTCAAAGGACAAAGTGCAACTGGTTTGTTTTTTGAGTTATTTCTTATACTGGCTGCATGTCGGCAAGATCATAGTGTTACTTGTTAATTTTGGTTGTTAACATAAAATTGGAATCTAAAGTAAAGGAAAATTGTGAAAATTAACTTGTTACAAGTATAAGAGAACAAAGCATGGGCATTATGATAATGTAATCATTGAGAATCTGTGAAGTAAAATGTATTTTTAAAGACACAAAGTTAATGCTTTCCTTTGAAATCTCCATGCAAAAATTGAAAACACAACTTTAATAGAAGACAGACTCAGGTAGTATATGAAGAATTACAGCTTGGAAATTAATAAAAATAGTATCTAAAACAGTATTAGCAAGATATGAAGCTCATTCATTAATGGTCTCTATGATAATATATCACTGAAAATGTTGCATGAAGGACAGTCTGATAGGATTATGTACAGTATAATAGCAAGATGCTGGAATTAAAATTCACTGAGAAGATACATCTTGTGAACTGAAGGGTAAGAAGATAATAATGGTAACATTAATAATAGTAAATAACAAGAATAAAATGATTCACATAAATAGAATTTCCATCAGCAACCATTATTGTAATTATGAGAATGATAAGCTAGTAATCTGGAGAAAATAGCTACTCTTTATTGATTCACTGTTTAATTTCTTTTTATTTTAAAGGCTTTAGAACTGCCGTCAATAACAATAATGTGTACAAGGGGAAAAAAAGTTATACCAAGAAAGAACAGAGCAAGAATGTACTGCATTGTGCAACTTACAGGATTTCTAAAGAATCTTTTAAAAAATACATTTATATTCTATTGTTAAGTATAAAGAGTAATGCATTCAAAATGTCCCCCCGCTCCCCGTAAATGATCATTGTAGGATTTATTCTAGCAGTTTAGGGGGATCCAGAGACAAAGTAGGAAAATGTAGCAGGCTGGGCTCTGGCTCTTTAATCACAGGGAGTTGAGGATTATTCTTCATCAATAACCCCTGGGAGGAACAGACAGGCCATCAGCGGGCTGACCCTAAGGCAGCCCTAGGGGCAGTTTCACCGCCACCAGCAAAATTAGCGCCAAGGGTTGCAGCGCAGTTACCCAAGGTCCAGATAATAGCAGGAGCAGCAAACCCACTTCCAGATGGTAAAAAATAAATTCTTGTTTAGCTCATGGTTTCTGGCAACTAAGCGTCTTCCAGAGAATGTAGGTTAATCTTCTTTTCAAATAAATGAAAGATGAGAATGTGAAATGATGAGTCACCGAGGCACCCCAGCGTTGCTATTGGTAAGAGGAAAAATTACTAGAAGATGGTTTTTAATTTTCCTGCAATTGAGAGAAAACTCAGGAGAAAAAATTTCCTGAGGATCTGAAAATGTAAGGTGCAATTACAGAGGGGAAAAATTAAAATTTATTTCCATTTGTGTTACATTTTTCAGTTAAAATATAAATAATTGAATCAACCAAATTTCCATATGAATTTTTCTACTATCTCTTAATTGTTACAACTTGAAAAATCAATGTGAGATTCAGTCAAACTGTTCCCATTCATTTTTTTTTACGGACATATCCTGTGAGGTTCACTCCCCACTTCAGAAATCTCTGGACCATGCAATCAAATCACAGTGCTAGTGCTATAAAGATTTATCAGCTAAAATGTCACTTAGGGCCCGAAAATTGGTTATTTCTGAGTATTCTCTTAATTATAGATTTTTTTAAATTTCTGTCATTAACCAAAATGCCTATTATATTGTGTCCCAATCTCCTTGTTCCTTTATCCTCAGAATACGTCTGCCGTAACTTTGTTCCTCTAAAAAGTGTCACGTTCTCATCTTATCCACTTTCAACTTATTTCCCTCTCAGATACATATGCCTCTCACATTCACAGTCTGGGAAACTTTTCTCTGGCTCTGGTAAACCATAAACTAGTGTTCAAAATCTTTTCAAATTTCCAGAATATTTTTTCAAGTTTAAAGTTTGATTATAATTAGAAACACAGTTTACGCACAAATGACCATAATCTTCATAACTTTTCTCCATTTTAATATATCTTCCATGTCTTCCGGTCGCATGAGTTTAGAAGGAGAACCATCACTGTCATTGACCACCGCTGTGCTTGTCAGATCCTTGTCCAATTCTCGTGAACCCATGTTGTTTGTGAAGAGCTCACTGTAACTCCTCATCAGTTGTTTCCCTTCCTTGTCTCTGTGACAAACCAGCTATCCCGGATATAGGCAAAGACCTTCATAGGTGATTATAGATTCATAGATTCATAGGTGATTTCTCCATTTCTTTGCTCCCTACAACCCCACCCCCAACAAGACCCCCTGACAGGGGACTGAACTCGGGGCTTCGTGCCTACTAGGCAAGCGCTCTACCACTGAGGTTCTTTCCCAACCCAATTTCATTCATAAAAACAGAAATTTATACATGTCTTTAAATTTTCCCTTTACAGGACAAAGTGTAAGTACTCTCTAGGGTGTGGTCTACGCATTTATTACTTTAGCCTCATTTCTCCTCATCTCGCTGCCTCTTGTGGTTTTATTCCATACATTCTAACCTATCTGCAGTTTCTCAAGTAAAGCATCTGGGCCATATTTCTTTTTCTTTTTTCTTTTTTTTTTTTTTTTTTGGTAGCGGGAATCAAACTCAGGACATTGCGCTTGCCCTGGGCCATATTTCTGTTCTTGCATGGGTTCTGCTCTCTTGGTTTTGGAAAGCCCTCCTCAACTTATGTGGTAGTATGACAAACTCCTGTTCTGCCTTCAAGATTGAGATCAGGTGATTACTGTTCCATGGCACTTCCCCTGCACACCACTAAGGTGTTGATTTCATTGATTCATAGACTTTGTCTATATTCTCAATGTTATTCCTGTATCTTATATATGCAATTATATCACTAGCTTTCATAGCACATTATAATTACTTCTTAGCACGTCTTTTGTGTCTTCAGATTATCAGAGTTTCAAAAGCAGAAACTGGTGTGTGTGTATATGCTATATAGATAGATAGATAGATAGATAGATAGATAGATAGATAGATATAGATAGATATAGATATATAGATATATAGATATAGATATATTCTTCATGGTTTAGCACTGTACTGACATATAGAAACCATCTAATAAAATATTGAAATTAGCTAAATTATCTAAAATAAAAGAGTGGCTATGAGCCTCTAAAGAAAGCTTAAGGCATATTTTGTAGAAAGCTACACTTCTTAAATGAGTACAAAACTTCCAAGACCTTTAAAAGTATCAGGAGGCAGAAACATAAGTGACAGTGTTTCCAAATAATGCAGAAAATATCATTAACTTAAACCTCCTTGGAAAATACTTTGTGCTTCTTTTCATAGATTTATTGTCTTCTCCAATCAAAATGTCTACCCTTTTCATAGTAATTAGTGTTTTAAAAATAATGCACCTAGATGCAGCATAGCTTGTCATCTGACTCTTCTAAACTAGTTACTACTAAGTCCTTATGGTGACTCTTACATAATACATATTCACTTTTTATCATCCTACTTTTACTGAAGTACTATATTTTAGGAAAATAATTAAGTGTTTAATGTAATGCAAGTTATATGTTTTGCTGGCAGAAAACTCCAAAGTGCAGAGAAGATTTTTGTAAATTAAACATTGAAAATTTCTATCACTCCTGAAAGGCAGGTATAGGTCTGGAAATTGCATACCATTTTCTTCCACAGATACTGAGTCCTGTTCCTGTTTCTACTTCTGGGGGAATTAAAGGCTGAATCTGACTTCTTTCAGGGGAAGACAAACATGATTAAAGAGGTTTCATATTTTTCTAATAATTACTAATTATTTGTGACTACGAAATCAAATGCTTTTTTCTGCTCTGGACATGCAAATGTGTGTCCTTGATTTACCCAACATCATCTTTCATTTAATTCTTCCCATTCACGTGGTACTCAATGGTGTGCACCGGAGGGACCAGTAATAATTGCCTTAACTTCTTAATAGTGTGTGTGCGTGCGTGTGTGTGTGTGTGTGTGTGGTGTGTAAACAAGTGTTCTGGTACTTCTCTCTTTCTCATGCACAAAGATATGTCTAAAATAAGACTAAGAAAAAACTAACAAAAATAGAATAAGGTTAAGAGTAAGAGTATAAAGAGAGGCACGCAGAGAAGAGAATTGATGCATATAAAAATACACACAAATAGAAGAGTCTGTGAATGCATAAGAAAGAATGATACACTCTAAATGGAGCATGTAATTTTTGAAAGAAAAAATTGCTAAAATTCGGCTACTCAGACAATTGTTAATTAGATAATTTAAGTATAAAAATTAGCTAGTACATTTCAACTATTCCTTTATATTTTGTATCCGCTGTTGATTTTCTGTAAGAGCAAAATGATCTTACAGTTATTTGATTGCTCAACACTTTGGGTGCTTTGTATAAAATATAATGCAGTACAGATGT
Source organism: Erethizon dorsatum (assembly GCA_028451465.1). Classification (NCBI taxonomy): domain Eukaryota; kingdom Metazoa; phylum Chordata; class Mammalia; order Rodentia; family Erethizontidae; genus Erethizon; species Erethizon dorsatum. The sequence continues at coordinate 57,149,097 of CM051835.1, read as the reverse complement.
CGACTCAGGAACTAAATAGCACATATTTCTAAAGAACCATAAAAAATATTAACACTATAGAAACAATAGCTCTGTAATTACTTTTTGCCGCGGAGTGAGGTTAGGCATTTATCCTTATAGAATCCTAATACACTTAAAGTCAGATCTGCCCCTGTGGTCCTTTTCCCTTTGTTGATAAATGCGTTGTGCAGGTACATTGTACAGCCACTATGGTATTTGAGGTCATCCTATACTGTTAGCACAAATGGTGTGAACAATAGTTTATATGCCACTTAACTCCTTGGGAGAAGCGGTTAACCTTGCTAGAGAGGACAGATCAGTCACGTATAGTTATTAAGGTCTAGAAGGTTTTGTTATGCTCTAAAATACTTTTGTACAACTACAGTATACTTTTGTAGGAGGCCTATATAGTCAGGAAAGCAAAGAAAGGCGATATCACCTTCAGAATTCTTACGAAGCGCACACATGAAACAGGTGGTGGAAGTCTCTCAAAGATCTATTTCACTAATGACGCCTCCACTGCAGAGGTGGCAAACATTTTCCCCTTTAGAAAAAGACTTTCTAAAAATATGTTAATGAATTAAGAATAAAGGCTTTGCAGATGTAAAAAGGCTTTTGAAAATTTTCAGCTTGCTAAAAGGAATTCAGTCTGATCACTTTGTTTAAAGATTTGAGAATCATCTTATTATGTTTTAAATGACTGCTTTTGCTATGAAATGGAGAGTCCTTATTAAATTTACTCCAAGTCATTACCAGACTTCATTTAAAATTAACTTGCAACCACTGCCCTTAGTAACTATGTATTTTTAATCTCAAGGGTCACCTGATGGAGATAGTCTCAAAAGGAAGCAGCTGAGAATATCTAGAGAAAAGCTCAATCTTTCCTCTACTTCTAATAAAAACATCAGAAGCTTGTGTCACCTTATTTCTGGTGAAGAATGATTTGTACGAAAGCAAGCATGAGTCTGTTTTGTATATTGAATAGTACCAGACTGCATGTTGTTATTTCTGAAAGAAATTGAAATTTTCTTATAATATTTCATAGGCACTGAAAATATTTTTAAACATTATAAGTGGAAAACCATGAGATGAACAAAATTTTTAAATAGGTCAAGGTAGAGAAGGGTAGCTATTGAAAAAATCCATGTTTCTTATGGCCTCAATAAAACAGTTGTGCTATTTGTGTATGTGTGTGTGTGTGTGTGTTTGTGCATTTTGTTAAACCACAAACAAGAGAAAAGTGCACTTATATGGCTTTTTCAAACAGTAGAAGAAATCAGTTTACCACCACTGCTATTTAAATATCTTCTAACTGGCAAAATTAAACCATGTCTCTTTATTTATTTATTGCACTTGTAAAAAGATTAATGGGGATGTAATTCCTTGAGGCTTTTACATATAACCCCTTCACAAAGAACAAAATTATACAGTTTGGCAAATGAACTAAATTAGCTACATTTATTTAAATAATCACTATAGAGGAAACAATAAATCAACAACATTCTGCACAAAAAAAGTGTTTACAGAGTGTCTTGTAATTTGTTTTATCAAGGACACAGACTTTTTGCTCTTAGCTAATCTTATTTCTAACAATCTATTATCACATCAACCATTAATGAGTATTTGCAATAGAAATTTAGCTGAAGCTTTGGAACAGAAAAGTAAGGACAACTTCCACCTTTGTTCCCGGTGCAGCTACTCTGAGACAGTCTTCTAATAAACATGTTGTCAAAGGTTCCTAATAACTTCAGAGACAATCAAAATTAAATGGCAGAGCTTTGTTAAATCAGGAAAAGAGATGATTTGAATGGTCATAATCCTGCAATTATCTCAGCCTCTCTATATTTCAAAGGACTCTGTCCATATCTGAGTCTATATCAGAAGGAAGTGAGTAGGGGGAGCTCTAATGCTGAACCTGTGATGTATTCATAAATCAGGACTTTGAGAGCCTGTCACCGGCACCATAATGAGGGTCATTATTCAGGCAGAGTGTCAAAACTACTATCAAAGGACCTTCTCAGAATTACAATCATTCTGTTTCTTGTTAAATAAGCAATGTAGTACACAAAAATGGCAAACAAGAAGCAGGTCAATTTGATACAGCATGAGGGCACAGAGATCTCTAGAGTAATTTACCCTCTGGGAATTCTGATGGCTGGTGAGATGAATTATACACACCCTCAAAAAAGATTAATGGTACTAAAATCCCTGGAACAGTTTCACCAAAAAAGCCCTACAAATTACTCAGAAGCAACTTTGGAAACAAAGCTGGAAAAGAAATAATTAATTTTGTTGTTACATCTTAAACTCCCTGAGAAGATACAACATATCATCTTAGAAAATTGTCAGTTAGCCATCCACCAATAAAGGTTATAAATTTGATTAACATATTGGTTTTGGTCATTAAACAAAGGTATATTTTTAAAACTGGAAAACTTCCACTTATTTTATGTTCACACATTTTCACATCCAGAAAGGTTCTTGTAGACTCACACATAAGCAAGCATGCACCAATTATTCCTTAAAGGTACACATAAAACCCAAAATATTGCACGGTAATATAGGAAAGAAACAATTTTGTGATGTTCCTATTTCTCTGTTAATGCAGTGATATAGTTAGGGGAAGATATAGAAAGGAGGCTTATAAATACTTTCATCATAAGAAAATGATGTTTGAGAAAATAGGTAATTTTGATCTGATTTAAACATTACACAATATTCAAGATTATATGAATATTTGTATTTATATTATATAAACTTGAAAACACTCAGGCTGAAAGAGAGAGAAAGTGAGATTTTGTAAATCTTGGACAATCTTTTAATTCTTGTGTTTTGTTTTCCTCCTTATAATTTTGTTGTTACATCTGAAACTCCTTGAGAAGATGCAAAATATCATCTTAGAAGTTGTCTAAAATTGCAAGAACTAGTAGAGCTGCTTTGGAAAGAATCCATATTCCTCCACAAATGAAAAGTGGGTCCAAGTCACTCTTTCACCATGTGTTACCTCTGCAGCTTTGAACTCCTTGATTTCCTTGGGAATACTTTTCTTATTGTGAAATGGAGGGCCTACTTGTGTGTACGTGTGTGTGTGTGTGTGTGTGTGTGTGTGCATTTACCCATATTTCACAGACCTCTACTTTCCCTGGAATTTCTAGTTTTATTTAGAATACCTGAAGAAAATAGCATTACATAAAATGCTGTAATTTAACTAAGTCCAAAGGTAGAAATGCTTTTAAAAAATTAGTCGTCAATGATTCCTTCTCATTTCTTTTGAAATTTATGTTCAGATATTCAAAAACACTTTCAGTAGACTAATGTCTACTGTGAAACCAAGAAGTCCTTAACAAGACCTTAAGTAACAAAGAGGACAGATTTCAGTTTTATCAAATGTTTGTAATGGTCAGCCCTAAGAAAAGACAGGCCAAAGATTTTTCCAAGATTTCATTTTACTCAAGCTTTTCTGTGTGGAAGCTGAAAGAACATTACTGAATGCTTTAGCACCCTCTGTCAAACTGAGTATTCTGTGACAATAAATCCTACCCTGTCCAGAATTACTCTTTAAGTAAATTGGTATCAATGAAATAATCAAAAGCAAACCAATTATATTCTGGCATTTTTATCCATGTGTTTGGATTTAACTGTCTATTAAATGGTGTTTGCATATGAAGAAATGCTCTATTGTATGCAAAGGTACTCAATTATTTAGATTATACATTTGAATAAACTGTGAAGTGGAAGGACTACCCTTGTAATGTAGGACAATTACATTTTCTTGCATAGTTTACAGATTATTAAACTAATATCAATTCGGCCCACACTACCAGTTACTGGATTCTAACCTTTGCCTTCAAGACTTAGCTACTTTAAGGGGCTAGCTTCTACCCTAACAATTAGCAACCTGTGTCAATCATTTCAAATTATACCAAATTATGCAAATTGGTTTGGGAAAAGGATTGTATGAGAAGAAACCACAAAAATTTAATTTCAATAAAGATCATAGGTGAGGTTTGTAGCTGCTTGCTGCTGCTTAAGGACTCCTGGCTAACCATGGTTAATAAGCAGCGAGAGTGGCCTCTCCTCACACACACAGGTGAACCGAGGCTCAGTGCCAGCCTCCTGCACACAGGAACATCAATTCAACCTCCCCTGCACACCTTGGAAAGGCAATGGTGATTTCCTTTGTCAGAATATCTTTCTTTAATTTCCTGAAAGAAGCATCAGGTCATTACGCATATGTTCTTCAGGATGTATACTGTTTAATAAACACAAAAAACTATTACATCGAAGCTCTATCCTCACTGAATTCAATATTCACAGTTTATTCAGTGAGGCAATCTCTCTTCTTGCACATGATTGTGCTTTTCAATTACATAAACAATACCTATTTACTGTAATAAAGGAAACAGAAATGCTTCCTTCTCTACTCCTATAACCATCCTATCATCCCATCCTATAAAGTAGAGGTGACTATGGTTTTTATCCCCTATGTTTATAAATGCGGTCATGTTTTTAAATATCTATATTTTACTAGTAGGATTATAGAACTTGCAAGAACATGAGAGGCAGATATAGCAATCCAGTGTCATGATTCCTAGGTGTGATTTGTTTGGAAAAATGAGTTTTAATACTCCCTATTTGCATGTGCCCAGTCTTCCTCACTTGTTTATATTTTCCATCTGGTCACAGACTGAATCGGAGGTGGCTGTGGGAATCTCTTGATTGTTAAATTGTCTTTGTTTTAACAGATAAATTGAAGGCCAGAGAGGTTAAGTGGATACTTGAGATCCTACAGCGAGTTAATGGCCTACAAGGGAGTGGGCCCAGCAATCTTAACCCCAGCCAACTGATTCTCCTAATGTGAGCAGGTAAACCGGAGTTTTCATATCACATTTCTTTACATTTCATTTAAATGATTCAAATTTTAGAAGTTCTGGTAGTAATCTAAAATGTGTGCCAAATGTTCCATAAACATCAGAAGGAACATATCCTTTCCTTCTAATAAAATCTGAGTTTCCTCAGATGACAGACTGTATTTGTTCATTTTTATATATCTAGTACCAATGGTCACTTTTATGTGTCAACTTAGCCAGAATAGTAAGCAGTTATTTGATCGAATGCTAATTTAGGTTACTGTGAAGGTTTTTGCTATCTGGGTTTTTTGTTATTTTGTTTTTATAGTACTGGGTACTAGTACTGGTAGTCAGTACTTAAGGATACCCCCAGCCCCTTTGTTTTGTTTTGTTTTGTTTTGGAGACAGGGTCTTGCTAAATTGCTCAGGCCGGCCTCCAATTCCCAATCCTCCTGGAACAGCCTCCCTAGGAGCTTGGATTACAGGCATGTGCCAACAACCCTGGTGCTGCGAAGGATTTTTATAGACATGATTAACATGTGTAATCAGATGATTTCTTTTTTTTTTGTGGGCACCAGGGGTCGACCTCAGGACCTCGCGCGCCAGCAGGCGCCTGTGCCGCTGAGCAATATCACTGGCCCTTTTTTTGTATGTGGGTTCTGGGAGTTGAACTCGGGCCCTCGCGCTTGCCAGGCAGGTGCTTACACTGCTGAGCCATCTCACTGGCCCTAATCAGATGATTTTATCTAAAGAAGATTATTTTTGATAATTTGCATGGAGATGATCCAATCAGTTGAAAGGCGTTAAGCGCAGAGCTGAAGAGGTTGCCCTCTTCTGCATTTCAGGTCCTACCCGAGAGTTTTCAGGCCCCTCTTTCTCACAGGCTGCCCGATGGACCAGAACTACGGCCGTACCTAGCCCAGCCCACACAATGGCATAAACTAGTCCCTTGACATAAACACATGATATTATATATTAGGTATAATATCATATATAAAATACCTACTACAAAAATCCATAAAGGTTTACCGTGTTCTGTTTCAGAATTGATGAATATATAAATGACTGTGTTTTATTTCAGTGAAATCTATACATTTTTATTTGAAGTGTTATATTACTTATGAAACATTGTGTTAGTTTTCTAATATACTTGAATGAATTAATATTGTAAAACAAGACTCCTTCAAGATGGAATCTGAACACCTGTTTCACTCCTCTTGTTAAGAAATATGCCTTATTGCCTTTCATGAGTAAAGGAGAGTAGCTTCCTTTGTTGCAGAAATATACAAGACGACTTTTAAAAATAGTGTTTGTAGGAAAGACTGCATATTTCTATAATCTGTTCTCAGTTGCTGAAGAACAACCTGCTTAAATCTCCCCAGACCATTATGAATCCCTTGTTTTAAATCTCTAGTGCTGTAAATAATGAAATAGCAATATCCTCCAAGCACTATATTGACTGTGGTATCTCTTTGAAGTGAAGACTTGGAATGAGTTACTCAGATCCTGTTCTTCCACTAATTAAAATTCTCATATACTTTTTGAGAGGGTGGGATGCTCAGAAATTTTTCCAGTGATAATACAATTATTTGACTTTTTAAGTGAACAACTATCCCCTAGCAGTAACAATAACAGCATCAGCCCCACCAACAAGCAAGTAAACAAATATTTCTCCTTCATGGCTCAGAGAATAAACACAGGTCAAATCTTTTCTCACGGTTGATCAAATAGTTTTTCCAAGGGACTCCAATGACATATTTATTTCAACCTATAGCATATATGATTCCTCATCTAACCTTTCTTGTATTCACAAGTGAAAAAACTTATGACAAATAAATGATCAGCTGTATAATCAAGACTTTTACACTATAATTATTTGCATTTCCAGAGAATACTGCCCGCATATCACAGTTCAGGTAACCGCAGGAAGACAGAAGTGCTGGCGATGACTCTGATTCAAAATGTATGTAACTCGAGGTACACTGTGTACCTGAGATGACATAACTCTGTTTATCAGAAATGTTCTTGGGCAGCAAAACATTTAGATAAACAAGCTTTTCTATTATCAAAGGAGTTGCAGGGTAATTGATTCATGTCTAGAGATGTAACCTAAATGTGTATAGGATGTAGTTTTCAACAGAGGATTTAAAATCTGTGGAGCTTTAAATAAACACAGGATTCCCAAATTTCATTAGCAACTTTAATGTGTGTATTGCTTTGCATTTTAAACATGTCAAAACAAACTATCTGGATCCTTCAGGTATGATCAAAGATGATGAAAAATTTAAAACATAAACATTCACAAATTTGAATGTACAATTTTTTGAATATAATTTATATTAGGGCTAAATATTGGTCACAGTGGAAGGAGTCTACCAGTAAGTGGGAAATTGAACTCTACTGTTGGTTTTCCAAATTTATGTTAATTTTCAAATATTAATAATAGCTTTCACACAACCTAAGCTTTATATACAATTATTTATTTTGAACTTCAGTTATTCCTGTTTATTTTGGTCTAGAAATCCGAATGGAACCATATGAATTCTAATATGTGGTTGATGTTTTTTTTCTAATTAATTCCCTGACAAACTCGGAGCTTGATGATCTTTGCTTTACTTCTCTGAGTACTTCTTCAAAATCCATTTCTACAAACTAATCATGAGGAAACATCAGACCAACCTAAAATGAAGAACACTCCCCAAAATGACTGACAAGTATTCCTCAAAAGTGTTAAGGTCACAAAAAACAAGGAAAGACTAATAAATTGTCAGATCGGAAGCGACAAAGGAAACATGATGATCAAGCACATAGCGGTGTCTTAGATGAGATCTCGGAACAGAAAAAGGATATTGGTGGGAAAACTGGTAAGGTCTGAAAATTTTTTTAACTTAATGAATGGTATTGCATCAATGTTAATTTCTTAAGTTTTGACAACCCTATCATAATTCCTTAAGATGCTATTATTAGAAGAAGCTGAGGGAAGAGTATTTACTATCCTTCTACTGTCCTTGCAGATTTCTATAAATCTAAAATTATTTCAAGATTAAAATCGATTGTTTTTGGAAGCTTAAAAATCATGAAAATTACTTGGAAAAAACTTTTGCCCTAAAAATAAACATTCCACTACAAAGGTAATACTACAGTGACAGAAGAAAATACTATATATATATATATATATATATATATATATGTATATATATGGATTCTACAGATTAATAAGAGAAAGGCAAAAGATCGAGTATAAAATCTGACCAAGTATGTGTATTAACCCATAAAAAAATAGATAGGGAAAAACGCTATGGCCAACTTTTCTCTGAAATAATCTTGAATAGTTAGGAATATACTAATTGAAACAAAGCTCAGACTGACAAAAAATGAAAAGAACTTTCAATATGAAGTTTTGAAGATATGGGAGTTTACTTTTCCATCTGGGAAAAAAATTGGTGCAACTTTTATAAGGCGACCTGATAACATCTATGTTAATATTTTAAGAGGGGATATTCCTCATTCAACAAAGCAATAATTGAGAATACATTTAGAGAAAACTTCCCAACAAGCGACACAGGTACATGAATGTTAACTCTAACTTTGGTACCAGAAATTGGAAACATGCTAAACATTCATAGAAGAAGAAATACTATTCATAATATTGAAAACAATCTAAAAGAAGTACATGAATGTTTAAAATACCATACAAATCTTAAAGCAGTGCTGAGACAGATAGTTAAACAAGTATGATTTTTTGTCTTCTCTTATTACCATGATATGATCATTGTCCTGAGAATTTCCAAAATATAAGCAACAAACAAGGGGTATGTGATACAAACAATGTGTTAATTTTCTGACCGATATTGGTCATATCTACATATTCAGAAAATGAATGACGTGTTTGTTTTATGAAAGATAATAAATATTGAAATAATTCTTCATATGCTAATAGATAATACGTTCCATCAATATAAAATTAACGTACTATTTAAATAGACTATATAGTAGTTTTTATTTCTCTTCATTTTTCAAAACTACCTTTGCATGTTTCTTAATCAAAAATTGCACCATATAATTATGTTCCCTAGCAGCAGACAGAAACACAATGTTATTCTTCACTGTGGTTACATTAAATATGAAAGTTATAAAAGTCTCCACATTTATATTAAGTAAGAAAAACAGCACTCAAATGAAGCACTGATAGGGAAATCACACACTTAGGATGCCAGGGGCAGCTGAGAATAAAGGGTACCTCAGGGGATTGTCACTGCGCCACAGAGCATGCAGTACCACAGATAACCACCAGAGGGATTAGGAGAACAAGAGTTCCTGGGGCTGGGGGAAATTGCAGAAACTCAAACTCTCCTAACTGGGAAATTACAAAGACAGGCCTGGAGAAGATGAATCACCATAGAAGCTTCAAGAAGACCCTAAAACCTTTAGAGGGCCTGACTGATGAAGATCATTTCCTATACATACTTAGTCCATAAAGACTGGCAGAACTGGGCCACTGAGATGGCTTGGCGGCATAAGTGCCTGCCTGGCAAGTGCAAGGTCCTGAGTTCAACTCCCGGTACCCACATACGAAAAAAGGGCCGGTGATATCGCTCAGTGGCACGGGCACCTGTTGGCATGCGAGGTCCTGAGGTCGACCCCCGGTACCCACAAAAAAAAAAAAGAGAGAGAGGAAAAGAAAATGACTGGGGTATGGGCCAGTGCAAAGACCCTAGGTTCAATCCCCACTACAGCAGATAACAGAAAAACAAAATAAAATACAAGAGAACACAACTTAGGAAGGACCCCGCCTACTCTAGGCAGGAGGATCTGCCTGCAGATATCCCAGTGTTCTGCTTTGCAGGAGTTGCTGATTAGTTGCAGCATCCTCCTGCTTAGTCTGCTGTTGTCTTTTTTAATTTAATTTTTATTAGTACATGTTTGCAGTACATAATGATTGTATTCATAGGGAGGAGCTGGTACATGTACATAACACATCTTAATTTTTTTTCTATCTCCTCTCCCTCTGCCTCCCCCATTCCTTCATCTCTTGGTTCCCTTCCTTTTTGCTAAAGATCTATTCTCTGTTTCTTATTAATCTTTTTTTTTTTTTTTGTGGGTACTTGGGGTCGACCTCAGGACCTCGCACGCCAGCAGGCGCCCATGCCACTGAGCGATATCACCGGCCCTTTTTTCATATGTGGGTTCCGGGAGTCGAACTCGGGCCCTCGTGCTTGCCAGGCAGGCGCTTACGCTGCTGAGCCATCTCACCAGCCCTGTTTCTTATTAATCTATCTTTTATTCTGTTCTTTAGCTTATTTATATTTGGGGTTCTCATATAAGAGAAACCATGTGATATTCGAGATTGTGTGTCTGATTTATTTCACTTAACATTTATTTCACTTCACATTTCACTTAACATTTATTTCACTTAACATTATGGGATGTAGGAAGGTCCACTCCTTTTCCTACAGTAGATTCAAATTTATCTTTATTTATGGCACAGTAGTACTCCATTGTATACACATACCATATTTTCTTTATTCAAATGTTGATGGACATATAGACCACTTCCAAGATTTTTTACTTGAATTGTGCTGCTATAAACATGGGTATGACTCTATGATTGTAATATGATGTCTTTAACTTGGATGATTCAACATACACAAATCATAATACATAATACATCACATAAACAGAAACAAGGACAAAAATCAGATATTAATCTCAGGAGGCACAGAAAAAGGCTTTGACAAAATCCCACATCTATTCATGATAAATCATGAAGAAAATAGTTATTGAAGAACCTTATCTCAATCTGATAAAAGCCATTTATGATCACACTACCACCATCAGCATATTAAGTGGGAAAAGCTGAAAGCTTTCCCTCTAAAAGCAGGAACAAGACAAGGATGTCCACTATCACCACTCTTGTTCCATATAGTGATCAAAACATTAGTCAAAGCAATCAGACAAAAAAAAGTAATAAATGGGATATATATAAAAGGAATAAATCAAATTATCACTATGCGCAGATTATATTATCCTGTATATAGAAGACACAAAAAGATAAAATAGGGAAAAATTGAAGATATACACATAGGAAAGGACTTTCTGAACAAAACCCCAATTGTACAAGAAACAACATCAAGTATCAACAAATGACATTAGATCAAATTAAGATGTTTTGCACAGCAAAGGAAAAAACCAACAGAATGAAGAGACAATCCACAGAATGGGAAAAATGCCAATTACTCCAATATAATATATAAAAAATTTAAAAAGATTTTACTCCCCATCCCAAATAAAATAACTAATCAAAAAATGGGCAACTGAAACGAATAGACAGTTCTCAGAAGTACAAATTGGCTAATAAATACCTGAAAAAATGTTGAACATTTCTAGTTACAGAAACGCAACTTAAAACACTGATATTCCACCTTACTCCAGAAAGAATGGCCATCATCAAGAAATCAAAAAATAATGAATGCTGGTGAGGCTGCAGGATAAAAGAAACCCTTCTAAATTATTGCTGGGTATGTAAAGAAGTAAAACCACTATGGAAGTCATTATGGAGGTTCCTCAAAAAAGTAAAACTAGAAATTCCACTTAACCCAGCTATTCCACTTCTTGGTATCTTCCTGAAAAATTCAAACTTAAAAATCTTTAATTGTAAAGTAAATAATCTATAAGCTGAAATGCCAGTTTATAAAACAGTAGAAAATATGTACAACTCATGTATGTGAAGAGGGGTAATATCCAGAATATATAGGGAAGACTTACAACTCTACAACAACTGAAAAAAAAATTGGACAAAGGATTTAAATAGATATTTCTCCAGGGAAGATATGCAAGTGACCAAAAATTACATGAAAAGAGTGTGATTAATCATCCGGTAAGTGTAAATTAAAACTATCATCAGACATTACCTCATACCCTTAGGATGGTCACCACTGCAAAACAAGAAAAATAACAGACAATAGCAAGTGCTGGTGGGGATATACAGAAGTTGAAACCCTTGTGCACTATTAGTGAGGATGTAGAATGATGCAGGAACCGTGCAAAACAGTATGGAGGTTCTTCAAAAGATTAAAAATAGATCTACCATGTGCTTCAGCCACCACCTTACTGGGCATATTTCAAAACGAATTGAAAAATAAGCTATTGAAGAAATATTTGCACATCCATATTCATTGCAGCGTCATTCACAGTAGTCAAGAGCAAGCTAAATATCCACAGACATGGATGAACGAACAGATACCGAAAATGTACTCCATAAATGCAAAGGAATACTATTTAGCCTGAAAAAATAAAGGAATCCTGATATGGGCTACAACGTAGATGAACCCTGAGGTTGTTATATTAAGTAAATAAGTCAGTCACAAAGAGACAAATTTCAGATGACTCCATTTATGGGAAATTTATCAAACTCATTCCTATAAGGTTAATGCAAAATTGTTCATAATAGTCCCCTATAATTCTTTCAATTTCTTCAGGAAGTGTAGCAATGTATACTCTATGAAAATTTTTTCCATTTCATTTTAAAAGACCAATTTGTAGGTTTATTCTATTTTTCTCTACTGTTTTCTATTGTCTATTTTATTATTTTCTGTTGTGATATTTATCATTTCCTTTCTCCTACTTGCAGTGGATTTGTTTTACTTTCTTTAGCTTTGTGAAATGAAAGTTTAAATGATTGGTTATAGCTTTCTATTTAATAAAGGTGTTTTAAATTACATATTTCTCTCTAACCACCGCTTTTACAAAATATCAGATATTTAGATTTATTATGCTTTTATTTTCATCCAATCCAATTGTAAATTATTGTGGCAATTGTTTTTATTTGATCTTTATTTCATTAATAAGTGCACTATAGAATTTCAAATATAACAGCTTCCACCTTTTGTAATGAACATATATGAGAGTTGTAAAGTGTATTCAAAGTTCATCTGGTTCTGAAATACTTCTTATTTTTTATTCCTTTTGCTTTCCCTTAGGTACTGTCTCCTACATATGTCCATTATACCCTACTCAGCTTGAGAGGCAGAAAGCTTTGACAGCCATTCTATATATTTCAGGATGTTTCTTAAATTTCTATCTGGCTTGTCATTCATCCTTACTGTAGACTTTCCCATTTTTTTTTTTATTGGAATTCGTTTACATTGCTATGTGTAGTTGACAAATCCGGAAGTTTTCACCCTCTACCCATATCGAATCTGTTCCTTCTTGCAGCAGGGATGCTGGGTGTACAGCCTTCTACACTCTGGCAAAACTGTAGATCTCAGCAACCAAGCTTAGGGGAGTAGATTTGTGGTAGGCAGGTACGGTTCCTGCAGACAGGAGAACAACAGGAACCAGGTGTTCTTACCCAACATTTGTTATTTCGTATATAACTATTTCAATGCCCTAGCATAGGTGTTTGGCATTTTGTTCTCCTAGTGTGGATCCACTCACTTCTTTCTACATCCACCATACCCAAAGAACCTTTTTTAATTTCTTTGGATTGTAAAATTGTTGTCCCTTTTCACTTTCTACTTCTCTTAAGATATTGTCTGTTGTTGATTCACTCTTGTGTTCTTTCTCATTTAACATTTTTTTCTGAAATAATTGTTATAATTTTATTTTAGTTATTTTTTGATAAAGTTCCTAACTTTCTGAATAGTTCTAAATATCACTCCTGGTACTATATTATTTCTTTTATTTATTTTCACTGAATTCATTTCAAACTATTTAGTTACAATTTTTACCAATTTTGTGGAAGTGTTTTTGTGACATGCTTTCTTATCCAAAAGGATATTTTCTCTTTATTCTTTTATTTCTCATAACATCGGATTCCTTTTATGTAGCCCATTTTTACATGGAATTCTTTTATTTAAACATTTAGAATTAAGAGGTCAGTATAGTTTTTTTTGTTTGCATGTCTTTAGAGACACTGCTTTGGTTATTTTTGCAAAAAGATCAAAATACTTTCCAAGTTCTGTTTCTTCTGATGTCCTTTTTCCTTTTTATTTGAACCTTCACTTTATCTTTTTCTTCTAATCCCTATATTATTAATTTATATTATAGTTGTTGCAGCTTATCTTTTGTATATGGCTTTGACTAGGAAAAGAGATTAGGTTTTTATTTTTGATTTGTTGTTTTGAGAATTCAAGATCGTTTTAATGCTCTTGTTATGAATCACATATTCTGTGTATTAAACAGGCAAAAGCTTTACTCAGTTGCAGCTGTTATGTTTTTACTTTAGTCTGCCACTCTTGCTAATAAATGCATTTTGAAAACTTGAGGGTCTTTGTTGTTTTTCATTTCTTCCTGCAACAGATTTCCGGATGCTATGTTGTACTTATAGCTGTTGATATTTTCTCCTGTGTATTCTTATTAGTCATATAGATAATTCATCAGCAAGTGTTTTTGCAGATAGTCTCTCTTTTTTGTGTTGCTTTAATTTTGCTGCCTTGATAGTTTTGTGTATTTTTATAGGATGATTTAGATAATTGGATAACTTTAAAAACTATGTTAGAAATTCCATTTCAATTATTATGCAGTGAACAGTTATTTGACTCAATCATACCCCAAAAGCCACTAAACAGTACCAAAATACAAAGGACAATGATACTGAAAGGTACTGAAGAATCATCAAAAGCAGGTGAATTGTAAAAAAGGAGACAATTTTCTTTATCTTTTAACCTAACTGCAGGCTCATAGAAAATTTGCAGTGTCTTTTTCTTTTTGTCTAAAAAACTAAAAGACAGAATTTTGGTCAACAGTTTTCCAGAAACTACTGAAGAATAAATCACAAGAGGAAGAATGCCAGAGAGGAGAAGTCCAAGGTTCTGTATTTCTAAGTCAGCTCAGACATGTGGCTGAGCCACAGATCATACATGCACAAGACATGCTCCAACTCAATGTAAAAACTTAAATTGTCATTTGAATTATTGACCAGTAAACAGATTTTTTTATATTCAGTTCAACCAAGTTAATTTTCCATTAAAAATACACCATCATTCTTGGGAAGATTAAAATAGAATCCAGGCCGGGTGTGGTGGTGGATGCATATAATTCTAGCACTCGGGAGGCTGAGGCAGGAGAATTGCTGTGAGTTCGAGGCCGCCCTGGGCTATAAAGTGAGTTCAAGGCAAACCTGAACTGCTTAGCAAAACCCTGTCTCAAAAAGAACAAAAAAACAAAAAAAAAGATTCCAGAGTGTGCAAAATATAATATAAAGGGCCGGTGATACAGCTCAGGGCCATAAGTGCCTGCCTGGCAAGCGCAAGGTCCTGAGTTCGACTCCTGGTACCCACACATTAAAAAAAAAAGACATTAAATTGATATTATAAAAACACAAAGGCTCATAACAGACTATTATGACAAATTACTTTCATCAATTTGGTTAGACAAAAAGAAATGTATAAATTCCCAGACACAGACAACTTACAAAAGTTCAGTCATGAAGAAACAGGAAATGGACAGACTAATAATGAGTAAGGAGATAACACCAGTAACACAAAGGCCCCTGTCTTAGAAAAGTCCGGGATTTAATGGCTTCACTACCAGAAATCTACCAAAAATGTGAAGAACAACTAAAAATATATTTTCTCAAATTCTCTTAAGGGAAATCATTAAATTTCTCTCAAAAGGGAACACATCCCAACTAATTTTATAAGGCTAGCATTACTATAATAACAAAACTATACAATGACATTAGGAGAAAAGAAAATTCCAAATCAATATCCCTAATCGACACTGATGTGAAGATTCTCAAAAAGTCTTAGCAAACTGAATTCAACAGGGCATTGAAAGGATCATCCACCGTGATCAAGCTGGATTATGTGGTGGGATTCAAAGGTGTTTCAACATGGGGAAAGGAATAAATACAATATACCACATTGCCAGACTGAGGACCAAAACTATATGTCATCAAGAGAAGGCATCTGAAAAAAAAATCAGCATCATTTCATGATAAAGAGAATACCTTCAATAAATTATGTATGTAAAGAATGTACATTAACACATGTAACAAGTCCAATGCTAATGACAAATTCATCAATGGAAAGTTGAAAGTTTTGCTCTAAGAATTGGGACAAGGATGCCCACTCTCACCAAATCTATTCAATATAGTGCTGGAGGTTCTAGCCAGAGCAATTGGGCAAGAGAAAGAAATAAAAAAGATATTCGAATTGGAAAGGAAAGAGCGAAATTGTCTGTTTGTTGATAACACAATCTTGTATTTTTGAAAACCCTGAAGACTACACAAAAAATGTGAGAACTAATAATAGAATTCTGCAAAGTGGAAGGATACAAAATCAACATGCAAAAAAAATCAATAATATTTCTATACACTAACAGTAAACTATCTGAAAAAGAAA
Organism: Erethizon dorsatum; assembly: GCA_028451465.1. Classification (NCBI taxonomy): domain Eukaryota; kingdom Metazoa; phylum Chordata; class Mammalia; order Rodentia; family Erethizontidae; genus Erethizon; species Erethizon dorsatum. The sequence goes on along the minus strand of CM051835.1, from coordinate 57,132,902 downwards.
TTGATTGCATTTAAAAATCTACAAAAAAAAAAAAAAAGACCAAGAAAGAAAAAGAAATTAATGAAAAGGTGCAAGATATGCCGGTGATGCAAACCTGTAATCTCAGTGCTCTGAGAGGCTGAGGCAAGAGGATCAAAAGTTCCAGTGCATCCTGGGCAACTTAGCGAATTAGCAAGACACTCATGTCAAAATAAAAATAAGAATAACTTTGAAAAGTTTGGGCACATAACTCAGTGCAAATTCCCCAGGTTCAGTCCCCAGTACTGGAGGAAAACATAAATTCATACTGCGAAAATAACAAAATATTGGTTGAAAGAAAATGAAAACAACACAAGCAAATAGAAAGCTCTGTTGTATTCACAGATTGGAAAAAGTAAAATTTTTAAATCCTAAAATACCCATAATACCCAAAGCGATCCAGATTCAATGCAGTCTCTATCAATGTACCAATGTCACTTCACAGGAACAGAAAAAGTAATTCTAAAATATGTGTGGATCTACAAAAGACACTGAATAGTAAATCAATCTTGTGTAAATAGAAAAAAGTAAATAGAAACAAAGATTTCATTTTGCCTGATTTCAAAATATACTACAGAATCATGTTTACTGTAAGTTAGTTCAACCATTACTGAAAACAATTTAGAGGTTCCTAAAAAATGAAAAGTGGAATGATCACATCAACAAATTCTGCTCCATTCAAGGAAAATGAAATCTGCCAAAATTATCTGCACTTCTATGTTCATTGCATCTTTACAGTAGTCAAAATATGGAATCAACTAAGGGTCCATAAACAAATAAAGACAATAAAGAATATATATGTACATAATATATATTAATATATATATGATATATATATATATACCTATATGTCATACATATCATATGTCAGTGCCTAGCATGCATGAGGCACTGGTTTCAGACCCGAGTACCAAACATACCACATGCGTGCACACACACACACACACACACACACACACGGAAATTCTGTCATTTCCAATAGTGAAGATTAGCCTAGAGGACATTACATCACACAAAAGGCACAAAACGACAAATACTGCATGATCTCACATATGTGTGGAATCCAAAAAAGTTGAACTGATAGAAACAGAGTAAAACTGTGGTAACCAGAGGCTGGGGTTGGGGGAATTGGAGAGATGTCGGTCGAAGGTCATAAAGAAGAGCTCGACTGTACATTATGGCAACTGCAGTTAATAACAATATATTGCATTCTCTAATTGTGGAAGAGAATCCATTTAAGTTCTCTCACTCCCCAAAATATAAAAATGGGGTAATGTATTTATTAAGTATCTTGATTCATCTATCCTATAATGTGTATATATTTTATATATATATGTATATATATATATATATAATATATATCACAATGCTATGATGTATAGTATAGAATATACTCAGATTTTACTTAATTAAAAATCAATAGGAATTTAAAAGCAGGCAAGGATGTTATTTCATCTTAAAGAAAATCAGTTGCTCTTTTTTTCTTTATAGCTTGCTTTGCTAAGTTCTAACAATATAATATCAAAAATTTTATCTTCTCTCTCCACTGGAATGTAAGCTCATAAGGATAGCCTCTCTCATTCTATCTCTTTTTTATACCCTTAATGTTTAGAAAAATGATGTTAAAACAGGGATTTAATAGAAACTATCAATTTATTGCAAAGATCATTTCCTTAGTTATAGATGATTGTATTCTTTTCATTGAAAAATAACTTAGAAAAAAAACAGAATACAAAAATGAGATCACTATAAAAGGAAATTTTTAAATTTTAAGGTCATTTTATCTATAGGAAAAATCGGGAGAGTTGTAAACATTTTTATCAAACTAGTAGACAGAAATTAAGAGTCATTTTTGTATATGAAAGTATATAGTTGGAGGATTATATATCTCAAAATTCACAAATTTCCTAATCAAAAAATTCGTTCAACGGTTCTTTTCTTCAGTGAATATTATGGAATATTCCAAGTACATTGTCTTAGTGATTTCCTCCAGTGCTGGGACATAGTACTGGCTCTCGCGACTAAAAGGAGGAGAGGATTATTTTGGCTCATGATTACAGTCCATGGTCCACAGGCTCCAGTGCACAAACGCATGGCAAAGGGGCATAGAGAGGAAAGCTACTTCCGTCATGGTGGCCAGGAAACAGAGAGAGAGAGAGAGAGAGACAGAGAGAGACAGAGAGAGAGAGAGACAGAGAAAGACAAAGAGCCAGGGAAGGAGATACACCCTTCTGGGTCATGCCTCCAGTGACCTGTCCCCCATCCCGCATTACCAGCATATTAGCTGTAACCCATCATTGTCCGAATCCTCTTCCAAAAGCCCTGCCTATGAACACATGAGGCTTTTGAGAGGCATTCTTCATATAAACTGTAACAGATACGATTTGTGAATCACAGCAATGCTATAAGCTTATTTAGTTATATCCAACTCCGATTTCAAGCTTGATTAGAGTTATTAAATTGATTCCACAATCAGTGCTAAATGACCTTCCTAAGAATCACACAAAAGTTTAATTCTGAAGATATCACTTACACTGAAACATATCAGGCTCGCTGAGAGATCGGGGGCATCTATTTGAAAACCTCACTTCTGAAAGTTGACTATTTTGAGTATCTGCCACTGTATTTACTTGAAAAAGTCATTTGGCAGAGCATCTCTAAAGAGTAGAGGAACAGAGTATTTCCCAGCTCAAGTTTTAAGAGAATAGTTTGAAGAAATGACCAGTTTCAATTTAGAGTTCTCTAAACGGTTTGGCTCACCTTCATCATTGCTCTTTCTGTTTGAAGTGTTCATTTACCATCCTGACACAATCTAAGGCCTCACTGCATGATGCTGATGATACTTTTGTCAATGTGAAGAATGCAGTGCCATTGTTACAGAAATCGTACAAGAAACAGGGACCTTAATTTGTACCATCTGTTTTACAAAAAAGCTCAATGTGGTAATGCATTTGTAATACCAGAAGCAATGTCTCTAAGACATGAAATGAACATATGCTGTCTAAGAGCCTTCAGGCTGACATTGAAAAAGAGAAAAGATAGTACTTCAAGGCAAATACTGTCCCAGTAGAAAGACTGCCAGATCCAATATGGCTCAGCCTATTGACAAGTCTCTAGTGAACAAGTTCATATAAAGATTTTCCCATTGTTATGGGCTGTACAGTTCTCTGGCCCATCTTTTCAGCACGGGTAAAACAGTAGAACACCCTCTTTGTCACTCAGGGTACTTTTCTGTTTCAGAGCAACAGATGTTGTCAGAAAAAGTCACACCATACAATAAAGAGCTTGAATGATTATTTTCTAAAGCTAGAGTAAAACTAAAAGGGTGATTTCTGATGAGTGACAAGGTAGTTTGTAAAACACAGCTGGAAATGCAGCCAACTGCATGCCAACAGAAATACCTAGCTATTTACCATCAATGCAAGTTATAAATTTTATTAATTGTGGTTTGTATAATTATCTCATATATATGCCAAACTGTATCAAATATTAACTGAAGAATTTGTACCTCTTTTTCTACATAAACTCTAACATAGAACTATAATCTTTTATAATATAGATTTTAGATATACATGCAGTGTATATACACATATATTGTAGTATGTACATAGCACAAGTATGTATATGTGGGTTGTACATGTGAGTATTACAAGAAATTAAAGTCAGATGACGGATTACTAAGCTCATGAGAAGGGAGAATAGTTAACTAGGCTAAAAAATGTTAGTTTGCTTATATTTCAGTTTCAAAGATTCAATATGGGTTTAAGTTATGTTATGCCATAATCAGGCTTAGCTTTTCATAAACATGTCAGTATAAAATATAAGCCCTACATTTTAAAAACAGTTGAGAAAACAGAGCAGTGGACTTGGAGCCAGGAACTCTGGTTTGAGGGTCCAATCTCAGTTTACAACATGCGTGACCTCCAGTATGTCTGACCTTGGGTCACCCTTCAAAGCCTCACTCCATTTATAAGGAAAAGCATTGAACTAAATGATCTCTAAGTTTCTTTCAAAATCTAAGAATTAAATTCTAATTACAAAGAGACCATCATTACTCCACAGTTTAAAAATGAGGAGAAGGTGTTTGAAATATAAAGGCATGATAAATAATTAACTCATTTATGCATTTTATTTTTAAAATTATATACTGATCTACAGGAAAGCAGAGTTAAATAAAATACACCTACAGATCATATCTAATTTTTATGTCCAATTTCATGTTATCATGTAAATTATTGTTCATTGTCCTAAATTTTACTTAAGAAAAAGGATGCAGAGCCGGTGAGATAGCTCAGCAGCGTAAGCACCTGCCTGGCAAGCGGGAGGTCCTGAGTTCGACTCCCGGTACCCACTAAGAAAAAAGGGCCGGTGATATCGCTCAGCGGCTCAGGTGCCTGCTGGTGCGCGAGGTCCTGAGTTCAACCCCCGGTACCCACAAAAAAAAAAAAAAAAAAAAGGATGCAAGCTCTCTGTGACTAGCTGTTAGCTCTTGGACAGGTAAAGGTAAGGGGAAGCCTCCTGACTCAAAAGTAAACATTTTCCTATATTTTCAATACTGATTTAATTGAGTAGTTTTTTTTTTTTAATGTAGAAGGAGTTCTTTGATGATAATTTTTGTAGGGTTTTTTTGTTGTTTGTTTGTTTGTTTGAGACAGGTTCTCACTATGTAGTTCAGGCTGGCCTTGAAATCACTATGTAGCCCAGCTTGGCCTCAAACTCATGATGATCCTCCTGCCTCAGCCTCTTGTGTGCCGGGATTACAGTCATGTGCCACCATGGCCGGCTCTGTAGGCTATCTTTTAAAAATAATCTTTATCTTCTATTTAAATAAACTGGGCCAAATGAATGATAGCTCTCATGGCCAGCAAGGATCCAAGACTTATTTTTGACATTCCTGATGCTGTTCACAGTTATTACCCAAAGAGGACTTATTAGGAGACTTTGGCTTTCTTCAGGATGGTATTCCAGACTACTGTTTTCCTGTACCCCACTTTCTGTAGTGTAATAACTTTTGGGAATATGCCACAAGAAAAGGCCGGGTTGTTCATTAATTTTTCTCTGTTATTTATGCTTCGGATAGAAATCCTCAACAAGAAATACACGTCCAGCTTTTGAGATAAGATTGGTATAAAACTTTTTCCACACGTTATTCTATGTTTACATTCTTGCTTGAATTACTAATTCCCTCAAAACATGCTAAATTTATTCCCTGAAAATAATCACTCCCTTATTGTTTTATAATCCACTTTCTACTACTTATAGTACAAATTATGCTACATTGAAGTGCTGGACAGGGAAGTGAAAGTTCTGGTTACCCTTTAATTTAGGGGTGTATTCAAACCACCGCCTGGTCTCCTAACCTGCCGACACTCAGAGGCAGGTCAACAGGAACTCTTCTTGTCTCTGTGGGTTATGGGAAAGGCACTGATGAAATTCACTTCCAATCACACAAAGTTCAAAGGCACTGGCCTGAGTGGTGGGTGTGTTTATCCAGGAACATGTGGATCTGATGAGTGTGAGGAGATTGGTGCAGTATGGCTCAGATGCAAGTTGTTGAGTATAATTGATTTTTAATGGGCTGGCTACCTGCCACCAGATGTTCATCAATTAGGTATGCTTTAAAAACCAACACAGCTGCTTATCTCATGCTGAATATCCAGTGGCTGAGGTATTGTTACATAGTGTGAGTCATATCTGTTTAGGGTGACCATACATTCCGTTTGCTCACAACCAGTCTTGATCTAAGGCCTATAATTATTAATAGTCCCCCCCAAATGTCCCGGTTTGTACAAAATCACAAGGGCATCTTCCCTATTTGTCATGTCGCTTCGTGCACCATACAAAGTAAATTAGACATAGGCCTTGTGCTATAGCAGCAAATAGTTCATATTAACATCATACAAAATATGTCTTAGCTCTGGACATCATCAAATTTTAGAGCTAGGAAGAACTTTTAGATGTCATTTAGTGTAGTACTCCCTAGGAACTGGTTAGTAAATTGGTGAGTTCATTTTTACCACCTTGCCACTGTTCGTTTTGCACATATTTGCAAAACAGTACCCCAATGTCCTTCCTCAATTCTTCCTTGCTCTGTCTTATTCTTCTGAGAAATCACCTGCAACTGCTTTCTTCCTTTCTCTGATAGGTACAAGTCATATTCAAAGAGTACCTTCCTTTCCTTTGAATCAATGTCTGTCCTACGATTAGGTGATCAAATGATCTCACTGCTCTTTAAAAATGAATAAACAATCACTTTTAGGCACCAAGTCCTGAAGTATTTGTTAAGATTATTTAATTTCATGCCTATTACATAAAATATTTTTATAAGAGGCTTTTCTGACATTGTATTTGTGTCATTTTCTATGAGAATGTTGCAGAGTATTTTTTTGTTTGTTTTTAATCTTGATGATATTGTCATACCTTGCTGTTTTAGATATCGCCTTTTGAAAGATTTTGACTAGGGCTCACCCAGCCCATGTTTACAGCAGACCTCACCATTTTTGTCTTTATTGGTATCTAGGAAACGTTTTGCCCTCCAGTGGCTCCAGACTCCAATACTGTATTTATTTGCATATTTTAGAAACTACAGTATTTTAAAATTTAAATTTTATTTTTATAAAAGTGATGGTTGCAATATTTATAAAAATTAACATAGTCCTTAAATTTAAAACAACATACAGCTGTCCCATTCCCCATGGCAATCACTTTCAAATATTTTATTTTATTTTGCAGTCACTTATTTATTTCTACATAATGTATATAACTTGCTATTTCTTGATTTTTCTATTTTAATTTTCTTGTTCTTTTACTTTTTATAACAATTCTCCAACCACTAACATACTCTCCACTTCCTCCTAGTATGCCACAAATTTGATTAATCACTGTTTTGACATGGTAAATATTGTTGAAATTTAGACATGTGGTATGTAAAGACCATAACTGTTTTTCTATGCAATTTTTGTCTTGCAAATATGACTACCTGATTTATTTTTGGTTCTTCAGTGTGAGTTTTACTTGATTTTTTTTTTTAGTATATCTGTCATTAATTTGGCAACCTCAACTTTATTCCAAACCTATAAATCTCCTCTTAATTCATTGAAACATGGATTAATTTATATAAATTCCTTTTTATTTTTTTTGAAATAGTTTCGTGTAGAATCAGTCCTCCTCTACAATTCTGTGCACTCAGACAGAAAGCCTTGCTGTTGCTTTCTTGGCAGTATCTCACCTTCAATGCTACTGTGGAGCAGAACAACGCCGTTGTGATACCTGACCCTAGGAATGCAAAATACTTATTTTTTTCATTTGGCTTCTTAGGAATATTTCTTTTCAAACCTGGTGTTCTGATGTTTTATACTCACTGCCCTTGCTACAGCTCTAATTGCATCCATTGTGTTCAGTATACATTGGGACTTTTTGATATGAAAACTCACGTTCTTCCTGTCCAGAATTTGTTTTTTTAATTTTTTATGGAGTAATAGCTTTCACGTTTTTTTCTTTATTCTCTCTGGAATTTGTATTAGATGTTCATTAAGTTTTTGAACTGAATCCTTAATATTCTCATGTTTTTACTTTTTTATATTAGTACTTATAATATTTTCTTTTTATATTGTCTTTCACTATTTTACTTATAAGAATATTCTAACTTTTATTTCTAAAAATACATACAAATTGATATTTTAAAATGTATGGTGTTGTTATTAGGTCTTGATGTTGAAATTCTATGTAATATTTATTGTTTATTTGTGCTTTACTATATTTTTTTCAAGTATTACACAACATGTGAATAAAAAGTATGTGAGTAGTAAGTGTGTGTGCCTGAATGAATACAGGGCGATAGTCTCAACATGAACTAATTCTAATTTTGCACTAGTTTTCTACATTGTAACTGCATAGTTATTTATCTAACTTTTTTCATTTTATTTAATAAATGACTATCCTTATTTTCTGAATAGTATGCTGTAAACATTTTTTCTGAATATGAAATATTTTGCCTTAAGTAGGTGTTTCTGATATTAAGACATATATAATTAAGAATATAAGAAATAGAATATGTCATCTATGTCTTTTGAGTTTTGATTCATTATATTTATGTTCATAGTATTTTTTTAATTGTACCTTCAGTTCAAGTACACCAATCCCCTTTAGTTCAAGTATACCACACTGTACACCTCCACTCTGTTAGATCACCATACTCGCTAAATTTTAAGTGGTAGAATGCTGCAGGGTTCAGTCTTTGTACCTTTGTCTTTATCACAGTCAATTCCTTATTAATGTCATCCAAATCTATGGCTGTATCAATAATCTACCGGCTAAGGGCTCCCCCATTTATATCTTTAGCTTTCATTCTTTCTGAATTCATTTTCGTATATCCTGGTTTAAGAACCAACTCTCCAAGAGGTTTAAGAACAAACTTATGTATGTATACACGTATATATAAGTTAATTATAAATTTAACTGTCCTTAAGTAGATGTAGCACAAAAGCCCGTTATAATAAAATAAATAATATCATAGATTTAAAATTCCTGATTGCCAGTTTACTCTGATAGAATGTTTGTATTGATTTTTACAGAATTCTTCTATCAATACTAAAGTTGTGGTTGCAACTGTGAATATGTGTAGGTGGACATGAGTACTAGTTGAGATTTCTGTTTACATAAGCAAGTAAGGCAAAGCTCAACAAAAAAGATTTGCATCAGAACTTCAATCCATGGGGCCGGTGAGATGGCTCAGCGACGTAAGCGCCTGCCTTGCAAGTGCGAGGGCCCGAGTTCGACTCCCGGAACCCACATACGAAAAAAAGGGCCGATGATATCGCTCAGCGGCACGGGCGCCTGCTGGCGTGCGAGGTCCTGAGGTCGACCCCCAGTACCCACACACACACACAAAAAACAGAACTTCAATCCAAAAACGCTGTGAGCAACTTCTTTGCTAAATCAAAAATAATTTTCAAAAACTGCAAGAATATTTTCTCGATTTTTTTGTGGTAGTCACCATTTAATAGCCACAGGCAAGACACACTTTTAAGTTTAGTCTAAATTATTAACATTTTCTTTATGATTTCCTAAAACCTAAGCAATCCACAAAATAATTGTAAATACATTTCTGACATATACTACTTGCTAATTTTCATGTTGTAAATATACCAACCAAAGCCATTTTCAAACTATGAAAGTGTCATCACTGAATGTGGAGGTATAAAACATGTATGCCACCAAACGATTGTATAATGCTTCTATCGTGTAGATAAAATAGGATAAAGTGAAGAGCATAAATATTTGTAAATCTAGTAAAAGCCAGGAAGTGATGAGTTAGGACTACCTATTACCATTGTTTAGTGTAATTTAGTCAGATGTAAGTTGACATAATTTAATTTCTAACAAAGACCGTATTGGCAACTAGCTTGTAAAATTCCTGAAATTAAACAATTGTCTCTGAATTAGTTTTTTATGGCTTCTGTGATGAATTGCCACAAATTTAGTGTCTTAAAAATTACTAAATTATATTACAGTTCTGCAGGACAGAAGTCTAAAATTGGTCTTATTGGACTAAATTCAAGTCATAAACAGTGTTGCTTTTGTCTCAAGGACATAGAAGAAAATCTGTTTTCTTGTTTCTCCAAATTCTGGAGGCCTCCCAAAGTTCTTGTCTCATACCTGCTTTCGTCATCATAACTAGTACTGGCTAGTAGAGTTTTTCTCTTAACTACTACTCCTCTGCTTCCCACTTCCATATTTACAGACTTTTGTGATTACATTGTGCAAACTAAATAATCCAAGACAATCTCCCTACTTTATGTTCGAATAATTAGCAATCTGAATTCCACCTGCACCTGCAATTTCCATTTCCTGTGTAAATTTGCATATTTAGTTTTTGGGGACTAGAACAGACATTTTTGAAGGGCTATCTTGCCTGCCACAGGCTGTTGCCTGTCTTCAATCGGAAGAAGCTAAGGACTGTAGTTTTCAATGCTCAAATTTAATTAAGTCTTTATTACAATAACGAAATATATTTGCATTCACATGTGTTCAGCCCAAGAATTCTCCCATTTCATTGGATGGGAAAACTTATGCTCATGGGGTTGAGGTAACTTGAGATAGCTACTCTGTGCTTTAAATGGTAGACCTAGTAATGAAATCTAGGCATTTGGACTGTAGTCTCTCCCCTCCCCTCCTCTCTCCTCCCCTCCCCTCCCCTCTCCTTCCCTCCCCTCTCCTCTCCTCCCCTCTTCTCTCCCTCTCTCCTCCTTTCTTTATGTAGAAGTCACTGAGTCTTAAGCATCATGAGAACGACAGAAATATGAGAGTCCTATTGTTAAAGAAAGTTTACTATCTAGTTGTGGGATATAGATTGAACTAAGATTAACTAATATTACATTTCAAACAATACAAAACATTTTGAGTATCCACTTTGTGATGGACAGTCAGTGCTTCTTCATACAAATAAGGGCAGTCTGAGGATAATCAGACTATTTCTCATAATGGAGGTAGAAATATGGCTGCACATTGGTGGATAAATAAGTTGGGAGTAGGCAAATACAATGAAGAATAGCATATTAGGAAGGAGGATAGGAGAGGCAACTGTGCATAACCCAAAAGGACCACAAATATTTAAGGAAAAGTAGACTTTTGTAATTTCAATAGAAGGTGCTGGCAGGTAACTACCAGCCATCAGCTCTGGTCCCATATCTGCACACAAGATTCCTGGTAGTTTAAATGATTTTGCTAGGATGGTCATCATTTTCTTGGGATAGCTTATCCCGGACAAGCTAATAACTGGCCTCAGCAAGTTTTTATATAACAGGAATAAATGTGGGTCTATGATCCAGTGTGAAAAATCACAGTGTAAAAAAATCCTGTTTATTTTGAAAGAAGACAGAAAATGTTACATTTTCATGTGACCTATTATCTGTGGAATTGTTGATTTCTCTATGCACCGAGAAAACCAGTGGCATTTGATAACTTGCTAAGAAGGAAAAAGGCCTTTCACAATTTCAAATCTGCAGCCCAGATTATCATGCTAGACAGCTCTCAGAGATCCTGGGCATAATAGGCAGGTGATCACTTCCATTTTCGGGTCACCAATGTCATAAGAAATACACTTTTGCAAATACATTTGAGTCATAATTAAACCCCTGTTGCCACAATAGGCTCAGCCTATTTCACATCTCGTACATGTGATTAATACAAAGAAATGGAAAACGTCAACATAAGAGTCAAAACTCACACTTACAGCTTTTTGCTATTCTGAGATGACATCTGAAAACGAGCAGTTTGGAGCAAGAATTTTTCCATTAACATTGCTGATCAGCATGTGCTATCAATTCTCTATTGACTTCAATTATTAGCACTTGCTATGAGTTTTCCATTAACTTTAATGATTGGCATTGGCTAAGAAATTTTAATGCTTCCTATGACCAGTAAAAACTAAAAACTCTCTTCCTAATTCTTTGGTCATTCTTTGCTGTAATTTTCCTTCAGGTTCTATTTGCTGTTGTTTATTCTTAATTTTTCTTTTGTGTGTGTGGGTACCAGGGCTTGACCTCAGAACCTTGCGTACCAGCAGGCGCCCGTGCCGCTGAGCAATATCACCGGCACTTTTTTCGTATGTGGGTACTGGGAGTCGAACTCAGGACCTTGCGCTTGCCAGGCAGGCGCTTATGCTGCTGAGCCATCTCACTAGCCCTATTCTTAATTTTAATAGGTGCAAGAACTATAAATGTTGCCAAAGAATAGTGTTCAGTATGTCTCTGAATTATTTTTGTTAACAACATATTTACATTTAATCCATCAATTAGAACTTGTGAAACATGTGAAACAAAAGATTACAATATAATACACATTTGTAATAGAGACATCCAAAAAACCACAAAGTTTGAATCCTACAGAATGCTTGACGAGCAACATTCCAGCTGTGAACTAAGCTTTTTCTTTTTTTTTTTTTTTCATCAGTACATATTCCCAGTACCTAATGATTGAATTTATTGTGGGGCTCTGAACTAATTAAAAAAAATTATCAGATATCATCTACCAGACAATGACTTATAATAGAGAAGTGAGAAATACTACTGTATATTATTTTACTCCCTGTTTATTCCATGGGAATAGGAGATAGAATTGTAATGGGAGTAAAAGATAAATGATTTTTCCTTGAATTGATGAGTCTTTTTTAAAAATTCAGTTTTGTGTATATTTAAGGAGTACAGCATGTTTTATTATTCATATACATAAAGAAATAATTACTATAGGCAAATATGCATGTCCATCACCTTCTCTAATTATGCCTTTTTATGTTAAGGCAACCTAAAATCTCTCTTTGCAGAGTCTTTGTATGCAGTACAATATTTTTAACTGTAGTCTTCATGTTGTACATTAAATTCCTAGACGTATTCATCCTACCTAACTGCAAACTCATACCTTTTGAACTATTTCCCCATTTCTTTCCCCTTCTCATCTCTAGTTCCAACGTTTTACCCTGCTTCTATTTATTTGGCTTTTTAAGGATTCTACACATAAATGAATTAATACAATATTTTCCTTTCTGTGACTGATTTATTTCATTTAGTATAATTTCCTCCAAGTTCATCTATGTTTTGCAATTGACAGTGCCTTCTTTTTAAAACCTGAATAGGTTTGATATTTATCCAATTTTCTTCATCCATTCATCAATCAATGGATACTTACATTGTTACCCTGCGTTATGTTTAGATCTAGAACATCCTCCAAACTTCACATGCACTAGAGGTGGGAGTTTGGGAAGGTGTTCATTCATGGGGACACTGATGAGTTCGGCAGCTGAGTATGCTGTTAGGACCTTGTTAGAGGGAGGTCACTGGAAGTGTGACCTGGAAGGGCATATCTTGCGTTTCCTCTATGAGGCCTTTCCACCATGCAGTTTCTGCTTTGGAGCCAGCAGACCATGGACTGCACCTGTAAATCAAAATAAACCTCTCCTCCTTTAAGTTGTAGTGTTGGGTATTTTGTCTCAGAAAGGAGAAAATGACTAAGATACCACATATTGGTTATTGTAAATAATGTTACAATAAATATGGGAGCATAGATATCACTACAAGTACTGCTTTTATTTATTTTTGGGTGTACACCTAAAGGAAGATTACTGAATTATGTAGTAGCTTTATTTTTATTTTTCTGAGCAATCTCCATACCTTGTCCACAATGGCTATAGAAATTTCCAGCCACACTAAGAGAGTATAAGGATTCTCTTTTTCTCCCCACCCTCAGCAACACTTCGTTTCCTGACTACTTGACAATAGCCATTCTAACATCCATGAGCCAATATTTCATTGTTATTTGACAAATAATTAAATAAATGTCCCAAATGGTCATTTCTTCAGTGGGTAAATTTCATAAATTCTTCTAGCAAAAAGTAACCCAAAATAGATAATACATTCCATTCTTTTGTTGTCTGGTAGAAGTATGAGATTCTTCTGTACATAAGAGTACTCATTTAGAAAGAACTAGAAAGATTAATTTAAGGCTATATTCACCACCATGATTCTAGATTCCCATCCTCCCTACCTCAAATACCTTCTACCATTTCTTCACATTTGTCCTTAGCGTGGGCATGCCAGCTACCTGTCAGACACCTTTCAACTTTTCTACAGCAGTCTAGCTCTGAATCAGCTGTGGTTTCCTCACTTCTACATGCTGCAGCAAATTTTACTACGATTATGACTACCACTGCTACTACTGCTTCTATTACTACTACTACTGCGGCGGCTGCTGCTGCTGCTTTTGTAGTGGGCTGTTGTCATTGACTGGGCAATTTTCTGGGAAGCACAATAGGGAAAGTGTTTTTTTGTTTTGTTTTGTTTTGTTTCTTTTTGGTCACTAAGAGGTATTTACAGTGCCCAGTTCATTTTTGTTTGTTTATTGTTGAAATAGCCTATCTGTCCATCTGACTCTGTACAAAGAAGGAGTAGGGTATTAGGAATGAAGTTCTTGAAGACATGTCCTTAAAACTATACTAAACCTTGATTAGATACTGTAAACTACTCAGGTCTGACCTAGAGTGAGAAGGTTGGGATTTTGTTGGACAATAAACCTTATTATTTGAAAAAAATTATTTGCAAAACATAGAAAATAATTTACTAGATTATCTCGAATTATATTTCTAACCACACTCATATCCATTTAAGCTATTCCTTAATGATTTTTTAAAAAATCTGGATCATATCAACTTTTCTTAGAACTCCTGATTGGGAATTTTAGTTAGGTTTATGTCGAGTTTGAGTTACCTTCTTGCAAACGTCATTCCTAAAATTGCAGCAAAATTTAATAGATTTTTTTAAAATCATAGGTCAATGTTGTATGTGGCTTTTATCACGCAAGAATGTGTTCCATTATAAAAATATTCTAGGTAAAACTTTACGAATTTTGAAATTGATCTTGCACTCTGTCTCATTCTACTTTTAAACAGTGTGCTTCCCAACCACTCATCTTCCTCATAAACCAGCTCTTTCTGACACAATCCAGAAAGACACTTGGAGTCATGATATAACAGCACCTTTGTCATGGACCTTGGGTTCCCCCCACTTTAATGCACACTTCATAAGCATTCGTGGGACACTAAGTTGTTAGTTTTATGTTTTCTGCTTTAAAAGAATCAGGAAGTGAAGAAGATTACCTTTGGCAGTTCTGCTCCATGCCATCACTTTGTTGTCATTCTTGGAATGTCTCAGAAGGTTTTATTAGGTAAAAGCATCTATAAATTCCAGGTGCTGACCATATGTTCGTCATTGCATGCACAAACAGAAAAATGGCTTTATTTTCCAATCTGACTTCCTTGTGTTAAATGTCACAAATCCTACAGACTTCTTAGTGCATAACTGTGTAAACCTTTACATAGTGAGAACTTTTTTTATAAGCTAAATTAAAAACCAAAGAAAAATAGAACAACCACTGATATCTTTCCACTGCTCTACTATACCAAAGAAAAGGGTTTTTGTGAAATTCGGAAGAGAATATACAATTCTGCCCTTACTCCAACACCCTGGTTAGGAATTTTGGAAAAAGGAAAGAAAGAAGAGACAGCAAGTGAGAGTGGCCCACAAATTGGCATACACTGAAACTTCTAAGTGGAGCATGAGCTGCGGAAACTCCTCTAGTAACACGCAGATACTGGGCTCTTATTTTCATATTTATGCTCAAAGAAATCAACTCAGGATAATTCAATAATCTTTAAGTGAATGCCAAGTTGTGTGCATAAAGAATGCCATTTTATTTTTATTTTCGTGACTATCAATTTCAATTGAGCTATTTAATTGCTTAAAATTTTAAACATAGGCGTAAACTTGACAAAAGATAGAAATTAGCAGATAACTAAGAACTATAACATTCCCTTTCTTTTAATATCCTCTTTTTAAACTCTGAAATTTTGCTTATTTGGGTTAAATCTTTTAGTTTTCATTACAAGGCAACAAGCTTACCTGTATGTCAGATAAATCTCACATTTCAAATATTTTATACTTACAACGCTTGTATTAGGGCTCCACGTTTTATTTAAGCTGAAAATCAGTTGTCCTTTGAAATGAAATTATGAGGCAAATTCTGACCACTCTGTTTATTACTGGTTCTTTCTTGGTGCATATGTTAGTTTCAAACTCGTACCTATAATATATGCATAGTCAAATCTTGATTATGTTCACTAATGGATAAAATTTGTGAATAATGTGACAAATTATTTAAAATGATGGAAAATTCTTCAATGTCTCATATTTGGTTTAGATGGTAACATATCAGTAAATGTAAAATTTATATCTGTTTTTGATCTGAAAAACCAACGATATTACTAATGAACTAACAAATTATTTTGTAAAAATATAAAGGTCTGTCCTATTTTTACCCCTCATCATGTCCTCATTCTCTATCCAGGTCAAGAAAGAAAGAGTGTCATTCCTTAAATTAACCCGAAAATGAAGCTTTTTCCTCCTGCCAAAAAGCTGATTCCTATCTTTCTTGTGGAATTTGTTTTACTCAATTTTTCTCTCTTAACACCTAGCCGATTACAATAAAATAAGATAGGTTCATGGCAACTAAGTAATTAATTAAAGAGAACTTATTATTTGTGTGATCTTTTAGATAAACACATGTCAACTTCTTAAATGGAGTTGCTATATGATTTTCTTTCAAATTTTCTAGGGGTAAACTTATAATTTTATTGCTTAATAATTTGTTTACATACCTAAGAAACACTTGTAAAAGAAATTTCATTTGCTTGCATAGATAAACTGAAGATAGGCGTTTTTAACATTCACCACTCCTGTGTTTTTGTTTTTAAACTTTTGTAATAGACTTGGATTTCCTTGAGATTAGAAAATTAAATCCAGGAAGTAATAATAAATTCAAATCCTTGGGATGATTGTTCCTACTGTAGGCAGTGTGATCCATTCATGGATGTACGATTTATACGGATTTTGTTTCTTCATTCAGCTAAGCATATTGAAGGCAGGTACTGGGTATCATGCCTAGGTTATATACTTAAATATACAGTAAATAACCATATTGATTAGATCAGAAATAGAGGAGCACAAGAAACTTTCTAATCAATTATCATGGTAAATAGAAATTTTAAAAGAAAGAAAAAATATTTTCTTGGCCACTTATTATTTTGTTCTTCTTAGTAAAGAAAATTATCTTTGTAAAAGAATTCTATTTTGTTCACTATTATAACATTTTCTCCCTCCTTTCTGATTTTATTACTGATTTAAAAAGATGGCATTGTGCCTGTAACACAATTCTTGTCCAGCCTTAAACTTGTGCTAAGTAAGGCAGATTTCCTTTAACTCACTTTCAATAATCATAACTACATTCTTGTTAATGACATGTACTCTAAGTAACTTAATGCTGAACAGAGTCCACAGTAATTGGGAAGGAAATGATTTCCATTGGTATTCCTTGGACCCCGAGCTACAACTGACATTTCGTTATACATGGGGACATGGCCTCTCTGCTGGAGGAGAAATAAGTATTTCCTACAAATAGGCAACAGGCACCTGACCTGTTGGATCAGGTTATGCTGTGTTACATGATGTGACATGCCCGTGGTGACCTGAGGCAATGTCATTCTCTGTTACCCTGGTGGAACCGTGTTGCTCTTTATTAAACAACCATGAGAAGTCCCATCCACAGTGGCCACAGAGCACTTTCATGCCACTTTTGTGAAGAAGTGGAGAACCAGCCACATTCTAAACTTTTCTTCCTGGGAGTCACTTAAAGAAATCCAAAGCCATAATTACCACGAGAGTCGTGGAAGTTTATTGTTTTAAAGCTGGAATTCAAATTTTAAGTATACAAGACAGATACATATTTTATGAGATAAGGATCATACATAGTCAGGGAACAGACTATACTTTTAAATAAATATGTTCCATCAAAAATATTTCCAATATTCTTAAAATAATCAGTTAATCCTTCCAATTGGTTTATCTACTTTTTGCATAAAGTCTATTCGTAATTACTCTTACTGGTAATTCGAAGCTGTCTTTTAAAATCACCCATTGTGTAAATTAGAAGCCCCAATTAAGGTAAGAAAAAAGTACATCTTTAGTCTTACCCTTGGGATGATTTTTATCAAAACAGTAGCTCTCAGTAAGAAACTATCTTAAATTATTACATTATGTGATATTATGTAAAAGGAATCCATTGGTCATTTTTTCTAATGATTTTAATAATATTTTTCTATTGATACACCTTGCATATAAATTCAGTTTTAATGATCTGCATAAAGAACTGAACAATATTACATAGGTACATCTTTCTAGTGATTTTAGAGTAATTACTGGTGCATGGAACAGAATATAACCTTTTGGTTATATTCTGCAGTAAAAGGAATAGGTTAGAGAGGTTTTTATGCAAATTAGAAACGCTCTGTGTTGGAAGCCTAATTGTACTTTTTATTGTTAGACAAGTCAATACAGCTTTAATACACATTTTATAAGCTTCTTGCTGAAATTGTATGTGAAAGGATTGGTTTCCATAGATGAAAGGCATAATCTTAACAATGAGACCACATAAGCAGAGTGGCTGAAGTATTGATAAAGCGTTTGTTAGCTCCAACATAGAATAAGTCTTAGTAGCTTTATTAGTCACTGGTCTTTGGCTTCTACTATTAACTGTGCGAGTTACATGCATGGTGGACTAGGATAGTTGCATCATGTTTATCTATTTAGAGTAAACATAATCTCATATGAGGAGCATTTCAACTGCAAAGAATTAAGGACCATGTCTTTGTCCTCTGGTTTTTCATCTAATTTAAAGATAATTATTAGAATATTTGGGATTTTAATTTCAAAACATTTCATATGTAAATAATCAGAGTTCAAAAGTATCAAATATAGAGGTAGGGTGTTCTTGGTAATCAATGACTCTTCTACGTAAGCAGAAGTGCAAATCAGCAGGTGATTGCTTATATCATCATGGAAATTTGTGAAGATTTAAAGAATATTAAGTAGAAGTTCTAATAAGCCTGAGTCATGGGTACTCATCTTTTGTGTCATTTTAATTCTTAACTGAAATTGTGTTCTTCTTATTTAGTAATGAGATACATTAAGAATGGTTGCAGTATAAAACTAATATTTTCTAGAAAGAAAGTTCTAAAAATTAGAAGATCATCAAAGAGAAAAGGAAAGAAAAATCAATACCCAACCTCTTAAATTGTGTAATAGGTTTACTGTAGTGTCCAAGAAGATGCTGCAGGTTTTATGAGTCCTACTTATTTTCAGGACCTGATTTTCCAGAACTCCTGAGTTATTTATTCATTAATAATAAATGTAATAAAAATTTAATGATTTTTGTTGTTTTCATGGGTACATACTCATCCTCAAACCCATTGAGTTGCAAACATTAAATATGTTAAACATTAAGTACAATACAGCATCTCACGTGTCAATCATAATTCAATAAAATGGCTTAAATTCTGTTATTGTCAATTAAGAACCGTGAGTAAATCATATGCTCCCTAGTTTGCATTGAGAAGAAATATTCATTTACCAAAGATATATGTCATAAGATAACAAATTTATGAGTATAATTAAAGTTTGAAACATCATCAAACAAACAGAAAAACATAAACAAGCACAGAAGCTATGTATATATGTAGTGGTCACATAATTAAGAAAATCTGCATTTATTTATTATCTCATTTATAAAATATTTATATTCTAGAAAGTATGTTGGGCATGAGAAATATGTAAGTGAAGTGGTGAGAAGTGTTGAATTCTAGATATATTGTGAATATATTATAAATAACATTTGCTTATGGCTTTAATTTGGATAGAAGAGTATGTATAGTCAGTGATTTGTCTTGGCCATTAAAAATTGACTACCCAAGTACAGATTTAGAAGATTAAACAGGCAATAGGTTTGTGGGAGACTGAGCAAGAGGTTGCTTTTGAATTTGTCATGAATTACCAATTACACGTCTAAATAGACATGTTAAACAGGAAGTTAAATGTTTGATTGCTTGTATTGACAATTATTCATTGTCTGCATTATGATTTGATACTCATAATATCCTGTATTTTATGAAATATATTATTTAAATCTTAATCCAATCTGTGTCCTATGGTTAGATAGTAAAGTTTGTAAAGTCTTTGGGACAATGGGAAAATAATATTTCTTTGTCTTTCCCATAATGCACAAGTCTCGGTGGCTTCTATAAAGCAAACAGCATTGGGCAACAGACAGAAGAGAGAGAAAGACAGAGACAGAGACAGAGAGACAGGATCCAAATGCCTGGCTTTGTTTTAAGGTCTACTTTTTAAGACTCTGAGAGCTTTCCCAAGTTACCTGAGCCCCACAAATATCAGTTTTCTTATCCAGTGAAATGGGACAATGTTTGGGTTATTCACTCATACATTGTTTTATATGAGCACACATACAAATGCAAATATATTTCATTGTTGTAATAAATGCATAATACAGATTTGAGCATTAAAAAATACAGGTTCTCCTTCTTATGAAGGAATGCAGGACAGAAAATTTTCTAGGTAAGTTCACTTGAAAAATATTATAGATTGCTATGAAGAGAGGGAGGAGGGGTATGATTGTTAAAACGGATATGGCCCAAATCAGGCCTAATAATTACTATGAGAGAGATGACCTGCAGCTCTGGTGCCCACACTTCTATACAGGAGTAAAATTATCTTTGAGTTCCAGTAATTATGGGTATTTTATTAGTTGCTCTAATGAAAGATACATTCTTGTTCTCAAGGAATTTCATTCTAAAAGTAGAATAGTACTTCCTGTCTTTTTAAAATCTGTAATAACATTTTATGAGCTAAAACGTGAGACACTTCAAATTGTCGAGTTACAAATATTTGACCTTAAGTTATCTTATCCTTTATTTTGAATAAAAGACAAACACAACACTAGCCATAAAAGTTCCAGGTCATATCCTGTATTGAAATTATAAAATATAGATGAATTATCTATTCAATGAAAGGAAAGTTATAAGAAGTAAAGTTGAAAACACTAGTTTCATCCAAGTAGGGTATAAGTCATATTCTACCTTCAAATTTTATAAGTAATATTATCAAAAAATAAAATAATGAAGGCAAAACCAGAGAAGGATTTTAATTATATGTAAAATGGATTTAAATTTTGTATTACCAGCCTAGTATTTAGACTCCAAAGCTTAAACGTTTACATAAATGTAATGCACCAGGGACTGCTAAACTTTGAGACACTTAGTAGAAACAACTCAATTACTTTTTGGAAGAATATGGCTTCACTTCATAAATGGTCTACTTATAATCTGAAATAGCAAACATCTGAGAGTAAAAGAGAAGAAATAACCAATAGTACATTTAGACTATAATGAACTTACTAGAACCATGTAGGAAATGCAATAAAAATATCTAAACCTCAAAACAAAAAGGTACTACAGATAAAGAACAAATAGAATTGCTGTTGTTTTGAATAACCAATTAGAATTTCTAGAAGAAACAAATGTAGTCATAGGAATTTAAATATTCAATGTATACATTAATAATAAATCAGACACAAATGAAGAGATAAGACATTTACTTAAAAAATGTTTCTAAGCAAATAATTCAGAATTCAGCAAAGGTATAAAGAGACAGATGTTGTTAAAAGGAAGTAAATACATACAGATACATAGAATGCATAAAATGTATGCATAAAAATATGCATGTATCCAATGTATGCATTAAAATATTTATAAAAGAGAAAATTTATCCCTATTTTGAGATAATAACAGAATTTTCCTCATTGAAAACTCAAACTTGAAAAGCATAAGATCCAAGGAAGATAAATGAAAATAAATATACATTATAGTGAAATTACTGAATGCAAAATTCAAAGAGAAGATTTGCATAATAAGACCATTTACCACTAATAGACACTTCCTTCAAAAATTACCAAGAATGAAATCTGGAGGAAAGAAAGCTGTGGCAAGGACTTATGATTTTATTTTGAGTATAATTAGAAGGCATTGTGTAGGTGTTACTTTTACTTTTAAATTTTTTTTGTGGGTACCGGGGGTCAACCTCAGGACCTCACATGCCAGCAGGCGCCTGTGCTGCTGAGCGATATCACCGGCCCTTTTTTCGTATGTGGGTTCCGGGAGTCGAACTCGGGCCCTCGCGCTTGCCAGGCAGGCGCGTAGGCCACTGAGGGGTCTCACCGGCCCCTGTGTGGGTGTTAAAGAAGTTAGTAGTATAATTTAATTTAAATATTAAAAATATTGTTCTAAATGCTGTCCTCCTAAATGGTTTATAAGGGCATCTGTGAAAGACCAAGACCAATTAAAATTTCAGGAATCCTTGGCAAAGAACAATAGCAGGCTGATGGTAATAGTAGACGTCCTCAGAGATGGGGCAGAGTATGTAGGTAGTCACAAATCTTGCTGAAGAATTAGAACTGACATCAGAGGAAAGTGAAGTGTCCACAATGACTTAAGGGTTTCTGGCCTGAGAAGCTGAGTGCATCTTTCTGCTTGTTGTTAAGAGGGATAGTAAGTAGGAATAAGCAGAATGAAGGATAGGGAAAGATCAAGTTCTTAGCTACTTATTGAATGGTACTATGGGGGGAGGGTTGTAGGCACTTGAATACATATTTCCCCCTTTAACTTTCATTATGACACTAGAGAAAAACATTGGTATATTTTAAAATTCTTTTTGCAGTACTGGGGATCAAACCCAGGACTTTTTCCATGCTATACAAGCATACTTCCATGAAACTACATTCCCAGCCCTAACTTTCCTTCTAAACATGAATAACGTTATTGTGTCTGCATAAGTCAACTCCCTTGCTAATGGTTACACACCTGTTTGTCTTCAAGTGCATACTCTCAAGCACTACTCTCTTCTGTCTTTTGATCTAGGACAGTGGTTCTCAAATTTTTTAATGTTCTTGGCCCACTCTCAAATTCTAAAATTTTGGCAACAAATTGAAGGCATTAAGAGACAGAAACAACAGAACTATTTTGCTTAGCTGTCTCACAGAGCTCATTAATTTTGATTAAAAGCAAGAATCTTAGAAATTTTCCTTAATCACTCTTCAGCATTCCATACAACATTAACAAACCTACATTGCCCTGAACATTTCCAAGTTTCTTTGTATCAGACAAGGAGAGAGGGGCCACAGATGTGAGACTCACTTCTCAGCAAGTTCACCAGTATATAAGTTACATGAGGGCAGGGATTTATTTTTCTGTTCCCCAAACCTCCTTCATACCTAGAAAATTGCCTCAAATAGAATAATCATTTGATAACTATTAATCATATGAATGTTTGAAAGTTGTAAAATGCTTTAATCCCAAATGTCTGTTCTCAAGAGCCTCACAGATATTGCTATTTAAAGCAAGCATTCAAAAATAATTCAACAGCAAATGAAATTATATTGCTGATCAAAACTCACAGAACCCCTGAGGATTTGGTGCATTCACAAGTGGCAAATGGCTAGGGGAAGATCATCGCTCTAGATTGACCTTACCACCCACAGGATCCATAAAATTTTGGTTTTGAGGCAACGCTTAAGACAGGAGAAAAAAGTTCTGGTGTGGATAGCAGGCTGACTGCAGATAATGATGGTGGTAGACTGTGTGTTTCAAAAAGCTAGAGAAAAGAGGTTTGAATGTTTTCATTACAAAGAGATGATAAATCTTGGAGGAGATAGATGTGTTTTACTGAAGTGAAACATTACACAATATACACATGCATCAAAACATAAGATGGTACCTATACATGTGTATGATTTTCATGTTTTTATATTTCAGATAAAACACATTAAAGTTCAAATCATCAGAGAGAGAGAGAGAGAAACTAAAGAGAATATAATGTCCTGTTCAGAGCCAAATTTTGATTAAAAGAAAAAAATAAATAAATAAATAAGGAGATGGACATGGATGGATGAAAACAAGAAGCATGCAAGATAGGAGGGTTTTGTTTCAAGGAACTGGTAATTCAGGATGGTCAGTAAAAATAGTCATTGAAAGGAAATTGAATTAGGGTTCCCTAGAAGAACAGAATCAATAAAAAACTATACAGTATATAATTATGCTTGGGGACTTATTAGGTAGGCTTACAGGATCAGAAGCAGGAGCATCAACATGACTGCATACTGGAGAGACAGAGAATCCAACAGCTACTCAGAAAAAAACCTGAAGAAGATGGGGATCAAGAGTGCAAATACAGTCCCAGCTGTAAGGCCTGGAAGCTCACTGTGGCATTGTCAGTGTGAGTCTGCACTGGATGGCTAAAGAAATTGGAAACCTGGAGACTAATGTCTGATGGTGATGGCAGGAAAGGATGGACTCGCCCAGGAAAACTGGACATCTTCAAAATAGGCACACTTCGTTCTTATTTCCCCTTTTCTTTCATCCAGTCTCCTAGCCTTCTGGTTGATGCCACTTACAACTTGGTTGGTATTTTCCATTCAGTTTGCTGGCCTACGTATCAATCATCCTCAGACTTGCCCAGAATGTTTTTTTACTATTTTGCTAGGCATTTTCATATTCCATTCAAGTTGACATATCATTGATAGTCATGTAAAGTAACAGTGAATAGAAGTAAACAATGACCAGAAAAAGAAGTAAGCATTTGTACAAAGGGCTTACTTAGTACATTATATGACAACTAACCAATTCATTTTTCTTTTGAAAAGGTAGCCAAAGATGACGAGGAGTAGGGTATTAAGGACTTTCTTTGAAGGTAGTGGGTTGAAAAAGCTGGATGATTTATGGATTCTGACCCCAGTTTAGTTACTCAGCACTCAAATGAGCATGGTTATGAGAAGTTCTTCTGGTGTCTTTTGAGGATAATTCTTCCAGTACATAATATTTGCCATAAATATTGGAGACTATAATATGAGTATGTCATATTGGGGATCTTTCATCTTGGGGAAAGATTACTTAGATTTTAGAATCCTCTACTGCAAATCTAACTGGGAAGCCAGAATTTGTTAGGAAACACAAAACTCTAGAGCTGTTATTTCTTAGATCCAGAAGAAAATGCACATTGGACAGATGTCAATTTAGGTATTTAGAGGTGAGACTTAATGGTACCCATCTACCTCCTACCTGGTAGGAAACACAAAACTCTAGAGCTGTTATTTCTTAGATCCAGAAGAAAATGCACATTGGACAGATGTCAATTTAGGTATTTAGAGGTGAGACTTAATGGTACCCATCTACCTCCTACCTGGTAGAGTTATGGCAATAAGTGATGATGACAACTTGAGGCTTTGAGGATTATAAGTGAGTGCCCTAAAGAAGATATAAAAGAAATTTCCTCCAGTGACTGAGGGGCAGAATCAAGTGATACCCTGGTAGCTTCCTTGTAGAAAAAGTCATGTGGGAACAAGATGGCCAGGAAGCTGAAACTGTTCTTCTAGTCGTCTTACCAAGAATAAATTTTAAAGAGTAAAATTTAAAGTCTTATATTACCTTATTACATAATCATAATCATTGTATGCAATTTCACTTTTTCTTTGCTAATGTTGAACTAACTTGGCTTTCTCTGTAGTCTTTTCTTAGTAGTCTTTCAGAAAAAAGGAGAACATCACTATATTGTATTTATAGGAAAAAAACCAACAGTTGAATACTCTATATATGTGGTCTATGAATTCCCATTTTCTTGCTCTCTGTGTGTGTGATATTTTCAGCTTATATTTTTGTTGTTTCTTTAAAGTTTTAAGAAAATAGAAATCAAAAGTAAAAATAATTATTTCAATGGCAATGCCATTTTAACTAAATTTTTGTCTCATTTCACAAATGCTGAGACACTGGCAGGAGAGGACCACGTTCAACCTTTTAGAGAAATGAACCAAGTTTTCCTATCACTACTTTCTCCATTGGTTCCACGTGGGTGGTCTTTTATTTCACAGAGCATATTAATCTCCTGTTATTCATGACAGCCACTACTGTGTGTCATCCCTGTACAGGACAATAAAGTGACTCCAGAGTTTTTTTTTTTTTTCCTAAACTTTGTGACCAGGCTTCTTGCACTGTGACAAATGTTTATGGATTCTTCTAATTACACGTCTGGTTTCAAGCTAAGATACCAAGAGAATACAGTTCTCTTTTGTAAAGTTCCCAAGGTTTTTCTGTAATAATCAATTACCATAATGAGGTTTTTTTAAACCTTCCATTCATCATTTTCTTAAAATATATAAACTACCCAAGATAAAGATAAATAGCCATTGCCAGCATACCCTGAGGCACTCTACCAAAGGCCTCCTTTAAATCAAAATCAACTGGAAAACATGTTGGGTTTTATTTCAAAGTCAATCCTGCTTAAGTTTTTTTTAAGTGTGTAAAACACAAAAGGAGCAAAAGAAAACCCAAGACAAGTTGACTTCATACAAGGACAGGAGACAATGTGTCACTGTCACATTCCTCCTGTGGTGCACAATGTATTTGTTAAATGGGGTTCCTGTACTATTAAGATCAGGAAACTAAACCTCTGCATAAGCATTTCTTCACCTATTAAATTATTACCTGTTTTTGTTCCTAGAAAAACAGCATCCAAACTGGGAGTTATAAGGTGTGTCTTTGTCTAAACTAGGGTTTCTTAGCTGTGGCTCTATTCCCATTTTGGAAAATGCAATTCATTGTTGTAGGAAAAAATATGAAGCTATTTTGTCCCTTGTAGAATGTTTAGCAGCATCCCATGTCACTATCCACCAGAAGCCAGTAGCAAACACCTTCCTCTCCTGAATTATGACACCCCAAAGTATCTTCAGGCATTGACAAATGTCCCTGGATATAAATGCCCTTTCCTGTTTGAGAATCGCTCTAAGCCTTCCCTATAAGAGAAGGATATGTCCAACACTGCTGTAAGCATAAAATTGTGAAAACCGAGCAATGGATAACAAGAATGATTCCTCTTTTTCGATCTTAGATGGGCGAAACTAAGTGAAATTTAGTTGATGATGACAGAAGAGAGATGACAATAGGGGAATGGAAATGTTTCCTATATTATTTATCAGGATTTTTTTTTTGCAGTTACTTGCTATTCCTTAATTGCAAATTTTCTACAAAAAAAATTCTTTCAACTGTCTACTCTGCTTGTTTCACTACTCTGTCTTTTAGCCATCTTGTATGTTTTTATAAATTTGTCATCAATACTAAGAATCTATTTCAACTCTTTTTGCTCTTCCTAATTTAAGACCTAGCCCAAAATAGCTGTCGTGCCCTGCCTTCTAACATCCCTTCCAACGTAGTTTCTGCTCAAATTGCAATTCTTCCAGGCTTCAGAGCCCCGGACTGATATCTATAGACATATAATCAGAAGGATTTTAAAAGATTATTTCTACTGGTACATGTTTGTGATCCATAATAACTACATTCATGTTGGGTAATTAGTACACATATATTGCATTTTAATCACTTTTACTTCTGTTTCCCCTCCTTGTTCTCCCCTGTCCACCTTTCTTCAGATTTTTGAGAAACCGTTTTAAGAAAAATTGTGTTGCTTCTCCTTATGTTTATTTTTATTTTTTTTTGTGGGTACCGGGGGGTCGACCTCAGGACCTCGCGCGCCAACAGGTACCCGTGCCGCTGAGCGATATCACCGGCCCCTTTTTCGTATGTGGGTTCCGGGAGTCGAACTCGGGTCCTCGCGCTTGCAAGGCAGGCGCTTACGCTGCTGAGCCATCTCACCGGCCCTAGTTTTATTTTTTATGCTACCCTATACTATATTCCACCTGATATTGCAAAATATATAGTACAAAAATAATTGAAATTTAACAAAATAATTGAGTTCAGTCTTAATCTTGTTTTGTTTTAGCAGCGTTCCTTCGGACAAACCATATTTCTGAGTTAGAATTTCTTAGTATTTAAAATGAGGCTTCTTCCAAAGTCCTTATACAGATTAAATAAAATGAAATACATGCGGTGGGGGGACACCCAATAAAATGTCTGGTATTTAATATGAATATAATCAATAATATTATTCCTTCACATTGCGACCACTGCTGCCCTGAATGAGGTTCATGATTATTTCATTCTGCTCTATATTTTCTCCCCCATTTACTTTCAGCCTCATCAGTCCAACGTCATTGCTCATGATCCCCACCCAGCAGCATTTGAAACTGCCTGCCTCACAGCGTTCTCATTGGGCTGGCTATGTTGGTCTACCACCTCCTTACTCCTGTGTTCCAGCCTTACCTCGCTCATTCCATTCTTGTTCTTGCAGTCATTAAACATTGTTGTGCTAGCCAGCATTTCTTTGTGTACTAAATGTATTACATATTTGTGGGTATTTTTGTTAGCTATATATATTTCTTTACTTGTGAATTATGTATAATGTTTGTTTTTTTTTTTTTTTTTCATATGCAGGTACCTGGAGTTGAACTCAGGACCTTGCGCTTGCCAGGCAGGTGCTTATGCTGCTGAGCTATATCACTGGCCCTGCATAATATTTAATCATTTGTAAAATTCATGTTCTCACTTTTTCATTGGCTAATAAAAACTCTTGGCATATTAAAAATATTAATCCTTGGCCATACATGTGGAAATATTTTTCAATTTGTACATGGAAATTCTAAAGAAAAAGGGAAAATATCAAAACAATATTGATAAAGTAGACCATATTAAAGTTTTAAATATCATCATATTTTCATGTATTAAAAGGTACATTTCTTAATGTTTAAAAACATAGTGGGTACATAGAAAAATTAAATGAATGATAACAAATATAAATGATAATTATATTTATCATTAATGGAATTAATTTATCATTAGTGGAATTATTGATGATTTTTATATTTCTTTTGATACTTTTAAGTTTTTCATAAAGTTTCAATGAACTTGCAGTGTTTTTGAAATGAGAACAAATTAATATGATTTTAATTAGCTTGTAAAGGCAGATAAGCAAAATTACCTCAAATAGTAGTTTTCCTAAATTGTGATACCACAATTTCTTTACTTACTTGTGTACTTAATAATTACTGATAGTGATAGTAACTTTTGAAAAATCTCTTTAGCATATAATTTTCAATATTTGGAATTCTCATTCATACCACAATAAAATACTCTTGTTACAAAGATCTTCACCAAAAGAGTCTGATTCAAAACATCCTAAGCTAGGAAATAGAAGAATTAAGTTCTATCATTTATTAAAATAATTTCTTAAGTGATCCACCAAGATTTAATATTTTATTCTTCCTTGTGCATTAAAATGTTTCACTCTTTACTTTGTGGATATGATGAACTCAAGAAGAAAAAAAAGGCAACAGATTAGAAAAATACAGCTAGGTGGAATTGCATGTTTTATATTTTAAGACTGTTAATTTGGCTGCAAAACTTTTCATTTTTAAATGAAGTATGGGACATAATAGGAAATCACTATACATAAGAAGATACTCCCTTAAAATATTTTTTGTGGTTATTAACATTCATGACTGTTTTGCCTTAATTGCTCACTGACTTCTTGACTTTAAAACTCCTTGTTCATTTTTCCTTTCCCACACATTCCCTAAGAAATATTTTAGATAATTCTAGCCAGAATCCTGAGTTTCAAACAACACTGCAGTTGTTCCTCAAAATTAACATAAAGATATACTGTCCCACTGTGTGTGGTAGCACACTCCTGTAATACTAGCTACTCCAGAGGCTGAGGCAGGAGGATCACAAACTTGAGGTCGTCCTGGCCAATTTAACCAGACCTGTCTCAAAGTTAAAAAAATTTTTTTTAGGGCCGGTGAGATGGCTCAGCGGCGTGGCAAGGCAAGGGCCCGAGTTCGACTCCCAGAACCCACATACGAGAAAAGGGCCAGTGATATCGCTCAGCGGCATGGGCGCCTGCTGGGGCGCAAGGTCCCGAGGTCAACTCCCGGTACCCACCAAAAAAAAAAAAAAAAAAAAATTTTTTTTAAAAAGTTGGAGATGTAGCTCAGCACTCCCTGAGTTTAATCCCTAGTACACCCTTGAAAAAAACACTCCATGAACAAAAACATATATTGTTCCAGTTAGCCTTTGAACTAAAAACATCACCTGTGTATCTGAAGCACAGTAAGAATGTCATCTTAAGAGACGTGTATAAATTACTGGAACTACAGTCAGCCTCTTTAACTAGTATCTTTGGCATATTATAGTCCGTGGAAGACATAATTTTTAAATAAATGATACTTGATCTGGTACTTATTTATGGGTGAAAATGACTGGGTTGCCTCAAAATAAAATTTATCCTATGACACTGACTTATACAGAACATTGAGTTTATGGAAAAAGCAGTGGTCCAGAGAAATAACTTCTTTATTTATGTCAAGGATTTAAAAAATGCTACATTTAATTTTAATATCATGATGAGTAGTATTCCCTCTGCTTGATAGGCCTCATTACACTGCAGTATGTATAGTATTTGCCTTATTTAACAATTTTTATCCATCATTTAAGAATTGGCAATGGACTTAAAAAAGACAGACAAAAATACCTGATATATGTTTCGTGTACAACCCTTTAACTCTACAAAAATTTGCCCTCGGTTGTAAGGAATATTGAAAAATAAAACTGAAAACAGTCGTTGTTAAACCCTGGGTTCCTGACTTGACTCATTCAGTAGCTAAAGTCAATGCTTGTTAATTAAGTAACTGTAATTCCCATTTATCAGAAAATATATCTTACTTTTCTTTATGATAATGGTTTATTTTCACCCACCTGAGAGGATTCATCAAATTTGTGTGAATATCATTTTTCTGTCCCCCTTAGACTTTCCTTTAAACTTGTTCCCAGTGTTCAATCCTCTCTGTTTTTTCCTGGTACGAAATAACCCCAACAAGAAATCTATTTCTAAAGTCCTCTTAAAATGTGAAATTCAAGGCATGCAAACAAATAGGACTGATGTGGAAAGTTTCACTATTCTAAGTAATTTCTGGACTAACTGCCAAAAGAAAGAAAAATTATGAATCAAAAGCTTTCATTTAAGTAGAACTCTTCATTCTTCAGTGTATTGTGGTTTTTGTATTTCAGTCATATTTTAATTTTTTCTCTTCCCTTGAATTTTATTAATATTTTCCTTACTTTTTTTCTTATTCATATCATTCACAGAATCTTCTGCTTTAAGTTCTTGCTTTATAAAATATTACTTATATTTTTATATTATATATTGTTTCAAAATTGTTTTTAAAAGTTTGGCCTCATACTGTATATAAGGTGATATTGGGTGAGTATAAGCCCTGACCTGCCTGTAATTTAATCAAATATTTTAACCTCATTGGGTCTTAACACCTGTACCGAAAAACTATTTGGGGGCTAACTTTTAAAATAATAATGACTATTAAAATAATATATTTTGCTAAATAGCTAATTATTAAAACTCTTCTGGTTAATAAATATGAAATGTTATGACTAATGGAAAATTCAAGCAATGTTTTTTTTTCATTTCATTTATTATGTTGCTGTTACTCCCAATAAAATATAAGGTACTTCAGAGAACAAGGATTTTGTTAAACTCGTAGCATTGGAAGAGTATTTTGACATAATCTCAGAAAGAAAAGACAGGGCTGAATTAATTGACAAATTTGATTCACATATCTTGGCAATTCTCATCAATTGAATATGATTTTTTGTTCTCATTAAAACATATGAAAAGTTACTTGCTCATATTAGAAAATCCGAGAAAAGAATTCCACTGTAAGTCAACTGTCTGAAGTTCTTAAATAGAGAGCTTTTATTTTGTAAAGACTAATGCCCCAAATTCATCTACCTTATTCTGCCACTGAGAAGATCCATTGGAATATAAATGGATTTGTGTGAGTAACTCATAGAGATCCACAGAGTCTCCTGGGATAATTTTTCAAGATGGTGCGTTACAATGTTTCTCTAATAACATTGTTCTCATTGACTTTAATGGAAGTCAGGACAGTGACACCACATACAGTTTTTCAAAACACATCTCTAAGTGTTCTTTCACTACTTCTTTTAGATAGTAAAACAGTATACTTATATCCAGATACATAAAAATAATTGTGTTTATATCAGCATACTTAAGAATTGTTTGCATCATTGTAGCTGGTTTTTCATTATGATGTCACTAGCTTTTGCTTGTATAAAGACTCCAGTTTCCATGGATATTGTTACGTGATGTGTGTGCATGTGTTTGTGTGTGTGTGTGTGTGTTTGTGTGTGTGTGTGCGTGTATTTCACCATATTTAATTGTGGTGGGACCGTTATCCTGATAGGAAAAAGTTTCTTCCTCTATGAATGTTTGCACAGAAAATCACTCACTAAAATGCTTATTTATGTCCTCTAGATAGAGATTTTTAACACACAGAATCCTAATACTGAGCTCTAGTTTGGGAAAATATGGCAACATAATGACTTTTTGTTACAAAACAAACATAGTCTCAGCACCTTGTTGGCCTACTGTAAATATATGACTTTTAATAAAATTAGATTAAATATTTAAGCATTTCTTTGCCAAACTATATTAGTTATAACCTGCAATATGGTCATAGTACTAAATTTCTTCTAAATATCAGGTGTCCGCCGTGCCAGACGGCATGATGACGTCACAATGTGTGAAATTGTTCACAAGGAGCCGCAAGGTGCTCTCTAATAAAGTCAGCGATTACATACTACCGAGCGGTATTACACAGTAATTCATTTCAACAGTTCAAACTACAAAATAACTGAAAAATGTGAAGAAGCTAAATGCATTAAACTCTGAATTTTTTGCTAGTGTTTAAGCAACACTCACGGGGTGTTTTATTATCTGAGGGTCTTAACACCAAAAAGAGTATCAATGACCTCACAGTTCAACTTTTCCTTTTCCCTCCCCATTTTGCAGATGAGTGCACCCAGAGAGGTTAAAATAGTTTTTCACAATAAAAAGTTCTATTAATAATGTGGTTCTAAACTCTTTATTTTACTTTTTAAATATTTTTAAAGGTTTGCTTGAAGTAATGTGTATAAAGAGTTTATCAGTTTGTGGAAAAATGTGGACCTCATATTCTCCCCATCCACATAAGTGAATATAAAATGTTTAAATAGAAAACTTCCCAATGATTTATGTCCACACGGGATGTACATTTGTTTTCCAGTCTGTTTTACAAATGTCAGTTTCTCCCTAGTGAAGAATCCACTTACAGCATAGACTCAAGACAATATTTAAGACACCTATGTCATAGTAATAGCTCAGGAAACTGCCTTTGAAATCAGCTCTGAGCAGGAAAATAAGACAAATGTTCTTTCACTACATTTGATGTATGAGAGCCATATTATTTGTTCTCCTATTTGTATGGGTAATCTACTCAGAGAACTGCTTCCGCCTCTGGGATTTGGAACCTTTGTGGTAAGTGGCAATAGAATACAATAAAGTACACAAACTCTTAGTTGTGACTGAGGAAAAAATAATAAAAGATAGATAATAGGAAGTAGAGAGATAGGTCTTTCTGTAGTGGGAAGCCTGTCAAGAGATGACGGGAGAGGAGAGAGCTGCGAGGGAAAGGGGAAGAAAAAGGGATTAAGAAGTGTTATATACATGTACCAACTCCACACAAGGAATGTAAATATTATATAACATGTACTAATAAAAAATGACAAAAAATAAAGAATATTACCAGGGTGTGTGGTGAGGTGTGTCCATGTGGGAGGTCAGGTGGAGAAGGGTGTGGGTGGGGTATGACATGGGTTTAAACAGACTAAGGGGCCAGGAAGAAAAATAGAAAGGAACAGAAGAGCTTGTCTGTGACTGCAAGAGGCAGTCACTCAGGACCTGAGTCAAAGCAGTTGAGGAGTCTTTATTCCCACCCTTAGTGCACAGGCATGTGTGCACACGCACACACACAAGCGGACTTTTGTATGTGCTGAAATAGGTCACATGGACCTGATGTAAGGTCATCTTCATATGTTCTTTCACATTGTGTGTGAGTGCTCGACTGGCTGATGGGGGGACCATGTATTTTGGACTTCACTACCACATTTTTTCATGCAAGCAGGAATTAGGTGGTTGAGGAAAAGAGCATTAGATGTGACAAAGAAGAGGAGCTCTTGAATACAGTCGACCCATGGGGAAAGGGAGATCTAGGATGGACTCCTAAAGAAATTCTCTCTACTGGATTTGGTGAAGAATTTTATTTATTGTGATGTTGATAACTCATCACTTTTATTATTTTTTATACAACATTTATCCTGTTCTAAATAGTTTGATTTGTTTTATATACTTATAGTAATTGTGAAATGGATATCCTACGTTTATTTCTTGTTGAGGTAACATAAAATCATTCATAAGTAATATTTTTATAATCTTCATGACATTTGTGGAGATCCATAGCATTATAAGCTATTATATCTATTATGTATATGTAATTTATATATTGTATATATTATGTACATCTGTCCTATGTTATTTTACAAATGGCCTCAGCTGACTTGGAGTGGGATCAATCAAGCAGCAATGTAGTTTAATGAAAACTTATCAATGATTATGCTTTTCTAAAAGTGTACTTATTATATATGCAAAATAAAGTGTCATTAAGGTTGATCACTTAAGATCAATTATTTGTCTGCAACAGTGGGCCCAGCATTAAGCAGTAACTGAGAAGGCTTTGTTGAGTTACAAAAATGCTGCCACATAAGGTCAACTGTTAGAAGTCCTCTGAGATATCTAAGTCCCCACACTGCTGGAAATTTCTTTCTCAGGCCGTTCCATGAGAAGCAGGGCTGCATAATGGTTCATAGCATAGGTCCTAGAATATGTTCAACAGTTAGAATTAGGCTTCTACTCCTCATTAGTTACATGACTGAGAAAATTACTTAACCTCTCCAAGCCTAGTGAACTAAGGTTGATAATAGTTCTTACCCATGTGCTCTACTTACACCAATGGGAAGCACATAATAGAGGCTCATTAAATGTCATTATGATCATATCATTCAGTATGACTACTTGGACCTATTTGTAAACCTATATTAGTGTTTCTCTAATCCCTCTTGACTTCTTTCTCTGGATTTTCAACTGTGAATTTGTTTTGGTGACCTAGTTAAGTTATTATCTTCTTGCTTCTTTTTATCTTCTGTTCTGTAAGACAATGATTTTTTTCTTTCAACCCCATCCTGACAAGGCAATCTTGACTTCTAATATTTAATGAATTACCTACGAGCTTATAGTATACTCTGGCTTCAATTAATTTTGCTGTACAAACCAAGTAGAAGTCCGAATTATTTTGGTTCACTCTGTATGTTAGAGACATAAATGTTTTATTATTTTTATATAAAATTTATTATAACCTGCCACAGGACTGCTAGAAAAGCTCCAGAATAAAAGGTGCTTGGTGGACAACTTTCTTCAGAATAATCAATCCATGCAGTTACTGATGGTCATCAATTGTCACTAAATTGCCTGGTCAGAGATTGTAGACACAATCCAGAATGCTGTCCAGCAAATGTCTGTATTTGGAAATGGAAGAAAATTTTTTTAAAAATGCAATGTCAGAGGAAAAAAATGCTTGCAATGAATTGATACAAATCTATCACTGGTCTTGGGAAAGACTTCTCAAAATATTGCTGTAGCAATGGTTTCTATTTATCTCTGTTTTATAATCCTCTTAATTATGGCTCTAGCACTATTTGTGCAAGCTGGTTTTACAGACATTATTTTGTGAAAATTTTGTGCCATGTGTATTTGGACAAATATTCACAGAGGTTTTTTTTAAATACTTTATTTATAAACTTCACAAATGTTCTCTTTTTCATCTTTTCCATGATTCTGTTATTATTTCATTGCTTCTTTTCTTTTTAAAATTTATTTATCGATTGACAAATAAAATTTGCATACAGTTATCATGTACAAAATTATTTTGTGATATCTATAAATACAGCCAGTTATAGACACTTCACACATACATCTTTTTTTTGTGTTAAGAACACTTAAAAACTACTCTCAGCAATTGTCAAGCATGGGTCACCATATTGTGCAATAGATGTCTTAAACTTTTTCCTTCTATGTAACTGAAATTTTGAATCTTTTGACCAAAATCTTCCCGATCTACACAGAGGACTCTCTTCTTCTGTAAGTTTGATTCCATGTTTATTCCATCTATAACTGAGGTCATGTGTGTTTGTGCTCCTGTGCCTGACTTATTTCACTTAATGTCCTCCAGTCTCATCTGTATTCTCACAGATGACATCATTTCCTCTTTTGAAAGACTTACTAGTATTCCATCATGTGTGTGTTTGCCACATTTTCTTTATCCACTCGTCCACTGTTGGAAATTTAGGTTGACTCTACATTGTGGCTTTGGTGGAGTAGTACAACAACCAATACGGGGTGCAGGTGTCTCTTCAACATTCTGAATTCATTTCCTTTGGATCCACACTCAGCACAGCACTGAGGAAAGATATGCTATGTCTAATTTTAATTTTTTGAGATGGTTCCATGCTATTTTCCATAATACCTGCAATTTATATAAACACTAATAGAGTGTAAATGTTCCCTTTTCTCTACATCTTCATCAACACTTATCATCCATCTTTTTGAAAATGACCAGTCTAACACATTTAAGTAGGTATCTGTTTTTTGTTCTAACTTTTCATTTATCTGATTTTTAATATTTTTCATATACCTGTTGGCTATTCGTATGTCTTTTTTAGGGGGATATCTAGTCAGTTCTATGCATAAGAAGCATCGCAAACTTTCTACTCAAAAGCTCAGCGGAGTCTGGAGAGATTTTATGTAGCATATTTATTTCTTAGTCTGTTTTAGGCTGCTAGAGCAACGTTTCTCACACTGGGTAAATTATAAAGAAAAGAAAAATATTCTGGAATGTCTAGAAAGCTGGAAAATCCAAAACTTTGTGCTTTTTTCTCCGTCTTTGGATGTAGACTACCTCAAAAGGGCAAACTTTCATTTCGACAGTTTGAACCTGCCTAAAGACAACATTCCCTGGAGCTGCGAGGAAGTCCTTCTTCAAGAATTCAGCGCTGAATCTCCTTGTCCACCACTAGGTATTTCCTATCTACTGACTTTCAGAAATTGTACTTGAGTATCTGATACCCAGAACAAGACATCGTGTATAGTGTGGGATATTCACATGTGTCTACCCTCTTATCCTCTTTGCACCACTATTGCACCCTGCTGCTCCCTCAGCTGACCCACACATACTTCCAGAGAGGCAGAGGGCAGGCTCTGTGTTAAGCATTCTTACTGACAGTATTTTAGCTAATCCCTTTATGTAGATGAGAAAGGATGCTATCAAGCTCAAAATCAAAGCTCCTACAAGGAGAGAGCCTGAATGTGAGTGATCCAAGGTCTGTCTGCACAATCCACACTCGGTTACTAAACTATATTGCTTCATATGCTTCATTTAAACACCACTTCCATAAAAATCAGTATTTTAATCTGGAATGTTTATATATAGGCACTATACATTTCCTGTCGATCTCTCAAAAGACATGTTCTATTTACTAATATAACATTTCATTTCCTTGTTAATCAGCAGACATAATTTTATAACACCATGGTCTATTTATCAAAAAAGTGTGGGGAATGATACATATCAGGTATATATCATTGGTTAAAAGAGAAAGAAATATTGTAATATATGTAGTATTTTTCTGGTAAAAGATGATGTCCATCTCTTAATACTTCAGGTACATTTCAGTTTAAAGCATTGTTAGTGATAGAAAAAATTTCATGATATTTTGTGTCACTTTTTTGACTACATATTCCTGAAAATATAGTATTTCTATGAGTTGAAATTCCCCCAGGCAGGCCCACTCCATAAGGTGTTTCATTCAGTCTCATATCCCTTTTACATATTACCATCTTTAGTTTTTCATTCAGCTGTAGTTATCTCAAACTAAAAAATATAAACCCGGGCCGGTGAGATGGCTCAGTGGCGTAAGCGCCTGCCTTGCAAGCGCGAGGGCCTGAGTTCGACTCCCAGATCCCACATACGGAAAAGGGGCCGGTGATATCGCTCAGCGGCACGGGCGCCTGTTGGCGCGCGCGGTCCTGAGGTCGACCCCCCGGTACCCACAAAAAAAAATAAAATAAAATAAACCCAATTTATAAAACACCTGTTGTTTTGTTATTTTCCCATCTAAATTTCTAGAAAAGTATCAGAGGTGCTTCATAAGGCATGTATCTATGCCCAGAGGAGATTCTAATTGAAGTTTTGTAAGAACTACTCTAATTTTTCCACAATCCATGGATCCTGGTCCATTTAAAGACTGCAGTAGACAAAATAAGTAAGTTGGTAGAGTTTTCTCTTTTTTATATCCCAAAACAGTTTAGAAAATGGTAGGCATAAAGGAAGTTTTATAGCAACTAATTTCTATTTTGTAAATAATGATCATAATTTGTTCAAGTTTAGAGATCTTTGTCACATCTTTTGGCTAAGGGTCAGAGAGAGAGACAGAGACAGAGAGAGAGACAGAGAGATGAGAGAAGAGAGATCTATTTTCCAAGTTCCAGGATTAAGTAACATCCCTGTGTACTAATGCCTCATTGTATGGAATCAGATCTAGTTAGTTGTCCCAAACAGAAAGATCCTGAGACATTAGAT
Organism: Erethizon dorsatum; assembly: GCA_028451465.1. Lineage (NCBI taxonomy): Eukaryota > Metazoa > Chordata > Mammalia > Rodentia > Erethizontidae > Erethizon > Erethizon dorsatum. Next base: position 57,094,895 of record CM051835.1, on the reverse strand, counting down.
ATTTATTAATTTTATGATTTACAAATCGGAGTGACTAGCATATGGGTAAAGAAATCTTCGTCCATTTTTTTCAGTAATTAAGAACTTCCACATCACTACAGTTAAGAATTCATCAGTTGCCTGTTATCTACTATTTCTTTATTATTTCATTACACTGTCATTAAGCCACTTATTAACCAAATTCTTTTCAGTGTAAATTTAACACCTTAATCCATCCATTTTTTCATGAATTCCCACAGGTGATTATTTCTCAGAATAATTTTGAGTGGCATATTCCTTTTTGGCCTTTCTCAGTAGTCATGGGGATTTGAGGAATATAGGACAAACACTCTTACTACAAAGTTACATTAAAATGTTTAATTAACAGGAAACATTATATTAACCCATATAATTTTTTTTCTTTGTGTTTCATTGCTAATCAGACATTTCCCTCTGGTAGCCATACATAGAACGCCACTGAATTGCTGGCTTTGTTCCTCTGTAGCACACGTTGCACCCGCCTATGGTACTGCGTATTGTCAGTTTTGTTCCTTTCTTCATAGGGTGCCCTGAATCCTGGAAGGAAGCAAAATAGTTGAACTATACAGAGGCAAAGTGTTCTCTGCTACCATAATCAATCATCTTCATACTTAAATTGTAATGTAGTTTCTGTATTGGTTTCTAAGAATCTATCAACCCTGTTGGAACTGGCCGAATGAGTGGGCTGGATGATTAAAAGTGTAGGTGCCAGAGCTCCCCACCGTCCCCCTACAACACTGAATTAGAATCTCTAAAGGGGAGTTTGGGAATCTGTTTTGTAAAAGCCCTGTAGTGACGCTTGGGCATGTTAAAACCTAAGTACTATTGACTCACTAGAGAATTTTATCTTCCTCTCGGTCTATGATTTAAAAGCGAAGAGTCCTTGACAATGTAAGTATCCTGTAGATATTGGGTCACAGTGCTGTAGATATTGGGTCAGTAGCTGTTTTGAAGCATGCCTTTATTCTAAACATTTAACAGTAAAGATAAAATAAAAGTTAAAAGCAAGCCCAGCAACACAAAGCTTGGCTTAAAAGCAAACGAGCTTCTCTTCGCACAAGGAAAGGAACATAAATTCAAATTGGAAGTATACCTGAATGTAAGTGACTTTTGGGCTTGTAAGGCAGAAACTGGACTTGGGGCAGGGTCTCAGTCCCTGTGTCCAGCACCGCTGCTGGAGGCAGGGGAGGCCCTGGGCTGTAAGCTCATGATGAAAGCTAGAATTCAGTCTATCCTGACTATGGTCTTATGCAAATTATGGGCTTAGAGAGGCAGAAGGACAAGGAAACATCTTGTGACCAAGAACTAAGGCAAGCAAAAGAAAAAAAAAATAACCCTAAAGGAAACCATTGAAACAAATTCTTATTCAAAATGATCCTGCAAATCAAAATTCCATAGCCTGTAAGGAAATCTCATGTAAAGAAAGCCAACATAATCAATGATTAACAAAACCAACAATTAAAACATGACTGAGCTTTAGATAAAGATGACAAAAAAGGCTAATAAGACTGAAAAGTGAAAGTGCAATATGCTAATTACACAAATCTTCTAGACAGTGAAAGAAACCACTCCTCTCCCCCACCTCAGTCACTCATTATGTGTTCTCCGAGGAACTCTCCAGAATTCTTACTTATCTTTCCATCACAACACGGTGGAACAATTTTGTGAAACTGTCATTAGAATTCAGCAATGTTCAAAAAGGATTTTAAGGATCATATTACAGTCCTTTATTTTCTTTAATAGCATAACTTAGATGAAATTAATGCTTTAAAATTCAATCCTACAATAAACTCCTCCACCCCAAAAAGTTCTGCTAGCTTACCTACTTTGTCAATAGCCTCATTTATTTTTCTCTTGGAGGGCTTAGCTTACATCTTCAATTATCTTGTGATATATTTAGCTCGAATGTGTTCTGCTTTTCAGTAGTTTGCAGATATAGAATAGTAATTTAAAACAAGGATACTCACTAGGCTTTCTTACTGCAGAGTCCCCAGTGTACATAATGTACCACCTTCTCTGGAATTATAAATAATATCCAAGTCTTTTTTATTTCCCATAGGTCATAGTCAACTACATAGGATCCAATAGCAAATCATGTGCTTAATTTTTTGCAGAGGAGATCACTAAGGCATACACAGGCTGAGGAGATGTAGCCATTCACCAGGTGATAGTATGAATTATCTACCCATAAGGGATGTCTCTGCATGTGAAAAATAATAGCATCATTCCAGAAAATGATTGTCATGACCTCTTACTTGTAGGATATCTAGAAATTATCAGCATGAAGTCATTAACAAGAAGATATGGTAGCCTGAATTTGATTTTCACACTGAACATGTTAAAATACCATCCAAAGATTATATGGTGTTTGACGTTACTGTGTCATTTTACTGCCACGTGTGGTCTTCAACCAGTGTGCTTGTCTTCCTTATAACCATTTGACTTGGCTGTTGATTACATATATGCCCTCTCTCCTTTTTGCTCCACCATATATGAGCACTCAAGCATTCAAAAATAATGAAAATAAAGTCATTCTTTACATATCGAAATGTCTGTGATGGGATTGCATGTGTATGGGGGGACAGTGGTGTGTGATTTCAACAGATATTAACATGATGTGAAGTAATAAATTCACTACTGATAAAGCATATCAGTTACAGGCCCTTCCCTGAAGGAATCTGTAATATATTAAAACATATTCAAAAATAGTTGTAACACAAGTAAATATAAGAAATGTCAAATGAACATTAGAGACAGTGTTGTATTATTAAGAATAGACTGCCACATTTCTATGTATAAAAATATTAGCAAATCAAGAGGTAGATATTTTAGGCAAAAATAAAGATTAAACTTATTTTAATCTTAAATTTCAATTTTAATCTTTAATTTTAAATTTAAAAAATCCTCTTTGCTGTATACTGTGTTGTTGCTGGCTTTAACCAGAGTGACTTTTATAACAAGAAAATATTAAATATTGAAAGCTCATATTTTCCCTATTTTATTTCTTTCCAAACAGGAAAGGCATTAACATATTTCATACCCCTAATTCTTAACATTCCTATTTTATAGTTTTATTTCCTGTGCTTCCTGGTCTTGCCTTCTTTTTTCTCATACCCCTTATTCTGACTACCACTGCCAGATTCATCTTCTCAATCTTTTTTTACATGGGCAGGGAGTCCCAGGCCCACCCTTTACTTACTTCATGATCTTGAAGATAGCTCTTCTTGGAACCAACCATCCGCTCTTCAAGGAGAATAATGATATTTGCCCCTCACAATTATTTGTAAGCCTACATGAGATCTGTAATTACAAGTCTCCAGTATACACAGTGAGAGCTCAATAAATACTCCTTCAAAATATTTTAATGATTTTCTATTATACACAGGATATATTTTCAAATGATTTAGTACATTAGTGTAAAAAGGAATGAGCTCTGCAATTTGGTCCTGATCTACCCTTCCATTCAATCCCCTGGGACATGTGAACATGAAACCTGCATTCAATCAAGACTAGTCCATTTATTGTCCTAACAATAAACCCATTTTCCTCCATCATTCTGGTTTATTACCATATAAGCATTGAAATTTTTGTGGGATTTAAAGCTTATGTAACTATTTGTTCACTCAAAGTACAACTTGGAAATTACACAACTTGGTAGTTCAGAAAGGAAGGAAGAAAGGAAGGCAAAAGGAAGAAAGCAAGGCAGAAGGAAGGAAGGAAGGAAAGAATGAAGAAAAGGCAAGGCAAGACAAAGCAAGGCAGAGCAAAGCAGAATGAGGAAAAGATGGAGGAAGGGATAGAGAAAAATCTGTGAATACGAAATGGTGATAGGGTTTAGAAGGGGTCAATGCCCCTTATATTTGCCAGTAAATCTGCCTTTACCCATTGAACTATTTAATAATCTACATCATTTCCCTTTTAGTCTTCTTGTTAAACATAACCTACTATCAGGTCTTCAAACAGACCTCCTTTTTGAAAACTGGCTACTATTTCATGTCCACTGCAATACTTTTCCCCTCTAAATACTTCTAGTGCTTATTATCAACACTTTTCATTTACTCTGTATTACATATTGATTTATATAATTACTTGAGTTGACATATGCATAAAGGTTTTACAAAGTGCCTAATTTGATCATCAATTCCCTTGAAATTGTTTATGTTCCAACATCCTTGTCATCAGCCCAAATCAGTGTTTTGTATATATAGGTGTGCAGTATTTATTTGCTTTGTTATATCAGAAATGATATTGCCATGATCTTTTTTAGCTAAAAGACAGTGCAGATTGTTTTATTTAAACATACATTGTTCCAATTAGAATTTCAAAATCACTAAACCCACTTAGTTAAAATTAAATAAAGCTATGCAAAATGTGTTCAACTAAATTGGTACGCAGAGTAGGTTTACGCTAAAAGTTACTGCTCGTAAGAATTCTGGGGCAATCGCCTTTCATTTTTGTATATTTCAGCACATGCAAATGAGAATAATTTTGCTGAATTTCTTGCTGAACGATCAGCTCAATGTGTTTTATACTTACTTCTCCTAAAGAAGTCTAACTCTAACATAGAGTGCTATCCAAATGAATGAGGTTGCATTTCTAAATGAAGTGTCATTAAAAGCAGCAGGAAGGAGAGCATTTATACACCATGTCCTAAACCACCCTTCCTTCATTTATACTGCTGCTGAAGTATATTTCTTAAACCCTTGATGTGACTATATCAGCAAAATATAATAAATTAACATGAGTAATCCTCGACTTTTATTATACTGTATCTTTTTACATGAAAAGCATGTAAGTAGGCATGAAATACCATGAATTTTCTACTCCTAACTGCATTATATAAAGAGCTGTCACAGGCACATGAAGTGCTTTTAATCTGAATGAACTTCATTAGCTTTGGATTTAGTTGTGCATTCAGGGTACAAGTTGAAAGGCCTACCTGTTTGCTCAGGCTTTTCTTGGAGTTTGCCTGAGCAACACAGAAGGAATAGAGAGATATAGGATTGAGATATTTTAAGAAATAATTATAAGCAAAAGCACATTTGAACATTCAAAGAGATCTGTTTACCAAGTCCATGCATTTCACCGAGAACTTATCAAGAATTGTCTTACGGGGGCTTTCAACCCAATCTTTAGGCAAGTTTTTTGTTTTTTGTTTTTTGTTTTTTTACATAGGGACTATGAGGAGCCCAAGACTAGGCACCATTTGTGGAAGGGATAAGAAAACTCTTAATAACAACAACTGCTACCTGTCAAGGGCTTTCTCTGAGACAGCTCTTATTCTGCTAGACACATATTATGTAAGCCCGACGACAACCCTGTAAAGCATGGATGGATATTTTCTTCAGTTTACAGATGTCACATAGGGGCCACAGAGGTTAAGAACTTGCTGGACTGGAGATTGGAAGCCAGACAGTCTGGCTCCAGAGCACATTTTAGTTCCTCTGGTATGCAGAGAACACAACAAATACATGAGATAAAAGACAAGGACTCTGTGTTTAAGAGGTTTATGTTTTGGGGAGGAGGGGAATGTCTATTATCTAAAAGCAGAATATATATATTACTACTAATGTACTACGTACTTAAGGAATGCTTATGAGAAAAACAGTAAAGTTAGAAGATAAAAGAAAAAAGACATGAAAAACATTTTTTAGAAACCAAATAAAACATAGTGTCTATAAGACAACCCACTAATGACCCCAATGGCTTTATTAGGACAGAGAGATAACAGTTCTGTAGATGCATGTGAGTGTGTGTGTACGTGTGTGCGTGTGTGTGTGTGTGTGGCAAAAGAATTCCTCAACTGACAATTAGTCATTCATATAAGTAAATAAATGTATTAAATTTAATTCCCGGAATAAGAAAATTAAAGTGCTATGGATATGTATACCAGGTAATACATATGTTAATTAATTTTATTTAGTCACTCTTCTATGTGCACATAGATCAAAACATCATCCGGTTGTACAGCATTAGTATACACTGTACAATTTTTATTTGTCAGTAAATAAATAAGGTGATACATTAAATGTTAGGGTGTTGTGGTCATGAGTATAAACCTACAGAACACATGAAAAAAAAATCTCTTCTGTGATTTAATGAACTGAGACTTCTCAGATAAAATATTTTAGCCACATCATAAAAAGGTTCAAACAGTGCTAGAACACAGTTTAGGTAGAAGTGGATATTGTATGACAAAAAATTGAGCTAGGGGATGCAGAAGCCATAGTCTGTCATACTAAATATATTCAAAGATATACAGGAAGAAAGGAGATAATAATAGTCCTCAATACATAAGAATAAAAAGTTCACAATATTTCTAAATAATATTGAAAGTATTTCCATACCCAAAATAATAAATTAAATATTATATACTTTTAAGAAGTGCACTGAAAGCACAGAGCATAATGAGCTTTACTCAGGCTGGCACTCAGGAAGGATTTCATTGAGGAGGTGGTAACGTAGTTGTGGATACATAGCATTCCACTATATAATGATGGGATCAAGAGAGAGAATCTCAGATCAAAGTAACAGCAGAAGCAAAGTCAAAGTTAAGGGAATGGATCACACAGGATATGTTCACTGAGTTCCATTTAGTTTCAGGTAGATGAGTTTAAGGGCACCTAAGTGAAGCAGGAGAGTGAGAAAAGGTGAAGAGTCATAGATGAAAGTCATACATGTGGGGAAAAGCCAAGGTGTGAAGGTGTTTAACACCTTGGCAAAGCATTGGGCCTCTGGCTAAAGTTTGTGGGGTCCACTAAGGGGCTACTTGTTAGAGAAGTGCTGTTGGCAGATTATCCTATTATTATGACATGCACAGTTTTCAACTTTTTTATGAAAACTAATAGAGTATTTGTTAATAGAATGTGTCAAATAGTAAATGCCAGAAAAGCACTATTATAATTATTACTTTTATTATTAGTAGGATTAGTTTTCTTGGACTGAGATATTTGATCTGATCTAACGCAGGCATTTAATAACATCACCTCTGGCCAGTGAGATGGCTCAGCGGCATAAGCGCCTGCCTGGCATGCGCGAGGTCCTGAGTTCAACTCCTGGAACCCACATACGAAAAAGGGGCCGGTGATATCGCTCAGCGGCACGGGCGCCTGCTGGCGCGAGAGGCCCTGAGGTCAACCCCCGGTACCCACAAAAGAAAAAAAAAATAAATAACATCACCTTTTGTAATCAACTATAGGTATGTGCCACGATTGAGTATGTGATAACAACTTATCAGAGGAACGAAGAGGAATTCACTAAAGTACTCTAGCACCCACCAGTGAGCTAACCACCTTTGCAACATAGAAATCAAGAAGCTTGTTTAACAGCATTATTCTAGCAGGTGAACATTCACAAATACAAATGCTACTTTAATTAAGAAAAACAACATGACGAGGACACTCAGCACTGTGATCCGCAGTGAAAGCAAATCCTGCTGTCTTTAAGCCAGTGGGTGTTATCCTTGCATAAGAACCCTAGGATCGTGCCCTTAATTATCTAATTATTTGGAAATTAGAAAGGAATCATTTAACAAGGAACACACACCCCATGATACAAATGACATGAGTGGTGAGTAAATTTTCTTTCAAGAATTAATAAAGAGTACCAACGAACTACATATGGTATTCGTGTGTAATTAAAAACAAATCACAGCACTGAGAACATTAAACATGCTAGTAAATTAATCTCTGCAATTAAAACAAAAAATTCCCAAAAATTTTAATGGAAAACATATGCATTTTCTGCATGAAATATGGAAATGATTTCCCTCTGTCTGACTCAACGTTTATTTAAAAGAATCAACAGGAATGAAGAAATATATGGAGAATATTTTATTGAAAATATGGTGAGAAAGAAGACCTTGAACAACAACAACAAAAAGCAATCTCCATCCTCATTTTCTTTGCCAATTTATCACTTTGTGAGTTAAACATGTTTTATGTGAACAAGGAAACATAATCTACCATATATAGTGTTCCCCTCTTTTTTCATACTTTTCTGTACAATAATTAACATGAAATTCCAGATGCATAACAGGAAACAATCACTTAGATTTACAAAGTATTGTCCCATTTTCCTTGCATTAGATAAAACCCCTGGCCCCCATGAGTTATGTTTTCATATTAAAATAATTGTTGCTTATGCTATATGAAACTCATAGTAAACCTCAGGTAATAATGATAAATAAATAATTTGACTGTGTGAAATGATAAGTGAGAACATAACCAGGTTGTAAGTGTAATACTAAGGGAAAATACAACAGATTGTCAAATCTACTCTGTTATTCTTAGGGAATTTATTTGAACTTCATTTTACTATTTTTGAAATCATTAGCACTGATATGTGTTTGTCTTTAATTACTTAGCTACTCACTTATTTCATAATTTTTATCTTTACTCTTTAAAAAACTATAAAAATACAAAAGAAAAAATAACAGGAACTTGATGGTATTGTTAGGAAAATTAGAGTAAATGATATAAGTTAAAACCAAATGTAAAATTAATTCACAAGTGCCCAATATAATTTCTGAAATATCTTACTAGAAATTGACTAAAAATTCACCTCTGAGATGCCTAAGAACCAACTCAGAGAGAGAAAAATGATTAGTTACTGAAGACACAATTCAAAAAATAAAAGTGAGTATGAGTCATCTTTGATGCCTGAATAAAATTTTTCTCCTAGACTTTTCAGTACAAAAAGATCCCGTGTAGCACAGTGAACAAGTTAAGACAGGCAAGTGGACAATAAAATCATATCAGGTGCAACCAACATTCTTATAATAAATCTAAAGGCAGGTTCTCCAGGATTTTGTTAAAATGTATCATTATGGCCTGGTGAGCCTGCACAACAAACGTAATGATCTGGTTTGATTTTTCATGATCTGCATTATTTTGGAGATATCATTTGGATTATGGAGGGACTAAAAACCTTCAAATACTTTAAAATGTGAGTCTTGACATGCAGTCCCCAGATCAGTACTATCAATAAGACTTTACACATATTAGAAATGCAAATTCTAGGGTTATAACTCTGACCTTCTGAATCGGAATCTTTGAGGTGTGAGGCCCAGCAACATTTACATACTCCAGGTCATTGTGGTGCATATGCAAGCTTAAGAAACATTGTTTTACAGAATTCTCTCTATATATTCCTTTTCATGAGTGATTTTCATATGTATTGGGAAACAGTAACAGATTCTTCTCTGACAAATAAAATCTTACTCAATTGAAGACTTACCTAAGATTTGGTTTCTTTTGCTTTTTTTTAACATCTTACCAGAATTTTTGCTTTTCAGCAGAAATGAGACAGGAGGGCTGGTGAGATGGCTCAGCGGCATAAGCACCTGCCTGGCAAGCGCAAGGTCCTGAGTTCGACTCCCAGTACCCACATAAGGAAAAAAAGGGGCCAGTGATATCGCTCAGCGGCACAAGCATTTGCTGCCAAGAGCGAATTCTTGAGGTTGACTCCCGGTACCCACATTAAAAAAAAAAGAGAGAGAGAGAAATGAGACAGGAACAAAAAAAGAGAAAAAATTGTTAGAAATTTTACCATCTTTATCACTAAATTTTAATAAATGCAGACACTTCAGTTAGCAAAGCATGTCTTACCAGAGTTGACAATCTAGTAGAAAAATAGACTTTACAGCAGATTGTGATAAGCGAACTAAGAAAGAATTTTATTTCCATGTTATTACTGTTTATTTTTAACAGTTATGTGTAAGGTCCTACACTGCATAAGCCAATGTATTGTTTTCCAGTAAAACTGAAGTGATCTTAAATAAGAATTTATTTAGTTCAGGAAAATAATTGGGAGAATCCTTTCACCAAATACCTCATTAACTTTTATCAAATAACCTCTGGTTATCATTTTCTTTTTGCTTTCTCTTATACAGATCTGTACATCAATACTTACATTCATTATTTGAGGTTTGGATCAAATGATCCAAGATCTTCGTTTTACAGATGAGCAAACTGAAGTCTGTGTGCTTGGTGACCAAAGACAGTTAGAAGACTTTGCTTCAAGTCATGCTTCTCTGTCTACTTAATAAATTTTAGATAGTTGGAGGCTACATTAAAGACAGACGAGGATTAAATTCCCCTGAAAGTTCTATGACAATTATATCATTGGAAAATTAAATTTCTATAGATTACATATTTTTTCATTGGTTGAATTATCTTTCTAGTAGATGGAAACCTAAAATATAGTTCTCTAACCACATCATAATGGCAAAGATGGAAAAGAATTTTTCATTACAGATAATAGCTTCATTTTTATATTAAGTGACATTTAAAGTTCACATTATAAAAATAGTTCACCCTAACTTATTAATAATTTTTAAATGAGCACTTACCCTTTATGCCAATCAATTAAATTGCACATTGGATAAATATAAGCCTAATATATAGTTGAAAATGCAAATAAAAACAGGTTTATAACAATACACATTTTAGTGTTCCTAGTACATATATTTTGAGACAAATGTTAACAGAAACAATGGGTATGGGAAAGAAATGAATTCATGAATGTATAGCCATGTCAGGAAAGTGTTATTTTAGAATATCCAAAGTTCTTGGTAGAGAAGGTGAGGAAAAGAGGGGTAAGAGGGGTGAAGAAGCACCAGCTCAGTTACTCACAGATGAAAATACGTGTCTCCAGGGACAACTGATTCTGTTTCTACAAGGAACTAAAAAATCTGACACAGAAAAAAGCATTTTAAAGACTGCATCTGTACAAACACAGCAGAGTTAATCATGACTCAAATATTGTTAAGAATGCCTCATGAAATAATGAAATATCTTAGGTTATTTTGAGGTTCCCTAGTTCTTCAAAACGATAAGAATATCAGCCACAAATGTTCAGATGCATATATATGCATATATATACATATATATATATAGAGAGAGAGAACTTTACCTCAAAAAATTCACATATTCATTCTCTAACCCCTCATTGTAATGGTACTTGCATATGAGGTCGTTGGGAGATAATTAGGAATAAATGAGGGAATGAGGAACAAAAGCATGATGTGATTATTGCCTTTCTAGAGGAAACACCATGTGAAGACACACTGAGAAGACACCTGTTTACTAGACAAGATGAGCTCCCTTACTGAAGAACAACTGCCTTGCTTGGATAACTGTCTCCCAGCAGTCCATGTATTACAGGTTTGGGGTTATACCCTTGAATGGGATTATGGGACCCCATCCTCTTCCTTGTTCTCTTTTTCCATTTTCCGGTCATGAGGTGAATTGTTTTGCCTTGCATGGGCTCCTGCCATGCTGTGTCACCACACAATAGGTCAAAGCATCGGGATCACTCAATCTTGGACAGGAACATCCGAAGCTGTGAATAAAAATGAACTCTTTCTGTTTATCTGTTGATTACTTCGGTTATGTTTTAGACTAATGGAACACTGATTAACACATCAACCAGACTGGCACTTTAGTTTTTGATGTTCAAGCCTCCAGAATTATAAAGAGACAAAGTTTTTAAAAAGGTGTCCAGCCTATGGTATTTTGTTCTGGAAACAGACACTAAGGTTGAATCAATGTACATAATTTAAAAGAAGCTTGTAGTCCTTGAGACTTTTATGACATGATGTTCAAATAACTGATATCTGATAATGTAAGCAATTAGTGGAGGCATGCTAGATATTCTGACAGGTCTTGTTTCTATTATGGAAGAATTACATCTTGCATAAAATATGTTTTTGGCATTTCTGGCTCATACATAGTAAAGAAAAGCTTGATGTTCCACATTCATGACCACAATCATCATGTAAAGCAAAACCCAGATTGTAAGTGATATAAAGCACTGAAGGTGGATTCACACAGAGGGCAGATATTAATATCAGCACATTGGATTATAAGAGAAGGGAGGAGGTGGCTAAAACTGAGGCCATGGATTAAGCCTGGAAAGAGTAAGATGTTTCTAAAAATGCAGTTCTTTTTAATTCCAAGGAAGAAACAAAATCATGAACTCTTTGGACAAAATAATCCTTGGCTTTTATAGATTAAGATCAATGCAATATGAATTATAAATTATAACCCAGGTTCCTGAAGAGGGGACATGATTATTGAGAGTAGGAAGGTTCAACATGTTTAGAACCTCAAACTTTCGGATACTGGATTTGCATTTACAAAATGAAGGAATTTGTGTGTGAAGTGTTTAAAGAAATAATAGATAGTAGCATGAAAAAGATCAAACAGTAAGGCACTTTCATAACAATCAGATCTTAGAGTGAACGAGCAGAACATTTATTATTTTTAAAATAAAAATAAATGTACAGGGTTGCTGTCATCTGAAGTGTATTTCAAAGTTCATGTGTTGGAAACTTAATTTCCATCATCACAGTTCTGGGAGGTAAGGTTTTTTGAAGTTTTGTTTTGTTTAGTTTTGTTTTTGTTTTTAGGTCATGAAGGCTCTGTTCTCTGAGTGAATCAATGTCATTATAAAAAGGATTTTCAGGAGTAGATTGGCTCACTTCTACTCTTCTGCCTTGTTGAGAATGTGGAAAGGAGATCTTAAATTAGATACCAGATACCAGAGTTCTGACCTGGGACTTGCTCGTCTCCAGAAGTGTGAGCGACAATTTGGGTTCATGGTGGATTACAAAGACTGCGGTTCTCTGTTTAAGGAGCACAGACTAAGACAGGGTTAAACAGCAAGGAAGATACACTCGGATGGAAGATCTGTGAGCTTGAGTACATATCCAGAGAAATCAACCCCAGTGCTGCACGGACAGGCAAGAGGATAAAATGTGAGAAGTAGAGAATACAAAAGGAGGCAAGTTCTCTACTTCCTGGGCATTCCACTACACTGTACTTTCCATCCTGCTCATCATACGGGTTCCCTGTGTTTAACAAGACTATATGCTGATTTATGCCCCATGAATACGGCTGACTGATGGCCAATGAAATGTGGGAAGATGTTCAAAACTGTTCTGTGTGGTTTTTCCACATGCTTTTCTTCCCTTCACCTTTTAAATTGTTGATGGCAGGGGACCATTCTTGAAGACACAAATGTCCTTAAAGTCACTGAGAAGGCATGGTGAGTATCTGAAGTGATTTTTATGGTAGAGTAGTCCAGTGGGGCTGGCGAGCAAGAGATAATCATGAAGGATCTCATCTAAGCAAAAAGAGAGGTTTTTATTATGATTACATCATTGATATTTTGGAGTTGTTGCAGCACCTAATATTACCTTGACTAACAGCATTGGGACTGAGATGATTTGCTGTGGATCTACATTCACATCTTAAAAGAATGTATAAAAAAGGGTGAAAGAGAGAAAACTCATCTTTGGTCATTTTCAAAAACTGATGAAAAATGTTAAATCACGGAAATATCAATCACAATGTATGTTAAGCACATTCTAAAGTTTGTACCTAGACACACTGAACCACACTAAAGTCCCCCAAAACAATAAAAAATTTATCTTCTCATAGAGAAAAAAGTGATCGCCTCCAGAAGAACAGTAGAGTGAAAGCAAATTTCTAAACGGAAACAGCTCAAAAACATAATGCAATATCATCAGGGTGCTGAAGGGAAGATAATCGTCAACCTAGAAATCTATGACCAATGAAACTATCTTCCAAGGACAAGCACAAATCATTATTAGACAAATAGAAAATTGAGAAAAACAGGGTTTGCCACCTATACAACCTCCATTAGGAGAGTTCTAAGAATTGCATTACATACAAAAATAAAGTAATCTCAAATGCAAAGTTTAAATATATAAAAAAGGACAGTGAGTGAAGGCTAACTTTTCAAGAACTATGGAAAATATTCTTGCAACTGTAACATGCATATATGAAAAGCAACACCTTATGACTCTTTCTTTTTTGCCCTGAACTGAAAATTCCAGCCTGTGCTTTAGAACAAGAAAAAAAAAAAAATCAGTTAAGAGATTTTGAAAGGAAGCAATAGAAAATGAAACTAGATTTCTACCTTTGGCTAAACACAGAACATATATCTTGATAGTTAAAGCAATGGTCTGCGGACTATGGCCAGCAGGCCTGATGCCTGCTTTTGTAAATAAAATTTCAATGAGATAAAGGTATCCTCAAGCATGAGGTCGTGAGTTCTATTCCTGGTACAAAAAAAAAAGTATCCTCACTTATTTACATAAGCATGGAAGTGTGATGTAAGGTAATTCTAATTATCTTAGAACTATGTGTTTAACCAGCCTTGTACTAAAAGACTCCTTGTCTAATTCACTCAGCTGCTTGTGTGCTGCAACTATAGAATTGAATGCTTGAGAGGGGGACAGACTCTCTGGCCTGTGGACTCAAAGAATATTTTATATTTTGACCACCATTCCCAAAAATAAACACTAAAGAAATCCTTGTACAAATGGACCAGAAATGTGCTTATAGCAGCCCAGTGTGTAATAGCAAAAGCCCTGGAAGATGAGGGGTCAAATCCATGATCAGAACTGATATTTTAAGGCAGGGTTTGGCACACATTTTCTGTAAAGGGCCAGATATTAAATGGTAGGGGCTCTGGGTCACTTTTTTTTTTTTTTTAACAATTTTAAATTTTAAAGACCATTTTCCCCTCATGGGCTTTACAAAAGCAAGTGTGTGGTATGATTTGGCTCTCAGGTCAGATTTGATTGCCAATGCTATTATATAACATTTAAAAAATCAATGATATGCAAATTTTGTAAAACTCAAAAGTTAACCAATCTAAATAAAATTTTTGGTGACCAAATAATTTTTGAAAGAATCAGAATGACAAACATAAAGTTTAGAATGGTGATTTCCTCTGAGTGAGAAATGAGAACATGTGAATAGATCAAGCCCTATCAGTAATGTTCTAGCTCTTAAATTGTGAGGTAGTATCACGGGTATCTCTTTATGTGTTTTATAACTCACGTGTATGTTTCATACATTCTTTTTCATATATTTCAAATTGTATATAAGTAAAAAAATCATTGCACCCTGAGATGATTTAATGCAATAAAGTGATTTTATTCTTCATAGTCAGATCAATGCACTTCTCTCACATCATGTTTCTCACCACTGAGGAAACAGTCACGGAGACAACCCAGAGAAATACATGAATAAATTAACTGAGACAGACTTACATGGGCAATTATGAATCCCTTTCACATGTATAAATATTGTATAAACACATATGGCCATAAAAATTTTAAAATTTGAAATACTGCATAAAGTAATCTATTTCCTGAAGTTTAAAACAGTTCATAAGATTATATTTATATGACTCAAAAATGAAGGCTCAATGGCTGTATTGTACAGCAGGAATAGTTATAAAGTCCATTAACTGTATGTATATATTTTCTAAATATACACATTACGCAAAGAAATTATAAAGCCTCAAAACTATAGTTCACCTAAAATAAATATTGTATTGTATACAGGGTGCTAAGTAATTATGAGAAATAATGTGAATGTGATCCTTGAGTTATATAGGCTTATATCAGGTTTCTGCAAAAGTCATATAAAATTTCTCTTTCTAAGGTCTGCAGGGGAAATGCAGAATATTAATTTTCATGGTGTTCCATTCCCGTATTTCTGTAAGAATTATATGTCTGGATAAGGCAGTTACTACATACCAGCACTAATATAGTTGAAAACATTCCGTAAATTGAATGAGAATATTTCCATCCAAAAAGTGCCAAATAACAGGTCACCTCAAGTGAATGGAGGAAGGTATAATTATGGGTGCATTTAATACCTGTAATGAATTCAATTTTGAAAGCTCTCTATTGTTTATATGTCATATACTGGTTATAAATAAAGTTTAAAAGGTATAGCACAAAGAGAACATTAAAACTTCAAAGATGTTTCATATATATATATATATATGTATATATATACAGTATATATATATATATATATATATATATGCTGTATTTGTTGTGGCAGTGAAATACTATATTGTTCAGTAATACGTAATCTTAACTGCCAAGCAAAATACATTTGTCCAATCTGAAATTATGGATTTTTATTTTCTTTTCTGTTAAAATTATTTGGATTTAAGCTAGCATTTATAACTATCAAAGCCTGATGGATGATTGAATAGACTTTAGGAAAAAAGTATTCATATACTGTAAGTTAAAATATGAGTTAATGGAGAAAAAAATCACCACTCTATAATAAATTGAGGTGATAAAAAGAACATACATTAAAATTTCATGGAAAAAGTGAAGTAATACTATTTTATGTTATTCAGATAAACTGATATATTTCATGACCAATGTTTTAACTTTTTAAAAATTATAAAAATAAACTTTGGGGCAGTGTTGGAGCTCCTTGAAGAAAAATTTTTCAAAGTTTATGTGGCAATAGTATTTATGAGTTGGAACGAGCAGTGTTGTGCTGTCTTTCAAGTCACAGTAACAGCCTGTAAAATAGACCACGAATTTGCAGCCTTTTTAGTGAAGTTGTTCTAATTATCAGTTTTGTCCATCACTGCCAAGAATATCAAAGTAAACTGACTTTTCTATGTAATTACTCTTCCACTCCCTAAAAAATAAGGTCTCACAATTATATACTAAGTATATATATACTTAGTATATATATATATATATATATATATATATAGTATATACTTAGTATATATATTATATATATAAGTATACTTAGTATATATATATACTTAGTATATAATTGTGATCAGAATGTATTGATCACAAATGATGAAAAATTAAATCATCTAATCTTGGGAACCACGTCATCTATTCAAAAAATTATGTTTTTAAAACTTGATTAACATTCATTGTATTAATAAACATATTCTGTGAGTTTTATTGAACATTTTTATACCAAAATAGTGTTTTACTTCCTTAAAAGGCAGATTTCATGTTCCTCCCTGCATTTTCTAAATAAGATCATTATAATGGTTTTTTTTTTTTTTTTTTTTTTTTTTTTGTCTTTTTGAGATGGGGTCTCTCTATGTAGTCCAGGCTGGCCTTGAACTCAAGGTGATCCTCCTGCCTAAGCCTCCAGAGTGCTGGGCCTACCAGCCTGAGCCACCATGCCCGGCCATAATGGCATTCTTAAAAATCATGCAGGTCAATTTGTTTTGTTTACTTTTCACAGATATATTTGTAGTAAATACTTACACATATTTATAGTATAAATATATTAGAAATTTGTAAATTTTGAATAATATAGACATTACTAAACACCATCTGAATTTCCACCTCAAATAATAATCCCTTTTAGTATTTGTAAACAGCATGAACCAGGGTATGAGTCTAGCTCACTAGTAAATAGAAGTGTCTAAAGCAGGATGTAAAGGATATTCTTGATGCCTAAAATAACATACCAGTGATCACAAAGGAGCATCCACGAGATGCATGGATGGTAAAGAGCATTATCCAGCTGCATGGGCAGTCTGCTCACAGTGAAGAGAAATATTCCCTAACATCTTGCTACTCCAAATATGACCCACAGTCAGATTTCATCGGCATTACTGAGGAGCCTGCCAGGAATTCAGGACATCACATTCCACATCATGCATACAATGAGAATCTGCAGCTTATCCGTATTCTCCTGATTCGCATGCACCACCCTGCATGCCCTGCACGCCTCATACAGCAGAGAGAGTCGATGACTCCGAGCTGAGGTGTTGGTGAGGTAAGCACAGCACCTACAACCTGCAATACTTTAGAAGGACCGTGGAAGTGTTTTAATTTTTTAAATCAGAAATCAAAAATAAACTTTTAGGTAGAGGAAAAATTCTAATATATGACATTAATATATATTTGCTTTTTACTAGTACAAGTCTAGAATGAAATTCTTACTGTAGTCTTTATGTAGAACAAGGCCTAGGAAGGCAAGGTTCCTAGTTCTCTGCAAAAGTCATGATGCAGCCTTACGATGATAACAAAACAACCTCTAAAATAAAAGAAATCTTGGAGATTTCAGTAAGAAGATATCCCTTTGTTTAAATCTCTGCCCTTAACTGTTGAATCTATTTTTCAGAAAGAATTATAGATTATATCAAAAAGATCTTAATAGAAATCAATTATTTGTATAGTTAACATACATGTTAATGTTCATAAATGCACATTTAAAAGGAAACCTGCTGTATTTTTATAACCTCTGATTCTAAATGAGCATCATTTTAGAGATATTTTCTCTTGTCAATGGACATTTCTTTAAATGTTTGATTTACAGCTGGTGTGGTGGCACAGGCCTCTAATCCCAACACTCAGGAGGCTGAAGCAGGAGGATTGCTGCAGGTTTGAGCCCAGCCCAGGCCACATAGTGAGTTTAAGGCCAGCCTGAGCTACATAGTAAGACCCTGCCTCAAAAAAAAAAAAATGTGAATTTAATATATGTATTCTGTCTAATAAATTAAATATTTCCTGTGAATTTTTTGAACACCGTTTCCTCTTGTTATCACTGTATATCATAATGTGATAAATAAATACTTGTATTAAATTTATGATTATTTCCTTCAAAGAAATTTCTAAAGTGAATTTATTTGTACATTGAGTACTTACTTTGCTTTAAACTTGTTTATCTGTTGCTCACTTTTAAATTTTCGATAGTCTCAAACTTCTGGAAATGTGCAGGAATCGTACAGGAATACCCTGAACCCTCCGCCTAGATTCATCTCTTGGCCCTGGGCCCCTCCTGGTCTGGACTCTGTGTCCCTTCACCTCTCATCTTTTCCTCTTCGGCACCCCTCCCTCTGTCTCTAACTTTCTCTTTTTTCTGTCTCTCCCCAAAACCATCTGAGAGTTAGTTGACAAAAATCTGCCCCATTACCATATGCATTTCAGTGTGCTTTTCCTAAGAGAAGGTTTGTTTTCTTACCTGACCAAAAACGGTGGTAACACTGTTCCACACTCTATATTTTAATGTCATCAACTGCCGTAGTGATATTCCTTCCAGTGTCTGACTCAATCTCCTGCCTCCCTACCCAGAATCAAAGGGTTTACATTGCATTTCCTGTTACTCGTTCACTTTTAATCTGGAATAGTTGAACTTCTCACTCTTATTCTTGATATTTTTAAGTTTTTTTGATATTTATTACCAAATTAGCCATCCAAATACATTGTTTTATATGGAGAAAACCAACATAAAAGAATACATATTTCTTGCAAATGAAAACATCACAGGGATTCCGTTTTACCCCAGCAAAAATGACTATTGTCAAGGACTCAAAGAAACAACAAATACTGGAGAGGCTGTAGGGAAAAAGGAATCATGCATTGTTGGTGAGAATGTAAACTAGTTCCTCCATGGAAATGAATATGAATATTTCTCAAAAAACTATAAATAGAAATTACTTTTGACCCAGCTGTACCTCTTCTTAGTATATTCCCCGAAGAGTTAAAGTTTATCATATTAGAGTGATACATGCATACCCATGTTTATAGCAACAAAATTCTCAATAGTTAAATCATGAATGTGGCCTGTATGTCCATCAACAGATGAGTGAATGGATAAAGAAAACATGGTACATATACACAATGGAATTCTACTCGGCCATAAAGAAGGATAAATTTGAGAGACTTTAGGAAAATGAATGGAGCTTGACATATAATACTAAGTAAAATAAACCAGACACAAATGATTAAACAGCTCATGATTTCTATAATATGAAAGACTTAAAATATAAATAATTTAAAAAGCAAGGTAAAAGAGATATAGTAAGAAACAGGGAGGTAACCTCTGTAGTGATGGGAAGGCAATCTGGGGAAGGCGGCAGAGGGGAGGCCGAGACAGTAGACTAAAAATGACCAAGACGCCCTATGTAAATGGATCAGTCCCCCACGCTGAATGTAATCACTATGTATCACAAACATACATCAATAAGAATAATGTAAAAGAAAGAAGATCCATTTCTTCCTGTCTTTATAACATTCAAATTAATGTTCTATCTTTCAAATGTTTTTCCTTAAATAATATTTCTAGATTAGAAATTGGGCTGAATTTTTTTTATATGTGTAACTAACTTTCTTCTCTTTCCTAATTTATTAATTGCTCATGATTTTGCTTATCTTCTGTCAGGGCATTTGTTCTGACTTTATTAAATTATGAATATATTTTATTCTTTATATAATAAAATGTTAATATTTTGCCTAAAAGTATTTTTGCCTAGATTGTTTATATTGCTTGATAAATAGAAGCATTTTATTTTTATGTAGTGATATATAATCCTAATTTCTTTTCATAAATTTTGCCTTTAGAATTGAGCTTGACAAAACTTTGACTACTCTATAGTATCTAAACATCCTTCTAAGTATAATCTATTTTACAATTTCTTTCACAAATACTTTTGAACATTGTGAAATCTATTTTGGTATCTAGTCTATACTTCCTTAAAAAAACCTATTCTTTTCTTTTTGTGTGTGTGTGCACCGGGGGTCGACCTCAGGACCTCACGCACCAGCAGGTGCCCGTGACACTGAGCGATATCACCGGCCCTTTTTTCGTATGTGGGTTTCGGGAGTCGAACTCAGGACCTCGTGCTTGCCAGGCAGGCGCTTATGCCGCTGAGCTATCTCACCGGCCCCAAAAAAACCTATTCTATTTTTCCACTGATTTGGAATGCCAACTTAAATTGTTTTACTGATATTATACATAATACTAAACAAAGTAAATTTATATTCACATTCAATGTTTTAAAAGAAGTAGATATAATAGAATTTTTTTTCTTTATGCGGGTACCGGAAGTCGAACTCGGGACCTCGTGTTTGCCAGGCAAGCGCTTATGCCGCTGAGCTGTATCACCAGCCCAATAGAATTTTAAAATAGAAGAAATCTTAAAAGTCATAAGGAATAACACATTAATGGAAATATGTATATAAAACATATATATTTAAAAGAAAATATATACTGGTGAGATGATTCAAAACGTAATAATTATTTCTTTCTGAAGTGAATTTGTTCATTTTTATTTTTGTCTGGTTTTGTTTTGGACTTACTATTTCAAGTTAGGACCTCACACATAAAATTTTCATAATATTTATGAGAAGCTGAAGAATATCTTAATGATTAAAGATATACAGGAGATTTTTCTTTTTTGCTTCTTTATATTTCAAATGGACCATACAGAAATTAGCTTGTTTATATATATATATATATATATATATATATATATATATATATATATACACACATACATATTTTGTGTGTGTGTGTGTGGGTACCGGGGGTCAAACTCAGGACCTCAGGCGCCAGCAGGCACCTGTGCTGCTGAGCAATATCACCGGCCCTTTTGTCATATGTGGGTTCTGGGAGTTGAACTCAGGACCTCACACTTGCCAGGCAGGCGCTTATGCCACTGAGCTATCTCACCGGCCCCCTTGTTTACCTTAAGTTCATTTATAACTTCAAATTCGAAAGGTTGAACTGTCCGTACCAAAGAGGAGAAATTCTCTAGTATCCATTAGGAAAACATATTATTAGAATGCAGTCTACTACTCATGTACTCTTCATATTACATAAGATGGCAATTCATTTTCAAACATACATTTTAGAAATTCAATGAATTTTAAGTATTCAATGAAAGTAGCATGTAAGCTTATTTAAATGTCTGTAAAACAGAAAGCACTCTATATTCAGTGACAAGTAGTTAAAATTGTTTTGGAAACACTTTAAAATTAATTGTTAAAAAGAGAATTTATCAATTTAAATTACTTCACCATCAATGTTATCATTTAATGCATCTCTTGGCAAGTATTATACTCTAAGGAATAGCATGAATATCCTCATCAAATCTAGAAGGATCCTAACTGGGAGGAGGATGGACTGATGCTTGCATTTCCATGTGGGCCTGGGCCCAGAGAAAAGTGAGTGGGAAAAACCATGAAAATGCTCCCAGGCTCTGTGCCTGGGGGTAGATCTAATGTGTGGCCATCATCCTCTACAATAGCGAAATTTTCCTTCATTAACCTGGGGTTTTCTTTTTCTTTTATTTTCTTGGTTTTTCTTTGGTGTTTTCTAATTTTTAGGAAAGCTAGACTTTTAAAATATATTAATGCAAATAATAGCACAAAAATTTATTATCAATAAAATAAGAGAAACTAGTATAAATAAAACAAATTACCAGTATTAAATATGGTTATTCTCTTATTATTTTGTTATGAAATTTTGTTTTTTTCATAAAATAAAAATCATAAATAAAATATTTTTAAAAATCTGTATGCATTGTTTACTTCTTAGATTATTAGTTTAAATCCATGATTAATAAATCATATGAAGAACTAACTATGGTCAAAATGTGTGGTAAATTAGGGATTGATCAAATTTTTAAGTTCTTAATGATGTAGAAGAAGGAAAAGAATCTTTAACATGTATATTTTCAAAACACTGTACTATTCTAAGATTTTTTTTTTTTGTACAGGAACTCAAACTCAGGACCTTCCACTTGCCAGGCAGGCGCTGTGCCACTGAGCTGTATCCCCAGCCCTATTCTAAGCATTTTATAATCATTATTTTATTTAATCCTCCAAACCATCTTCTGAGGTATTGACTAGCTTAGTGTCTCTGGAACTGATGAAAAAACTGAAGTAAGGGTTCAATATTCATTATAATTTTGAAAACTGATGGAAAATTGGCTGAAATAACTATTTCCCAGACTTGGGAAATGTAGCTATTGAATATAACTGTACTTTTTAAAAATTTTTATTTTAAAGAGAAAAAAAAATTTCAAAACAAGATACTAGGGGAGTAACAATGATTAAAATATCACGTATTGTTATCTTTAAATTAGTTACTCAGAGTACAAGATACAGGCATTTAATTGTCGAAATAATATTAGCACAAACTTTTCTTTTCAATGAACTAAGAGAAATTAGTAGTTAACTATCTTAACTATCTCATATATATATATTTTTTTTCGTTTTTCCCTTCCTTCTTTTCTCTTTCCCCCATCCCAGTTTCACTTTCTTTTTGAACAGTTTCTTCCTATTTCACAATATCTATTGTACATTTGGATCTTATTTACACATGTGTGTCTGGTTTATTTCACTTATGAGTATGGTCTCGAGTTGCATCCATTTACCTATAAAAGTCTCCCGTTTATCCTTCTTTATGGCTGAGTAGTACTCCATTGTATAAAAATACCATATCTTTTTTACCCATTCCTTGGTTGCTGGGCATTTGGGTTGTTTCCAAGATCTAGCTATTACAAATTGTGTTCCTATAAACATGGGTGCACATATATTGCTGTGGTACAATGTTTTTAATTCTTCTAGGAAGATGCCAATAAGGGGAATAGCTAGGTCAAATGGGACCTGTAATTCTAGATTTTTAAGGAATCTCCACATTGATTTCCACAGTGGTTGCACCAGTCTATACTCCCACCAACAGTGGAGAAGCGTTCCTTTTTCCCCACAGCCCCTCCAGCATTTGTTATTTGTTGATTTCTTGATAATACCATTATTTCTGTTGTGAGATGGAATCTCAGTATTGTTTTAATTTGCATCACTCAAATCACCAGTGATGTTGAACTTTTTTCCTATATTTATTTGCTGATGTATTTCTTCATCTGAGAAGTGTGTATTCATCTCGGATGCCCATTTTTGGATTGGATCTTTAAATTTGGAAAGTCTGATTTTTTGAGTTCTTTATATGTTCTTGATAGTAACCCTTTGTCTGAGGAACAGGTGGCAAACATTTTTTCCCACATTGTGGGTTGTCTCTTGAGTCTGTTGGTGGTTTCTCTTGCTGTGCAAAAGCTTTTTAATAAGATGAGGTCCTAGTTGTTGATTCTTTGTGATAGCTCCTATGTGATCGGGGTTTTATTCATAAAGTCTTTGCCTACACCAATGTCTTCAAGAGCTTTACCTCTTCTATCTTCCAACAGATTTAATGTTTCTGTTTTAATCTTTGATCCATTTCAAATTTAGTTTTGTGCATGGTGAAAGATATGGGTCCAATTTTAATCTTTGCCATGTGCAAAGCCGGTTTTTCCAGCACCATTTATTAAAGAGGCTATCTTTCTTCCAGTGAATGTGTTTGGTACCTTTGTCAAAGATAAGGTGACTGAGTATGTCTGGATTTGTGTCTGTATTTTCTGATCTGTTCCATAGATCCTCAGGTCTGTTACTTTGCCAGTATCATGCTGTTTTTATCACAGTAGATTTATAGTATAATTTCAAGTCAGGGATTGTGATGCCCCCTGCGTTGCCTTTGTTGCCCAGAATTGCCTTTGCTATTATTCTAAGTGTCTTCTGGTTCCAAATGAATTTTAGGATTGTTTTCTCTAATTCTGTAAGAGATACTGTTGGAATTTTAATCAGAATTGCATTAAATCTGTGTAAATCTGTGAAAGTATGGCCATTTTCATGATATTGTTTCTTCCTACCCAAGAGCAAGGGATATCTTTCCATTTTCTGATATAATCTTCAATCTACTTTTTCAGAGTACTGTAGTTTTCAATGTAGAGGTCTTTTACATCCTTCATTAGATTGATTCCTAGGTATTTCATTTTTTTGGATGCTATTGTGAAAGTTGTTGTTTCCCTAATTTCTCTCTCAGTGAGCTTTTTATTCATGTACAGGAGGGCTATTGATTTTTGAGTGTTGACTTTGTATCCAGCTACACTACTGAATTTGCTTATTATATCTTGCAGTTTTTTAGTGGGGTTTTTGAGTCATCTATGTAGAATATCATGTCATCTGTAAATAATGATAATTTAACTTCTTCCTTTCCTATTGTAATTGTTTTTATTTCTTTCTCTTGTCTAATTGCTCTGGCTAAAGTTTCCAGGACTATGAATAAGAGTGGAGACAGTGGACATCCTTGTCATGTTCCTGATTTTAGAGTGAAAGCTTTCAGTTTTTGTCCATTTAGTATGATGTTGGCTGTTGTTTTGTCACAGATGGCTTTTATGAGATTGTGATAAAGACTTTTCCCATTTTCTCTAGTTGTTTTTATCATGAATGGGTGCTGGGATTTTTCAAAAGCTTTTTCTGCATCTATTGAGATGATCATATGATTTTTGTCCTTGGCTCTGTCAATATGGCACATCACATTTATTGATTTACGTATGCTGAACCATCCTTGCATCCCTGGGATAAATCTAAGTTGGTCATAGTGTATAACCTTCTCAATGATTTGCTGCATTCTGTCTGTCAGTATCTTACTGAGGATTTTTGCATCTATGTTCATTAGGGAGATTGGCCTGTAGTTCTCTTTATTGTTGGGTCCTTCCCTGGTTTTGCTATCATGGTAATGCTTGCTTCCAGGAATGAATTTGGGAGTACTGCTTCCCCTTCAATTTCAGTTTTTAATTACATCTTCAATTTAATTTATTGATATTGGTTTATATCTTCTTGATTCAGTTTTGGTAATTCATATGTATCTAGGAATCTGTATATTTCCACTGCATTTTCCATCTTGTTAGAATACAAGTTCTCAAAGTAGGTATAGATGGTCTGGATTTCTGCTGAGTCTGTTGTGATTTCACTCTTTTCATTCCTAATTGCATGGATATGAGTCTTTCCTTTTTTTTTTTTTTTTTTTTTTGATAAGGTTGGCTATGGGTGTATTGATTTTATTTAATCTTTCAAAGAATCATCTCTTTGTTTCATTGATTTTTTATACTGTTTTCTTGGTCTCCAATGCATTAATTTCTGCTCTAATCTTTATAATTTCCTCCCTCATATGAGCTTTGGGCTTAGTCTGCTCTTTTTTTTCTAGAAGTTTGAGATTCAACATTAAGTTGTTTATTTGCACTTGCTATTTTCCTGATATAGGTATTCACTGCTATAAATTTCCCTCTTAGGACTGCTTTCATTGTGTCCCATAAGTTCCAGTATGTTGTAATGTCATTATCATTTAATTATAGAAACTGTGTAATTTCAACAACCCATTGGTTGTTCAGGAGGGTATTATTTAATTTCCTTATGTTTATGAAGTTCTTGCGGTGTCTTTTGCCATTGATTTCCAATTTCATTGCACTTTGTTCTTAAAATATACATGGGATAATTTCAGTTCCTTTGCATTTACTTAAGCATATAATATGAGACAGTATGTGGTCTATTTTGGAGAACGTGTGTGGCAGAGAAGTATTCTGATGTTGTGGGGTGGAACACTCTGTAGACATATATTAAATCCATTAGTTCAAAAGTTTGGTTCAGTTCTAATGTTTCATTGTTGATTTTTTGTCTAGTTGATCTGTCTTTTTGTGACAGTGGGGTATTAAGATCCCCAAATACTATTGTATCAGTGCTTATTTGATTTTTCATGTCCATTAATATTTGTTCTATATAGTTGGGTGCACTGATTTTTGTTGCATATATATTTATGATTGTTATCTATTGCTCTTCGATTGTTCCCTTTACAAGGATATAGTGACCTTCTTTGTCTCTATTAATCAGTTTTGGCTTGAAATTCACTTTGTCTGCAAATAGAATAGCTACCCCTGCTTTTTTATAGGTTCCTGTTGCTTGGAGTATTGTTGTTCATCCTTTGACTTTCAGTCTGTGAATTTCATTTTGAATTAATTGTGTTTCTTGTATGCAGCATATTGTTGGATCTTGCTTCTTGATCCATTCTGCCAGTCTGTATCTTTTGATTGGTAAATTGAGACCATGAACATTAATGGTTATAACTGATATATATTGACTTATCCTTCTCATGTTATTTTCCTGTTGTTGGCTTCCCCTCTTTTTTTCCCTTCCCTCTGTTTAATTGTTTGCCTGGCCTGGTGGATTCTTTCTATTGGGGTTCATGGAGTAGTAGTCCTTTTTATCTCTTTCTAGAATGTCCTTCAAAATATTTTGGAATGCTGGTTTGGTGGTCATAGATTTCCTCAGGTTTTTTTTTTTTTTTTTTTTTCATGGAAGTATCTTATTTCTCCACCAGATTTGAAAGCAGTTTTGTGGGATACATCAATCTGGGTTGAAGGTTGTTTTCCTTTATAGCTTGAAATACTTCACTCCAAGCTCTTCTTGACTTGAGGGTTTGTGCTGAAAAGTCAGCTGTGATTCCGATGGGCTTTCCTTTATAGGTGATTTGTTTCTATTCCCTCACAGCTTTTAGTATTCTATTCTTGTGTTGAACTTCTGGAATGTTGACTATGATATGCCTGGCTGTAGATTTTTTTTGATCACGGCTAATTGGAGTTCTATATGCCTCACTTATCTGTATATCAAATTCTTTTTCCCTACCAGGGAAATTTTCTGTCATGATGTCTGTGAACAGTTTATAACATTTGTGCTATCTCTTGCTTTTTCATTACCTCCAATCAATCTTACGTTATGCTTCTTTGCATCACCTAGCAGCTGCTGGATTGATTTCTTATGGTCCCTTGCTATTTTTAAGAAATCTTTCTTTTCATGATTGCTAACTGCAAGCCTGTATTTTATATCTGAGATTCTGCCTCACATTGACTCATTCTCCTATGGATACTTTCAATGGAATTTTTATTCTCCTGGACATCTGCTTGAATCTGTCTTATGGATTCCATTTCTTTCCTATGCTGAGCATTCATGACTTCCATAATTTTCTTAAGCTTCTCTATTTTTTTTCTGTATCTGCTGTAGAGTCTCTAAGCATGGTCTTCATTGTGGACATATCTCTACAGTTATCTGAGAAATTATTTCTGATTTGATTTATTCTAGAGCCTCATTCAATTGTTTTGTTGTTACCACTTCAGAGATGCCAGGTGGGTGGCTTTCAGATTGTCCGACCTCATTGCCCCGTGGGTTTGCCTTTGGAGAACTGGATTTCTGGGGTTGTATCTTGTTTAAGGGCCTTTCGTTTTGTTTTCTTTTCTTTCTTTTTTTTTTTTTTTTTTAATTTAAGTCCTTGGTTGATGCTTATAAATTGCCTATGGTGAGTTGCTTTATTGCTAGTATTTAGAAACTTTAGGAAATGACTACTTCTTCGAGATGTCTTCCAGGTGTAGCTGGTTTTTGGGTTTGAAGTCTGTTGCAAGATCCTACCTTTTCAATTTGTTGGGGATAAGAAGTTCCTGCCTGCCTAGCCCAGCCTTTGGTTCTTTGGCACTGTGCCATAGTATTTTCTGAGACCTTTAGTCAATCTTAGTCTTGGAATACCAGGAAGAACAGCTGGTTAGAACAATTATGTCACTTTTGGCTAAAGTGGTACCATCAGCAATAACAATATCATCAAACACAGCCTAGAAAATGACAAATTGAGGTAACCATTAATTTGCCACCTTTAACCGTATGAACTTGATTTGTGGTTGTATAACAAAATCTAAAACAAACCAGAAAATTATATGGAGTATGTAAGTCCTTAATATGTCAATTTTATCCTCAGGATTTAAAATTTAAAAGGGGTTAGGGAAAAAATAGAGAAGTAGAAGAAGAAGAGATTAGAAATAAGGCTGGAGGACAAAGGGGGATCATGCTAACTTTGGGAAACTGGTACCGAAGACTGGAGGGAAAGAGAGGAGAAAGAGATAAAAGGAAGAATATAGCAGAACAACAACCACAAAGAGACTAGAAACCATGTTCACACTCACATACAAACTAGATCAACAATGAAGGAGGAAAAAAAAAACACAACCACCACCACAACAACAACAAAAAACAAACAAGGGGAGGGGAGTCCACTTCCAGGTTTGTCTCTGCCGTCACTGGTGGACAACGTGTGGAGACAGAGTCCAGGTCTGTGTTGATTTATCCCAGCAAGCCAGCAGTAGCTTTATGGTGGGGTAGTAGATAATCTCAGCAAGCCTCCACCTTTATTTCCCCTGAAGTTCAGTCTGTATTCTAGCCATAGGGGCCAAGACCAGACCCATTCAGCCTGCAGCAGTCAGTGCACCTCCCTGGTGGTCCTGAACCCAGCTGGGAGCTGCTAGATGGAGCCTGTAGCTGCTCTGAGTTCTGAGCTCAGCCAGCCCCTCTCCAAGATGGCTCCCAGCCAATCGCTCCCTCCCACGGAATGACCAAGCCCTCGGCACTCACCCCAGCTAGTGCAGACCTTCACATCCACTGCTCCCCTCCACTGCTGCATCTCTCCATGGAGGCCTCTGGGGTCACCAGCAGTCACCGTGTGTCTGCAGGTTTGAACCAATCTTCTTGCACAGTGAGTCCCGACTCAGGGAGAAAGCATCGTGGCTACCTCTTTCTTCTTCCTTGAAGTTTCTCTCTTTATTCTCTCCATGGGCTTCAATTCTTGCTTCAGATCCTTCCTGGGTCCAGGGAACCCACTTTCCTCCTTCTCGCCTTCCTTGTGTTACTATATTCCAGCATGTGGACAGCAATACTCAGAGAGGCTCTTTCTCTGCTGCTTAGCACTCCGCCATCTTGGTGCTCCTCCTGTAATTGTACTTATTAAAAAATGTCTCAGTATCATAAATGCTTCAGTTTTTAGAAACATAATTCATCATTATATTAAAGTTTTGGCAGGCAAAGGACTAACTCTGGACTTTTATTTTGTTTTACTTTTGTTTTGATTTTGGTTTTGACTTCTAGTCCTGATTAATGATACTCTGTGCTCCTGGTCCTGCCCCTATATCAATCATTCTTTTTCCATCTATGTGTTAATAAAATAGACTTAGCCATAGAGGAAAGAACATTATGTTTGAAATCACAAAAAAATTAATTCTGGCTTTTTTGCTTAATGTACAGTTATTATTGAGGCTGTGTGGTCTTGGATGAGTTACTGGTCCTTTCTAAATCTCAGACATATTTTATTTGATCTATGTGGTCCAGAACTCTCAGCTGAAAATTTGCTTGAAGGAGAGAACACTTTTGAAGAATCTAAATAATTGAAGAACCTAAGTACTAATGATCATGTTAATCTAAATGAGCCAGTTTTGAAAGGGTAGGTGGGGAAGAAGATTGCACAGAGCCTGGAGTGTGGAGGTGAGGGGAGGAGTCCCAGTGCACTGTGAGGGATAGAAATTGTAGAGTGAGACTGCTTCCAAGTAAAGGCTTGGAACAATAGTCTGAATTGGACAGCTCTTCACCTACGCTGTACTGCTGTTAGCCACATTCACTCTATCACATCCTAGCCAGCAGTGTAAGATGTTCTGTTTCCAGAGACCTCACCTATCTTCACTAAACTAAAAGCAAGGGTTGTGGCTGATTGTTTAACAAAAAAAAAGGAAAGATTCTAAATTTGAAATAGTCATTACATTAATATCAAATGGCCTAAACTTACAGGCTTCCCAGGTTCCTGTGAAAGCCATGGAATGTGTATATTTTACTAGGAGAATCACAACGTTTGGGCTTTTTAAGCAGTCCACTTACTATAATTAAATTACCTAAAAAATAAATAAATTTCCTTAAGAATTGAATAGTTAAGAAAACAAAAGTTTCATATAGAACAAGTAGGAAACAACAGACTTCAATGAGGTTAAGAGAGCCAGCAACGTTACACCTTGGTCATTTTATCTCTCACTGAGAATTTCATATAATTCCCTTTTGATTAAGGCTCAGGGTATGAAAGCTAATAAGTGTGCGGATGTTGGGAAAGGAAAAGGGGAAATGAAAAGAACAAACATTAGCTGACCACCTTGTATGGGTTGAGCCTAGGAACTATGACAATCTGTATACAACCTCCCAGCAATCTATAAAGGAGGTGGTCTTGTCTACTTCAGAAGTGAAGAAAATAAATCTCATAGTCAGGTTAAACAACTTGTAAGTTCACCCTGATGCTAAGTAGTTAACACAGGTTTCAAATTTGGATCTTTCCTACTTTGTTTATATAAAATGACATTATCCTTTATCCCCTTACTTCAAATCGTTCATCAAATAGTTTAGCTACCTAGAAAATCTAGGTAAGAAGAGTCATAGAGAAGATAGATTTTGGTCATTATTGGATAAAAAGAAAAGAGAGGAGGACATCAGTGAGTTACTACTAAGCATTGGAAGGAGAAAGGAATGGAAACTGTGACAGATAAATGTTGTCTCTATCATGACACAATAAACTATATAGACATGAGCTAAGTGAAAGTGGGATAAAAGCAACAGATGTGAAAACATCTAGAAGCAGCCTGTCAAGTAGACTCTTCTCAAATATTACTGTCATGCTCTGAGAAAATTTTTGTCTGACTCTAATGACACTCTGTGTCCCTGGTCCTGCCTCTGTATCAGTCATTCTTTCCCCATCTATTTTTGTTTTGTTTTCCTTTGGTTTTTGGTTTTTTTTTTTTGGTACCAGGAATCGAACTCAGGTCTTCATGCTTACCAAGCAGGCACTGTGCCGCTGAGCCATATCCCTGGACCCCCATCTATGTTTTAATAAAATAGGATTAGTTATGGAGGAAAGAATATGGTATTTGGGGGTCACGAAAAGCTAACTCTAGCTCTTTTGTTTAATGCATGGTATTTATTGAGGTTTTGTGGCTTTGGATAAGTTACTGGATGTCTGTGAATCTCAGACATATTTTTATTTGATCTACAGGGCACACAGATCATTGATTGTAAATCCATGCATTTTCTGTACATGCCCATCTCCTCTTTGGTACTAGAACAGTGGTGTTCAATCTGATGTGTGTCAGATTCACCTAGAACCTTTTTAAAAAAATATATATGGCTCTGTCCTACTCTAGATTTACTGGACAATGCAAAACCTTCCAGATGATTACTGACCAATAAAAGTACAAGATGAACAATATATGTCATTTAAATTTGACAGCTACTACATGGAAGTTAAAATAAACAAGTGAAATTAATTTTAATATATTTAACCTAGTGTATGTTATCTGTTAATACACAGAAGTGTTTATAAATAATATTTTACATCTTTTTTCTTTGTTTTTTGGTGCTCAGTCTTTTAAATCCATTTCCATTCAGACTAGCGATATCTGAAGAACTCATAGTCAAATGGTGTTATGGTTTATATCTAGATGTCCCCTGAAGCCCCATGCGATCACAAGCGGGACCTGTGGAAGACGATTGCATTATAGGGCATTACAGTCCCATTGCTGTTAGAAGGCAGGGCCAGTCACTATGGAACCTTCTGTGCTGTCCCCTTAGGGACTCTACTTCCTGAATGTCATGCTGGGAGCGGCTTTCCTCCACTAGTCCCTCCCATCACACTGCTTCCGCCTGGAGCCAGCTGACTATTCAAGGACTGACACATGAGCCAAAATAAACCTCTCCTCCTTTGATTTGTCCCTTCAATGAGAAAGTGATTAAGTCAAATGGCCAGTATTTCCCATCTGACAATACAATACTGAATCTCTGCCCTACTCTGACATGACTCTGGGGAAGGGACTACTGTTTTAAACCAAGCACTGTAAAGATGAATCTCCTTTCTTTAAAAAATATACTATAGTGCCCTATTTCTCTGAGCACCCACACTCCACTCTTAAGTGCATCCTATATCAACCTCTAATAAATCCTTCTCCTGTCTCTTTACCAAAGAAAAATACTATAATTTTTCTGGGATGGCAAGACACCCAATTCAACCTTGGCTCATTCGTACTATACTTGAACCATGAGTGCACTGGTATAAATGACTAAAACCTTATAACTCATAGAAATACAGTAGGTGTCCTAGCCACTTTCCTGTCCCTGAGATGCAATACCCAATTCCCTTGATTTAAACAGAAAAGGTTTATTTGGGTTTCAGTCCATGCTAGGCCAGCTCAAATGCAGAAGTGGCATGGGAAGACCCTGAGGAGAGGTGCTTATGTCATGGTGGCCAGGCAACAGAGAGAGAAGCGAGGAGTCTGTGGAGGGGGAGACAGACTTCCAGATTGCACCCCTACTGACCCCGGTCCTCCAACAATACCCCACCTCCCAAAGGCAAGTCAGTTTCCAAGCACATTAGACTTTGAGAGGGAGCATTTCAGATTAAAACAACCTTAGGTTACTAACTTAATAACTTAATTCTAGATATTTTTCTATGATCATTTTTTTTTCTTTATACAAGTTCATTTTCTTTCAAAACTATCTTTCTTACAGGATAAAGAATTGAATTAAACTATTGTTGAACTGGTAAAATTATTGTGATTCTAGTCTTGAAATAGTAGACGGTGCCCATCATATATTGTGCTTTATAAACTGAGAAGACTGTATCACATTTTGTCAGGTTAATTACCAAGTCCATTTAAAAGAATTCCCTGGCAATTGTAGAGCTTGAACCTTTACTGGATAGAATTGTCTTTACATAAACAGCACATGAAATAAACTGTGCTGTTCTTGTGTCTCAGTTCAATTTTTTAAAAATATTGCTGGGGATAAATACATGTGAGCAAACATGGTTTGCTGCTCAATTGTTCAAAAATATATTCATGTAAACAAATGTTGGGGTAATCATTAATGCTAAAAATACGTGAAGTTGCAGTGACTCTGCATTTGAAGTCTCGTATGTGTCATTTGTTTTATTCATGATAAACAGATCATTTAGTTGGAAAAATCCCATCTGCTTAGATATATCTCTTATTATTTATGAGAACCATGTTTAGGAATGCAGGCGGCACATGTGCATAATTAATCCTGAAGAGAATTAGACATTGTTTGATTCACAGCTGAATGCAATTAGCATTAGGAAGTTTACATATGTTGGCAATAACACAGATTAGCAACTAAAGTGCTTGTTAAAAAATTTAACCTGAGGCTGCTAGAGCAGACCTCTCTTAATGATGCTTTAAATGTTGTTGATGAAGTAATAATCAATTTTGTTTTATAAATAGTAAATCAAGAATTTAGGTCTAATTAACAGTACTACAGATCACTTCACTTACATATCAGATGTACTTGTGATGTGTGCTATGAACTTTCTTTGAGTCTTGTGTGCAAACAGTCGTTATGGGGAAGACATAATCCTTTCTAGAAAAGAAAAGAAATCATTGCCCAGCTAGAGAAGAGGGAGATGTCTACCTTTCAGAAGGACTCACATAGAGGTGTTTGGCATGAGAGTTCTTTGTCTCTGCTGCTTTTAATTGCAGCAGAGAGAAACAATACTCTCTCTTTCATAAGCAGAGCCATTAGCCAGCTTTACAGACTGTGAAACGGAGTCATCTAATGGAGAGGGAGGAGAGAATGGAAATGAGGAAAATGAGGCCAAAAGTAAAATTGAGCTGTAATTGTTTGCACTTCAACTTTGAGAAGTTCACCATTAATTAAAATGTTTCTGCACCACTCACCACCAGAATGGCAAGAAGGAGGCAAGGCTGCACAAGAGGCAGCCCTGGAGCCTTCCAGAAAGCAAGGGAGGTCTTTTATAAGGGAACATTTCTAGTGCACACAACTGGCGGAGTCAAGAGGATGCAGTCATGCACACTCTCATGTGACACGAGACCCACAGCCCTTATTTGTGGTTTCGACTTTTTCTGTGCCTCATTATAAACTAGTAGTATATATTTTCAGAATGCATAGGAATATGGACACAATTATTTCAGCAAATAATTACCATATTTTAAGAGTCGAACTCTTACTTTCTTTTCATGGTTTAGCATGTCTTTCACAATGATGACTCTTTCAGTTAGCAACATTTCTTTTGGTACATAAAATAAGGGTAATAACAATTTACATTCAATTTTTCATCATTTATTATTATTGAATAATGTTGATTATTAACCGAAAAGTACTAAAGATTATTACATATTGTTCAATTATTATTAGATATTATTCAATTACCATAAATTCCTCTTCAGTGCCAGGTACTATACTAGGGGTGAGGAATAAATGAGACGATACAATGTAGTATGGTTATAGAAGGCTGTGTACAAAGCGCATACTTGCACTTGAAATTGCAGAATGCTAGCTTCATCTGTGGCTTGACTTGGACATGGACATGAAATTTTACTACACTTATAAACAATCATCGTTATAATGACTCTTCGTGGAGACAGGCAACTGTAGCTGATGAATGTAGAACATAAGCTCTGTGCAGGCAGAGGTCTTGTTTATTTATTTGTTTTCTTGTTGGTTTTCTGCCGGCTCCCAGTATTGAGATCCGTGGCTGGCATATGGCAGTCACTCAGTAACTACTTGTTGAATAAAGATGAAACCAGGCCAGGTGTCAGCAATCTGGTTTGCTGCCTATTAGCTATGCTCTATGAGTTAAGACAGTTTTCACATTTGTAAAGGACAGAAAATAATCAGAAAAAGGATATCATTCCACGACATACTAAAATTTAATAATACTCTAATTCCAATGTCTATAAATAAAGTTTGTTAGCGTACACCCACATTCATTCATTTACTTTCTGTCTCTGGCTGTTTTTGCACTACAACTACAGAGTTGAGTATTTCTACCTTAGAGCGCACAGAGGCTGAAATATTTACTACCTGGCCATTTGAAAAACCAAACTGCTGAATGCTAGACTATACTGTTGCAGTAAGAGAGATCAGCTGTCAGCAGATTACACACAGCTCAGGTATCCTTCGCCCTCGTCAGCCCTTCACTGCATTTATAACCTGTTCCTTTCCCCCAAAACCACGAAAATTGTGTATCATCTCTGGTAACATAGCTGATGATTTAGAAGCTGAATCCTATTGTGAAGCTCCCCACAATTGTCCCTTGACCCACATAAAATTAAATTAATTTTGGCTCTCCCAATAGAAATGCATAAGCTAAGTTGTATATATTAAATCTTAATGATAATACCTTCTGGTATATGATCAAATTTGGTACAACTTTAATCCATATGGCTTCTATCCAAGAAAGCCCATCAGAGAAAGAAAGTACCAGCTGAAATTCATTATAAAAATACTTGATGTGTTATGTGGTCCTGAGATGTGAACCTATGGTGTATTATGCTTTTAATTAAAGTTTATCAGTTTGAAAGATCCTCTCCACATTCCCATCTGCTATTTGCCAGCTGTTTTCATTTGTCCACTAGTAATACAGTAACTACAAAAGAATCACACAGTGGAGACCCACTGACAGAGAGGAAGCCAAGCCAGTCTGAGGGTGTCTGAGACCACAGCAATGATGCAGATGAACCAGCAGTTCTACTGTGATTACCTTGGATCCTAGTACAGTTGCTAGCAGTAAATCGGAAGCAGCATTCAAAAGGAAGGAATATTCGAGTGCACAGAGAAAGCCAATGTCTTACTTTTAATGCTCTGACCATCCTCCCCCCATCTTCTCTTAACAGTAGAGCCTCCTGGAAATAAGGGTTAATTTTTCTGCATGCAAATAAACACACAAAGCATCCCATTATTATAAACTCACTAATCTCTAAACACCATGAGGACAGGATCCAGATACATCATGTTCAATTATTTATCCATCCCCAACACCTCAATGCAGTGTGCAGCCTACATATTTTTTTCTTAACAAGTATATTCCATACAGCCACTTGTATAGCTGGGCTCCCTTAAATCTCCTATATCTTATAATTCTGGACTATCTCTAGGCCATTTATCGATACTATGAATTCTTTCCGAATGCAGATAGATGCAAATGTATAAGAAAAATTCCTTCCAAAGAAAGAATGTGATGAGGAAGAGGATAATTGTTGAAAACAATTGGTTAAAAAAGTAGGGCTTCAAGGGCCGGTGAGATGGCTCAGCAGGCGTAAGTGCCTGCCTGGCTAGCGCGAGGGCCTGAGTTCGACTCCCGCAACCCACATACGAAAAAAGGGCTGGTGATATCGCTCAGTGGCACGGGCGCCTACTGGCACGTGAGGTCCTGAGGTCGACCCCCGGTACCCACAAAAAAAAAAAAAAAGTAGGGCTTCAAGACTATTAATGTTTTATCTTTAAGAAGTAGATCCTAAGCACAAATAATTATTGATATAATGTCTCAGTCAGTCAGACTGAAATAAGAACTGGCTGAAATTGCTTTGTTACTTATCTGCTTTGGGAACTGAGGTATCCATATTTAAAATTTTACTGAGTTTACAGTGGAGTAATTTCCAAAATTTCTATCAAAAAAGGATAGAAGTTATTTAAGAACACAATCACCCATTAGCCACTAATTTATCACCCATTAATATTCTATGCAAAATAGTAAGGTCAGTATTCTCCAAAAACAGGAAAAAAAAAAACACAGGATTGCAAATATTTTAAAGAGCTGGATCAAATAAAAGTTCAGCAGCACTGTCAACAAGCCAAGTGTCAGCTGTGGAAAAACCAACAGGCTCCTAAAAAGAGATGCTAAAACTGAGAGAAAGATGGCTTGTTTTAGAGAGTCCTAAATCCCCTGTAATATTCATGTCCCCCTTCTGGTTTTTAGTGGTATACACAGATGTGTGCATGCATGCACACACTTGCACACACACACACACACACACACACACAGAATTTTATCAGCGAACTATTTATCTCACTAGACATTTTTCTACCTTCTTTATAGTTTTATGTGTTCATTTGTCTAAATTGCGAGCA
Organism: Erethizon dorsatum; assembly: GCA_028451465.1. Classification (NCBI taxonomy): domain Eukaryota; kingdom Metazoa; phylum Chordata; class Mammalia; order Rodentia; family Erethizontidae; genus Erethizon; species Erethizon dorsatum. The sequence continues at coordinate 57,057,670 of CM051835.1, read as the reverse complement.
ATGGGAAGTGAGTAGAGATAATATTTACAAAGTCTATGTTACATCCCCCCCCAAAAAAAACCCCTCCTTATCTTCTATTCCTTTTCTTTGCTCCTTCCCGTGTGCAAGAATAAATGCATGGTGATGGTTACCTGATGTATTAGTCAGCTTGGGTTGCCAAAACAAAGCACCCCACACTGGGTGGATTAAACAATAGAATTTCTCACAATTCTAAAAGTTAGAAATTTAAAATCAAGGTATTATTATCATCAGGTTTTGCTTTTCCTGCTGCCTCTCTTCTGTCTTATGCATGGCCAGCTTTTTGCCGTGCCCTAACATATCTCTCCTTGATGCACGCAAGAGGGAGAAAGAGCCTTCCTTACTCTTCTTAGAAGAACACCACTTTCACAAATTAAGGCCCCACCCTTCTGACCTCATTTAACCTTCCTTCCTTCCTATAGGCCCTATCTCCAAATACAGTTGCACCAGTGGTAGGGCTTCAACACCTGAATTTTATGGGTACACAATTCAGTCCATGGTAGGCAGGCTGGAAGCTGTCCCCTAGCTATTGGTGGAGCATGACAATGACAGATACCTGCCCTGAGTGAGCTGTTTAAGTAGAAGCAGACACTGTCCTTGACTGCCTCCTGTCCCTGCACTTCTGCAAAGAAACTGCATTTCTGTATGTGTTTGTAGCAGTAGCTGCATCCTAACAAATAAGGTGTGAAAGATCCAGAAAGAACTTTCCTTTCCTTCGTAACTGCGCTTGGATCAGTCTTTATAAGAGGAAAATCATAACAGGTTACCCATCTTCTTATCTGAATTTCTTCTTGAATGTTCTTTGTCTCATCTTTTATAAGCAACTAACCTCTAGCAGCCATGTGAACTTTGGTTCTAATCATTAGAGGTAAGAATACCAAAGGTATAAATTCAGATGTTGACTTACTTGTATTTCCTGCCAAGTCCATGTTACCAACTTGGAAGATAATACTCATTTTGTTAAATATATATCTCTGTAAAAGTAAAATTCTTTACCATGAAATTAAAGTGCTGTAAGTCCGTGTTGCCAACTTGAAAGATAATGCTCATTTTGTTAAATATATATACTTCTGTAAAAATAAAATTCTTTGCCATGAAATTAAAATATTTTACAATATTTCCTTCTTTAGAAATTTAGCAAATAGAAGTGATCCTGAGTTGCTTTTGGAGGTAATAGAATGTTCTATAATTAGATTCTGTGAAGGTTGGGTGACTCTGTGAACATACTGAACACAACTGAACTCTACACTGGTGAATCAGGTAGCGTGTGAATTATATCTCAGTGAAGTTGCTAAGAAAAGAAGTGGTGAAAGTAGGAGGCACATGGTCAAATACCTTGAGAAATCCTGCATACCGTATTCACTCTTGGAGAATTTATAAAGGCTGTAAGATGTCAGTCTTAAAATATAACTTATTTTATATAACTATATAATATTGATTATCCAAGTCTTCTTGGTCTATTTAAAATTGTATCACTTTAAGCCTTAACCTCTTATAGAAAAGGAGTGTGTCCAGCTCTAGCTAACTGAACACTGCTTATTCTGCTGGAGACAGGAAAAGGCATCAGCGTTTTATAAAATGCCCGGGGATAGGGGCCCAGCACTCACACAGCAGTTCAGCAGGGCCCTCAGTGAGATGGTTTCCATCTTCTGCTCCATGCTCTGAGAAAGTAGGATTTGGTTACTTGTTTTAGTGACCCAAGTGCCTCTTACCTCCAGTCTGCCTTCTACACATGACAAAGAAGGGGAAACCTGTTAACAGAGTTTTCACTTTCCTGTCGTGTGGCTACTCCTCACTGCAAAATAGATTGAGAAGCCAAAATTTAGTCGTTTTGAGCTATATTTTAAATGATAAAAGAAAGAGATTGGTAATGGCTTTTGACTCCAACGCAGCATCTGCAAGGCCATCCAATGGAGACATATGTGCATATGTATATGTATGTGTGTGTGTACATGACAACATAGGTGTATGCATCTTCATCCTCCCTATGCCCCACTTCACTTATTCCTGCAGGACACAGTTCCCAGGTCACATCCAGCGCCTAGGCACTCATGCTGAAGTCCAGATTCCAGGTGATATGAAGACTTCAGCATTGCATCCTACATTCCTGCTTCAAGAATGCTAAGTTAACAGATATGTTATTTGCCCTAAACCAATCCCCAACAACCCTCTCTCAGAACCAAATTTCCAAATTTCTCATAAGGTTAAATAACGATAGTGCTGATCATCAAGTATGCTTATACAAAGGCAAAGTCGCAAGAGATGTCTCATACTGTCAAAATGAGTGGCACAATGTACACACACGCACACACACACACACGCACACACACACACACACACATACCCTTACTTACTATCAATAAAAATCCACATTATTTCCCAGTTTGGACTAGCTTGTTGGAAACAAAATCCAGAACAAAAGACAGGATTAGGTAAAGAAAAAGTTGGAATTTGAAAGGAGAAAAGCTAAGTGAAAACGCTACAGCCTTGTAATAATATTTCAGGCTAGATGTGTGGAGGCAGGATGAGGAGGGCCGCTCAGCTGTTGCTGTAGCACACCTTTTGGTACCAAGTGTTTGTGCAGTGAGCCTGCTAGACCAAAGGGGTGGACTGAAAACTAAAGTAAGAGCACTTCCAGCGTTCTTCTGATCAGAGTTCACTAGGTTAAAGAGGCAGACTCACAAAGACAACAGACTCTTGGAGATAGACGGCCGTCTCTGAACTTACATGATCTATTTTCTGCCTTCTTTGTACAGTGGGCATGCACACACACACATACACACAATTAATTTACCCTTTTAATAATTAATGTGAGTTTGATATATTTGAATGAATGAGAAGTTTTATACCTTTAGGAGGGATTTAGTGGTAGGGATTGTTACTCTTGTGACTCACGTCCTTTTACTAAGTATCCAATTTGCCTTAGTCTGTATGTTTATTCCCTTTTGAAAGTCTCTAAAGTATTGGCAGAAGTTGGCTTGGAGGGATCTTACAGATTTCATAATTTCTACCATTTACTTCATACTTAAATTGTCTACTTTGACCTTCTCTAGGTGCAGAGAAGAGTGGATCGTGATTTTTCTGTATTGCCTCTGACCTGTGGATTCTGTTAGACCTTTCTCTTGGCTAAAGAGTCCAAGTGCCTTTTACTTAAACCTTTTACTAGAACCTACTTCTCAAATCTTTAACAGTTCACACTGAGGTTTTCAGTTGACATAATCATTGCACTTTTTTTTCTGCCTGATTATTTGAAACGCTTTTTCTAAGAAAAATGTAACTTAACTTTAAGTGGTTTTACTCTATGTGCATTATGGAGTCTAAAGAAATGTATTTTCCAAGTTCAAAAAGACTAGTGATTACTTTTGAAAACTTAGGCTAAACTAGGTAGTTCTAGAAAATGGGATAAAATAAAACATGTAGGTTTTATTGGTCAGAACAAAAAGATTTGTCATGATAATTATAATTTAGTGAGTCTACTGTGAGACTCCTGTAGAGGGGGGAGAAATCCTACTGACTATAAGGGACAATAGAAACAAGAGAAATAAGCAGCATGGGATTTTATAGGGGAAAAAGTCGCTCAAAAAGCCTAAAGCCCTCCTTTCTTTAACAAAATTACAAAATTAGTAGATGAAGGAAAAGCATTTAGTTTAATGCACCTGGTCAGCTATAAAGCTTTCAATAAAGTTTTACCTCAAAATGAAATTCAAATTATCTTGTGAAAAAGGAAGTATAACTTTTGAGACAGCTGAAACCTTTTGCCTAGTAAAGTGCCATGAAAGCTTTCAAAGCATAATGTCAGGCAAAGAATAAGCAAGCAAGCTTGCCGCACTGTTTAAACTGTGTGTAAGCAGTTACCTACCACATTGCTCTAGGCTACTTCTCCCCTAGTGGCCTTCCCCTCAAAGACTGGAGCTTCATTCTCTGAGGCAGAAAACAACAACAGCAACAAAACTAGAAATGTGGAGCCCTGGCCACCAGGAATATAAGAGGACAAGGGAGAGTGCACTGGAAGACTGGTAAGCTGCCCAGCCTCTCACGTAGGCCCCCAGAGCGCCTGCAGCCAGTCCTCCACCCTTCCATCCTCCCACCAGCCCCAAAGATGTAGAGCATTCTTAAGACTAAGAGATGGAGGTAGGGGGAGAGAAGGGAAGAGAAGGGAATGGATAAAGAGCACGTGTTATGTACATGTACCAACTCCCCACAATGAATGTAATCATTATGCACTACTGACATATACTAATAAAAATTAAAATTAAACAGAGAAAGAACTCCAGTGAAAAGACCTACAGACTCACATTTCAAAATCCCCTCATGTAAATAATCAGTCTATTTAAAGGCTCCCTCACATAAACTGCCATAAGTAACAAACAAAAGAGGTTTCAAACAGTTGTGCGAGTACTGTGTGGGGTTTTTTTTGTTTTTTTGGGGGGGTATTTTTTTGTGGTACCGGGGGTCGACCTCAGGACCTCTCGCGCCAGCAGGCGCCCATGCCGCTGAACGATATCACCGGCCCTTTTTTCGTATGTGGGTTCCGGGAGTCGAACTCGGGCCCTCGCGCTTGCCAGGCAGGCACTTATGCCACTGAGCCATCTCACCGGCCCATGTGTTTTTAATCTTTAATTGTGCCACACTCTCAATATTATGAACAGCCAGAGAACCCTCAATGTCTGGGGAGAGTTTCCGACATAAAATGCACTTCAAAATAAATAAAAAGAACAAACAAGGAGAAAGCACAGTCAATATAGGACACCAATGAAACTTCTTAAATCTTATGAAAAATTACTGTTGTGATTGGTGAGAAAAGATATTGCAGCTATAAGAATTGGCATGTTTTTAGAAAAAGAAGGGAGAGAGACAGAGTGAGGGGGAGAGAAAGAGGGAGAGACAGGGAAAGAGAGGGAAAGAGATGGAGAGAGAGAGGGAAAGAGACAGGGAGAGAGGGGGAGAGAGAGAGAGAGAGAAAGAGAGGGAGAGGCAGAACAAGAGAGAGAGGTGGAGGGAGAGAAAGAGGCTCTCAGGAGTTGGGAAGATAGTGCCAAGACATATTCCAAAACAGGAAAAAATACTATAGAAAAGAAAAATGGACAAAAAATTTAAGATCTACAAAATCCAGAAATAAAAATCAGTATAAAAACAAATGATAACATTATCAAAATTCAATTCAGAAACATTTCTTTAAACTGAAGCTCACAGGTCTCCGAACAGAAAGGGAGCACTGAGGGCCACACGCAGGGGAGACAGAACCTTAGCAATGCAGCTTGTCATAAACTTTTGGAAAAATGATTTTTAAAAGATCCTAAGAACCCCTTTTAACTTTTTAAATTTTTATTACTGTATGTTTGTGATACATAGTGACTACATTCAGCTTGAAGGATTGATACGTATACATACCACATCCTGATCATTTTTATTCCCCCGTCTATGCTATTACCTCTTCCTCCTTCCCCAAATTCCTTTCTCATCTCCACAGTTTACTTCCCTGTTTCTTATCATATCTCCTTTATTTTGCTCTTTGCTTATATTTTGTGTTTCTCATATTAGAGAAACTATGTGATATTTAACCTTCTGTGTCTGACTTTATTTCACTCAGTGTTCATGGGAGGATCTTGAGACCTAAGAACTTCTTAAAGAGTAGAAGCAAGTCATGGAGAAATACTTATAAAAAACTGAATAAAAACTGATGTATGCAACTCTGAGTTCCAGAAGATTGTGTCTCAAGGGCCAAAAGTCTCATTATCAGGTAAGTTTTAAGTCATCAATGATATATGAGAGAAGAATAAAGATATGCTCAGATAATCGGTGGTCTAAAGTAGATGAATATCTCTTTTATACACTGTTTCTTAGAAAGGTATAAAATATATGCTTGAGAACACAAGAAGAAAAAAGGGAGGAGGACCCAAAAATCCAGGTTTCAAATATGAGAGCAGCAAGAACCAGTTTGTCAGCTACCCAGCATTAAGAGAAAGTATTGATTAGAGCAAGAATGGAAGGCCAAACCCGAGACTGCCTAGAACTGTGCTTAAAATTTAGATATGATACTTATTGAACTTTGCTATATATTTGGAGTGCTTATTTATAAAAATTTACTTTAAATCTGATGTGTATAAAATATATATGAAAAATGCTTACAGAAAACCAAAGAAAAAGGAGGCAATATTAAATCCAGAAAGAATAAAATGCCTTAATAGAAATGAATTATAGTTACAGTTCACTCTTTGGCCCAAAAGTGAAAAAGTATTTTGCAGTAGTATTTATAAAAATATCGATGTTTCCCTTAACCAAAAAATCATAAAATCATACTGAGAGAATAGGAGAAAACAAGTAGATGCGGACTATAAAAGATAAATTCTATACAAAAAGTCTATATATATCAGTATATAATTTCTACATTTGTAAAATCAAGGGCCGGTGAGATGGCTCAGCAGCATAAGCGCCTGCCTTGCAAGCGCAAGGGCCCGAGTTCGACTCCCGGATAACACATACGAAAAAGGGGCCAGTGATATCGCTCAGCAGCATGGGCGCCTGCTGGCACGCGAGGTCCTGAGGTCAACCCCCCGGTACCCACAAAAAAAATAAAATAAAATAAAGAAATGTAAAAATGTATGTGTATGTGTATGTGTATGTTTATAAAGGTGAACACCAGAAGAGAAACACATCAAAGATACTGAAAGCAGTTCTCTCTCTCTCTCATTTTTTCCATTGCAGTATTAGGAATTGAACCCTGGCCTTTGCACTGAGCTACATCCCAGTTGTTGTTTTGTTTTGTTCTGTTTTGTTTTGTTTTTAATTTTGAGCCAGGGACTTGCTATCCTCAACCTCAGCTTCCCAGAGTGCTGGAGTACTACTATTTTTCTACTATACTCACCTGAAAGCAGTTGTTTTTACAGCATAGAACGGTTAGGGGTTTGGTAAGGAAAGTTGTATTCTCGTATAAGCCTTTAAGTAATGCATACATGTATTATTTCTGAAAAGTTGAACTGAATAATAAATGCTAATAGGAACAAGTCACTTGAGAAGATTATACTGAGTTATTTACAATTCAGGCCAATTAATTGGATCAGTTAAGTTGTGGCCCTTATCTTTTGATTCATTATTGTTTCCTTATTTCTGGGACTGGCCATTAATTAGAACCATCTGGAAAAATTTACTTATCTGAAGTTACAATAGGTACATAGATTAGGTCACAATTGGTAAAGTGTTCATTATAAATATGATGTCATTTTATTAGTTATAAGCACAAAATTTTATTATGTTTAACTTGGTTTTCTCAAGTGGTTTTGTTTGGCACATATGGAAATACAAACCCTACTTAAAATTAAAACAACATAAAATCCCTGGAGGAATTAGAAGAGCATATTTTTCACCTAAAACTTGATGTCTGTATATTTTAATGACATCACATCTCTACCCAAGATTTTCTTCTTCACATTTCTTCCTCACTTTTGATTCCTATTAATTGGGCCCTAATGGTGGCTCTAAATTTTTTCCAAACTCTTATATTCTTAAGGGTCTCATAGAGCTACCAAGGCAAGTTGACACTAATGTAGACTAACTGGGGTCGTTGCAAGACCTGGTCACTGCAAAGTGAGAAAGGCACCCTTGGCTCAAAGAGTTCACTAAGATTAGGTTCTGAGAACTAATCTGAGTTGAATGTGGACTACACATAAGACATTCGGGATGGACTGATATCTGCAGGATATCATTAAGTTTGTGAAAATGAATTGTCTATCATTCTTGATCTCTGATCAAAAATAAGATTTTTCACCAAGAATTGCATGATATGATGCAAAGTAGTGCATAATTAGCTGCTCTATTTGTGTAAATCAAAGCAGAAAATAAAATTGTTTATTTGGCAAGGATAATAAAAATGGTAACAAAAAAAGGAAATTGCCCCCCCCCTTTTTTTACTTTTCAGTAAACTGCTTTACCCCAGTTCCTGAAACTGTTGTGTGTGTGTGTGTGTGTGTGTGTATTTTTGATGACATAAAAGACAGCATACCATTCTGAATTTCACAATGACCAATGTATTTGTAACACAATGATACTCCTTTATTTCAGGAAGCAGCCAAAAGCAATTAAGGAAGACTGTATTCACCATAACAGAATACAGCCTGTTAAATTAAAGGGAACATTATATGCTACAATCTTGGCAAAATATACCAACTCTGCAGAGATGTCACCATCTTAATAATCCTGTGATGGCCATAAGAAGACAAACACTTGTTGTTGACAAGTGTTTGATCTTCATAAGTCTGCTGCTGTGACAAACTACAAACTATATTTTATCCTCTATTTCTGTGATCCTTCACCCAGATAAGAACCAATACCTGGCATCTTTTCAAATTTTCTTTTTTTTTCCTTTTACATCAGTGGCAAAAGTTAAAAAGGTAACATGAAAAGAAAGATGAAACAGGAATACTGTTCAAATTGAAGGACTGTAGTTTCAAGTTTCGATCCTGTATCAAAACATCTCCGCCTTATCTTCTTTTCCAGTCATCACAAATGATGAGTACAAAGAGGTACACAAACATCAGTACAATGCTGTATGTGTACTGCAATCCAAAAATCACAGCTACAAAATTATACCTGATATATCAAAAACTGACAGTCACATCCTCAAGATTTCCTTCTCTCGTTCCTGTGGACCTTCTTTATTAATAAATCTGACACATAAAAAGCATCCATATGACTAAAGTGTCAGTTACTGGAAAGACTGTTTTGATCTATTTCTCAACTTTTAGAAGAAATATTCTCTTTTTCATGAATATAGGATCCGTTCACTGACTTCCAGCTTTCAAATGACCACCTCTTGAAGTTTAATTTTAAGTTTTAAATAAATATTGTATGCATGCAGAATAATTACGATACTCTAGAGAGATACTGTATAATGACATTGATTCTTTTTTATCTTAAAATGCCAAGCCCTTAAGGCAGCATAGTCTTCATTTGCCACAGATGTGGAAAGGTTCATCCCATGTGGTAAATTTCAGAAGGGGCATGCATGGCACTTTCATTAAAGCACTGGTGTTATTTCCCAAGTAAACTCCAATTTTTATGAGTTAAAAACCTTTTTCTGTTAAATTCGTCTGCTCTAAATTACACAATGGAACTCACTGGCTTTCAAATTGTTTTACACGCATATTTAAAGTGAACAATTCTCCATTCTATAAAGAACAAGTGTAATAAAACTTAATTTATGATTGTGTGAAAATCTTCAGTCAGCCATCATGTTGCATAATATTTCACAAATGACACTTTCACACTGCTATTTAAAGAGTAAAATATTTGTTAGGTGTGTGTGTGTATATATAGCACGAAATTCCATGAGTGGATAGTATTACGTGTTTTCACATATTTAGAAATGTGGTGAAGATAAGGAAAAATTCAGTGAGTGAAATCAGCATTATGTCTTATCTTTTGCGTCTCATGTCAGGGTCCTTTAGAAAATCACATTCTCTATTTAAATATACCACACTCACAACTTAGCAATCATATGCATATACTAGGAAAACATCATTCTATGTACGCTTGTATTCAGATTTAGTAACCTGTTTAAATATATTGGCGCATCAAACTATATGGTAAAATCAGATAAAAATAGAATTCAGCAAAAAGTATTGTGTGTCTATACTTTAACAAACTTTATTTGATATATGAATTCCTCAGATGTTATTACGACCAGTACTTTATTGGGACTGATACTTTTCAATCCATTAGCAAGTCCCCGGGCTTTTAAAATATCTCTTGTATAAGACAGGGGCTCACAAACGCCACCACCGTCGTCCTGGGGCACCCTTGACCGTTTGTCACCTCCTTGCTGGTATTACTGTTTCCAATTTTAGTCTATTACAGTCATATTTCTGCATAGTATCCATAATTAATTTTTTAAAAACAGAAACCAGATATTTTCACCTCCAATGAATTCAAATTATATTTCAACCTGAATAAAACTCACACTGTTCTCAGCAGTCACTAAACCCCTACAATATTCATCCTTGGGGTAATTTCCAGCCTCATGTGCTACCATCCCTCCTTCCTTCACTCTGCTATAAATTGTGCGGCTTTCATTTCCTCCAATGAATGAAACTGATTCTTGTCTCAGGGTCTTTGAATTTGCCAATATTGGGACTTGAACGTTTTTCTTCCATATTTTTCCATAATTCTTCTTTTTATTCCTCTTACCAAAGAAGAAGTCTTTTCTGACCCTTCTTAAAATAGTCATCCTTCACATTTTGTTTTCTCCTGCTACCTTTTTTTCATTGTGTTTACTGTACCTGAAATTAAGATATGGATTTGTTTTATTGTGTGTGTGTGTGTGTGTGTGTGTGTGTGTGTTTGCAGTGAGTCTTAACTGCTGTAAAGTCCATGAAGCCTTGGACTTTCACTGTCTCATTTGTTGCAATTTCTCCAGCATCTAAAATAGTATCTGAACAGTAAAAATTAAAATAATGTGTGTTTGAATTAGTGTACAAAAATAAATGACTGAGCTTTGGACTGACAAATTTTCATTTTTCAGATACATTATATTTGTTGATATTGATATTTAGTTAAGGAATCATTTGTCCATTCCCAGGAGCACAAGTATTTATCAGTTCAAACTTTTGGTTGCAACATTTGTAGTTCTCTGCTACACTTATACTCACCACAGATACATTTTACAACTTTGTCTATTCAGGCAGTATGTTACACATTGGAAATACTAACAGATATATATATGTACCCTGATTAGACATCTCAAAACATGGACATAATATAATTAATGCAAAAATTCTGATTAGGATATATTTTTTCCTCAGCCCTAAAATTATATATGCAACTGATGTATGAGATCCTTTCATACATATCTTAGAGGTTCATCAATTTCCACATATCCAAAACTGAACTCATTATTTCATCCTGGACTTTTTTCTCAATGTTTTTTAAAACTTTAGTAAGTGATACTACAATCTAACAAGTCAGTAAGTCAAAAACATAGGAGTCATCCTACAAATTCATATCTGTATCCCTCTCCAACCTTAAATTCACTGTTTATTCTTTAGGTTCTACCCTTCTCATTAGACTTTAGATCCCATGCCACCATCTTAGCCTAGGACCTGACCTTCTGACAGGTTGTCATTTTCTATTGACTGTCTCCCTATCTGTAATTCTGACCCTGTGTGATATTTATTCCATATATACATGCATTTATTTAAAAATGTAAAACTGATTGCATTACTCACTGGCTTTGAACTCTTCAGTCCTTCCCAGTGCCTAGAAATCCACATTTTTCAGTTTGCTCCCTGCCTTCAACTAAAGTCATCTCCCCTCTCCCCATTGTATTCCCCCAACCCTCACTCTATAAAATATGCAATGTCTGGTTTTCTAAAGACACTGGTTTTCCACAGAACTGTGCAGGCTTTCCTTCCTTTCTGAAGTAATCTTCCATTTTTTGTGCCTTTACTTATCACTCATTCTTTTGAGCATGTGCTAAGGTTTTTATCTCTCTCAGGTATTTCTGTGTCTTTCACTGTCTCCCCTGCCTATATGCTGCACAACAGATTTGACTAGTCTCTTCTCTGGGCACCTAACACTCTCCATAATTGTTCCTATTGTACTGATTGTAATTAAGTAATAATGTACATACCTATTTGAGTTCAATCTATAAGCAACTTGTAACTTGGTAACATGTGTTATTATACTATATCTGATGCCTGACAATTGTTGAAAAAATATTTGTTGAGTTAATGAATAAATGAGTGAACAAATATATGATCTCTATTCATGTAATTTAGTGAGTTTGGAATTTTTTTTTTTTTTTTTTTGGTGGGTACCGGGGGTCGACCTCAGGACCTCACACGCCAGCAGGTGCCCGTGCCGCTGAGCGATATCACTGGGCCTTTTTTCGTATGTGGGTTCCAGGAGTCAAACTCGGGCCCTCACGCTTGCCAGGCAGGCACTTACGCCGCTGAGCCATCTCACCGGCCCGAGTTTGGAATTTTTTGGCAAATTATAAAAACATGCATTTTAAAAACAGAATTATTAATATAGAGTCAAATATATATAAAATGTATGTTTAATTTTTTCTTGATTTCACTGATAAAGATAAACCTACTATTATTATTCATATTCAGGCTTTGACACTTAGTATATTTCTCTTTCGAACGTCACATTCTAATTCATTCTATAGCCATTGAGTTAGTGCTGATTAAAACTAATTGTTTGATCTTCACGTAGATGTCACATGGACTTTTATAGTCATTTCATTATAATTAAACATACATTAAGGGACATTTAAAGCATGCCGCCATTTTTTAATAAAGCTTATATCTGTGGTCCACTGCTGATGAAATGACCCAGTACTATATCGGAGCAGTAGTTTGTAATTTTGATAGAGAACACATTTGGCTTTTAAGTTTTTAAATCAAGGCCCTTTTCCAGTTGGTTGAGTAGCAAATGCTTTTCGCAGATTCTCTTTACATACAAGAGCATTGTCTATTGTCATGGGCAGATTTAAGTGTAGTGAAAGGGGCAACCTAGATTAAGTCTGGAATTATAGATTTCAAAATTGTGTTAAACTATTGTTGAAAAACATAAAGTAGTAACTTAAAATATTTGTTACTTCACTGTCAAGAAAAATTAGAGATTCTTTGTCTTTTTAAATATTTTGTATTCTTGCTATCACTAAGAAGACTCATTTGATGTTTGATTGGGTCTTTGTTCTGTTTTTGTTTTTGTTTTTGTTTTTTTTGTGGGTACCGGGGGGTCGACCTCAGGACCTTGAGCGCCAGCAGGCACCCGAGCCGCTGAGCGATATCACCGGCCCCTTTTTCGTATGTGGGTTCCGGGAGTCGAACTCGGGCCCTCGCGCTTGCTGGGCAGGTGCTTAAGCCGCTGAGCCATCTCACCGGCCCCCTTTGTTCTGTTTTGAGTTTTTCTTTTATCAGTACCTTAAATTGGCCTAAGACCCCATAGAAGGGTTTCACACTTCAGATTTCAATGACAGAGGCCTCGTATGTGTCTGTTTTATAATTTTGGGACCTGTTTAAGGTATGTTTGGGCAAAAATATAGGGGTGAAATTCTGAAATTAAATGGTTTTCAAACTCATTGTTCTATTGTTTCAGAATGGCTTTTCCTACCATATTATAAAATTTTGGAAGGAATAGATTAGCTTGCCATGTATACAGATTTCAATTAAAGCTTTTAGACATTCAAATTTTAATGGTAAACACGACTTTATCTTTCATTTTAGACTGTTCAATAAATATTTTCATCATTTTTATAGAATCCACTTAAACACAGTGCACGCTGGAGTCCAAATGCACTTCCTTCCTTTTGAAAACACAGGTTCTCTGAGAAAACACAGTTTTCTTTAATCGCTAGATAACAAGTTTTAGTTTAAGGGAGACTCTGGACAAATAAGGAAAATCATAATCATTTTGTGCATCCAGCTTCTATTTTCACAGAAGAAAAACTAAAATTGTCAGCAAAAATCTGTATCTAGAGAAGTAAATTTCCACTTGTCATAGGACAAAAGAATTTGATTATTATCCTTTTTATGTCACCCTATCAGGACTAACTCACTAAGGTAGAACCAAGGTGATGTTGCTGTTAAAGAAGTGTAAGTACCTTTGTCAGAATTATCATTCTTTGTCTTAGAGTTCTTCAGTTCTCTGGTGATCATTCAGTTCTTGTGGTCTCTGTTGCAGATGCTTTAAAAGAAGCACAAACAATGAGGTAAGTTTAAAAAGTAGGAGGACTGATTTAATGGCTATATCAATAGATACGCTTTCACCTGCTTATCTGTCATCTGTGGACAGAATGAAATATTTATCTATTCCTCTGTTTAAGAGTTCTCTCTACCTATATCTAATGGAATGGTAAGCGACATTTCAGAAAGAATAGAAATGCTGAAGTTAGACATATCTGTGATTATACACTTCTTTTATACAGCTTCTTTTCTACAGCTTTAGATAGTTTATCTAACTGAATATTAGTTTCTTTATCCATGCAAAACAGACAAAGAGCATTACTGTGTTAAGTAAGTTAATCCTACTAAATGACATTGTTGTGGTCCAAGCATGAACTAAGTGTCAATTAAATTGTTAAGGCCATTGTGGATGTGGTAACTAATTGTGGTACCATGTTACAATGAAGAGTTGTTGCTCTAGATCATGGCTAGAAACAGTATATAAATTTGCAATTAATTGATCAAAATATTCAGCACCAGAAGTAGAAAATCATATAGTTTTAGAATAAGCTTAATAGGATAATACACTCAAATATGTTTCTGGAAATAGGATGCTAAAATTGTATATTTATTTAATTAAAATATGACAAAAATGTCTATAAATGAATATTTACTAACAATCCTAAAAAAGAAAAAACAACTAAAAGTGACGATTGATTCAATATATATATTATAATTCTCCTATAAACTCAGAAAGTAGCATTCACAAGGTTATTTAATTTAACTAATCTTGTTGAAACTAGAATGCTGATGTCATCTTTCCACCATGAGTCCACAAGGAACTTTCCTAACCTACAAAGATGGCATATCCCATTGATCATAGTGAGTTTGGATTATCAGATATTTTTGCTATTTCAAGTCCAATTCCTGATTGATCTGTAGAGCTGTTTTTTGTTTGTTTGTTTGTTTGTTTGTTTGTTTGTTTTTAAACAAAATTGTCCACAGCAATGCTTACAGATCAGCAAAACAATTTGGATGCAAAAACAGAAATCATAGCAATCAAGTACATGTTGTCCTTAGTTCATGACCAAAACTGGTCAATATTTTCAAATGCAATCATTCTCTTCTCTCATGTGTCCAAGGCCCACTGCAAAATAACCTCAAAATAGTTTATCAACAAGCTGTATTCAATGTGCTATTTTACAACCACTCTACACTTCCTTCTCAACTCTATTACAAACTACTTCTGGTACTCACTTCCTCATGGATGGTGTTTGTTACTACTAATAGTTCACTAAAATCTGAAGTAGTTTATGTGATTCTTTTCCCAAATAGCACAGCACATTTTGATGAGTCTGACGTGTGTTTCCAGACTTAGTCTTCATTAAAGGTGTATTTTCAAATAATTTAGTGCAAGCTCAAGATTTGAGAAGTCTTCAATAAGCCACTGACTGCTAGAATCATATCTTCAATATGATAAAAGTGAAATGGCTACCATGCTTCAGGAATCTTTTGTTATACAAGAACCATGGGATATCTTTTTCTCCTGTCTCTCACACACATTAAATATTTCTGGGGAAAAGTTAGCTAGCAGATGATGAGAAGCAAAAGTTTAAAGTTATGGGGGCTGGTGAGATGGCTCAGCGGCATAAGCGCCTGCCTGGCAAGCACGAGGTCTTGAGTTCAACTCCCGACACCCACATACAAAAAAAAGGGGCTGGTGATATTGCTCAGTGGCAGGGGCACCTGCTGGTGTGCAAGGTCCTGAGGTTGACCCCCAGTACCCACAAAAATAAATAAATAAATAAAGTTATGACAAAGTGGCATAATTTTAAATTTGAGGTATGTCTTCAGTAATTATTGAGATATTTTTAAACTTTACAAAAGACTAAATGGTCTGTTACTTTTTGTTTGCACCACATGAAAATATTGCTTTAAAGATATTCATTCTAAAATTTGCCTCCTAGTATCCTTCAGTGACCTCTGCCGATTAATAAAAAATCAAAACAATTGTATTACCCAAATAAAAATCACACATTTGAGCTCATATATTTTTACTGCAAGTTTCTTCACATTTTATCCCATTAAGAAGTAATTCCACCAATTTTCTTTCACATGAAAACTCTTGAACACCTATGTCCTAAGAACAATGTCTTTTTGTTGCATTTCCATGGAATTTGTGTCAGTCATTGATATAATATTTATTGTAATTCATCAAATAATGCTGAAGAAGAGGAAATATGGAAGATTCTTCAAAAAGATCTCAGCTTGTCTGCCATATTCATTGTCTCACTATTAAAGTTACACTGAAAATAGGAAGAAAACGTTATAATCAGATTGTCCAGAGCTTAAATAGTACGTTTTCCATATACTAGCTGTATGACCTTAGAAACTTGACTTCTAAATTCTGGGCTCCTCAATTTCCACACTTCTAAAATAGAAATAAAAATGATGGCTTCTCAGGTGTTCCAATAGGCACCATTGATAATGTCCTGGGCACATGGTAAGCAACTTAAAAATATCAATTTATTCTCCCTTTCATCCTCTCAAGTCTAATGCTAATTAATTGCCAAAATTACGTATATTTAATGTTTAAATTTGTTAATGAGTTTAATGTTTTTCAGTTACAAGCTGAAATCACAATTCATACATGTTTTATGACCAATTTAATATCAATCAAAATATTCCAATAGTTAAATTCCCATGGTGACAAGACTTTATTTTAGACATCTTTTTAACTATTATAGGGTATATGTATGGAAAAATATTCTGGAACTTTAATTACATTTGCCTAACACAGATGGTTTTATGCTTAAAGAGACTCAATTTTGACTTTTTTTCTGGATTACTCTGACGACCTCTTGAAAGGGCTCCACGAGATCGCCAGTACTGTAGTCAGAGATTACCCCAAGACATATATGCCCCTCTGTCTGCTGTGCCAAGACATTTTCTATGGCTCCCCACTGCCCAACGATTGCAGTATAAAGCCTACTTCTGGAATTTTTAAAAATGACTTTAACATTTGCTTTTCTACCAGACCTACCTATTCTCTGTATTCACGTTATCCCACACAGCCACATAAGTAAAAAAATACTTCCAGTAACCTCTTCGCAGGGCTACAAATTCAACATGCTGTGAGCTGTACTTCTCAGTACCATTGTACAAATGCATTCTTTGGCATAGAAGTCTTTTTCCCAAACTCCAGCATCACCACCACCCCATTTCTGTCCATGACAAACTTATCTGGGTTAATTAAATCTCACTCCTCACAGAGGTTTTATGTTGAAGATCAAGTAAGCTCTCAAGTTAATGCTCTATTAACTATTAACTTAGGAGAAAATATTTTTTAAAAGCCCCACCCAACTAATTACCTTAAGGAATTGGAAAACAACCAAAAGCAGGCATATTCTGAAGGAGGATGGACGCTTGAGGGAAGTGAACAACACTTGATGATTTTCTTTTAGTTATAGCTGTCGCTGGGAGAGGCTCTGGTCTGTACCCTATGGATGCTAAAATTCTGATAAAGGAGATGTGGTCATTAATGATGCGGAAAATCACAATACAGAAGCCAGGGTAACCAGAGCCACTCAAAAATTAGGAGGAAGCCTGACATAGTGGCACATGTCTGTAATCCCAGCACTTGGGAAGCTGAGGCAGGCGGATCACCATGAATTCAAAGCCAGCCTGGACTACATAGTGAGACCCTGTCTCAAAACATAAATAAATAAATAAATAAATAAATAAATAAATAAATAAATAAATAAATAAGTTAGGGGGAGTCTGGGAAAGGAAAAAGTCAGAAAAGAGGAGACACAAATTCTCTATGTATACTCTACTCACATCTCTGGATAAATCATCAGTATTTTATGCACTGAACAGAACTCAAGCAGTCCAACAAGCTGAAGAAACAAAATTGAGATTTGAACCACTGCTCAAGTGTCTCAGCTTATAGTTCGTTTCTAAACAAGTTCTTTGCCTGCAAAAATAAAAAATACATTGACATTTTCTAAGAAATATAATCAAATCCAGAATCTCCAAAGTACAAACTTCACAGTGTAAAGGTTTCAAGCTACAATTGCTCTCAAATAAAGAAATAGTAAAATATGACCCGCTGGAAAAGGAAAAGAAAGTTCATAAAGACTCTGAGACAACGCACATGTTGAAATTATCAAGCATAATTTTGAAACAGCTATGATAACACTCATAACAGTGTACTGAAAAAGGGTAGAAAATGAATTAATGTATTTTTAAAATCTTTGCAGCAGGAAGAAATTATAAAATAGAACACAATGCAAATATATCACAAAATGCATGAAATCAATCATGCTCTTCCAGAAAACTTCACTGCATCCCTATTCTTTAGTCAAAATTAATCTTCTCATAAATAGATTGATGTTTGTATTTCTATTATATCAGTTTTCAGTCTGTCTTCTAGAATTTAATTATGTACAATTCTACCCTCTTGATTACAAATTCCTGGCATCACTTCTTGAAGTCTATCTTTCAGCAATAGAAACCTTGTATGAACTCTCTGAATTTAGAACTTTGTCAAATAGTTCCCATATCTGACACCAGAATCAGATATATCTGTGCTTCAAAGGTACCTCCAGACAATTTTACTAAACACTTGCATGGTTCATTTTCATTACCTGTAAAATCAACATAATAATATATACATATTCTGAAGATTAAATGAGACAATTCATATAAACCATTTACTATATCTAGCACTTTATTCTACAAAGATGATATTGATCATATATTATATATCAGGAATTCTGCTAGGCATCAGACATAAAGCAATGAGGAAGATTTGTAAGCTCTCTAGCTTCTTAGAGTTTATAGATAAGAGAGAAGAGAAATACATTGAACAAGAAAAGAAATAAAATTACTCTTGATTTTATAAATACTATGAAGTACATAAATTCTAATTGAATGGGAAGGAGCTAATTCATTAACAATTCAATGAACGGTGGCTATTTTTACTATTATTATATCATAACTCCCCACAGCACTACACATACGTTTTGTAAAAAGTATATGCTTAATGAATATTTGTTAAATTTGCTTTCCCATGGCTCGTTTTGTGTTATGTAAAAAAAAAAAAAAAGGGAGTCTTGGGCTATATAGTATGTCCTTAACCAAGGTGGCGCAGCCTAGAACTTGTGCCATAGTCTACTCCTTCTCTTCTAAAGGCCTCAACCACGTAGGAAGAAAAAAGTACTTGTTTAAATGCAATACATTATTTTCATTAATTAAATCTAAAAGAACAAAGATGTGGACTCAAGGGAGTAACAAATTTAAATTTGACTAGCCAGATTGTTTTCCCTGGGAGGAGGCTTTATCAGCTAATCTAGAGGGGAAAATTTGTTGTTAAAAGCAAACATTAGAATATAATAACTAAACAAGTGGTTTGGCATGTGGTGCATTAATTGTGCTAATTGTAGGTTAAGAAGAGGTAGATCTCACACTGCTAAAGTGTTGATTACATGCTGGAAATTGCTGCATAGGAATTGAGTTTTTGTGCTTTAGCCAAGCAGTTTTGCTTTTATTTAAATCCGTTTGGCTAAGAGGTGGAGAAGCATTGCTAGAAAAACAATTAGATTAGTTTGTGATACTGGACCCCTTAGGGAGAGTTTTAGGAAGCTGCTGTGATTAAGCCCTTAGGACACTATTTCAAACAAATCTTTACCCAACAGAGGTCTATAACCCCCACCCCTATGTGGCCACACACACACTCATACCCTCATACTCACCAACACACAGACTTTTCTGCATAATGTACCCAAAGCCTGTGCTTCATTGGGAATAAAAGTAAGCATGACTAAGAAACAAAACCAGTGGTGCTAAAGTTTGTTTTCTTTTTAAAAGTACCAACTTAGAGACAACTGAATTCCCCCTGCCTTATATCTGTTAAGGTGAATGGGACTCACCAGGACTGGAAAGGGTTCTTGTTTGTTTGTTTCTTGCAATTTGTTTTCTTCTTGGTGGCTAGATGACTTAGAGAACTTATAGTGACTGTGCCTAAAGCTTGAAACTTCTTTTTAAAATGGACCTCAAGTTTCTTCTGAGTTTGTAAGTTTGCCTTTATGCTCCCTGGTTCACAGACGTTTCTATTGTTCTAAGGGTTAAAAACTGCGCGATCACAATGACAAGCCTTATTACTCAGTCAAAGTAAATGGATCACCGCGTAACCTTTCAGAAATGTTCTTCCTTAAGCTATTAAAACATTCCCTGCCCTTAGATGACAACAATTTCTCCGCCTTTTGAAATTTCTTTTCTATCCTGCAGAGTTCATAGAGATATGCTTGGTTAAAATCAACTTATATAAAACTATGCACTGTAAATTCTGACACTTCTGTTTGAATCTCTTTTCAAACACTTGTCTTTGCTCACCATAATAGATGTCAGTTCTTCTGATGTAGTTCAAGCATGAGCTTCGTATGAAGACTCAGCTATGTCTATTGCATTTCTGAAGCTACTACTCACTGAAGTTTTGTGCTGTTTGACATCAAAGATAGGCAAGAATCACCTGCTGAGTTCACATGCATGGAGCAAAACATCTTCAAATCACTTTTGCTAGACAAAAGTTTTTTTTTTAATATTAAGCTTTCACTATCATGTGGGCTTACAGAAAAACGCAGTCCTCGTTAAGGTCACAACATTGCATTATTAAAATATGCATTAGAAGCTCTGAATTTAACTAACTTTTAAACTAAAGGTAATTTGTGTAGTTGCTTCAGATTGGAACATAGCTGCAAAGAATTCAGCGTCATTCAGACATTCAAAATATGATTTTTATTCAATGTGCAGTTATTTTGCTGAAAGGTAAAAGGACTTTGAACATTTTCAAATCAAAAGAGAATCTTCTGGTGTTTCCAACTTTAATAGACGTCCTTGACATCAATTTGAGGGATAATTCCATTCAAAAAATGTATACAGATAATTTGTAAAATGTAGGTTTTTCTATTTTTAAAAGGTCTCCTTAAACTTCAGAGACAATTCAAATAATTCCGTGTATAACTTTTGGGGGAAACAATATTAGCAATATATTTAATTTTTACTGAGCAATGTAATTTGGTGTTATCCTCATTAAAAATCAATGTTTCTCAAGACAGTATAAAAAATGTTATTGAAGAAATGTGCCCTTGATAATCATCATATTTTTCATGCCTGTGATATTTTACATGGAAGTTTAAAAGGGGGGCTTCTAATGACCCAATAATTAAACTAACAAAAAGGATAAGTGGATAACACTAAAAATGAGGCAAAGATTTGCATTTCCCATTTTGGTAATTTCCTTTTTATGTGCCGTGTTTTTAAAGTTTGGCTTTCACTGAACAGGAATTTTTCAAAATTTTGAGAGTATATCATGATACCCACAAATTTCTGTTTGACATCTTTAGGACACATTTTAAAATATGTATAGTTTACTGTGACAATTATATCTAACATTAAGCATTTTTAGGGAAAAGCTAAAAACATCTGACTTTTGTTTAAGCAGTCACTAGATTGCTTTACTCTGCTTTGGATCAATATTTAAGAATTCCTACTCATATTTTTCATATCTAACTTACATATGCTCCATGCCAATTTGAAGTCACAAATATCACTTTGTTCAAGTTATCCAATGGTAAAGAGAATGGACATAGTACAAGGACAGAAAACTAATATTCAGAGACTTTTCTCAATCTACACAATATGCAGTAGACAATAGAGATAAAATGTCATGTCAGAAAAATCCCTTAGCTAACTAGTCAACCAGAGAATGACCACTGAGGTCCAAAGTACCTATGAGTTTCTTTATTGCAGTCACATTTTGAATTATCTTCTATGCTATGAAACACTACGATCAGAGAAAATGTCTCGATGTCACCTGCTGAGAGGGTATGGTTAGGAGCAGAATCGGTTCAGAATTCATCCAAGGCTAGAACAGAGCAAAGGGAAGAAGGAAGGAAAACACTGGAAGAATTGCTAAATGACACTTACATTCTGTTTTAATTTCTAAACAGTCGTTATCTGTAAATTTCCTGAATTTAATTTAAAGGCAGTTTTTCATATGTGTGTCTGTTATGGAGATTATTTGTTTCTCACCAAAAGCCACCTTCTTCATTTCTTCCCGTGTGACCAACTATACTCTGGACTCCCTTGCTGTTAAGTGTGATCGTATTCTAGCAGCAAACTAGCAGTAACATGTGCCACATTCAAGCCCGTACCGGAACCACACCCACCCCTTGGCCTGCCCTCCCCATACAATTCTCTCGTTCTAGCTCAAAAGGCATGCACTGAAAATTGCAGAGTCTCTGGCAGTCTGGGTGACTGAATGAGAGCATGGAAGCAGACCACGCCCCCTTGGCCTTGTTCACCCATCAGAATATTCACATGAGCCTGAAGCAGATTTATGTCACATTTGCACCACTCTACATTTCTTCTCAGAGGCAGCCTACTTTGCACCTGCAATGTGAGATTTAGTAGTGACAGCAGTTAGCCTACTATAAACTACAGTAGTGAATTTTATTTTGAAATTATTCAGTAATCTTTTACTTTTTAACTAGCAAAGCTGTGTATTTTGTATCACATTGTCCATGACTATAACTATTTGCCCATAAATACCTCCTTAGTGCTTTCTGAGAGAGATGGCCTGTTGTTACAGGTGACTCTCCACTGGCCACAGGTAATTCAATAGGGTATTGACATCATTGTTAAAGTGTTTTCTCTGAGAAATTTGCCACTTAGATGAATGAATGGAAAGAGTAGCTAGAAATACAGGAAGAAAATGAACATATCTCTTAAAATTAGCCAAATCTAGTATGCTATACAGATAGATTCTCCTTCGCAACTTTTAAGTGAAAGCATTAGAGAAAGTTTCTTTTTCTGTTACTGTTGCTATTTAACAAGTCACTGTAGAACTTAGTATCATAAAATAGTCATTTAATTCTGCTCATGAGTTATGTAAGTACAGAATTTGAACAGTCAGAAGAATGGCTTTTCTCTGTTCCCCAATGCTTTGGGGCTTAGATAAGAGGGTTTAAACAACGTTGAAAGTGAATTAACAGCTGGGGTCAGAATCATCTAGATGCATCTTTCCTCTCAGGTCTAGTGATTGGTGTTGACTGTCAGCTGGGACCTCAGTTGCGCTGTCAGCTAGAACATCATCAATTTACCTCCCTGTGTGGGCTCTTGGCATGGGATTGTTTGGCCTTCCCAGATGGCTGGATTTCAAGAGAAATCATTCCAAGAGAAACAGAGCAAAGTTGGCTTTCATGACTTAGCCTTAAGAGTTATAAAGTGTGATCAAAATATAATACAGTGAACGTAAACTTTTTTCATTTAAAAAAATATAAATTGTTATTACATTAAAAGACACATTATCATTAATCCCCCTCACAATACTACCCCTCCCTTTGAAGACACTTATTCCATCGTTCTTGGAACTTTCTGAAGCAGCTCTGGAAGTGCTCTTTTGTGAATGTCTTTATGAGGTGTGATCAAAACTACTGTGAATGCTGCAACTGACTGCCATCCAATGGAAAGGAAGGCTCAAAGAAATATTATGGGGAGTCCTCATCCATCTTATTCACCAGATATGGCACTGTGCTACTTCTGGCTCATCCCCAAATTCAAAATGACCATGAAAGTAAATGCTTTGAGTCAGTTCAAGACAATGAGACAGCTATAATGATACAACTAAAGACACACATAAAAGAGGACTCCCAGAATTGCTTCAGAAAGTTGCAAGAACTTTGCAATAAGTGTATTGGAAGGAAGAGAGAGCATTTTGAGGGGATTAAATAGCAATGTGTCTTTTACTGTGATAAATTTTTATTTAAATATTTACTATGTTTTTCATCACATAGATAGCATCATTTCTACCCTGGTCAGAAGTTTATCCAGTTTAAAGGGGAGGAAATAGACTCCATCTCTCAGTGGGCAGATGGCAAAGACACGGTATATAAACATCATATGGGATGAGATATACTGCACTAGACACATTTGAAAAATCTGCCACAAAGTAATTAAAGGAATGATTAACATTGAGACATAAAAATCTCTGTACTGAAGGCAACAAAGAAGTAATTATGCAGAATATCTAATTCAGAAGAATGGAAAAAGAATTCTACTTTTGTCTAAGGCAAAGTAGCTGCTAAAAATAAAGTTTGTTCTTAAAGTCTTTGAGTAGTGACAATATATATGTGTGTGTATGTATATATGTTATATATGAACACAAATATGCATTGATACATATGCACATACATGTGTGTTTGTGCATATATGGGCACACAAAAGACATACTCCGGATCAATTAGAAACTACAAATTTACAGTGAAAAAGCAGGGGCTGGTGAGATAGCTCAGCGGCGTAAGCGCCTGCCTGTCAAGCGCAAGGTTCTGAGTTCAACCCCCAGTACCCACACACACACACAAAAAAAAAAAAACAGTGAAAAAGCAAGCCTGGCATAGTAGCACATTGCTCTAATTCCAGTACTCTTGTAGGCTGAGGCAGGAGGATACCAAATTCAAATGCAGCCTGGACAGCTTAGTGACTTGGCAAGACCCTTATCTCAAAAATAAAAGAGAAAAATTTAAAAAGGGCTAAGGATAGACGAAGGAAATTAAAAAAAGGAATTAAGATGTGTTTATGTACATGGACCAACTCCTTATGAGGAACGTAAACATTATATAATGCAAACATGTACTAATAAAAAATGACATGTTAAAATGATCATAGAAGTATTATTCATAATAGCAAAAATATTTAAATAACCTAAATGTTCATCAACAATGGAGTGAAAAGATAAAATGTGGTATATCTATGTAGTAGAAGTTATCTGGAAATAAAAATAACAATCATTAACCTACAGCTTCACAAAATAAAATGGATGAATTTTATAGATGTAGGGTTGACAGAAAGAAGTTACTAAATACTAAAAGTTTACATATAATGTCATCCTAATTCTATGAAATGCAAAACTAATATATGGTTATAATTAAAAGGATGAATTATGGGTGTGTAGCTTGTATCTCAATCAATAAAACTATTTTAAAAAATCATTATGGGGGCTGGTGAGATGGCTCAGCAGCGTAAGCGCCTGCCTTGCAAGCGCAAGGGCCCAAGTTCGACTCCCGGATCCCACCTATTAAAAAAAAAGGGGCCGGTGATATCGCTCAGCAGCGCAGGTGCCTGTTGGCGCGCGAGGTCCTGAGGTCGACCCCCCGGTACCCACAAAAAAAAAATCATTATGATTGGAGACAGAGGTTGTTTATTGTAGATGGGTATTTACTGGAGTGGAGCAAAGTGGTGTTTCTCATGTTCTAGTGCTGTCCCTTATCTCCATATGGATGAGGGTTGCATGAGTGTTTTCCCTTAAGATTTGCATACTTTACTTATGTATACTATACCTCAGTAGAAATAAAATTAAAGTACTTTAAATAGAAAAGGCCATGGAAAGTAAAAGTTGAAAGGAAATCAAGATGTCTGGGTAAGGGGTAAGGGGTAAGGGGTAAGGGGTAAGGTGCTACTGCTGCAGCCTGAAAGATGCAAAGACCCACGGGGCTTTATGTGCCTGCGAACATGGTGTGCAATGCTTCTGAGAAGTAAGCCTAGCACAGATCCCTCTGCCCAGGGGAGCTGAACACTGTTCTTTTTCTTAAAAATTAAAAAAAAAAGGTTAACAACAACAACAAAAGAAATAATTATTAGGAAAAACATATAAGAAATTATATGATAAGAAGAAAGCAGTGAAATAACAGGATATCATATAACTAACAACTTAGAGACTGTTCAAAATACTAAATCACATTTCTGTGATTCTTTGTGGAGGTCTAGCATGGTTCTTTCTGGTGATTTGACTTGCTTTAATACATGGGTATAATTTGTGAGGAATCAAATATATAATGGGTTTAAAATTTATTGTTTAGCAGAAATACACATTTTTATGAGTATTTACCTGTGCTCAGTTCTTATTGACTCTATTCGTTTATTGATTCATCATTCATTCATTGACAATTATTCCCCAGACTGTGTACTAGCTCCTGAGGATACAGTAATGAACACAACAAAAAACACTTTGCCTTCATAGGATTTATATTTTGATTATAGAAGGAGTGGGTGATCTACAAAAACATGAATTAGTAAAATATAATAATATGAGAATAAAATGAGATATGGGAAAATGTGACAGGGAAAGAAGAGAGGGAGCCTGGAGTACAGAAAATGTTCCAGTGCTTATGCAGTGGTCAGGAGAAGATCTAACTGAAACAATGACAGGTCAGTCAGTATTTCTTCACCGTGGCAAAACTCCGAGAAAAATAACTTAATGGTTGAAAGCTTATGCCAGCCCATGATTTCAAAGTCCATGGTCAGCTGGCTTCAAGTCAGAAACATCACAGTGGAAGGACATGGCAGAGGAAAGCTGCTTACCTCATGGCAGCTGAAAGTAGAGAACAAGAGAACCAGAGAGAGAGGAAGGGGCTAGGGACAAGGTATCTCCTTCGAAGTTATGCCCCCAGCAACCATCTTCCTCCACATTGGCCTAGTCTCTTAGTAGCCCAGTCAACAATGAACTCATCAATGGGTCAACCCATCAATTTGTGCAGATCCCAACTCTGTTTAGCAGCAAGCACTCCTCAGTTGCTAACCTGGGCACTGGGAAGACTCAGAAATACATGCACTTTGGGTCAGGGGAGCTCTGTCTTTGATCCTAGCTGTGCTGTACATTGTGCCATTTCTCCCATCAACCCACTCTCCCACCTCCCTCCTCTGCTCTGTGGCCTAGGGGCATGATCCTTGAGAACTTCCATAAGAGACTCCCATTTTGGGAGTTAATAGATTCCTTTGGCCTTTGACTTACAGGTTATTTGGGAAAATAGGTACTACTGGTTGGAGGCTCATGGGAACAAGAGTGACTTTGAAGTATTCTTCAGTGTTTATTTTTGTTGAATGCAGCCATTTCTCTACTGAAGATCTCACCTTATGGCAAACAGGCCCCTTCTACAGCCAGAGCTGCTCTTTTCAGCTTTACAGAAACACACTTGCCCTTTGCAGTTTCAGACTAAGGAGGCTAGCGACTTTCCATATCACTAAATTCATGTACTTCCACATCCCTTGTTTCCCTTAATCCTATCACTCCTTTATAAATATTCCCTTCATTCAAATCTCTTTTCCTTTCACGTTATCCCCTTTGAATGTGCATGTTTTCTGCCAGAACCTCTGCTGATATAAAACTTCTTTATTAACTATCTAATTTTTCTGAAACTCAGTTTCCTTATTGAACAAAAAAAAAAAGAGGACAAAAACATATCTACTAATATCTCAACATTATTACAAGAACCCAATGCGATGACATTTTTAAAGTCCTATCTCAGATCACTTAAAAAACAGAGTACAAGTTTTAAGTGGTCACCATTATCATCACGTACAAAGAGGAATAACGCATAGGCTCCCTTAGGTAGATCATTTTGCTAAAAGATGGGTGTACTCACAATCAAGATACCTAATAAAATAACATAAAATATCTATAGTTTCCATAGGTTATCAGTTACTGACAACTACATATAATAGCAAAATAAAATGCTAGGATTCTCAGTGTTTGTCCCTGATCCACAATCTATTTCCCACCTACCACACAGAAGAATCCAGTTGACATGCTATTCCCTTGCCTAAAATTGCAAGGCAATTTGCAAGATTTTTTGAGATGAGATTTTGTCTCCTTTTGCCTTGGTGTTCCACTTTCCTTTTTTTTTTTTTTTTTTTTTTTTTCCATGTTGCAACTTTGCAGAAATAACATCAAAGTTTATCATGCTAACCTTTGCTTCATCTTCTTTTCTCTGGGATATTCTCCTTTATTGTTATCATATTATATCTATTCTTTTTATCATTTAGCCTTGACACCATATTTTTCTGACAAGTTTTCTTCTAGACACCATTCAGACAAACTTAGATTCTTACCACCTCTACCCTCATGACACAGTGTTTTATCCTGAACGTAGCATGCCTCACATAGTATAAAAACTCTTTCAATCCATGCTAGACAGTAAGCTCTAACAGGGCAAGGACTGTATTTTCCTATGTTCAAGAAAATAAAATTGTTTACAAAAAAAAAAAACTGGAAAGAGAGTAGAGACTTTTTTTTTCCATGTACATTTTTCTAGGTGAAAAACAGCATATAATTTAATTTGAACTAACAGAACTAAATGCACATTGGAGTATGCTTAAGAAGAATAAACTCACCAAAAATACTTAAGTATTTTTCATTTGCTTAAAATTTGCCATGGAAATGTTGGCAAAATGATAGCTGTGCTATACTGTCTTTAGAAATCTTACTATGCAGAACATTTGGGAAATTTTCAGTTTTTTGAATTTGAATGGATTGACCTATATTTCATTCATTTTAATTTTTATTTAGCAAATCAGAGAAGCATCTCATCTGATTTCTAAACATTTAATAATACTAGTAGTAATAACAGTAATAGTAATGTGCATATTTTGTTGTGTGTTGGACTATATGAAGGTTTGATGACTATTTGACACTGCATACTGAAAATCTCTTAGATATACACAATTTATGACTTAGTGAACAGTGAGCTATCAAAATTCTTACTACAAGAACCCAATGTGATGACATTTTTAAAGTCCTATTTCAGATCACTTAAAAAGCAGAGTACAAGTTTTAAGTGGTCATCATTATTATCACGTACAAAGAGGACCCAAGCTTCTCTGATGATGAGAACAGCTGAATTCATATCAGGAAAACCAGCATGACAAGCTTCTCCAGGAGAATCAACAGCATACCATCTTCCCCTCCAGTTCTCTTTTTAGGCTGTTGGTAACAACCCTCAGGTGGGCCTTCCACACCCAGAACCACGCTGATTCAGTTCAGCTGGGTGTTACAAGTTGACCATTAGTCAATCCACCACAGTGGCAACTTAGCAAGTTAGCAAGAGCTTGTCTCAAAATAAAAAATGAAAAAGGGCTGGGGACAGAGCTCAGTGTGAAGTCTCTTGGTTCAATTGCCAGTATCCAAAAGAAAAAAAAAAAATACTGACTTTATTGGCTCAAAATACAGTATGTTAGTTGTCCACCTGTGAACCTACCAATCTTTGTGGGAAAAAGAAGAGGCTTCCTGAAACATATAGACTTCGAACGAGAGAGGAGGTTACCAAACATAGGAACTGTCAAATATATGAAAAGATAATCCTTATTCGTAATAAGAAAAACATCAGTCAGAACTACATGAAGATATAATAGCTCATGAATCAGATTACTAAATTTTCAAAAGTTTGGAAGCACGTTCCGGAAATAGTGAAGCAGAAGAGAAACATGAACCTTGCTGCGTTGCTGATCAGAGGGCAAATAGCTACAGCTCTCAAGGACTCGGTATGTCTTAAATAATTATATATGTTATTTGACCAGGAAGTTCAGTATCTAAGAAATTTACCCTGAGAATGTATCTCTATAAAATTCAAAATAAAAGTCTATTAATAGCTCTCTGGTTAATTAAACTATGATTTTATTATTATTACTATATAATGTGATACAGGTGGATTATGTACTATTCTGTGAAATGAAAAAACATACACATATAAATGGAAATATATCTAGTATTATTATTTGAGAGGACAAATTAAGGTAGAGAACAATGAGTATTTTATGACACTTCCGTGAATGAAAGAAAGGAAAATAGAAATATGTGTAAGAATTTGCTTATTTTTGTTAAGGACAATTGTATAAAAAACCAGAGAGTAATAAAAATGCTCACTTATAAGGGAGGAAGTTGCCAGCATGGAGACAATAGGGATGACTGCATGCTTCATTCATTTTTTTTTTTTTTTTTTGGTGGGTACCGGGGGTCGACCTCAGGACTTCACACGCCAGCAGGCGCCCATGCCGCTGAGCAATATCACCTGCCCTTTTTTCGTATGTGGGTTCCAGGAGTTGAACTCAGGACCTCGTGCTTGCCAGGCAGGCACTTACACCACTGAGCCATCTCACTGGCCCGGTTGTTTATTTTCGACTTTTGAAATATACATCTAAAAGTTTATAACAAGCTTAAACAAATCATCCCATTTATATGTCAAATTAGTAACATGAAAATACACACACAGAGGATTCTTTGTAGTGTTATCTAAACAGAAAGCTCTGACAATATTCCCAATGAGATACAGTCTAAGAAATAAAAATGCAGTTAAATATTTCAAAATGTTTGCATTTATTCAATAGGCTGTATGTCAGTGTTTATTATAAGAGCTCTTTAATTTTTCTGTATATCTGAAATTATTCACCATAAAATGCCACAAATGAATTACGACCTTTAGCTAAACCAAGAGGTTTTGAGACATTTTGTGAGTTGCCACTTTGTTCCAAAGTAGATATTTTACTAATGGATTAAAATATTCTCATACCCTGAAACCTAGAAGAAAATAAATCTTGGAAACAACTTTGTATCTTAGATAATACACAATTACTTAAATAAGACTACAAGTAATCTTTTTAAAAAACCTTTTGTATAAATTCACAAAATAAAAAATTTGCCTTCAACGAAGAGCACAATACACTTAAAAAAGAAGATATCTGCATCATCAATGACAATAAAATTTTAATATTCAGATATGAGTTCCTAATAATTAATAAATAGTGTCGACAGGAAAATGATCAAAGAAATGGAACAATTGGCACATTATAAAACCCCAAAGCCTCTCAAGATGGTTAGATCTTAGAGACATGTTAATTAAACCATGACGTAACACCTAACCCCTTTTAGATTCACAAGCGGTGGGAAGGATGTGGGGATCTAACAACCCGCCACCCGTGGGAGTGTCAGCTGGTGAAAACCTTCCAGAGAGCACGCCAGGAATAACATAAACTCCAGCCTTTAGTCGCAAAAACAGTTCTCATGTAGGGAGTGTGTATAACTATGTCCCTCATAGTCAAAGCCATAAATATGCCGCTAAGTACCAGTATGACACACCTATTATTAAAATATTGAAATATACACATACTGCTTAATGAGTCTGCCCAGTAGAGATTTCCAGAAAACTTTCTCAATGCTAAGACTGGTGTCTCTTCTGATTGGACAGGGTCTGTAATGAACCAGTATTAAATATTTTAACACCATTCCTGATAGTATTCTTAGTAATGCCAGGGACTTGGATGAAATCTGGCTGTCCACCATCGAGAGAAGGAATAGATAATAAATATGGTGTAGCATCATGCAGCAGTTAGAAGAAATGAGTTATGTTCACATAGCAACACAGTGTTTGCGAGTGTAGCACAGTTTACCTAATTAACCTCCTAGAGAAGAAGATTTCGACTTTTTCCAATGTTTTGCTACTTTGCTATTTGTATATGATAGGGCTTACTCCATTCTAAACTTCTACTGGCAATTTTTTGAAAAGCAAGTCCATACATAATAAAACTTTAGTTATATCAGGCTGGTGAGATAGCTCAGCAGCATAAGTGCCTGCCTGGCAAGCGTGAGGTCCTGAGTTTGACTCCCAGTATCTACATACAAAAAAAGGGCTGGTGATATCGCTTAGCGGCACGGGCGCCTGCTAGTATGCGAGGTCCTGAGTTTGACCCCCAGTACCCACCAAAAAAAAAAAACAAAAAAACCTTTACTTATATCAAATTTTCTTGGAAAGGACAATATCACTTGTATAATTATTCTTCCAAACAAAAACAAAAAACAAAAAAACAAAAAAAAAGAAATGCCCAATCTACAATTCATTTTAAGAAGTAATGTAAACTTGAGAATAAAACAAAACTTGTCCAATATAGAAAATTATATGGATTTATTTAACATATGTACATCAAATAGTTTATTATGATAAATGAAAAATAACAAAATAAATAAAACTACATATGAGCCATATCAGGGGAAGAAAGCAAACATGATAAAATTTGCCATTCCACCAAAGAGGAGAGAAAGAAACTACTAAAATCACATGAAATGCACACACAACTTACAAATGAGTAGTATCTATAACATATAGAGAACTTCTATATATCAATAACAAAAATCAATCTATCTAACAGGAAAATGGACCTGGGACTACTTATGTTGATAAAATCTTTACTAAGTTTTCTACAACTATATGACAGTGTTGTCAATCAGAGATAAAAATCACAATGATAGACTGTTACATTTTAATGATTAGTTATTTATTAAAATGACTCTAAGTACCAAGTGTTGGTGAGGATGTGTATCATTGAAACTGCCCATGCACTGCTATTTGAAATATAAGTTGTCACAGCCACTTTAGAAAGTAGTTTGGTATTACTTACTTATGTTGAACATATACATATATTACAATGTCAAAATGAAATGAATATTGTATTTATTTTAGCAGGTGAGTGTTCAGCTATTTCTACATCTTTAATTGGTGATTTCTTTACCTGGAGAATTCTATCAAATTCCTCTTTCAACTTCCTATGAATAAATGGTTCGCAAGAATCCTCCAGTTACAAATCACATGGGTTGCGTGCATTGCCATGCTTTCTACCGAGCCATGTAGTTAACTATTCCTCAGGAGGGTAAGGGAAGTGCAGGGACACCTGTGAGGTCCTCCTCCTTTGCCTCAGGTAAGGTCAGCGTACCTTTTCAGTACAGTCTCCGCAGGGAGACCTGGCCCCAGATTACTGGGACTCCACATTCTCTATGGTTTCCACCAGTAGTTGCTCCATCTCACAGAATCACATGGATTGTCTCTTGTCTGTCTGCATGCTTCCATCAGCTAGCAACCTTCAGTTCCTTGGCAATAAGAAAGAATGTCTTGTGAAATTCATTTTTAGTGTTTTTTCCTTTCTTCTCTTTCAGAGACTTGCTAAATGCATTCTGGTTGTTGGAAGATTTCTGTGTGAAGATCACAACTTATTTTCATTATCCTGCCTTCTCAAAGTGATTGGTACTCATCGTTTCTGCTTTAAGATCTCTGCCCCTGGGGACCAATTTTCTTCTTTTCTTTTCATGGATTCTAACAAATGTTCTAAGTGCTTTTGCTTATGATTATCTTTTAAAGAAAAGTTTTCAGTTAAGATAATGAGAGCCAAGTGTGGTGATGCATGCCTGTTATACCAGCACTGGAGAGGCTGACGAAGAAGGATCACTAGTTCAAGGCCAGCTTAGACAATTTAGCAAGTTCGAGGCCAGCTCAGACTACATAATAAATTTTTCTTTCAGAAAAACAAAAACAGAAAGAAACCAAGAAATGAAGAAAGCAAACAAGAATTTCAAATTGGAATTAATTTATTCATTTAAAGATCAAATATAAAAATGGTATCTCTGGTTTCCTCCATCTACATTCTCTCAAAAAGAGGACATCTAGCCTCTTACCCTTAATTATAAATCTATACTTGGGTGCATCCTTTCTCCTGCACTATGATTCTTTCTCCTGATCTCGTGTTCTCTCCTGAGGAGTCTCTATTTCAATGTATTCTATTATTCTGCACTTCTTGTGAATGCTATGCCACATCTTAAGTGGAACATCTGTGAACCCTAACTCACAGTTTGTCTCTAAGTCTCCTCATATTGGTTTTCACTCTGCTACCACAGTCGGTTACACCATCATTTTTCTTATCAACATGACTGTCCTAGATGGTTTCAGGTCTTTTATCAGTTCTTCTATGGAATTGTCTGTCCTATCTAGTTCTTTGTTCTTTCCTTTAACACAACTTACAAGCTTTCTTTACCTTATCTGAATCATTTTGGTAGCTTCTCTGTGAGATTCTGAGCCTCTACTCTTTCTGGGCTCTATGCCAATATCGTCAAAAGTGAAAGAAGAAAGTGGCTGTATTTTCAGGCAGGTTCAGAGGCCTGGCATTCAGAGAGTCAGACAGGAAGAAAAGCAGCAGTAAGTAGATTTGAACTGTCAGATTATAAGATAAGACTGTTTTCAGTCATTCTTAATTTATATTGTCTGGTGTATATGGCCATTTCTAGGTACCGATTAAATGCAAAGAATAAAATTAGATTTTTTTCAAAGCATCTCTATAACTGGTTGATGAAAAGATGCAATAATTGAATCATATTAGTAGTTCTCTATTGTCTATTACATTGAGTCTAAAAATATTTAGCTGGGCTCTGGGTAATTTAGCTCATATAATATATTTAAATTCATTTCTTGAAATTAATTAAAATGTAACTTCCACCAAAGCAAGTTACTTTGCTAAGTGTACCGCATGATATTCCATTTTCCACCTTTACATGCATTTGTACTTCTTTCTACAGAATGATTTGGAATTTTTCTTGACCTAAATATATACCGCTCACTCCTTATTACTCAATCCTAGAATATTTTCCTTTACATGTACTACTTTATTATTCTGTGTCAGTACTAAATTCTGTCATTAATTCATTCAGCCATTTGATGGACATATCCTGAAGATGTTGTTCAAGATTCTGAGTCTATACAACCAAAGGGATATAAGCGAAGTATAATACCTGTTCTAAAGAAGCTAATCACCTCTTTGATGAGGAAGGATGTGCTAATAATAATAAAACCAATTTTAATTCCATGGGTCATAGATGTATTTATTGAAGTATTTCCCTAAGAACTGAGCATTAAAGAATGAGTATCATTTGTCCAGGTGCACTACAGAAGTAAAGAGCTCTCCTGGAGGAGTATAATTATGATTGCATGTGTACCCCACATCCCTCATTATCAACTCTTAATTTTCTATATGCAGACAGTAAACTAGAAAGCACTGAATAAGGTCCTCTCTGAGAATTTTTATATGCAATGTGTTGAATCACCTAATCCCCCACAGAAAATGAATGCACAGGACATAATGTACAACTTCTTATGATCAAACTAGCCAATAACTAAAACAATTGGCTAAACCAGTCAAATTGTAAGAGGACAAAGCCAAGAGAAACCCACTGGTCATTTACCAGTAGAAGGAAAGTGTTGGAGGATGAGGGCAAAGAGGAACAGTGTACCAGTGGAGTTGCTATGACAACTAACCTAGCATTAACTTTTAAATCTCTTATTCATTATTCCAGGATAATTATGATGTATACAAACTGTGCATACAATAAAGAATATATTCAGTTGTATAAAACAATATGAAGGAACCATTTATTCAATTCTAGTGTGTGCTTAGAGAATTCAGTGCAGCCTAAAGAAGATGCTTTCCAGGAGAGAGATCATGAGCACCAGGGTTCAGCACATGCCAAATGCTTCCTTTAAAGGGCAAATGAAGTTTGGAAGACAATGTTTTCAAGGCAATGACTCTTTGTAACTTTATACTGTCTACCACTGAATTTGTCATAGAAAATGGTGAAAGATCTGAGCTGTGTATTTTGTGTGTTTTCCATGATGAAATGAACTATTAAGGGAGGTAGGAGCAGTCATAACCGAGAAGTGAATTGAGGTCAAGATTTCCAGATTTCCAGAAGCCAGAGGACACAACTCATACCAAGGCTATTCATACTCAGAGTTACAATTTTTGAAGCAAGAATAAATATAAGAAACAATTTTGCTTTATGTCATTGTCTATATTTCTGTTTGAAGTTCAACATACTTTTGAATTCTACTCTGCTCAAGTCATTACTTGCTGTTACTTCCAAAACGTATTTTACTGATTAGTTTCAGAAGACCTCAGAATTTCTTGCAAATATTTCAGGAAATTTGTCTAATGGATATTTCAAAGAATGCTTTTTCAATTTTTCAGCAACACACTACAAAAAATGTGTTTATATATTTGGGAGAAATACTAAAAGTTCTCAAGCAAAAGTAGAATGAATATTTGGGAACATTTAAGTTCAGTTGGAGAGGTATTCCTTGCAATTGGAGTCCTAGAGCAAGTGGTGAAAGCAAAAGGTCACGACAAAAATTTCCCAAATCTGTTGAAAAAATAAAATTAACTGTTTAAAGAAAAAATAATAGCAATGTAGTGTGGGTTTTATAACATTTTTTAACAACATAGATGAATTCCAATGGAATCATTCTACATGAAAGCAGTGAGAGAAAAATCAATCAAGCAGAGTAAGTTTAAGAAAAACTATTCCAAATTACATTATAATCAAATTACTCAGATACAAAGTAAGAAATAATAAAAGTGACCAGAGAAACAGGACCTAAATTTGGGGGAAAATAATAAAAATATTTACAGCAGATTTTTTGCCAGAAACTATGCAATGCAGAAGACAATGAGGAAAAATCTTTAAAGATCTGACTTTATTTTTTAAAAGCTATCAAACAATAATTCTTAA
Organism: Erethizon dorsatum; assembly: GCA_028451465.1. NCBI lineage: Eukaryota > Metazoa > Chordata > Mammalia > Rodentia > Erethizontidae > Erethizon > Erethizon dorsatum. The sequence continues at coordinate 57,021,775 of CM051835.1, read as the reverse complement.
GTCAGTAAAAAAAGATATTCAAAAATGATGACAAAGTCATGAATGTTTTTAGGGAGTAAACTGAGATAATTGTGTGCAGGTCTGCATTCTAAGGAAATTATAAGTTTTCAAAGAAAGGGAATATGGTACCAGGTGGAAATTCCAATCTACACAAAAGATGAAGATCACAAGAATTAGTAAATACTTGGTAAAATAAATGTTTTTTAATAATTTAGTTAAAAGTCAATTTTCTATTAAAAGAAAAAATAATAGAAATGTAATGTGTGTCTACAACATTTGTTAAAAGCATAGGTTAATCCTAAAGAATCATGCTACATGAAAGAAGTAAGAAACAATAGACTGCATACTCTATAATTTTACTCAATAATTCCATTTATATTGTATGAGAGAAGACACAGAGCAGGAGTAACGAAATAGATCAATGGTGCCCAAGGATGTTCTTGGGAAGGGAACTGAGGGCACAACGTGATAAGAGGGTGGTGGAAATGTTCTGTGTCATGATTTCATCAGTGATTAACTGTCTACTAATAGTCACATATCAAATTGTATACTTTTAATTGGTAAATACCATTGTATGTAATGTATACCTCTGTAATAGTCACTCTAACATAAGCAAAAATAAAAGTTTTTAGAAAAGAAAGTCAAAAGTCAAGTAATAGTTTTGCATTTGACCAATTGTACTTTGACACTAATATTTGTGATTGATATCTGGTTTTGGGTTCATCAGTCAAACTATCTAAGCAGATTGGAGCATGTGGACATGATCCTCAATACAGAAGGATATTTTCTTAATGTATGCTGAGACTGCTAAGCAATGAAAGTACTGGTGAGTGAAGAATTTAGTCTCTTAAATCCAACAGAAGGCATTAAATCTAAAAGAGAAAGCAATTTTTCACACCTGTTTTGCTACACTGTGATCCAGTTACTAGGGGAAGTAACAATCTCAATAGAGTCAATTTATAAATTTTGGTTGGAAATAGTGTTATCACAGGTAGACACAGCCTTGAAAATATTTTTATATTTAAATAACAAAATAAAAGTTAGCATCTGAAAAGTCCTATTCATATCCTAAAACTGTCAGCTACTTCCAATAGTTATCTTAAACTTTGGACTTTTTTTCTTTACTTCTTCTTTGGGTAATATTTTTTGCAGTTGAAGACTGAACCCAGAATTTCACACATGCTAGACAACTACCCTACCTCTGAGCTACATCCCAGCTCCCTCCTTTAATTATTTTTTTTAGTTGACTGAACCCTAACTAACAAAAGATGGATATATCCATACATTGCTGCTCTCAGTAAACATTTGTACAAAATCTTTTGGAAAACAGTTTAGCAGTGACTATCAATGGCCACAACAATAAACAAAAGCTTTGATTTGGTAATCCTATGTATCAAGCGGGCTTCACTGTGGTAACAAGCAAATCCCCAGTCAGAAAGGGTTAAAAAAAATGGCATTTATTTCATGTATTATGTACAGCTGTGTGTGCTACAGCTTTGACCCACCTGCTGGACGGCTCCTAGTGGCTCTAAATCTAGGACACAAACCGAGACAGGAGCGCTTTTCCAGCATGCTCTAAATTCATGACAGAAATGCCAAGGTGTGATGCTTAGTCTCTTTAAAATGTCTCATATTTCCAGCACTGTTATTCCAGCTCGTATTTCATTGTTCCAAACAAGTCATACAAACAACCCTGGAAATGTGGCAAGAAATTTTATCCCACCACAAAAAAGCCCATCAGGTCACATAGTAAATTTAACAGACATAATCCTTCTATAAGGAGCAGAGCGTGGGGATTGTCATGCATTTTACCAATCTTCTTGGTAATTTTTCCTAAGTAATTTTACTCTAAGTAATTCAAAGACTGAAAAAAAATTGTTATTCACAAAGATTTCAGTGCACTATTAATTACACTAGTAAAATTTACGAACATTTCATATTATGGTAAAGGCTACACAAAGTTTAGCAGTAAAATAAAATATACGATTACAGTGATACCGTGGTTGTCAAACTCAATTCATTCAAAATTCATGTTCAAACACCGAAAAGTTCAAGAACTAAACATAATTTTCCTATCAGAAATAATGGAAAACCAAATAATTCATTCTGAGGTCCCAAAATTACACTTATAAATTCATTTTTCCAGGACTCTAACAAACTTTGCAAAGATTTCTTTCTTTAACTCTATCGTGGTTCTCAGAGTTGTCATCTTAGCTTTACTGCTGATATCATTAACTTCCTTTGGATCCATGGTTACGATATTATATGCAAATAAAGCACACACACACACACACACACACACACAAGACAAGGCACAATGATGAATGTTTTAAAGCATTAACACAAGTACTGTACGTTTTTTGGGCTAGAGTGGTGTTTGGACAGAAGTGTCATCCCTTTGTGTCCTGGCAAAATGCTATCTATGTGTGACACAGTCTCAGCCCATACAGGATTTTTTTTTTTTTCAAATCAGATTTTTCGTTCACTACCCAGCAAAGTTACAAACACCAAATAGAGTTTTTCGATCTTTACTGTTTGAATAGTGGAAAGTTTGAGCCTGGCGCTATTTGACAACTGAGGTATCACTATATTAAAATGTTAATGTAGCTAGAAGTAAAACTGTTAGAAAATCTTTATAAAACAAGGAAACTTTTAACTATACACAAATACAACTTGTATTCTACATATAGCCAATGACTTGAAAGAAACCTAAAAACATCATAGGATGAGCAAAGATGAATTGTACAGAGTGGTGAAAGATTTTTTTAAAAAATTCCCTCATTGTTGTTAAAATGATAATTTTGCAATAAATATAAATATAGTAATACCTCTCATTTAAGGACACAAATTCCAGCAAACAGATTTTATGGTGGTTGTTTTACTGCATGTATTACTCATTAGAATAAGAAATAAGGTGTTTCTCAAGGTGAATTTTAAACAGTGGTATTATTCCTATGTGAAAAAGAGGAAGACGAAAAAGAGACCCTGCTCTCTAGATAATCAAATGTACTTGATTTTTGTTGTTGTTGGGAAATAAAAAAATCCCTGTCAACTGTTGCCTTAGTTCCTTCTGATCCATATTTGATTAAAATGATTATAATATGGTATTCTTATTTTTTATTTTATTTAAGGAAATCTATTTATGTCCTATTATCAGAATGAAAGGGAGATAATGTAAGCAATGATAATGTCATTGTATAAAACAGAACTAACTTCTTTTTACAAAGCACATACCTCCTGTGGTTCAACTTTGGTTTATCCCCACCAAAGCTTGCACTGAAATCCCCACCAAAGCTTGCAGTATAACTGTATTGAGAGTGAGTGGAGCCATTTAGAGGTACTGGATTATCGAAGTGGAAACCTCATGAATGATTAATACTTTTATTTTTATTTATTTTGGGGGGGTACTGGAAATCGAACTCACGACCTTGCGCTTGCCAGGCAAGCGCTGTGCCACTGAGCTATATCCCCAGCCCTTATTTTTAGAAATGGGTTAACAATTTTGGGAAGTTGGCCCCTTCTCTCTTTTATACACACTTACTCGTCCCTGCATTTTTCCAGCATGAGTTGAACTGCCATGAGGCAATCACCAGAAACCGACAAGCTACAGCCACTGTATCTTGGCAGCCTCCAGAATCATGAGCCGCAGAAGGGTTTTTTCTTTGTAAATTACCCAGCCTCATGTACACTAATGCCTCGGTTCATGAATGCTTCTGTTTGCAGACAATTCAGCTTGCAAATCAAAGCATTTGGCAAAATTTTGCTTCCATTTGCAAACTCCACATGCGGTGACAAACACAACCAAGATCATCTTCCCCACACAAACACAAATGCAGCCATCTCCCCCCAAATCGTAAAACAAATTAAGTTTGTAAACCAAGGCCCCACTGTGTTTTATAATGGAAACAAAATGGAACAAGACAGTACTCACCTGCGGAAGTTAGAGTGGAGCAGCAACTTCATTGGCTTTGGAATCTGCCCAAGGGATTTGAACACTCTTTGGGGTGCATCTGTTTGGGTCATGGCGGTGTGGCTTTGGGATCTATGGTCCTTCGCCACTTTCTGTCTGGCACTGTTCCCCTGCTCTGCTTTCCCGGCCATCATGAAATAAGCAGCTCTGCTCCATCACGCGCTTCTGCCGCTATGCTGTTTTTGGAGACAGCTGACAATGGACAGAATCCCCTTAGAAAATGATCCAAATTAAACCTGTCCCGCTTTTAATTTTCAGTGTTGGGTGTTGTGTCCTGCAAAGGGAAAGGTGATAAAGTGTCCAACCTTTGAAATTAAAAGATTGATTATATTCTTCTGATACAATATATTGAGATTTTTAATACAAACTGGTATATTCAGAATTTATTGCAACAGTATATTTTTGCAAAGACAATTAATTGTTCTTTTCCAGTTCATTTATCAAGCTGATGTTTTTTGTACATGACTTTTGAAAACATAGAAATCTTACCTTGAATTTACCAATAAAATTCAAAAACAGAGTAGTAAAGTTTTTTTTAAATTAAGCAAGTAATTATAATACCATATTGAATGCTTCATGTCAAAAACTTGGCAAAGCTAAATATTCCAAATAGTATATCACACATTTGTCCCCATCTTACTAATAAAAATATATTATACACTATTGATTTTTATTGAGTCTTTTAATCCTTTCTTGTTGTCAAGAGATTTGTTAGTAAATTACCTCATCCAGTATTCTAAATGGTCCCTTAGTGGCCTGAATTAATTCAACTATAACAAAAGATAATTCTTTCCATCAAAAGGATCAGGACTACAGATATTGTTCATTCCTTGTTTAATGTACAATTAATATTACTTCTTTTTTGTAATTATTGACTAGCTGTATTTATCCATCAATGTTACTGAGTAAAATCACTGTACAGCAACATATCTTTCATTAGCTGGGATTCAGGTCTTCTATTTCATCCTACACACAGAAGCATTAACTCTGTGATTGATTAATATTTTCTCAGAGTTGTCATAAGGAATAGTGAATTTTATCACCACTCAACTAATTCATTGTAATCCAAAAATAACTAATTACTATTGTTTGATTCAATAAAAATCCAGTGTCTTTCTTACTGAGTAGATTAAAATAGAGATATTACCAAAATTATGTTCACTCTACCTGTCATGATATGAACAGCAACTTAATGGGAATTCAGGCAGGGCAACTGAAGTGAAATGAAAAATTACATAGGTATTTATTTATTAAATAACATCCAACTGCATTTCTAAACAATTTTTACAAAATGCTTTCATGTATTTCTCAGTGTGACAAATACCCTAAATACTGCACTTTCTTCAAAAGGGTTTAACAATTCACAGGTTGGTTCAACTAGAAAATCTGCATCAAAACAACCATATGAAAATTTAACATAAGAATCTAAATCTTAATGGATAGACCCAAATTACAAAACCTAAATTTTATAGTGCTTACTTTAAAATTTAACTTCAGAAATAGCGTTCTTTAAATTTGAACGTAACCACAAAAGACTCTGACTCATCAAAACGTACAAAAAGAATAAAGCGGTAGGGGTCACACTACCTGGCTTCAAAATCTATTGCGTGACTCAAATAGTTAAAATAGCACAATATTGGCAGGAAAATAGACTCAAGGAGCAACTGAATAAGATAGAGAATCCACAAATAAACCCATGCATTTACAAGTAATTGACTTTTTACAAAATCGTCAGCAACACACAGAAGAGAAAGAACAATCTTTTCAACAAATGGTGTTGGGAAAACTGGACATCAACTAGCAGGAGAATGAAATTGGAGATTTATCTAACTTCATATAGAAACTAACTCAAAATGGATTAAAGACTTAAGTGTAAGACCTAAAATTATGGAACTGTTAGAAGAAATAGGGCAAGAATTCCTTGAATATGACCTCAAAAGCACAGGCAACAAATATAAAAGTGAACAAATAATGTTACATCTGTTATGGTTTGTGTCTAAATGTCCCCCCAAAGCCTCATCCAGTCATGGAGGCAGGATCCTAGAGTTTATGACTGATTCATGGTCTAATGCTGGGATTATGGGCGTGAGTGCTACGCCCACCCTGGGGCGGGCAGCCTGCATGTAATATAAGGGAGGGAAAGAGGCTTGCTCTCTCTCTTGCGCCCGCTCCTCCCTTTTGCTCTTGCTATTTTTGCTGCCTTCCGCCACCATGAACTGTTGCCCTCTGCCATGTGCCACTCTGCCTTGGAGCCACCTGATTGTGGATTGAAACCTCCACAAACTGTGAGCCAAATAAACCTTTCCTTCCTTAATTTTGGGTGTCGGGTATTTTGTCCCAGCAACGAGAGAAAAGTAACCGAGACAACATCCAATTAAGAGTATTCTGCACAGCACAGAATACAATTAATAGAGTACAAAAATAAAATATGCATTGAGAAATATATTTACAAAATATGCATCTGATAAAAGGCTAATATCCAAAATAAGAAGGCCCTCAAACAATTCAATACAAAAAAAGAGGGCAAAGGACCTAAATAGATATTTCTCAAAAGAGGGTATACAGATAGCTACAGATATATGAAAATGCTCACCATTATTGATCATCAGGTAAATGTAAGTTCAAATCAAAATGAGATCTCACTTCATACAAGTTAGAATAGATATTATAAAAAAGATGAATGATAGTAAGTGTTGGAAAACATGTAGAGAATAGAGAACCCTCATACTATTGAGAAGAATGTAAATTCACGGAGCCTAATAGGAAAGAGTATGGTAGTTCTTCAGAAAACTAAAACTGGAATTACAGGATCCAGTAACCCCAGTACTGAGTATACATTAGTTAGCCTTCTGCTACTGAAACAAATACTGGAGATGGCAACTTACAAAGAGAAAGGTTTATTTTGCCTTGCAGTTTTAGACGTTTCAATCCATTATCCATTGGCCTTGGTGGAGCTTTGGGCCTGTGAAAACACATCAGGGTGGGAAGACAAGGCAGAGCAAATACAGTCATCCAACGTCCAGAAATGTGAGAGAGGAGGGAGAGACTGTGGTCCAACTATCCCCTTGGAGAGCACAGGCCTGTGACCTAAATCTTCTACTAATCTCCTCACGTTAAAGCACCTCCCTGTGTCCTCCACCTTTAACACGTGGGTCTTGCGAGACAGGACTCATGAGATACAAACTATCACATAGATGTATACCCAGAAGAATTCAGATCAGTATACCAAAGAGACATGTGCACTCCCATGTTGATCGAGCATTATTCACAATAACTAAGATATGGAAGCAACGTAGGTGTGGAACATTAAATGAATGGATAAAGAAAGCATGGTACACATAAACAGTGGAATTCCATTCAGCCTTAAATATCTGGAAATACTATTATTTGCAACAACATGGATGGCTCTGGAGGACATTCTACAAAGTGAAATAAAACAAGTGCAGAGGGCCGGTGAGATGGTTCAGCGGCGTAAGCGCCTGCCTTGCAAGCGCGAGGGCCCGAGTTCGACTCCCGGATCCAACATACAAAAAAGGGGCCAGTGATATCGCTCAGTGGCACGGGTGCCTGTTGGCATGCGAGGTCCTCAGGTCGACCCCCCGGTACCCACAAAAAAAAAAAAAAAAACAAGTGCAGAAAGACAAAAACTGTATGATCTTACTTATATGTGAAATCTAAAAATGTTGGAGAGGTGGGTAGATCAGGAAAGGGGAAGTATTAAATAAAAGATACAAAATTTCCATTAGACAGGAAGGATAACTGATCTACTGCAGAGAATAGTGACTGTAATATTAATGTATTATATATTCCAAAATTGCTAAGAATAGATTTTAAATGTTTTCAGCACAAAAAAGTGGAAGTATGTGAGATGATATATTTGTTAATTATCCTAACTGAATCACTACCATTGTAAATATACTTCAAAACATTGCACTTTTTCCATAAATAAATGCAATTATTTATCAATTAAAAATTTAAAAAAACAAGGTAAAACAAAATTTAATTTCATCATTACTCATAGAAAATAGATGTGGGAAAAATCTAAGTCTATATAACTGTACACATTTTTTTTCTGCTGAACTCCATTAAATATGAAATTAAAAAGTTTTCAAAAATATTCTTATACAAAATATTTTTTGCTTAAATATCCTCAAAATGACAGAAATGAAAGAAATAAAATCTAAATTTCACCAGGGCAGAATGAAAAAAAAAACCATTTTCTAAAATATAGTTCAGTATCATTAGTTGTGTCATTTAACCTATTAATAATTTTAGATTTGCATGCACAATTACTTTTATATACTTTTACATATATTTGTTTTAATACAAAGTTTCATTAGTAGTATAATATTATACTGAAACACAGTATAGTAATTCACAATTATTTCATGACCAACATGTAACATATTTATTTTTTAGTGGGGTTTTTTTTTTTTTTTTTGGAGCAATTTTTTGTCTTGACCTAATAACCAAGGATTTTTAAGGACAAATAATATATCATTCTGAATTAGCCTAGAATAGACACAGGGAACTTTTAGCCTCTTGGTATGACAGAATAGTAATAGTTTTATGGAAAAGCAGAGGTTTAAAAATTACTTAACCTGATCTCACACATGCATATAAAATAACCTACCTTCCAAATAATATTAAATGATAAAATATACATCTTGACCAAGTGGCACCTATTCATACCTGCAAGGAAGTGTCACACCACATAGAACATAAGCAAGTGATGTACCAAAGCTTACCATTAGGAGCAGAATTATCTGCAAATCTGCCCATTCCATGGCATTCAAGTGTCAGGGTTACTGTTATAGCTTGTATCTAGAAGTCTGCACAAAGCCTCATGTGCTTATAGATGGAACTTTTATGTAGGTGGCTGAATCTAGAATGTGTGTGAATATGGGTAAAAGGTATGTGCTAGCTAAATTAGTCCACTGACTGCCTTAGCATAGTTCTGTGTGTGGATAATGGGAAGGCCTACCTTGGGTGTGTGTGGCACCACCCGGTAGGCTTGTAGCCTGGATGAGATAAAAGGGAAAGGAAGAGTCCCTGCTTCCCGCCTGCAATGCCATGCCCAAATGCCACCCCCCATGGAGCCAGCAATTATGGACTGAAATCTCTACGAAGTGTGAGCTAAAATAAACCTCTCCTTCTTTATCTTGTGGGTGTTGGGTACTACATTTTGTCACAACAAAGAGAAAAGTAAGTGAGACAGTTTCCAAGAAAAACATGACCTACACAGGCACTGGACACATGTGGAGAAGAGAAAGAACATGACCATCTTCAATAGTGAGCATTGGTTCACCATAGCCAGTGGATCTTGCTGGACAGCCACTATAGGAAGGTGGTCAACACCGCTTCTCTTTCACTACAGGTCAAGGGCTCAGTTCCTAACAGAGCTGAGCTCTGAGTTCCTAGAGCAAAAACAGCAGTGGCCTTGGATAAGTATGATATAATGCACATGCTTAAGTGGAACAAAGGTGTACCAGTGAATTCTGGAACAGGGAAAGAAATTCCCAAATAGCTATATAGCCAATACAGGGGGCTATCTTTATCTCTTTGTTAAGAAATGTTCCAGGTTCAAGGCACGTTCTTAGGTACCAGTGCAGGAGTTAAAGGACTACATATGGCCAGGCATTGTGGTGCATGCCCATAATGCCAGCATTCTGGGAGGGTGAGGCAGGAGGATTGCAAGTTCAAGTCCAGCTTGGGCAACTTAGGAACTTAGCAATACCCTATATCTAAATAAAAAATGAAATAAAATAAAATGATACAGCACTGAGGATGCAGCTCAGTGCAAAGGCCCTGGATTTAATTCACAGTATTGAAAAAATAGTCTGCATACCCACATACCTACCACTTCCTTTCCCAACAGCAGGTCTGTCAGGACAATAGAAAAGAGGGCAGAAAACTACTGTCCTTAGGCCCTAACCCATAACTGGCTTCAGTAAATAAACATCTATTGGAAAGAAGTCATGCCCATTGATTCTATATTATCTACACTGTTTTCATGCTGGTGGTCAGCAGTGCAACTGAACTGCCTTTCCAGAAAATATTTGACAACTCTTGTAGTAGAATACTACCACCACATCACAATGGGATCAGTGCATATAAATTTACCGGTTTGAGATCAAAGAAGTTGGATGAATACTATATTTGCCAACAAATATTCTTTTGATGTTATGCATTTTGCAAAATGTCAAACCAGAAACATGAGAAACAGATTTAAAATTATTGAATCCACAAGAGATAATTAAAGTCATTGCAGACTGGACTTCATGAAGGTCTTTAAAAATCCAACTAGAAAATCTGTTCTTTACCTGAAGGCTGGAGGGTAAGTTGGTTAGCCTTTTTACACACCTTTCCAGGCTTCAGGCTGTGATTCTTAGCATTGAAGAAGAGTTTTGCTTTTAGTCCAGTAAAATATGTTTCTGCTAACCCCAGAAAATGCTTCTAAATGTACAATGACTGACATTCTTAAAAGTAAACACGGTGTCTCTTCTGGAAGATGCTATTGTTCAAATAATGACACTTCCTCTGACATTGACAGTGGTAAGTGGAGTAGAATGTCAGACTAAGATGAGAGACTGTATTCTAGTGAAAAATTGGATCAAGAATCCCCTGACACCACATCAGCATTTAACAGGCCAGACTTACCTGCCATTCCAGTGTAGGCTAAAGGACAGGCATAGAATCAATTAAACCATCACCAAACAGGATTCAAATTTTTTCCTTTTGTTTTTAATACCAATAGTCAAAATTCTGGTTCTTAGCTAATGGTAGCACACAAACAAAAAGGGAAAAAAATGCCAAGATCCAAGCAAAAGAAAGAATTCATTTAATATCATGAAATTGGAAAAAAAAATCTTCCCCAAATGCTTTCACTGTAGTCTACTTTTTCCCCTCATTTTTTATTCCTTAGGTGACATTCACGTCCTAGAAAATGTTTTTGAAAGCAATTATATTTCTAAAGCAAGTTTTCCCAAACTCCCACAGCTTAACTTTTTGGCTTAAAATACCATGTTTTAAAAGGTGTTGGCATTCAGTTTTACCTAACAAATCGCTGGTTCTTGAAAAAGAAAAAAAATCTGACAGTTTAAGAAGAATAAAGTGTGTGTGTGTGTATATGTGTGTGTGTGCGTTTGTGTGTGTGAAGTGGGCTGATTATTCTACTTTAAACCATTGGTTTATTTGATCAAAATCTTTTGAAAAACCTTATATGAATTATAAACTTCCACTCGTGCCCATTCTCACATCAAATAATTAAATGTAAAATTTATCCTTTGGAAACCATTCATTTAAACAGGAAAACCAGGGATAATTATGTGAACATTAGTGTTTACTTTTCTAATTTTAAATATAGCATTATTTTCACATTAATCTATTTGCTCAAATATAAATAAATGACACCTACGAGAATAGGAAATTCCTGAAAACAAAACAGGAATTTTGAAATAAAAATCCATAGCATTTTTTTTTCCTAAAATAACTTTCACTTCTAGCCTTGATGGCATATCTGGTACTAGGTGTTCTGCCATAACTAAAAGCATGCATTAAACAGCTATTACAAGAAATTGAGCAATAGGCTATTTAGAACCATTACGTAAAAAGGGAAACTAAATAAGGCAGTCTTATAAATATCCTAACTTCCTACCTGCAGGCATTTTTCAGATAAGCATGTAGGGTAGGAAAGCCCAAACACAGCAATCTAGGCCAGCTGAAGAGACAGAGCTTTCACTTTAGAGTCTGAGTTTAGAATTCACAGATCAGAATTAGCAAAGAAGAGAAAGCTGTACAGAAATGAGGTCCTAGAAACCCATGGAGGAGCGTCTTTATGTCTTCCCCTGAATACTAATATATTCATTGGACCACAGAGTGCCTGAGGCCAGGCAGGAGAAAAAGCAGGTAGCAGTGAGCCTTAAGGAAATCAATTTCAAGGACACAGGGCTGGAAGCTGCTCAAGTTCTGACCAGGAATGTAAAGATGTTCTTGAACACCACGACATTAAGGGAGTTCCCATAAAGTAATGCCAAAGGAGTGAGCATACCTTAAAGTAAACTTCACTCTAAACCCATTTCACAAAGCTCAAACACGAGAAATGCTCGGTCAGTCTGTAATCAGCTCAACTGCCTGGCAAAACAATATTCAGCTCTTCCAAGGAATTCAGGAATGTCAGGGACTTAGCACAGCTTCCACAGCGTACTATATCCAACTTCAAATTATTAATGAGTGAGTGGGAGGGGGATTCGTGCGACACAGGACAGAAATCAACGGAAATGGACCCACAAATGACAAGCGTAATGGAGTAAGCAGAAGGCACCAAAAATGTCTACCCTAAAATGCTCAAGGACTTAAAGGACAATATAAACATATTAAGGAGAAAAAAAAGAAGTATCTATTCGTGATGAAAATTTTATGAAATGAAAATCTCACTCAAGTTCTTCATATTGAACACTGAAAAACTAGAGCAGAAGCTGTGGTTTCTAAATAACAATAACATTCTTTATTCAAAGGAACCATAACAGAAATATCTGTTCCTAGGGCTGAGAGGGAGGGAAAAGGAAAATACAAAATAAGCTTGGAACATTTGAAAGCACCAGAAACTAAGGCTATTCTTTAAAAATACAGGGATGGGGCATATTAAAGAGTCATGAAAACCAATGTGAAAAAAGTCCCCTTGACCAAAATTGGAAAAAAAAAAATTGGCAACAGAAGAAATAATGTACTGTTTTATTCAGAGTCCTAAATAAGAAAGTATACACATAAGACTATACTGATATAACTAATTTAAGTAAATAAATAAATATAGGTATGAGAAAAGCCTTCATTACACAAAATTCTAAATAACGTAGTTAGATGCTCTGCCCTTATGAATGTGAGCAGGCTTTAGTTCACAATACAGAAAAAGAGAGAAACCATAACTTTCTGTAGAGAAACCCAACAAACACTATCTTAAGTGGTCAAAGTTAACCTCGAGTATATGTGACAGAATGTAATGTAAAGCATATTTCACTTTTGTAGTTTTCTTTCCTAAAATCCAAAATCTTAGTATAATTATGAGGGAGAAAATAACATATAAACACAAATTGAGATATTGTAGAAAATATCTGACTTACTCATATACTAATTAAATCTGTTAAAGTCATGAAAAATAAGGAAAGCCTGAGAAGCTGTCACAGACCAGGACAGATTATACCGAAATGATAAAGGCAATACAAATATAATATTATATTCTGGGGGATCTTTGAGGAGAAAATTACATTAATGGAAAAACTGATAAAATCCAATAGAGTTGAATTACTCTCTTAGTTACTTTCTTGTTACTAACACAAAATATTTGACACCCACAAGTTAAAAGAGAAGAAGTTCATTTTGGCTCACAGTTTGTAGGGATTCAGTCCATAGTCAGCTGGCTCCAAGGCAGGGCAGCATGGCAGAGGGGCATGGCAGAGGATAAATAGTTCATGGCATGGCAGGCAGGAAACAGAGAGGGATCAAGGGAGGAGAAAGGATATAGAGTCCTGCGATGGCAAACCTTGTATAGACGAGTACCCAAACTGCAATCCAAAACCCACTTATTTATTGCAAAGTGCCAACCTGGTAATTAAACCTGTGTACTGAGGTTTTACCTTAGAATAAATCAACTCATATATTAACATATTTTGTCTTAAAAGAAAAACAACGCATGGGCCATAGGCCACACCCACAGTGACCAAACTCTTTGACCTTCTCCCACCAAGCTTCACTCCTAATATCACACTCAGCTATGAAACCATCAGTGAACTAATCTACTGATGTGTATCACATTTAGCTACAAACTCATCAGTGTTCTAATCCACTGCTGAATCATCCTCCCACAATTCAGTCACGTCCACGAAGCCCTATCTATGAACACATGCGGTTTCAGAGGGACATCTAGATACAAGCCATAACAATTACTGTGAAAGGAAGAAACTAGAACCTCAATCATCTATGACAAGTTGCAGGACAGTCTTTCACGTGGCCTTCAACTGGTCCAGTCCTCTCCTTTTTCCCACTTGTAGTTTACAGGAATAACTGTAGAACACACTGGGAATGCAACGTCCTGAGCATAGCCTGGGCTCTCTTCCAGCCCCTCCCAAGAAAGCATGTCTTTCAATGCTCTTACCAGCAAGTCACATTGCCCAGGGGTTTATAACACAGTGTGGGCTGCTTTCTGGGTTCCCTCAACTATAGTGCCGGTGGGATGCATGGAGTAGAGACTCACTGAACTCTGGGAGCTTCCTTGGGAAGTAGGGGACTGGCTTGCAATGTCATCCTTTGACGCCTATCTGTAAGAAATAATTTCCACTTTATGTAAGTTATGTGAATGTGCAGTGTGTCTCATTATACTCAAAATTAATTGATAACCAGTGCACAGTGAAACTACTGCACAACTACATCAAATTATTTAGCATGTCAGTATCTGCAAGAAGAAAGAAGAAAAATTAGAAGAAAAACATATTTACTTGAAGAAATAATAGCTGGACATTTTCCAAATGTACTTTAACCAAGTAGCTAGCTACTAAAAATACCTGATTCCAAAGATGAAAAGACACAGACAGACATAAGAACCACACAATAACCAGGTTTCTAAAATTAAAAGATATAGACAAGAGTCTTTAAAACAACCAAAGGCAAAATATAGATTATACACAGAGGAACAAGGAAAAGAGCAAAGTTGAGAAGATCAGAAACAATGCCAAAGTAAGCATCATGTAACGATCTCTTCAAAGCATGGATAAAACAGAAAAAAATATGACTCTATATATAGTTCTATATGCAATGGCTCTTCCATCAAAAATTAAATAAAGATGTGTTCATATAAAGAAAATGTATCACCAAGCAAAACTGTGACACAAGACATACTAAAAGGAATTTTTGTGTCTTTCCTGGTAAATTCACACAAAATTTAAGTAATATTTAATACCAATCTTATGTAAACTCCTGCAAAAAATAGAGAATAGACTTCTCAATTCAGTTTTGAAACCAATATTACTCTGATATCAAAATGATACAAAGAAATTACAGAAAAAGACAATTATAGACCAACAACTTTCATCAACACAGACATATAAGTCCTTGAAAAAATGTTTGAAAATCAAATCTGCAATATTTAATAATGAAAATGTATAATAGCTAAATTAGGTTTCAGGTATTCAAGATATCCTGAGCATTTGAAAATCAATCAGGCTGGGGATGTAGCTCAGCGGCACGGCGCCTGCCTGGTAAGTGCAAGGTTGTGAGTTCAATTCCCAGTACACAAAAAAGAAAAAAGAAAATCAATCAATATTATTTTCCATACATAAAAAATCGAGGAATCTTATTTTTATTAACCATTACAAGTATGATCAAAATATAAGGTGACGGTTTAAATTTTAAAATGTTATTATAGTAAAAGATACTTTGCCATTAATCCTCCCCCAAAGACCCCTCTTGCTTCCAACACAATTATCCCATTTTTTGTTTGACTTTCTGAATCGGTTCTGGAAATATTCTTTTGTGTTTTTATGTGTGATCAAAAATACAGCAAATGCTGCTGCCAAGGCCCATCAAACAGAAATGTAGGCTAGTAAAAACATTGAGGTGTGTCCTCATCCATTTTATCCAGGGCATCCAGCATTCCTTGACTTCGGACCCTTCCTCAAAGTCAAAATGGCCACGAAAGGTAAATGTTTGAATTGTCCCAAACCATCAGGTAGCTGGGGATAGGGCACCCGAAGACAACTATAAAGCAGAACTTGCAGAATTGCTTCAGAAAGTGGCAAGAACACAGGGTAAGTGTGTTCGAAGCAAAGGGGAATATTTTGAACAGGACTAATTGCAATGTGTCATTTAGTGTAACAAACTTTAAAAATTTTTTAAAATTAACTGCATGTTTCAATCATGCTTTGTAAGATTAGACAAAAATGAAAAAATGCAAAGTATAATAAAAACTGCATGCAAACTAAGAGTAAAATAAAAATTCTCAGATTTTGGAAAGCATCTAAAAAAGACTATTGGTAACACCAGAATTGTGATGAATGAAATACTTTTACTTTGTATACTTGAACAGGTAGGGATGACTGCTTCTGGCACAATTCAGTAATGTACTCAGGGCCTAGTCAGTGAAATGGGGAAGGAAAAATCACCAAAGAAATGTAGATTGGAAAGATGAAATTAAAGATTATTTATTCATAGAAAAAATGGTCATGTATGTAAAAATTTACACAAAAACTGCTGGAACTAATAAGGGAGTTTATAATGGTCGCATGTATACAATATATAAATAAAAGTATGCAATATATAAAATTAACTGAATTTCTATGTACTAGCTATGAACTACTAGAAAGTAAAATTAAAGTAACAGGCAATCCGAAAAAGTTATCTTCTATGTATGATTCCAATTATAAGACATTCTGGAAAGGCAAAACTATGGAGACAATAAAAAGATCAGTGGTCACTAGGGATTAGGATGGAGGGAAGGATGAACAGACAAAGTACAAAGGATTTTTACAGCAGTGAAACTATTTTTCATGATACTGTAATGGTGGATACATGTCATTATACATGTGTCAAAATCAGTAGAATGCACAACTTGAAGAATGGAGACTTATGTACACTACAAGCATTGAATGGCAATGATGTGTCTTTTTTTTTTTTTTTTAATATGCAGGTACTGGGAGTCAAACTCAGGACCTCACGCTTGCCAGCAGGTGCTTGTTCCACTGAGCAATATCATCGGCCCTTTTTTTCCTTTTAGTATGGGTACTGGGAGTCAAACTAAGGACCTCGCACTTGCCAGGCAGATGCTTATGCCACTGAGCTGTATCACCGGCCCTACAATGATGTGTCAAGGTAGGGTCATCACTTGTAACGAGTGTTCTGCTCTGCTGGGGTATGCTGACTATCAGGGAGGTTATGCATATGTTAGGGTAGGAGGCTATATGGAAAAATATCTGTTCAATTTTGCTGTAAAACTTACCTAAAGAACAAAGTGTATTTAAAGAGCTAAATTTAAAGCATAAAAACTAAAATGTGTTTGATGTAAAAAATTATGCAGGGCAATTTTCTTCAAAATCATCTATAAATTTCACTCAATCTCAATAAAAATCTCAGAA
This sequence comes from Erethizon dorsatum, assembly GCA_028451465.1. Lineage (NCBI taxonomy): Eukaryota > Metazoa > Chordata > Mammalia > Rodentia > Erethizontidae > Erethizon > Erethizon dorsatum. The sequence continues at coordinate 57,004,684 of CM051835.1, read as the reverse complement.
GTGTTTTTGTACACATGGACAATCCAATTCAAAATCATACAGAAATGTAAAATGTCTAGAAAATCTAAAACGATTTTTTTCTTTGGACCGGGAATTGAACTCAGGACCTTGCGCTTACCAGGCAGGTGTTATGCCACCGAGCTACATAACCGGCCCTAAAACAATTTTTAAAAGATAATAAAAAATTCATACTTATTGGATGACTAAAGTGTCTGCAATTTCAATTAATTAAAGAGTAATTAATTAATTAATCAGTTAAAAATCATGGAACAATGAAACCTCTTCTACATCACTGGTAAGAATGTGAAGTGGTTCTTGAGAGAATTGTTTAGTAGTTTCTTATAAACACAAATTTAACATATGACTCAAAAATTCCACTCCAATTTATTTATACCAGAGAAATGAGACCATAGTTTCAAACTAACATTTGTAAATTCAGGTTTATAGAATTTTATTTACAACAGCCAAAAGATAGAAAGATGTCAACTTTGGTGTTTTTTTTGTTTTGTTTTTGTTTTTGAGACAGGGTCTCACTATGTAGTTTGGACTGGCCCTAAACTCACTAGGTGGCCCACATTGGCCTCAAACTTGCAGTGACCCTCCTGCCTCAGCCCCCCAAGTGCTAGGATTACAGGTGTGTGCCACCACACTGGCCCATGAGATGTCAACTTTTAAGAGGCAAGTTAATAAATGTGTGGTGATGTACTCCTACTTACTTCAATGTATTCCTACTCCACTAAAAATGTGAATGAACATAAAAATATTAAAGCTGAATTAATGAATTCAGACACAAAGAATCTATATGACACAAACCTATTTGTGTGAAAATGTATAATGACTAGATCTAATCTATAATGACAAGAAATTGATCAGCAATTGCCTGCATTCAAGAGTGGAATATGAAATTTGACTTCAAAGGGTCCCAAGGGAAATTTTCTTTTTTTTTTTTGTGGGTACCGGGGGGTCGACCTCAGGACCTCACGCGCCAACAGGCACCCGTGCCGCTGAGCGATATCACCAGCCCCTTTTTCGTATGTGGGATCCGAGAGTCGAACTCGGGCCCTTGCGCTTGCAAGGCAGGCGCTTATGCCGCTGAGCCATCTCACCAGCCCCGAAATTTTCTTTTGAGCTGGAACTTCTCTGAATCTAAACCTGTACATTGTCAAACATTGTCTAATTTATTCTATGCAAATTATATCTTAAAATAACTGAAAATAGAAGAAGAAAAAATAATGATTGGATTTCAGATTGGAACTATTATTAACATTGTCTCTCACTCACCCCAGATCTTGATTTTATTGACTTATCTAGAGGACCTAAGTTTCAAAGTAGGTTCCAAAATTAATTAGCTTTGTGATCTTGAATAAGTCACTCACTTCTCTTAACTTCTTCCCTTTTAAATTAAAGAACTGTTCTAGACAATTCCAAAGCCCTGTTCACCTCTGAAAATCGAAACCTTAATAATGTTCCTTTTACTTCATTATATATTTGATTTATTAACTTAGCAACAATTTTTAATTACTAAAATGCATGTATGTTACTAAGAATTTAATGTTGGATGGTTTCTTCCAACACTGAATAATATTACCTGCAAGGACAGACAAAAAACCTAGAAGGAAGATAGTAAATATGACTTGGTTTCTAGCTGCTTGAACTAAGGGTACTATAGTCTTTCTATTGGTTGATTCACTAGATATCCAGGAGGTGAATAAAAAAGATCACTTTCTCTTCTAGATTTTCAGTCACCAGTACTAATCATTACTGGATAAGAATGTAATTATTTAATTATCAAACTCTTCTATGGATGCAGAAACTTGTATTGACAAGCAAAATAGATCCTTGGGCTTGATTATTGCAGTTGAGATATGTGACACATAAATATGACTGAATTTTCAGTTTGCTCCTGATTTTTGCCCCTGGTTTTTCAGTAACCATAATAAAAGCTACTTTCAAAGCTATATGCTGTTTGCAGTGTATGTATAATATAAACATCAATAGCATCTGGAAACTATACTGCTCCCTTCTCCTTTGCTAATTTAAAAACTGTCATGACTTTGATGTGTGTTTTAAAAAACTGAAAGCATTCAAATTCACTTTTAAAAATAATTGGGCCGGTGATATTGCTCAGCGGCATAAGCTCCTGACTGGCAAGCATGAGGTCCTGAGTTCGATTCCCGGTACCCGCATATAAAAAAAAATTAAGATACACCTACATATCAAGTAAAGTTCTTAAACAAGTTTCCCTCCTACTCATATGACTCTACAGTCTGGGAGAGTTTTAATCTATAAAGAGGCTGAATCAAAGCCTGGTAGAGTCTGTGTTTAAGAACTGCTTGGATTAGAGCCAAGGCCAAGGTAAAGCAAGTGAGACACTTAGGCGCAGAAGAATTCCAAAAATTCATGACCAGGATAAAATAATGCTCTAATGCAGTATTTTTGAAAAATCAAGTTTAATGTAAAACAAACATCCAACCCAAAGAAAATGTAGGGCCGGTGAGATGGCTCAGCAGCGTAAGCGCCTGCCTGGCAAGTGCGAGGTCCTGAGTTCGACTCCCGGATCCCACATACGAAAAAAGGGCCGGTGATATCGCTCAGCGGCACGGGCGCCTGCTGGCGTGCGAGGTCCTGAGGTCGACCCCCAGTACTCACAAGAAAAAAAAAAAAAAAAAGAAAAGAAAAGAAAATGTAAAAGTTTGAAAGACAGAGTCTCTAAGCATACTAAATGGGCGGCGTGTTTTGATTCATCCTACTGAACAAAATTGTGCTGTAAATGGGCTGCTGTCTATCACTTTAGTTTTAAAAGTATATTGCAGGGCCGGTGAGATGGCTCAGCGGCATAAGTGCCTACCTGGCAAGCGTGAGGTCCTGAGTTCGACTCCCAGAACCCACATACGAAGAAAAAAAAAGTATATTGCAGACAGGTCTTTTGGACATTGGGCCAGAAATAAGAACAATTGGATTTCATCAGTATAAAGAAGAAATAAAGTTTGTATTGCAATCAGAAAAAACACATTCCTTTCTTTTTGTAACTACAATAATACTACATCATTTATGTCATTTCTCATGTATTGATCTAGACACTATTTATAAGACACAAATAATTCCTCTAAAGTTCCTTTCTTAGAAAGATATTTGAAGCACTGGCTGATAGTGTTAAAAAGAAGAATATTTCTTTGTTTTTTAGTAGTATGGAGTCTGACCAGTTCAGAGAGCTCTCTAATAACATGTCAACCTTACTGCCAGGTCTCATTAAAGGAGAAAAACGTCAGGGACCATGCTCATGTGCAAAAACTGTGTAAAGTAAAAAGAAAATATTTTAAGTGATTCTACCTCCACAAACTTACAAGTATATTTCTTATACTGTCCTAAATCAACTAAAATTTAGATGTTTAAATGGTGGTCACCACAAGCATATTTCTTTATAATTCAACGTAGATGCTGTAATTGCACACATTACTGATGAAATATAATAAAACATAAGAAGCTTTTAAAACTGGATTATAGGGCAGGTGAGATGGCTCAGCGGCGTAAGCGCCTGCCTGGCAAGCGCGAGGTCCTGAGTTCGATTCCCGGTACCCACGTACAAAAAAAGGGCTGGTGATATCAGTCAGCAGCACGGGCACCTGTTGGCACACGAGGTCCTGAGGTCGACCCCCGGTACACACACACACACACACACACACACACACACACAAAACTGGATTACATAAGAACTTACAGATGATGAATATGATTTCATAGAAATAACCAAAATTAATCGATAATTGTGAATTTGGGGTTTTTTAACTCTGTTTTAATTAGGGCATATTAATTTTACAGAATAATGGGTTTCATTGTGAACACTATCTCAATTTACATCTGTCTTCATGTGTAAAATAATTAATAGCTAGGAGACAGTCATTATATTTTAAGTAGCACCTTGGTTCTGATGTTGGTAACTATAAAATAATGACCAAGGAATAAAGTCACTGAGACTCTGACAAGATGTATAAGGCTCAGTGTGTAATATCAAATAGAGGGACCTAAAATGAGCATTATTGTTGTCATTTTATGTGAAATTTTAGATTTTATTATGTGGAAGCCTGATAAGGTTTTATTGCAAGCTTTAGCATTGAATGGTGGTACCGCCTCTGTTTTCTATATTTCCACTGTGCGGCTCACTACTAGACAATGTTTTATGTATTATGTATTAGTCATCCACGAGGAGCAGAAGTTCTGCTTCTGTAGAAATGCTCCCTCTGCACATACACGGGTATAGGGTAGGTGGTATGTTTATTCACATAATGTGACTCTGTAGTGGTTGAGTCTATCCACAACTATATTCTATCTGGATATAGATGTATAAAAAATCATAGGAATCACTGGTGCAGCTTTATAAATTATAAGCATCTTATAGCCTAGGGGTAAAATTTTCCTGTCAGGGAGATTGGTTAGTGAATCTTCCATTTGTCTACAGACAAGTGTGCATAAGCAGCCTAGTGCGTATCATTGAGATTCTCCTGTGAGTAGCAGGCACATCTGGCCATAGAGGAAGTAAGCATGAGAGGGGACGTCTGTATCTGCCCAGCCAAAAGCAAGACCACTACTTGACTCGTGCAGGCAGTGCTTCATACTTTATCCCTTAGTTATTCCTTCTACCTACAAAAACTAGGGAATTACCAGATTTTCCCAGCCATAACTGTCACTGGAATTTGTTTTAACTTTCTTGTATTTGGTATCTTCTTTCTAGGTTTAACTCCTTCTTTACAGATAAGACTCCCTAGAGCTGGGAGACATTTTTCTCATGTATTCTTTCCTTTTCCCCTGAAAATAATTGGAAAGTGTATTACCATATACAACTAAGAAGTAAAAGTTAAATAAATTTCTCTGAAAAACCCCATGTTGTACAATTTGACGGTCATCTCAGGTTCAAATTCCCATCGAAAGCAGCAGAGACCTCTTGTCGTCTTGATGGATCACATCAGCTGTGGCAGACATCAAAGCTGCCCAAGTGTCACCTTTCCCAGATCGACAGAGACTCTCTGACATAGGCTTCCCTCTCATGTCCGACAACTGATTTATACCCCTTCGAATTAATTCAAGAATGATGCTTCAAAAACCAAATACAATCAAAATAATTACACACCATGATCAAGTTTAATTTATTTCAGGTATGGGAGACTGATTTAAAATTAGAAACTCAGGCCGGTGAGATAGCTCAGCTGCATAAGCACCTGCCTGGCAAGTGCGAGGTCCTGAGTTCAACTCCCGGAACCCACATATGAAAAAAGGGCTGGCGATATCACTCAGTGGCACGGGCACCTCCTGGCGCATGAGGTCCTGAGTTCAACACCCAGTACCCACACACAAAAAAAATAATAAAATAAAATAAAATTAGAAACTCAATCATGTTATTCACCACAACAAGTTAAAGTGGAAAATTCACATGATTACATAAATGGAAAGAGAAGCAGCATTTGACAAAATGCAGCAATAATTAAAAACCATACACTAAAAGAGAATACAAAGAAATTTCCTCATTTCGATAAACAACACTTAATAACAACCTACAACAAACACTGATTTTAATGGTAAGAACCTAGACATATTCTCGCTTCAAATTAGAGTAAGGCAAGTGTGTCCTCACTCACCAATCTAACATTGTAGTAGAAGTTCTGGCTAGTTCAATAAGACAAGAAAAGGAAACAAAATTTATAGATTGGAAAAGAATAAATAAGACTATAATTATTCAAAAGTGATTGGATTAACTACAGAAAAAAATCTCAAGATGAGTAAAAACAAAACCTTCTAGAACTAGTAACTAGAAATAACTAGGTCTTACAATACAAAGTTGTCTTATGAAAATAACAGCAAAAGAACAATTGGTATTTGAAATTTTTAAAAGTACCATTCATAACAGCACCCTGGAAATGAAATACTCAGGTATAAATCTTACAACAAATATACATATGTAGAAAAATACAAAACACTGATGGAAAGAAATCAAAGAACAACTCAACATATGAAAAGAGAGTTAGTGTTTATGGACTTTCAATTAAAACACTCAGAACTATTCAGATATCTTTTTTTTTCAAACTTGATGTATAGATTCAATGTAATCCCAATCAAAATCTCAGCAAGCTGCCTTGTGGATTTCGACAAACTGACTTTGATGTTTTCATATGGAAAGACAAAAGATCTCAAATGGCTAACACAAAGTTGTAAAAGACAAACTAGATGAAGAACAAATACTTCCTGATCCAAAGACTAAACTATTTAGCCATAGTCATCAGGACAATAGAGCATTGACAAAAGAGTAGACACAAAATTTCTCTGAACAGAATAGAGAGCCCCAAAATAGACCCACTCAAATATAGTCAACTGATCTTTGACAAAGAAGAAAAAGTGATTCAATGGAGAAAGGACAGTCTTTTCAACAAATGGTGCTGGAACAATTCTGTGTCTACAAACAAAAACAGAAATATTGACACAGACTTGACTCCTTTCACAAACATTAACTCAAAAATGCATCATAGACCTAGATGTAAAAATCCAAATTTATAATATTTTTAATAGAAAATATACAAGAAAATATACATTTTTCTTCATAAGTTTTAAATATAATCCCAACACCACAATTTATGAAAGAAAAATGGTAACTTGCATTTTATACAAAGTAAAAATTTCTTCTCTGTGACACTATTAATAATATAACATGACCCATAATTGAGAAATTGTTACAATTATATTATACATATACATACATATAGTGAAGGATTTACAATTAAAATATACGGAACAAGAAGACAACTCAATTTACAAAACATACCAAAGATCTGAAAAGATATCTCACCAATGAAAATTCATAGATGCTAATTAAACCTATGAAAGAAATTCTCGGCATTAGTTTTCATTAGGGAATTACAAATTAAAACAACAATGAAATTCTTCTATACCCACCTATTAGCACTGGTGCCTTGGCTGATGAACTTAATTCTTTTGATGATTTGGTCCCAAACCATGTTGGATGAGAACTGAATCAAATTTCCCCATAAAGTCAACATTGAACCTAACCGTTGAATGTGATTTGGTTCTCGTCCAACTCGGTTTGCACCCAGAATCATGAAAAGAATTAAGTATGAACCAAGGTGCCACTGTCTAGCTAAATCCTAAAACCTGACAAAACCAACTGCTGGTGAAAATATGGAACATTAAAGACTTTCACTCGTTGCTGATGGGAACTCAGAGTGGTACAGTCAATTGGGGGGATAATTTGGCAATTTATTTACAAAACTAATCATAGTATACACCCAAAAGTCTGCATGCAAATGTTGGGAGCAGCTGTATTTATAACTGCCCAAAACTAGAAGCAAACAACATACAGTGGTGCCTCGGTTCAAGAAACTTAATTTGATCTATGATTTTGAAAAACATGGCCATGTTTGTGTTTGAGTGGGAAAGATGGCAATGGTCATGTTGGTCAACTGATGCAGAATTTGCAAACGACAACAAAATTTTGGCAAATGCTTCTGTTTGCAAACCAAATGTTTGCAAAGAAAAGCATGCATGAACCGATGCACCACTCACTGTATTATACAGATAAATAAACTGTGATATTACTTTGCAATTGAATATGATTCAGTCATAGAAATAAATGAGCTATCAAAGTATCACAAGGTATGGATGAATCTTAAATGACATTGCTACATGAAAGAAACCAGTCCAAAAAATACTATATTTCAATTACATGACATCTGGAAATGATGAAACTAAAGAGATAGTAAATAGATGAGTGGATACCATCTTTTCAGGTGTAGGAGGAAGTATTGAAAAGTGAAACACAGGAAATTTTTTTATAATGGTTAAACTGTTCTACAAGATATGGTGAACACAAGAAGTAAGCATTTGTGCAGACCGTGGAAATTTATAGCACGAAGGGTAAACCTTAGTGTTTGTAAGATTTTAGAAATCATTGAGGAGGTTACAGGGATCTCAGACGGGACAGTAGAATGTGCTAAAGAATCCACATATATTGCAATTGCATAAAACATTTTCCCTGAAAGGAGTGGAGAGAATGTGCTGCTGGGCTAAATAATGTTGGCAGTGAGTGGAGTCTGAAAAGACTAAAGGCAAAAGGAACTACACTTAACAACTAGCCTACCTGGTAGAGTTGTTGCATATGTGGACATGGTTTACAATTCTGAAACCACTAACTAAGGAATTATTGTGGGATGGTAGAAGTCATGCTTCTGGTTATTGGAGTTGAAGGTTACAGAGAAGGAAAATTAGGAGGCTAAACTGATCCATGCAATGATGGGTTAGCATTGCAAACATCAGTATGAACTCATTTTTATATACACACAGATAGTTACATATAAAAATATCCATTCATACATATACCCCATGAATTATTATATCTATATTTCTTTGCTCTGCCAGCTGAAATAATATGAAAAATAAGTTTTGTTTTCTCATGTAAAGTATAAAATAAGTATTCCTGAGTTCATACTGACATAGGTAAATGATATAATAAGTAAATAAATAAGAGAAAAGAGACCAATTTGTGTTGAATTCCAAACCATCTATGTAGATATTCTATACATAAAGTGATGGAGTATAGCTTCTCAGTTCTTGGGTGTGAGGTGCACATATCCACTTTCTTGCAAAGAGCAGAGAAATAGTGGAAGAGAAAAGCTGATAAACATTACTTCAGACACGTGCTCAATGTCAACATCATCTTTTTAGAATGATAAATCACATTGATAGTATACATCTTTGATATGATGTGATTTGAATGGCACTTTAGTTCAATCCCTAGCATACTTCTCACTCACAAAATAATGGTACCTTACTTCTGTGATCTTTTCTAAAAATCCATATCTTTAACCTAATCATGATAAAAAATATTAGAAAACTCCAAGTGAGGAATTATAAAATACCTGACAAGTATTCAAAACTCTCAATACCATCAAAAACAAGGAAATTCTAAGAACCAGTCACAACCAACAGGAACCTAGGGACAAATGGTGACTAATTGTGGAGAAGAAAAAGAATGGACTTTAGTTAATAATAATCATTAGTTCATTAATTATAAAAATATATCATAAAAATGAAAGATGTAAATAGAGGAAACTGAGAATATGAGAATTCTAAACTATCTTCACAAGAATCCCATGATATCACATAACTGTTTTAAAATAAAATAGCTTATTAAAATTTTATACAGAAATACTTTAAAATAGATAACATTATCAATAATTAAATTACTATTTTATAGGAACTGGAGATATAGCAGCAAGAAAGATGAAATTCCTGTCCATAAGGAGCTTGCATTCTATGTGAAAATAGTTGAAAACAAATACCTAATAAAAGACAATGAAGTGGGCCGGGATATAGCTCAGCAGCATAAGCACCTGCCTGGCAAGTGCGAGGTCCTGAGTTCGACTCCCGGTACACGAATATATAAAAAAAAAAAGACAATGAAGTAATGAAGTAATAAGTATAATGAACCAATATAAATCATGCTAAAACAAATGAATAGAGGGAGTCTTTCTTAAATACTTTTCTGTATCTACCCCAACTGTATACTTAAGTGAAAGTATTTACATGTTATTGTGGCCTAAATTTAAATAGGGCAACTAAAAAAAAAAAAAAAAAAAAAGGAGAGAGACAGGCATTTTGAAGTGCAAAACTGAGATTTGAAGTGCAAATCCTCTACAACCATGGATAGGGCACTTCACTTCCTTAGACCTTGGCATTCTTGCTCACTTTAGGAGGAAAAATAGCATAGGACAAGAATTCATCGTCATCTCAAACGAGACAAGGCATTAGAGTTATTGAAATCTTTTACAACTGTGGGTTAATAATAGTACCTACCTTGTAGAAATATTGTCTGGATCAAGTCTAGGAATATATGTAAAGCATTTAGAATAGAAATTGATAAATCATTTTTATCCCCTGAGTATTGCTATAATCATCATCTTGATCATCATGCTAATGGGAAGCTATGTAGTGTTTGAAGCAGAGAGTGGTAAATAGATTAATCTTTATTGATTATTGTTAGTCTTATTATTATATGTGGAAGAGTGGAAACAGATCTGCTCTGGCCCCTTTCGTGGTCACTTTCTTTGTCACTGAGACACAGTACCCAACATCCACAATGTGAAGTAAGAGAGGTTTATTTTGGATCATGTTTCAGTCCATAGTGTGTTGATCTGAAGGCAGAAACAGGATGGCATGGCGCAGACATCTGTGGAGGGCAGCTGAGGAGAGCTGCTCGTGCCATAGCCACAGGGAAAGAGAGAAGAGAGAAAGGAGAGAGAGAGAGAGAGAGAGAGAGAGAGAGAGAGAGAGAGAGAGAGAGGGAGAGAGATACTGGGGAGAAAAATAAATCCACCTCTTCCCATCACCTGTTACCTCTTAAGAGCAAGTCAGCTATAAGCCCCATAATCTCATCACCTTCCAAAGGCCCTGGCTCTGAACACATGAGGCTTTAGGGGGACATCTAGATATTGGGGACCCCTGCAATGAGCCTCCAATCTCCTGCCGTGGGTTACGGCACACAGCAAGAGAGAAAGAAAGAAAGAGCAAGAGACAAAATGGCAGTATAGCAGGGATCTGGAATGACCAGTTGTTCACGAGGAACAATAGACCACGAGACAGCCAGAACATAGGCATTTATTGATCGAGGAGGGCATTTGAGGAGGAGAATATCTGTTGGATAACTCAAGAGGGTGGAGGTGATCTTATGCTAAGAAGGATCTTGCCCTGGAGTGTCTTTTAATCTTAATGGGTGGGAAAGGATGGCCCATCCCTAAAGAGATAATGGGAAATCTCAAAAGTGAAGCCATAATCCCAAGCCTCTATTCATCCCTTAGGGAAGTATGCAAAATTAGCCATTGTGAATCTGTGGTCCCCAACATCTAGATATAAACCATAACAGCCCTTGAAGATTTTACTCCAGCATTGGCTATAAGGAATTATGTGTCCCCTGAAAAACAGAAATAGAACTCAGTAATGTTTTCTCCTTTAAAGTATATAATATCCCATGGTTGTACATGTGTATTATAGGAATTATGAATTACAGGAAAGAAAAGTATTAGCTGTGAGTTCTAATCATTGAGTGTCTACAAATGATTCTTTTTTTTCTCTCTAATTAAAAACTCACTTTTACTAGATTGGCAATTTAGTATGGCACTACTGATTTCCCTTTTATTTCTGTAGTCTGAGTTCATTTGTTCTGCTATAACAAATTACCTGAGACTAGGTAGTTTACAAAGAAGAAAATTGTTTCTCACAGTTCAGAAGGTTGAGAAGTCCAAGATCAAGGCAGTAGGTAGCAGTCAGTGGTTTCTGGCTATATCTTCATGTAGCAGAAGTCAGAGGCAAGAGAGATTAATATTGGCACATGGCAATGGCATGGCAGAAGAGTGGAAGCCTTTTTTATAAGAGCCATAATCCGATCAAAAAGGAAGAGTCCTCGTAGCCTAATTACCTGTAAAAGGAGCCACTTCTTAATGCTGTCACATTGGCAGCACCAGAATTTTGGAGGAGGCACATTCAAAGCATAACATCTGTTTAAGCAACTAAGCTTTTATTAGAGTTACATTTGAAAAACAAACTCACTTATGAAAATTAATAAATAAATATTGCTAACGTGGGAATAATTAACCAGCTTACCTAGGAATACATTAAATCTGGCTATCCCTGAGGAAAATATATTTAATTTTAAATATGACCAAGAGCAGTCTGACTGCTCTGTCCTTTTTCCACTCACATGTGTGGTCCTTTCTGTGACTGATACAGAGCCAGGCTTGCCCATTCAGGTTACACTTCTGCCACCAACTTAAATTATTTTTATGATGCAGAGCTTAGTGATGAAGGGGTTTATCACAGCTTGAGACCTCTTGAAATGTAGTAGATGTCAGCAGAAGAGTCAGTTACTCCAGTGGCTAATTTCTTGCCATTCCCTTGCCACAGAAACTGGGGCAAAAGGAAGGTGCTGCCTAATTCAGCGCAAGAAAAAAGCCATTGGATTGGATTCACAGACATCTCCCTTTCATCCTCTTCTTCCTATCCCACCTCTCAACAATGTACACACACACACAGACACAGAGAGACATCAGAAGTAACAGGATCTGGCAATTGTGCAGAACACAAGAGCTAATCTTCAAATGAACCAATTCGTTTGCCTGAAGAGGAACATGATACACAGTGCTTCCATTTTCAGGGAAGAAAGACTGTGGAAGCAGATGTGAAAACTACCAAAAAGATGAGGCAAAGACAAAACAGTTCCTTTGACCAGCTCAGTTTTGTACGGTCCCTTTACCAATTGCTCCAGGTTAGCAAATGAGGTAGTATTATAAATAAAACTGTTGGGACTCTCTTTCTGAAAGATCTGTGCCAGGCAGCCGTAAATTGCTTCCTAGTTTTCCTCCTTAGTCGAATTTAAATTCTATTTAGCACAGAGTATGCAAGTTATTCTATGCAAGGTTTTCTATTTGCAAAACATCATTGTAAATAATGACAATCAACATACAATACTCCCAAGAGGGATCGTGTTTTTATTTTATTTTTTTATTTTTATTTATTTTTATTTTTTTTGTGGGTACCGGGGGGTCGACCTCAGGACCTCGCGCGCCAGGAGGCGCCCGTGCCACTGAGCGATATCACCGGCCCCTTTTTCGTATGTGGGTTCCGGGAGTCGAACTCGGGCCCTCGCGCTTGCCGGGCAGGCGCTTAAGCCGCTGAGCCATCTCACCGGCCCGGGATCGTGTTTTTAAATCAATGAAAATTGAAAATGAGTTTCATTTTTCACTCAAATGGTTGCTGTAATCTAGTACTGTACCTTATTACCAGCACTTTTTGAGCAACAGTAGTATTATTTAATGGAAAATTGCCAAGCTTGAAATCAGGAATTTGTAGTTCTATACCTACTCCCAGGAGGGAAGATGACAACAATTGGGAACACACACTGAAAAGCACTATTCTAAACACTTAGTGTATGTTATCTTTTTAATGTGTACAAAACCCCTATGGGCTAAGTTTCATTATTAGTCCCATTTTACAGTTGAGATAATGAGGACACAGAACTGTTAACAATACTCAAACATTACAAAACAACAGAATTCAGGATTCAACCTGGGCAATTGGACCCCATTGGGTCCAACATAAGTTGGGGCACGTTTTCACATATAGCATAGGCAACAAGCAACCAAAATAGATGCTATATATAGGTCAGAAACAGAGCCCTAGAATCTACTGGTATACAGGCATTAACCACTGATAGAACTGGCAAAAGAAATAATGGCCTTGGATCGGGACCAAAATGGCAGGAGAACACAGAGATACTTGCCAGGGCCTGCAGCAGTAGCTACCTAATAAACTGTACAGAAGTTTCTCAGGATTTTAACACAAATATAGTCATATTGGTGATCCAAAGTGAATATTACCCTTATAATATATGAGCCTCAGGTTAATTTACCAATACAGATTCTAATAATAAGGAACTAACAAAAAATAGAAGCAGCAGTCATATTCAGGCAATGCCTTTTAGTTTCACTGCCGGTATCACTTTTGACCTTAAGCACATTAGAACATGTTCATTTGCAAAGTCAAAGTCATTGCTATCTTATGAAGTTGATGGATTAGATATGAAACAAGAGAAGGTATCATGGCAGGCTCTGGAGTAGTCCTAATACCTTCTTTTAGAACTGCAAAAGAAGGAGGATATATTTTGGGAGCCTTATTTGGAAAATTGCAAGATCTTTAAAAATACCTGAACCTTGACAAAATCACAAAAGAATAAAAGGCATGCTCAGGTATGACTCATAATAGCACAAAAGATATTTAGCTTCATAAGAAAGGGTTACCTTTGAAGAATATGCACTTCTTGCCACCGATCAATGGAGAGAAAGGTACATTCATTTACTGAGAGCAGAACATGCCCCCAAATAGCAAACGAGGTTTTATATAAGTCACGTTTCAAGTTAGCTAAGATTTTGTCAATCATTTGATGGGTTTTAGCTTAGGGATAAATTTAAAGCTGTTATTTTTTCTGGTGAAGCCAACAATAGGGAAATGTCTGCTGAGGGAAGGAAAAAGAAACTGGAAAATTGAGCTAACTTAATAGAAATCTAACATTTGCAGTTCTATTGAATAATTACTTTTCTCAGATCCCTTTGAAGATGAAAGGTTTTTGTATTAACAATTTTTATTTCCAGGCTATCATAAAAAAAATTGCCTACCATGTCTGTGCATTTCCTGTTTCAAAATACACAAGCGATCTGTTGCCTATCTTTATGACAATAGTTTCTTCTCCAAAGAGCTTTAGTCTGGAGAACACATGACCAAACAACTGAGACTACTTTAAGATGAGCAATGCAAGGAATCTTGCTCCTGATACTGTTGGACATTGTGGAAGGTTGTCCAGTACACAAAGACAAAGGGAAGATTGTTAATAACTATGGTAACTTGGGTAGATGACTCACTCAAAGGCTTTCATTATGTTGTTATGACTCAGACTTAGTAAGCTCACCCAGTTACCTTCCCTAGTGTATATCTTCATCTTAGTGTTTAAGAACTGCTTTGGAGATTCTAATAAGCCTAAATGAATATTACAAAGGAGAGGAGGGAAGCAGGCAGGGAGGGAGGGAGAAGTATCTTTTGGGAAAGGTGTCTCCTTCCTATAAACTCTGGATTATGACCAGACCTAGTTTGTATTCGGGGAAGTCAAACGAATTCTGTAAGTGATAAGAAGCTAAGTACGCCCACATAATTTCTGAGTATATTAGTTCTTCAGGACACATTAAGCTTTTCTGGTTTACCCACAGAGGTTGGCTATTTGCCAGAATGCAGACTGTTGTGCACTGGGCTGAGTATTCCCAGGTGCCTTCCTAGTTTTATGCCCAGTCCTTATTTACAGTTTTGCTTTGGATTGCTTTCAAGTGTGAACAATCAAGTTGCAGCATGTAAAGTTCTCACACAAGCCCTTTGTTTCATTTTCTATTACAACTCAAGCCCTCTCAAAACAGAAGTATCTACCAACAGCTATTAAAATGCATTAGGAATGATAAATTATTTAACGATATCTTATAAACAATTTTATTCTCTGTGAGAAAAATAAAAATATAAACAGCCAATATTATTCTTCCCCTACTGTTTCTTTATGATAGTAGTAGCATGTAGGTAGACTTTTAACTAACTTTTATTAAAATTCACAAACCATCCTTGTAGCTTAATTGCACTCATACAAGACGGGGCCTCCAAAAACCTTGTGTATGGTTTACCATGTGTATCATATTGAATTTTTAACAAAGATGTTATTATTATAACTAATTTGTAATACTAGAGGTCACCTTTTCGGAAAAAGGGATATATTTCATGGCATACATACATACCATGCCCAAACATCAGTCTTCATGATAATTGTCATTTCAGGAATCCCAAAACTAAACGCAGATATCCCATTTTTCTAAGCTATTCCTTTATGGTCAAAAGTTCTGAGTAGAACTGAATGGAAGGAGGCCAAAAAGCAGCCCAAGCACACTTTCCCATGACCGCTCAGCGGTAAGGTTCAGCAGCCACAGCTTCTGTGAACAGCCTTTGTTAAGCTGAATCAGCAACAAAGACTGCCCTCAACAAAGAAAGGAGGCAAGGGTCTCCCCCAGAAACCCGGTAACAAATGTTTATTTTGAATTTATAGTGAATTTGGCCTGCCCGTTTACAAAATGGTTTGCACTGCCCGCAGTTTCTCCTTTTAACCCTGCCTTTTGTGTTTGTTTGCTAAATTCATATTTAGGTTGTGAGAACAGTGTCCAAAAAGAGAAGCAGTACAGTAAGTGGTGGGAAGGGGGTGACGCACAGGAGCTGGAAAACCACAGGTGAGAGTTGTCTGTGTTATACCGTCCCGACTGGTAGCTCTCATACTCGGAGTTATGGCGCGCAGGTATCCCTGTGTCACAAATGTCACAAATGTCACAAATCTAAGTGATTTTTTTTCAGAGCTCACCCCAAATAAATGATTCCAGGGAAGAACGAGGCGGTGATTGTGAGCCCACTTGTACTTGCGCTTGAGGGCACGTTAAGCAATACTGCGGATAATGTGCAGCAATGGGTACCTATAGCGTTTCCATCTGACCCCAAGATGAGGTTAATACAGAAGACAAATAGAAGGGAAGCACATGCTCCATTTTTCTCATCAGACTGTTACATAAATAACAGATAAACATCATCCTGTTCACACCACATCAAAAAAGTGGAGGGAACTGCCAACTTCAAACCATCAGCGACTTAAAATTGCTATTGTCAAGTCAATCTTTTACAGCAGACTGACCTGTTTGCCTATCATTTTTAATAGCAGGAGAAGAATTTGGGACTTGGAGTACACAAGTGATTTCCAAATGGCATTTCAAATGTAAAAATTCAGTCTGCCAGCATGTCCCTCCCGCACCCCCAGTCTTACATCCATGCACATGCATACACGCCCTGTCAGCTCTCACTGACATTTCTTCATTACCATGACAAAGCCCGGGCAGTCAGGGGATTTTGCAAAGCATCATTCCTCTTTTATACCCAAGCCTTTACTGATACCTCTATAAATGCTTTGCCGAATTTTGTACCCCAGCAGGAGGTAGGCTTCCGTTTTTTAAAGTTGTGGAGACAGTAGCTTCTAAGCTCCTCCTTTTGACTTCTCTGGCCGTTATCACTCACCTGATGTGTCCCCATGCAGAACTAAAACGCCAAGTGACCCTTTGGGGTGAATGGTCACAAAGCCTCATAGGTACATTTAATAGGAAGAAATATGGACTCAGTTACATGGTGGGAGAAGATTGTCAGGAGTATGTTCCTTTTTCCCCCTAAACCTAAATACGGCCTCTGTAGGTTTTTCTCAAATGTTCAAGTTACACCTTCCCCTTCAAATGATAAAGGAATCCAGTGTGAAATTTGCTTTTATAAACTTTGTGAAAGGTTCTGTGGTTCTTATATAATGCTTCAGGAGTATATATAGGGAACACATTCAGCTGATTCCCTTGATGCCTTAATGATCGAATGCTGGAAGAAAGAGCTGTATGGGCTCCATTCTTATTTCTTATTCAATTCTCTCCCTGTAGCATCTGAACTTGGGTTATACTGACACTGTCCTCTTCAGTAAAAATAAAAGCACAGGTCATTTTTTTGCAAGAGCATTGTGACACTTAGCAAAAGTGTTACCTACAGAAATGAGCCGCTAGAAAATCGGGGATGTTATAAAACAACTACATTACACTGAGAAGTTCAACTGGCAAACAGGGATGGTACATTTCAGTGCAACATCCAAATATATTTGCGTTTAGGGTAAGCACTTTGCGGACAATATATGTTTATTTGTTTCCCCAAGATATAATTGGCCAGATCAGAATCATATGACATGTAAAGAAAATCATATCATAGCAATATCATTATTTATAATGAAAGCCTGTTTTCCCCTTCTAGGATGCATTAATATAATAAATCAGAAGTATTCAAAAGTTAGCACATAGCCTAGCAAGTATGGTTATTGAAAATGAATTTTGCAGAAAAATCCTCTTGGCTATGTTTAAATGACTGCATTTCACCCCACACATTTATTTTGCTTATTTTATTATACTTATTTTATTTTTGACCTCATATGACTTAAGGATGATTTCAGTTTCAACCATTAGCCTATGATGTTGACTGGTACCTTTAGGCATTTCAAGGATAAAAATAAAATGACCAAGTTATTTTGTTTGGAAAAGCAGCTTCATGTACTATTCTTTTTACTCAATAAATATTTTATAACTTCTTGAAACATAAACTTATCCTTTAGCAGATGTAGGTGGCAGCTGAATCTAAACCAAGTGGATGTCCTAGAGCTCAGATTTCATAATTCAGGACCAAATACCACTTTTATGAACTATGTGAAATACAGAAATATGCATGACAAGCCCCTTAATCTCAGAAATTATTCATAGACATTTCTTCAGGAGAAGATATTTTAAATTACTGTGTATTCTATATTTTGTGCCTCCAGAATGGGCTAAAATACTCTGTTTAACTGGTTGAGATGTATCTATCAGTTTCCATTCTGTTAAGCCATGGTTCCAAGTTATTGAACT
Organism: Erethizon dorsatum; assembly: GCA_028451465.1. Classification (NCBI taxonomy): domain Eukaryota; kingdom Metazoa; phylum Chordata; class Mammalia; order Rodentia; family Erethizontidae; genus Erethizon; species Erethizon dorsatum. Next base: position 56,986,589 of record CM051835.1, on the reverse strand, counting down.
AACTGATCCTCCTTGCCATCAAGCACATCAAGCTTATTTCTACAGAGTCAGTCACTCTAGGAGGATAGTGGTCATGTACAAAAGAAAGTAGTAATCAAAGCTCTAATGATAACAAAATATGCCTCTTGAAATGGTCGAAGAAAAACTGCACCAGGTAAAATTAACCAGGGAAGAAGGCTTTATTCAAGGCTACTGCAATCAATATAAAAATAACTTTAACGTGGGAGAAAGAATGAGGTTAATCCCACTGAAACAGTGCGGGAAGTGTTTTTCAGCACAGAGATGATGTACTAACAATGTACTGGGGGTTAGAGAGAAGTTTGTCAATGTGATCGGGCCATAGGCCTCTGCTAATTGGCATTACCACTTAGGGAAGTTAGAGACTAGGAGACAGGGGCTCTATCTTTTCTGGAGAAACACATTCAGAATGTGTTTGTGCAACACATTCTGAAGGGATGACTCTCAGGTCCCTGAGAAAGACGTTCCTGTGTTGCAAAACTGGTAAGAGTCTGGGAGAATATTTACATCTCAAAAGGACAGAGAAAAGTATTTGCTATCACAAATTTTTAAAGTAAGTGCTGTAGGATGATAGGGGGAATACCGTCAAAAAGTTATGTGAAGTATAGGATGAGGGGGATGGTAAGACCTTTTTAGTAAGGAGGCAACTCTCTTTGCCTGTTTAGTAAATATAATAATAAATTAGGCAAAAGCTGTACCAATTTTGAAGGAAGAAGATAAAGGATCCAGGGACCAATATTAAAGGATTTTAACTCCATGTGTTCATCAGTTTGAATTCTTAAGTCTCCCAACCCACAAGTTTATTATTTATTTATTTATTTATTTATTTATTTATTTATTTATTTTCACTAACAGGAGTTCCTTAAACCTTTGCCAGTTTCTGCTGTTACATTTGTTGCCAATGACCATTTCTGCTCCTCACCAGTGCCATGCATGAAGTAAGGGAGGTGTTACAGCCTTCTCAATTATTCTCTTCTAAAGACAGTTAAGTTCCTTGCATTTCTATCTTCTCCCAGGAATATGATACAAAGTCTGTCTTAGGAGCCTGAGCAAAAAAATATTTGGGAGTCAGGACAAACAAAACTATGTCTCTCATAGGAGACACTGAAGACTAACATCCCTGGAAATCCACCAGCAGTTTTCCCTTCCACCACCTCTAAATCTGCTGTCTCCTCATCCTTTTTATGCAACACATCATTCAGGTGTCAACAAATTTATTTCCATCCATCAGCTCTGTGTACACTGAACGAAAAAGGCACGAAGGACCTTTGGTGATTGCATAACGACAGATTTTTTGTGGTGCTGCTCTCTTCATGCCTAATCTTTGTACATAATTCACCACTGGTTTAGCAACAAGCTTGTCTTTAAAACTTTCCACCCTTTGACTCTTTGATGATGTTCTTTTCTGGTTCTCTTCCTACATGTTCCTTTCTGTGTCTCATGTGTTACCCACTTCCTAGGTTTTTGCCCCAAAGGTAGGAATATGCCAGGCATCCATCTTCACTTTCTTCTATTCTTTGTACTTTCTCATCAGTCGTTTCATCCATGTCTAAAGTTTCAACTACAACTGCAATACAGATGACTGAAAATACCACTTTTATGGTGTTGTCACATTCTTCAGTTCATGCCTTTCCCCTCAACTCCAAACTAAAACTCCAGATGCCTCTTAGACAAAGAAAACTGAAAGTTCACCTAACACCTCAAATTGAACTTATTCAAGACCAGATTAGACCATCCTTTCTTCTCCCCACCTGCCTCTCACCTGATATTCTTCTCAGGTCCACATGTAAGATCCTATTCAAGTTTCACTAATGGAGCTTGCCCTGTCTTTCTTCATGCACCCCGATCAGACCACACCAGCCCTAGCAGATAATGTTCTGTCCTCCATCATTCTATCCCTTTTCCCTTCGTTCTGGACATTCATTTCATTCTGAGCACTTATATTCACATGTTTAAATGCTGCATTTTAATCCTGGTCCTGGAATGTCAGTTGTTCCCTACATTTCTCTGACTATAATCAATTTCTACTCAGCACAACACTGTGTTTGTACTTTGTAATACTCATAAAATTTTGATTAATATTATAATTTACTGTGTGCATAGCTATTTGACCAAATATAAAATTCTTTGAATGCAGAGGTTACGTACTATTGTCTTTCACAGTGGGTTTTCAGGGCATGTGTGCAAGGAAATACTGCATCTTCCGTACACAAATTGAAGCTGTTCTAGGTCCTTCATTAGGTGCTATACAAGTAGCCTATAGAAGCTAAATTGCTAAAAACTGAACAGATCATGAGGTAAACCGGTAAGGTGGTTTTGGAGGAATGGTAAATACACATAGCACATTTCCTGACATTTTGAACCTCTCATATTGTATTGGCAATAGTAACAATATTTTATGTCACTTTTTACACTTCTAAGAGATAGGAGGTGAGAAAACACTACAAAATCTTTCCTGATTATAGGAAAAAGGCTGGCTATCCTGGATTGGTCTTCAAAGCACATTTACAACATATTGCCAATAAAACTGAAAAATATCTATGTAAATGCCAACTAGGAAACTAACTAGTTCTCTTTAACTAGGAAACTGACCTCATGTATAACACTTTATGAACCACAGATTCCCCTTCTTTTTGGGAAAAGTGTAGACGTAACTACTAGTCAGTGTTGAAGTTAATAATTAGAATTTTCGCCCAGGTGAAAGTTATGTATTAAACCAGGTATTATTCTTATAGAAACAGCATGTAGTTAGCAATTATTTTTGAGCACTCACAGTGGACCAGATACTTTAATAATGTTTGTGTTTATTTTTACAACAGCCTAGCAAGGTGACTATAATTATCTTCATTTCATTTTTGAGGAAACTAAGCCTCATGGAGCAAAAAATTGGTAAAAATGAATTTGAGGTCAGATCTTTCTGACTATGGAATCTCTATTTTTTTCAGTGATTTTTTATTATCTCTCAGTGATAATTAAAATGTGTCAAAGTACTGAAGGCTTATTTTCAAGCCAAGATTTGAACCTGCCTCTTTCACTTAAAGGATCTCCAATTCATATAGGTCTAAAACAGAGATATGTTCAAAAATATTTTAGAAAAATTAATGCTCCAGAATCTTGCCAGGAGTAGGACACCTGCCTTAGTCTTCCACTGTAGGTTTATTTGGACTTCCTTTCTAAGATTCAAGTGTTGACTAGGATGGACTGAGGACAGATCAAATCTGTGCCAGCCAAGAAACAATGGCCACGTTATTTTCTTCTTTGTGTAACATCAGGATTTCTCTATGGAGGACAAAGATTGTCAGTGTCATGCTCACTCCTGTCAACGACTATCCTACCTCTAACTGGTGCTGATGTAAGAAATGAAGTTTGCCCATTTCTGTTTGCACTGGACCCAAACCTTAAAAGCCGTACATATCTCATTGACTTTAGAAAACTGATTTACAGAAGGCTGTGAAAATAGTGTGCTATTTTCTTAACTAATCTCCAACAATTATTTTCAAAAATTTGTAAAACTGCTGGACGGCAGATTCCCTAATGTACCATCATTTTCCTCACAGTTTGTTCATCCCAGCATTCCTTCCTCCTGACGATCCTTGGCACTAGACCATTTCTGCGGTTCCCTGGACTTAGCCCTTCCTACCAGATCTCCTGCAATCACCTATGATGTGCTGATTCATGACCTGCAGTCTCACCTGCAAGTTAAAAATTGACAACCTTTAGACTTACTTTCTATAAGTAAACTAAATTGATGTACCTTATCAGAGATACACCAAATACTAAAATTAGCCCATATTGTATGTTTGCCCCATGCCTGTATATGTGACCCTGGAAGGGCAAAAAATGGTCTTGCTAATTCCTATGATATGGATTTTTTCTACAACTAAATTAACATCAATAAGTTATCTAGTCTGGGCACTCATACCCAAGTGTACATTTTCTCTCTCCCACTATTTTTCTCCTCTCTTGCTTTCCCTTATATCACAGCATATAGTTTACCTTGGTGATGTAAATGAGACATACATTTTCATTTATTAAAAACATTTTTTGGTATGTTTCGATCATTGTTTATTTCTCAATTTTTATAAACTTATCCATAATAATTTTAGGGAATTTACTGAACATAACTACGAAAACAAATATATGAATCAAGATCAGTATTGTAAACAAAATTCTCAGTCTTGTTTTGCTTTGGCTAATTAAATAATTTCATAGTAGTTATACAATTATTTGTTACTCTTGGGTAGAATGATCCATTAATCCTCTAATACTGCAGAAATTATAGACTTTGGCTTGGAAAAACAGAAAATATTTCTAGCAAAGGAAAACTTCAGAACTCAAGGAAAACAGTAAACAAAATGGTTATGTTGATTCATAATAATTTAAATTAGACTGAGTGGGAGGAATTCTCAACATCATTTAACTGGAATAAAATTGGTGACATCACTTAAACTGAATTTTTAACTCACTTTCAGAAAGAACCAATACAATGGAAAATATAAGCCAAACAAAGATGAGTCCTTTAGAACAGTCCTCTGGTTGAATGGATTTGATTATGATCCAAATTCATCAAAACCTAGATGACTAAGACCGTAAGGTGTTTTTCACAGTGCTGAGAACACATTAGACAAACTTTATTACCCTTCCTCATTTATCCTTCATATTTCCTTCTCTCTCTCTCTCCCCCCCTTCCCTCCATGTATTTATATTTTTGCACATATGTGTTGGGGGAATGGGCATTTCTTAATATCCTGCTATGTGGACAGCCTTCTTTTAGTTTCTTGCTTTGGTTTTGTTGAGTTTGCCTTGGAAATCCAATATTTATCTTAAGGTATTTCCCAATGGTGACAAAACTCTCCTTAAAGGAATAGGTAGGTGATCTTTACAAGAGAACACAGACCACCAGTCCCAAAACAAGAAAAACAACAGCAGCAGCAATACTGAAAAGCTACGAGAAATTATGCTCGGGAAGTGTTGTAAATAGAAAGATATGACTTCATTAAAAAGGACTGAAAGTATTCATTTTTCAGAAATTTAGCTCTCCATAATACTTTTATTTCTTTCACAAATTGGATAATTAATGTGAGTTAGTCAAAATCCTCTATGGTTACAATTTCTGTGATTCTTTAATATTATAACTCTATGGGCTCATTTCTCATTTTCCTCCATACCTCATTTAAGGCTTGAAGTCAGTGGGAATTACCCCAGGCAAGATGAATTAGAGACTATCTGCCTAATCACTTAAGGCAGACTGTCAATTTTTAGAAATTATTAAGTACATCTATACAGACATAGCAAAATGTGGGTTTTCATAAAAATCCACATTTCTACATTTCTTATATAGATGGGAAACTTCTCTTTTTTAAAACCTAAAGCATCAGAGGATCACAGACTTGAAACAGTAAGACTCTTGTAGATTATTTATTTATTACTCATTTATTCAAAAAATTGCCTGAGAACTTCATACACCAAAAATGTTACCTCTTCGTCGATGTATTTTAACTTTCTGGGCCTCAGTTTCTGGGTCAGTTGAATGAGAAATGTGAAAAGGATGAAATCACATGCAAATCCAAGGTACAATATTGCACAGTTCTTGGCTGGTAACTTGTAAAAAGTTACCTAGCTACTTACTTGCACAGGCGAGGCTGTTCTCCAGAAGCTAGAATTTCTTGGTCAGGTTAAACTTCAATATGTCAATGTGATTGACTTTGGGACCTGCCCAGGGGATTGGTGACGCCCACTTCTTGGTGTGTCTGTATGGATCATAGAGGCATGGCTTTGGGGTCTGTATCCCATCCTTTCTGGTGCTTCTCCGTGGCTCTGCTTCCATGCCACCATAAACTAAGCAGCTTTGCTCTCCCATACCTTCTGCCATCATGTTTCAGCCTTGGAACTAACTAAGCACAAACTGAATCCTCTGAAACTGAGAGCTACATTAAACTTCTCCTCCTTTAACATGTAGATGTCAACTGTTGTGCACCAGTAGCAGGGAAAATGACTAATACAGAAATCTGGTACCAGAAAACTGAGGTCATTGCTATGACATTACCTTACAATGTGGTTTAGAAGTCTTTAGAACTGGTTTTCAGGAAAAGTTTAGAAAGGTTTGGTGATGCTGGCTAGAGAAGTCTAAAAACTGTACATAGACCCCGATGGATGATTCTGTTCAGACTTCAGAAGACCAGAATGCTGATTGGAATGTGGACAGTAATGTCTAGGCCTGGGAAGTTTTATTTGGAAACATGGATTTCATTGGTAATGGTAATACAGGACATGTGAGTTACACTTCAGTAAAAAAAAAAAAAAAAATTGCCTACATTTTACCCACATCCTGAGACCTTATCAGAGACTGAGATTAAAGGCAGTGAACTGATTGAGCTGCTGGTGAAAACTGAAAGACACCCCAACATTCAGGCTGTAGTATGGGTACTGCTGGCTGCTTCTAGCCCAATTTTAAATGAGAATTTGGAGTAAAAGGCAGAGCAGAAAACTTTGAAACATTTAAATTTCAGCCCAAAGGGGATCATATGTAAATTGGGGCCCAAAGGAGGTACTATTGTTGAAGAGATTGATGCCATGAAAAAGAAACCAAGTGGACCGGTGATGTAGCTCAGAAGCATAAGTGCCTGCCTGGCAAGCACGAGGTCCTGAGTTCAACTCCCGGTACCCGCATAAAAAAAAAAAAAAAAAAAAAAGAAACCAAGTACTTTACTTTGTACATGGACAACAAAATGCCTTGAAGGCATCTCAGAAATCAGCAAGACCCTTTAATCACAGGATGAAGAGTGAAAAAGTGTCCATTTTTCATTTGAGAAGAAAGCCCCTCTCCCTAAGCTTGAGAAGGACCTTCTAGGGAACTGGTTTCTTGGGAATCATTTCACTGCTCAAATAATCACACACTCAGAAGTGACAGTAGCTATGGACCAAGGGGTGTGGCTATTGCTTCTGCTAACTACAGACCTTTCTGTGGTCATTGTCCACCTAATGGTAGACATGCAGGATGCTTTTACCTGCATGCAGAATGCAAAGGTTGTGGTGTTCGGGAGGTTTCTACCCAGACTTCAAAGGAACTCCTGAGAGGATAGTGTAAGACACTGTGGGAATGAAGTAAAAGGTAAGGTGGAGACCCAGGAAATCATAGATGTTAGGAATATAGAACATCTGTTGAGGAAAACTGCTGCCAATGAGTGGACCCAGCCCAGGGAGAGGCCATGTGGTCTGCATTTGGCAAGTCCATAGGGGTGGCATCACCAAGCTCTTTGGAAGTCCCATATTGCCATGATATTCACTGGATGCTAGATATGGAGTTACATGACTTAATATTTGCCCTACTAGGTTTTGGTCTTTCTTTTGTCCAATTATTCTCTCTCCCTCTTTTTTCTACTTTAAATGGGAATGCTTACCCTGTACCATTGTACTTTGGGATTATGTATCTTGTTTTAATACTTATGGTTCATACCTAAGAGTTTGCCTTGAGTCTCAGAGGAGGCTTGGGCTTTTGAAAAACACTGGAACTTTTGAGACTTTGGAGAAGGGATTATTGTGTTTAGGTGGCATGCAGGATGGCTGAAATTATGTTAAGTGGAATTATGAGCTTGCTATTCTCTTTATTTGGTGATTAAATTTGGTTTAAGAAAACATGCTTGGGTGCGAAATTGACAAGAAATGGATTGTGACCACTACTCCTGATTTGTCAGCTTCTTTGAATTAAGAAATGCCTAGCAGATTAGTACAGCATGTTCCTGGGTGAGTCTAGGTGGGTCATGGAGGAATGGCCTTGAGGTCTATATCTGGTCCCTTGCCCCTTCCTCTCTGTTGCATCTCTCCTGCTCTGCTTCTCTGCTGCAGCGAATTAAGCAGTTTTGCTCCACCATGCCCATCGCCCATCATGTCCCTGCCATGGAGCCTGCCAACGAAGTGCTAAATTCCCTGAAATTGTCAGCTAAATTATACCACTCCTTTCTTTAAGTTGTGAGTTTCAAGCATGTGTCCCAGCAACGGGAAAACTGACTAATACACTTGATTACTCCCTTTATGTCAGTTGTGCTATATTATACCAAGTTTTTAATTTCAAAGAACAAATAATTTCTAATTTCTGAAAATTCGTCTCCATGCCTATACAAGGCAATTCAAGCTTTGACAGCTCAGACAGTTACACAAGAGCTCTACTGATTCAGTAGCAAATCATTACATATTATGTCTAAAAATTCAAAACAAAACAAACAGCAGTTTAATCTATGTTCAACCCTCATATATTTCTTTTTATTTAAACAAACAACATAGCCTTTGAATATCACAGTTATATCTCAAAACAGCAGGGTCGAGTCTCACAGTAAAGTCAGGATTATTCAGGACCCAGGTTTGCTGGCTGCAAATCAACGTATCAGTGCCAATGCCCTGCTTTCCACTTGTATAAAGCTGTCAGGTTGGTAATGAACACGAGAAGTAACCTCAAAAGAGAAACCATTCAGTGCATCCTGAGCCAAGTGCCACATAACTTGTCTAAGGGCAAAAGCAGGCCCTATTTTTGCTGTTGTTGTTGTTGTTGTTGTTGTTTGTTTGTTTTGTTTTGTTGTAATGGTAGAGAAGATAATCATGTTTTTTTAGTACCAGTCTATAATCCCCTCGTCTTCCACAAGTTGCCTAAATGAAGCACTTTACAAATGTCAACCGAAGGACAGATCTATAGGGGATCAGATTCTACAGCCCACAGTGTGAATCATTCTTATCAGTGTTATCTTACCCGACACCAGGCCGTTCAGACTCAGGACTTAAACAGAACCAGTGCAGCCCAGTGGTACCTGGTGGGCCTCTGGAGGTTCACTGCCTGGCTTCATTCCTAAATCTGTTACTGAATAGCTGGTTGTCCTTGGGAGCAAATGAATTGGGATCCTAGGATCCTCCTCACAGTGTTGTTGTAAAGATTAAAGGATTCAGTTTTTTGTGAGCTATTTAGAAAAGTCTTTGTTAGCTTTTATTATTAGTGTTTTCTGCACAGAATATTTTTCCATTTTTCCCAGTTCCCATGCCTAGAATTCATGCTGTCATCCTAACACTCTCACATCTAAAATCTAACATGTCTTCACAATTCCACCTCAACAACATCTTGTTAATGCAGCCTTTTCTTCATATTTCAGCTACTGCATGTATTGTTACTGTCTATATCACCCGGGTGGAGTTTATACTATGTGACTTGTATAGACATTATATGCTATATAACATTATATACTATATGACTTTGTATTGCCTTCTTTCCTTTTCTTTCTTTCTTTCTTTCTTTCTTTCTTTCTTTCTTTCTTTCTTTCTTTCTTTTTTTCTTTCTTTGTTCTCTTCCTTGTTCTGTTTTTGTTTTCTCATTGATATCTTTTCTTACATTTTTGACATTCTTTACTGCACTTAGTATTGATAATACTTGGTGCATAAGAATATATAATGATTACTGATTGACCAAAGTTCTTTATTTATTTATTTATTCAACACAACATTATTACTACCTATTGCATAATTGGTATCAGTTAAAATAATTGCAATACAACATGGCAAAAACAACAGTGAAGTCATAAAGACTAATATTTTCTCCAAGGAAGTGGTAACTCTGCTTGAAAGAGCCAAAATGTTTAAAAAGTGTATTCATCAATAAACTACTAAAGAAAAACTGGAGTTTCCAGATTCATGAGGAGTAATAAGATACAGAGAAAGAAAAAAATATGCTTATTGCATTAGAGCTGTGAAATAGGATGGGGGAGCTTAGAGTAACCATAAGACAATAGAAAGAATAATGCGAGATATGTAATAATAAAAATAGTTTAACATTCAGTGAGAACTTCTTAAATTTCCTAATTTAGAAGCAGTCTATGTACATTATTTTGGACTTTATGATGGCCTTAAACAGTATATAATGTCTACTTTCCCATGTGAAGGAAGCAAAAATCAGAGAAATAATAGGGATGACAAGAAGCAATGCAGAAGTAGAATTCCAGCCCATAGGTCTCCAAGCACGTCCTAATTCTATTCTCCAGCCCACTACTGTCATGAGCTCCTGTAAGTTATGCAGGTATGACTTTAACCTGGCAGTAGTGGAAAACTATTGCAAAATTTTAATTTAGAGGGTGACATGACCAGATTACTGTTTAAGGATAATCTGTATACATGTCAGTTTCATCTTTCTGCTAGACTATACTATTCTTTGAAAGCCAGATTTATTTTTCTCTAATTGAAAAAATGAAATGATTTCTAATTCTATTTGATCTCATTGTTCCATTGTCATATTTTTATTGAGTATTTTTTTGTGTGTTTGGCACTGTGTACAATGATGGTGCTTTATGAAAGACATTTAAGCATTGGCAAACAGTGGCAGAAGTTTGACATGACAGAGAGAGTGGGAGAGAGAGAGAGGGAGAGGGAGAGAGGGGAGCAGAGAGGAGGAAGGGAGGGGGAAGAGGGGAGGGGAAGGGAGAAGAGAAGAGAAAATGTCCCATATGTCAGATAGGCAAATTAGCTCAATATATTGATTCAAGCAATTGTTCATTTTGTTTTTTCCTCTGTTGAAGTTCCTTTGCTACAATGGGAAGATACAAAATGCAAAGCACAGTGCTTGTTTTCAGATACTTTTCAATTTTCTATGATAGAATCCCAGAGAAATAATGAAGGAGATATATTTTTATTTTATATTGCTATCCACTGTGAATCAGCCTAGAGTTGGGATAGGTATATATTATTGTGCCTTTTTTCTGGAATTCATCAGGGTTCATAGTTCATATTATAAAAGTATATTACTGTATAGTAATACTTCTCAAATTTAGTAGAGAAACACCAAATTTCTGTAAGAGACAGCAAGCTAGAAAATTATTTTCTAAATTCTGGTCACTCAACTGTCAGTAAAATCTCACAATATTCTTGTACCAAAACTTCGGTAAATTGACAATAATCAATAGCAAATAGATTCTGTATGGATGCATGTAGAGGGTAATCTGACTATATCAGTTATCAGCAAATTTGCCTAAATCTGAAGCTGAAAAAACAAAGAAAAGCCTCTGCTGTACTCCAGAATCTAACTTGAATGTGTATTTTAGAGATGTACATTTGCACTCCTGTGTCTTTGAGTTACTCATTTATTCAATTAACAAGCAAGTGTTACATGCTTGTAAATGCTACGTACCAATAGTAAGTGCTAAGTAACAAACAGTAAGCTGGAAAACTACCAAATGGAAAACCTTAATAAGTGATAACATAAAAAATTATTGAAATAATATTTCCTTAGTAATTGTTTGTTGAGTGAATGAGTATCATTTTCTAATATTATTTCTTAGAGCATTCACTTAATATTTTTGTAGTTCCATAATACAAAAATAATTGATATTTAACCACCACATGTAGAAGAATGTGCAAGATTAACTTGAAACTTTAGAAATCTTTAACCACTCAGTATAATTTGAGTTTGAATCATTTAATTACTCTAATTTATGTTAGAATGTGTATTTCATGTGTTCCTGTCAGTAAACTAACCAAAAATGAGATTCCTAAGGTCTTTTCTACTTTAACTTAGAACATATTACCAATAGTAAATTCTCTAACTAAAGTGCAGAGGAAAATGCTATATTTTTAGTCTCCAAAATGTGTTTTAGACCCAGGTCTGGCGGTGAATAGCCTAATGGAAGTGCATGCTTAGTAATAAATACTCTCTCTGGGTACAGATAGACAATTTCCGGGTTTTCTTTATTTTGGGTCACAGTTATCTTACATAATCCAGTAGAGGGTGCCTCCTTTTCAGGATTGGGTTAGAATAATATCAGAAAAAGTTAAAATCTTTTCATGTTGATCAGATTACATTTCCTGGCTGTTTTATACATTTTCAAACGTTCTTCCATTAAGCATCACATTTTAGCCAACAATTACAAAACAACTGTACATGTTTGCTGTTTTGTTCTCATTCTTGACTAGAAGTTATGGCCCCTACTTGAAAGTTTCCTAGGAAAGTTTTTGTTTAACTGTGTATCTTTCTCTCTGAGAAGGAAATGTTGCTGACAACCACAAAAATCATTATTTTCTTTGTTTCAAGAGAAAAATGGCTTTTCTCAGAAATTCGACAAACAAAGCCATGGTTTTTCAGCATTCCCAACACCATGGGGCATGCTAAGAGTAGGTGAAATGGCAACATCTTATAAAGGGCAAAATGGCCAGTGTTCAGAGAATAGTTCACTTCCTAATCGGGCAGCCTTGCATTTCCCTGCTACAAAGCTGCAGTTTCCAAACTAGTCATCTCAGAAGGATTCAAAGATTTTTTACTCCCCTTTTACCAGGTCACCCAACTCCGAAGTGCCTGGCCTTGACCTGCTGGAATGAGAGGTGTTCAGAATGGCTTTGCATCACACTTCTCAAAAGACAAAACCACAGACCTTACAAAGACAAGGAAGAGCTGAAATAGTCCCAGGTAACTTCAAGTGATTTTCCCTTCCAATATTTATAGATAATAGTGTAGTCAAATTAAACGAGTGGATTAAAATATTCTGTGAATATTTTGCAAGCTGTCCCATTTTGGTTTGAAGCCTTTCTTTCATCCTGAATTTTTATCATTTGAAGTTGCATATGGTATGGAAAATAGATCTTTCTGGAAATACAACTTTGCAGGAAATCTGCACTTATGGGTACTGAGCTAGTCCATACAACACATGAAACACAAAGCTAAGAGAATGAGTTTGTTTTGGTGAGCAAATGTTTTATATCTGCAAATAAAAAAGGCTGAGGGCAGCTCTAACTTTAAATTCCAATAGAAAATGCCATGATTAACTGCAGGATGTCATAGATTGCTCAGGTAACAGATGGACATGTCACAATGAAATGTTTTCCCTCTTTATTTACAAACAAAAGAAGATTTTTATGTGGGCAGAAATTAAAACATTACTGAAGCACTGGTTGCCTAAGTTTAGATTCTCTCACATTAACACAGATTCTTTATTATGTAGTCAACATCTTTAATATTTTTGCGTGGTTGAAATATATAATCCATAATATGTTGAGATTTCCCTTCAAATGGGTTGGTTTCTGCTGGAAGAATTAAGTACCTACAACATAATGAGCTAATTAACCAGAGAACAAAAGCTTTTTTCTTTTGTTTTAGACAAAACTTGCTTCTAAGACACAAGCAATACATGCATTATTTTTAGGACCATCTGCCTTGTCCTGGATGGTGATTTTGTTGTCAGAAATCTTACATCATTTTGTGTAATACCAAGAAGACCTGACAAAATATTAAAAGGACAATTGAGATAAAATGTACTACATGCTGTTATGTGGCTTTAATAAATATTTTAGATTTGTCAATATGCTAACATTTGTTAAATCACAATAGTACTATTAATGAAAATCATTGATGTGTACTTTGACAGCTATGCTAGGTGAAACCACAAATCACATTTCAGCCAACACTTAATTATATCGTATTCAAATAGTTCAAAATGCAGTTAATTAAAATACATCATAAAAGTCTTTAACCAAAAAGCACAAGTAGATATTATCCACACAATGCTTGCTTCATAGTTATATTTAAACAAACTCTACTGGTTACATTTCTCATTTTATCACATCTTATTTTCCCAAATGTCAGACCTTTTATTATTTAAGACATGTCACAAGAAGTGAGAGGAATAAAATGTAAACTCAAAACAAAGTTCCAAAAATGAAACAGACAGCCTGCAAACTGAGTTTGTCCCACTGCTGTGTTTACTTAAACTTTTAATGTGACTAATATACTACAATTCTAGTATTGCTTGCTGTGATAGAATAAATAATGTCCACTAAAATATGTCCATGCCCTAGTTGTTTAGCACCTGCACATGTTGTGTGATACGGCAGGAAGGATTTTGCATATGCAATTAAGTTAAGGATATTGAGATGGGGACATCATCTTGGATTATTCGTGGGCCTGAGGCAATTGAAGGGTCTGTTTAAGAAAAACACTGGAAGTATTAGAAAAAGACAGGAGATGCGACATCAAAAGCAGAGAGACACAATCAGATTCGAAGATGCTGTCCTGCTGACTTTGACAATACAAGATGGGGGCCATGACCCAAAAGATTAAAGTGCCTTTGGAATCCAGAAAGGGTAAGCGAATGGATGCTCCCCTGGCGTCTCCAGAAGGGATGCGATCCTGCCTCCCAACTTTAGACTTCCCATACTCAGAATAAACCCGGGATGTTTTAACTCACTAACTTTCTGATACTTTGTTACAGCAGCAATAGGAAGCAAATACAGTTTCCTATGATTAATAACTAGAAGATGTCACATAAAAGTTCATTTATTTATCTATTTTGCTCTCCTTAAAAACTGGAAAATTGGGTCAACGTTGAATTATCTTCTCCTTTCTCCTGGCAGGAATGGGCCCTAGCTATTCCTTTTAGAGGCTACAAATTCTCTAATCTACCGAGAGTTACTAAGTTTTTTCTCTTAAGTGTCTAGGGGACACTTTAGTTTGTGTGTCTTGCTGTATAGGGTCTTACATCTTGCATTTTCCTTAGCATTCATATCACACTTGGTTATTTCTAAAGACTGTATTTACTTACCAACTTTTTGAAATGACATTCTGTGAAATTGTTGATCCTAGGTATTTTTATTCTCACATGCTTAGTCATCTTCCCCTGTCCCCTTATTTTTGTCTTTTTCTTAAATTTGCACCTTGAAGGTTAACCACTCTTGAGGAGCCAAAAGTTTATCCTTTGGAGTACAGGTGCTGCACTGAACAAGCTGGACTCAGAATATCCACGTTTTCCTCATTCTTCCTTCCTGATAGCCATCTTCATGAAAAATCAGGCCTAATGGGCACTCTTGGGTGTTAGCAGATAGTTTCACATCTTGCAACTAAAAAGTGCGGGACAGTCTGGTATTAAATCCACTTTGGTTAGCTTTAGGCTTCAGAGAGGAGGAAGAGCACATATCAGAGACAAAAATCAGCCCTCTTTCAGGGAGAAGATGCCGTTGCTCTTCCGTTTCCAGCTTTTAGAGCTGTACTCTTTCAACTCCTTGACTCATGATCTCTTTCTCTCTTTTCACAGTCAGCAACTAAGTACTTTGCTTCAGTCCTAACATTGCCTTCTTCTCCTATAGCCCTTATCTCTCTCTGCCTCCCTCCTGGAAGGACATTTGCAATTACATCATTGACTGTGTCTAGATTATCCAAAACCCTCACATCCTGAGACCTTTAACTTGATCACATCTGAAAAATGCCTTTTGTCATAAAGGGTAACATTCCAGGTGCCAAGTTAAGAAATGGAAGTCCTTGAGGGCCAATATGCAGCAAGCCACATTTAGTCTACAGGATTAGAACCACAAAATGAGTTTAGACTAAATGGCCCCTTAGCTACCCAATTTCACAGTTCTCATCCTATTAACATTCTGTTTTGCAGTGCAGATTTGTGCCTTCTTGAACATTTTCTTTCTGTTGGGTTTTAGATTCCTTTTTCCCTCGGTCATCCCTCTTTATGACCTCCTCTTCTGCTAATTCTACTCTCTTTCAAATGATTTTTTGACTCAACCTTCATTCCTGACCCTCATTTTTCTACTTCTACAGCTCTATGGCTGTAAGTCCTGATGAGATCACATTCTACATCACAAACCCTAATCTTTTCTTCACTAATGTTTTCAACCAGATTTGGGCATTTTCCTTAAATTCTCTCTTTCTAAAAATGAATGTATCATTTTGTTCTGCAGCCTGTCAATCTTCCTATATTTCTTCTCATTTTACTCATTTTATTCTCATTGGCACTATCTTTGTTTATACCTTAATTTTCATATACATGGACTTTTGCAGTAGCCCTTATTGGACTGTCACTCTCCTCACCCAAATCCAGTCTCCACATTACTGCTGGATTCACCTTCCTAACACTCAGAAGTAACTGCAGTGTTCTTGTATGTGAAAAACTCCTAGATAGCCAACCCACCCCCATCATAAATTTAGAACTAAAATTTTTGTTTAGACCTATATAGCTAACCTGGGTTTTACTGTTGGCTTAAATGCTCTGTGCCTTAGCAGTTTCTTCATTTATAAAATTAGGAAGTAATTCATGGTATATATTGCACTAATCTTTACAAAGCATTTAGAGTAATGCCTGCAATGTAGTAAGGCCAATACAGTGTTGACTAAAAATAAATAAATGCTCATTAAATTACATAGGATTGTTATATACACAAACCAAGATAAACTCAGATAAACCAAGACTTGTTTTAAAAGTGTGTAAGAAACCTATTTGATAGCACTAAAAGTAAAATAATTAAAGCATGCATAAGCAAATGTAAAATTTTTCAGAAAGTATAAAGTGGTACAAGATGTTTTTATCTGTGACAAGAATAGAAGTAGGAAGTTATTTCTCATCTTGTTCCCTGGATGCAGACTCTTAGCAAAGTTACCTCCAAAAGAGAAAAAAAAAAAAAAAAAAAAATATATATATATATATATATATATATATTTGGTTGAACTAAGTCCATGGGACCACAAAGCAAAATGAGAAATTATCCTTTTAATTAGCTGTGGTTAGTTTCAATTAAATTATTTTCTGAGAATTAATAATAGTGGAAGAATTTTCTAGGTCTTTCTTTTAAAAGAAATATTTAACTCTCTTTAAAAATCAAAACCATTACCATAAAATTTTCTGGACCAGAATGGAGAATACTCTAGATATTTGCAATTTGAAAAAAATAGAATTAAGAAGTCTAATATTGGCTTGATGATACTAAATTACTAAGATCATCATATAATTTGCCCAGCAGTCATTCTTTGAGAAAGCTCCTTTTAGAGCCAAGATTTAAGCAGAAAATTGAATCTGCAAAAAGAGGAATCAATGAAGCATTGTGCCTTGCAATACTTACAGATGAATGGATAAATTTTCAAGGGTAAGGGAGTCATTGAATTAGTGGTGATGATAAATAGAAGAAAAGGCACTAGAAAGAAAATCAAGATTGTATTCTTTCCTGGTTTTATTCTATCCTGGATGCACGACCCACGGCAAACTACCCCAACTTCTTTGAATCTCATAGGCTTCACCTCTGAGTTTGGATTAGATACTTTGTAAGATCTCTTTAGCTCTAAATATCCTTGTTTCTGTGCACAATAAATATTATATCCATATACAGAATTTTAGCCATAACCTATAAATATGCAGGGTTGCTATTTGAAATGTGTTCTTTGGAATCTTTTCTCCTTAGTAGAAGATACTTATCCTTTTGGTATAAAGCACACATTTCTCTAGTGAGATATTAGGATTTATATAAAAGTAGTTAATCTTTCACTTTCAACATTTGAAATGAGATTTTTCAACAAGGCAACATACGAAATAATTGTTAGGCTATTATTTTAAGAGAGGACTTACTAAAGTCTATCAGCTACCATTTATCATGACAAGGGGTCAGCCTGCAGCTTTTGTCTCATAGACTTCTCAAGTGATACAGAAAACATTCCCGTCCAGACCGTAATATCTGGACTGGCGCTAGCTCTTCTATGATGTAAGAGAGATAGGATGTGGAGATTTAAGTGAAATCCCAGGCCCTCAGTCTGCAGGTAATTGGAACATTTATGACCTGCTCATCTGTTCTCTTCTGACTTCATAGGGAACTGTAATCCTTATTTTTTTTTTTTTTTTTTTTTGTGGGTACCGGGGGGTCGACCTCAGGACCTCGCGCGCCAGCAGGCGCCCGTGCCGCTGAGCGATATCACCGGCCCCTTTTCCGTATGTGGGATCCGGGAGTCGAACTCGGGCCCTCGCGCTTGCAAGGCAGGCGCTTATGCCGCTGAGCCATCTCACCGGCCCTGTAGTCCTTATTTTTGACTCAACTTACCTCAGCTATCATTTGACCATAAATTCTCAAAATGGGATGAATCTTTTGCCTAGAAAACCTGTCTCATATTGCTTGTCTGCAGGGTCACATTTTAACTATTCATATCTACTCCAGCCAGCTAAGTTTCCCTTTCTCTCAGGACACACGGGAGCTTCTAAATCCTTTCTGTGTCACGAGAGAGCAAAAACAGGTAGAGAGAATTTACTCACCTTCTCCTGGTCTTGCTGCCTACTCGCTGACACTCTGTCACCTCTTCCTAGTTGATGCTTCCACCTACAAGGTGGATTCTTGCTATCTCCCCAAAGGAAGCGAAGAGAAAGATCCTTTTCTCTGTATCTGACCTCAACCTGTGTAGGCTTCTTCGGGTCTCTTAAGATTTCACTCTGGAAAAAGAAGTCAGAACACAGCTATATCACCACTTGCTTCTCTTTTCTCCATTCCTCCCTCTTTAATTAAGTACAGCTGTCCTTCACCTCTACTTGGAGAGACTCGACTTTCTTTCCCCAACCTTCCTTCTTTCCTTCCTTCCTTCCTTCCTTCCTTCCTTCCTTCTTTCTCTTCTTCCTCTTTCTTTTTCTTTCTTTCTTTCTTTCTTTCTTTCTTTCTTTCTTTCTTTCTTTCTTTCTTTCTTTCTTTCTTTCTTTCTTTCTTTCTTTCTTCTTTCCTTTCTTTCTCTTCCCTTCCCTTCTCTGTCCGTTTTTCCTTTTTTCTCCTCCTCCTCCTCCTCTTTCTTTTTTAGTATTGGGATTGAACTCAGGGCCTTTGCAATAAGCTACAGCCCCAGCCTTTAAAAATTTATTTAATTTTGAGAACGACTCTTTCTAAATCATTAAATTGCCCCAGCTGGGCTGGACTCTGGAAGTCCTCTTGCCTCAGCCTCTCAGAGTGCTGGGATTACACATGTATACTGCCACACCCAGAGAACAAGGTTATTTTTCCTGTTGTCTTCAGTGAGGGTTTCACCTTAATAATACATTCTTTCTGACTCTAGTCTCATGGACTAGACTTAGTGGAGAACAAGATGCAGAAGGAAAAACTAGCTTCTAATAAAAACGCATGGAGTAATTTTTTTAATTATGTACATTACATAAACTAGTGACTGTGACTTCAATTCTCCATAAAATTCTAGTATATGTTATAAAATAGATATTTTAAACACAGTTTAAAAATAAATCGGGGGGGGCCGGTGAGATGGCTCAGCGGCGTACGCACCTGCCTGGCAAGCGCCAGGGCCAGAGTTCGACTCCCGGAACCCACATACGAAAAAAGGGCCGGTGATATCGCTCAGCGGCAGGGGCGCCTGCTAGCGCGCGAGGTCCTGAGGTCGACCCCCGGTACCAACAAAAAAAAAATAAAATAAAATAAAAAATAAATAAATCAGGGGAATGAAATGGGCAGCATATTTTGATTTCTGACAAATACTATAAAACTCCTATTTCTATTTTTTCAAAAAGGCAGAGTATATGGACTGCATGTTTGCACATTCAGTTATTTGAAATATCATATCCAAAAATACTAATTAATTATTTTGCATATTCAAAGAGAACTTACCAGTGGTATACCACAGGTTATCTTATAATTTATAATTTCTGTTTATCATACAGAAAAGCTATTACTAGTAATGATAGCTAGTGTTTATTTAGTCCACACTCCACACCACACACAAAATAACACACTACAAGCATCTTCTATTTCATTAAATACTTAGCTCTTAGGTAATATGAGAAAAACTAAAAAAAAATTTTAATACTGAAAAAATAGAAACTATTAAATTGCATTAGTCTGTGATGAATTCAAACAGTAAGATGCCATATTAAAATGGTGAGGAACAGTAATTATGATGATTTCAAGAAAGAATCAACTATGGGTCATATCCTAAAAATGTTTACAATTGTTAGTAAAATTAAAATCTATACAAATTACTGTAATGAATTACAGAAATTGTTAATGCTTTTTATGGAAAAGAGGGGCATCTTTTTTTTTTGTGGGTACCGGGGTGTCGACCTCAGGACCTCGCGTGCCAACAGGCACCCATGCGGCTGAGCGATATCACCGGCCCCTTTTTCATATGTGGGATCCGGGAGTCGAACTCGGGCCCTCGCGCTTGCAAGGCAGGCGCTTACGCCACTGAGCCATCTCACCGTCCCAAAGAGGGGCATCTTTTCCTGTATTTTTTCCTAGCCTCCTGTTTTTTGAAAGATAGAAGAGATCTGCTGATCTGATCGGTCTACAGATGTCCCGGAGAGTGAGGGCTCTTGCTGTCTCATGAACTACGCTCTTTCTTATTGGTTCACGCTTATTTTCACTCTTACTCTCTCTCCAGGTAACCCTGATCACTCTGGTGTGGTTATACAGGTTTAAGTTAGTAGAGATAGGAAATTGGAGAAATCACTGAGTGATTTCACAGTATCATATGATATTGAGGAGAAGCACCTGAGTGAAGTCCTCCCTGCTTTGGGAATCTAAAGACACAGGTACAGAAGAGCCCACAGGAAGTACCAGCTGCCGAAATCCTTGGAAATACACCCTAGCCCTTCAACTAAAATTGTACCCAAGATATTTGTACAAATAGCAGAGGCTGCCAGGGATTCTTGATAGGTGAAACCTAGATTTCTTCTCTTCCCTCTTTTCTTCTCTATGTACAATTCCTTGTTAAAGAAATCACTAAATCACAACATTCAGCTGTAAATTTTGTGACTGTGGAACTGTAATGTGATAATCTAAAGTGCCCTACTGAACCTCTGGATTTTGGGGTCATAAAAGGGCTTTTTGATTGGATTATCTGGAATTTAATGGAATGAGGAAACTGCACTTATTCATGTCTTATTTCCCTAGATGAAAATGAGTAGGAAAGCATACTCACAAGGGATAATATTGGTTCTTGGCTTTTAAGTGGGTAGGGAACAGAAAATGTAAGAGGAGGAAGTAGTTTGTTAAAAAAGTAAGAAGCAGTAAACAGGAAGTACACTAGAACTTCTCAGTTAGAAAGAATTATATTTAAACACGAACATCAATTAATATTAAAATAATAATATAAGATAAATTGGTTTCTTACAATAAATGCAACCAAGATAAAAATCTTTTTGTTGACAACCAGATACCATCAAATTGAATTAAAAAGTTTACATTTTATTGGTGAAGTTCAGAAATAGACTAGTTTGAAATATTGGAAAACAGCAAATACAAAATGTGCAGTTACATTACTAGCAGAATTTAACATTAAAGCAGTAATGGAATAAAAAAGAGAATTAAGTAAAAGATAAAACACCAAAATCAAAGAAAAAGGTAAATAAATATGTGAAGTATTATTAGAAATTCTCAGAGGGGCCGGTGAAATGGCTCAGCGGCGTAAGCACCTGCCTTGCAAGCGCGAGGGCCCGAGTTCGACTTCCGGATCCCACATATGAAAAAGGGGCCGGTGATATCGCTCAGCGGCACGGGCGCCTGTTGGCGCGCGAGGTCCTGAGGTCGACGCCCCGGTACCCACAAAAAAAAAAAAAAGAAATTCTCAGAGAAGATGGTTTTAAAAGATAATGAAGGTCAAAGAGGAATTAAATAATTCAATGTAATACTTCACCATTAAACATATTATGAAACATATGTTTTTGAATGTCTATGAAATAGTATTTATTTATTTATTTACTTATTTATTTTGAGACATGGTCTCACTATATAGCCCACGCTGGCCTTGAACTGGCGGAGATCATACTGCCTCAGCCTCCCAAGCATTGGGATTACAGGCATGTGCCACCATGCCCAGTGATAAAATAGTTTTGAAAGGATATTATGCAAAATAAAAAACTTATAATATAGAAAATAATGTTCTCTGATCAAAATCAGTGAAATTTATAGCATTTTATTTTATCAAAATCAATTATAATAAAACATAAGGATTATAAAAAATGCTAGTATATTTCAATTTCTCAGAAAAATAAATTCAGTCTGTAGTGGACATGAAAACTAAATTACTTCAAATTTATGAAAAAGATGAGAGCCTTCCTATAAAAATTGATACATCACTAAAGCTATCATGACAAAAAATTGATTTTTAAATATTTCATAGTGAAAAAGAAAGATGAATGATAAATGGAATTACACCTTGTCTCAAGAAATTGTAAAAAAATTAACCAAATGCAAGATACTGGAATTAATAAAAGGGAAAGCTGAAAAAATGATAAAAATAAAGAGGACAAGTGTTTCAAAAGACATTTTTTGAAGGATTAGAACGTTGGATATATCTCTAATAATCCCCTTGAAGGGAAAAAAACAAATGTTAAGAAATGGTTCATTTTCAGACACAAGTTGTTTATTTCTTTTAACCTACATGGACCTTTGTATTTTCCTTAATCAATGGATAATGGCGGTGACTGAATGACCTCTGAAGTTAAGTCACAAAAAATAGCATAGTTTTTCTCTCTTTCTCTGTCCCCTCTTCTCCCTTTTTCTTTTCCTCCTCCTCTTCCTTCTCCTTCTCTTTTCCTTCTTCTCTTTCTCTTTTCCTTCTTCTGCATGGCTTTGGAGATCTAAATGGCCTTGTAAAAAATCTGTCTATCTCAAAGCCAACACTGGGGAGACCATGTGGCAAGCCTGCTGATGATTGTGGTGTGTCATATATTTATTTAACAAATATCTAGTTATATCCTCCTTAATATTCTGAGTAAACGCTATGATAAAAATGGTAGAAATCTCTGCCCAATTTTGAATAAGAAAGAAAGCCAATTAAATAAGAGAAGAATAATATCTAATATGTCAGAGAGTGACAAATGCTATGGAGAAAACCAAGTAGGGTACTTGAGAACAATTACATCTTCAAACAGGTTGATTATGGCAGGTTTCTCTAAGAAACAGATTTTAGCCAAGACTAAGAGATCAGGGGCAAATCACCAGGTTATCTGAGTAGAAGTTTTCCAGATAAGAAGGGAATAGCATGGTACATTTGATTTGCTGGAGGTCAGGTTTTCTGTAGCACAGAAAAGGAAATGAAAACTAGAAGCATGGTCAGAGAGTTTATATAGATCTATTAGATGACCTCAAGTCCAGAAATGATATTATCTGACTTCAATGTTAATACAAACTGAGAAGTTAGAGGACTGAGAGGATCTTCAACAGGATCATCTAAAATCACTGTGACTCAAGCCACTGCTCATATGAGAGAGACAGACAGAAAGAGAGAGACAGAGAGATAGAGAGAGAGACAGAGACAGAGACAGAGAGACAGAGAGAGAGACAGAGAGAGAGAGAAAAAAGGAGCCATAAGTTAAAAAATTAAAGAAACATGGGATGGAAGAGAAGTGTGATTTACCTAGCCCTCTGAAACTAAAATCCAGAAAAATCAATGACTAAGTGGGTGGGTAAATAAATGAGAAGTATAACTCTCTATTTAAAATGGAAAATATGGAGGAAATTGATTATCCCTTTGCAAAATATAGGGAGTAAAAGGAAACACAGGCAAAAGGAGAAAATAAGAAATGTTTCAGATTAAGCTGAAATAATGGTTTAAAGAATTGAATATTTTAAAAAGATATGAAGAGCAGGTGCTTCACCTACTTGAAGAATACAGACATAATGATGTTTGGAGGCATTTCAAGTACAATATATATAGAAAAAATTTAATTAAACTTGATAAAAATTATTTAACAGAAGTAATAGTAAGCATCAATCTATGCAAAAATATAAGAGCATTTATTTTAAAATAAAGAACAAGAATAGCAAAGGCAATTCTGGGCAACAAAGGCAAGGCAGGGGGCATCACAATCCCCGACTTGAAATTACACTATAAAGCTACTGTGATAAAAACAGTGTGGTATTGGCAAAAAAACAGACCCGAAGATCAATGGAACAGATTAGAAGATGCTGAAACAACTCCAGACATACTAAGCCACCTTATATTTGACAAAGGTGCCAAACACATTCACTGGAAGAAAGATAGCCTCTTTAATAAATGGTGCTGGAAAAACTGGCTCTGCACATGCCGAAGATTAAAACTAGACCCATATCTTTCACCATACACTAAACTAAATTCAAAATGGATCAGAGATCTAAATATTAAAATAGAAACATTAAATCTTCTGGAAGGTAGGATAGGTAAAACCCTTGATGACATTGGTGTAGGTAAAGACTTTATGACTAAAACCTCAACCGCACAGGAACTATCACAAAGAATCAACAACTGGGATCTCATCTTATTAAAAAGCTTTTGCACAGCAAGAGAAACCACCAACAGAGTGAAGAGACAACCCACAACGTGGGAAAAAATGTTTGCCAGCTGTTCCTCAGACAAAGGATTACTATTGAGAACATAGAACTCAAAAAAATCAGACCTCCCAAATTTAAAGATCCACTCCAAAAATGGGCATCTGAGATGAATACACATTTCTCAGATGAAGAAATACAAATGGCAAATAAATATACAAAAAAATGTTCAACATCACTAGTCATTAGAGAGATGCAAATTAAAACAACACTGAGATTCCATCTCACCCCAGAAAGAATGGCTATTATCAAGGAATCAACTAATAACAAATGCTGGAGGGGATGTGGGGAAAAAGGAACTCTTCTCCACTGTTGGTGGGAGTGTCGACTGGTACAGTCACTGTGGAAATCAGTGTGGAGATTCCCCAAAAAACTAGGATCGGAGGTCCCATTTGACTCAGCTATTCCCCTTCTGGGTATCTTCCCAGAAGAATTAAAAACATACCACAGAGATATATGTGCACCCATGTTTATAGCAGCACAATTTGTAATAGCCAGATCTTGGAAACAACCCAAATTCCCATCAACCAAGGAATAGATAAAAAAGATGTGGTATTTTTATACAGTGGAGTACTACTCAGTTATAAAGAAGCATAAACTGGAGACTTTTAAAGGTAAATGGATGCAACTCGAGAAAATACTCATAAGTGAAATTAACCGGATGCACATGTGTAAACATTGAATTGTCTCCCTAGTGTGCGAAACTGAAAGAGTAAATAAGATCAAAAATGTACAATAGATATGATGAATCAGAAAGAAACTGGTCAAAAGGAAAGAGAATCTGGGATGGGGGAATGGGGAAAAGAAAGAAGGTAAAAGAAAAAATTGTATTTATATATAAGATAGTTAAGATAGATACACTACTAATTTTGCTTAGTTCATTGAAGAGAAAGGTTTATGCCAGTAATGTTTAGACAATAGAATGCTGATATCTTGTACCCTGAGTAACTAATTTAAAGATAACAATATGTAATGTATTAACCATCGTTACCCTCTTATTATGTTGTTTTGAAATTTTGTTCTTTTTTGTTTTGTTTTGTTTTTTCTTCTCTTTAAAATAAAAAAATAAAGAAAGAACAAGAATAGAATGCTTGCTATCCACTATTATTCAGCATCTCTTCAGAGATTCCCCTGTCTGGAACAAAGGTGAAATTTTAATTAGTTTCATTTTGGGAAATTATCTCTTTTTGCTATTATTACTAAATATCTAAGAAAATCCAAAAGATTTTATTAAAATCTACTTGAATTTATGAAGAAATATGGCTAGATTAAGGTAAATATTCAAATATCAGTGGCTGTCTTTTGTAGTAGCAAAATTAAGGTAGAAATAAAAAGATAATACAATTGCAAACAAAAAATTATAAAATACTAAACAAATTTAACATGAAGTGTGCAGAACCTATGCAAATGAAACAATAAAATCCTTCTGGAGTCCAAAAACCCAGGACAGAATAAATAAACAATACACCATGTTGTAGGAAATGGTAATTTTCAGTGATGGATGGGACAATATATCACATTTCATAAAGTGACATTGCTTCTCTTCCCCAACCAGGCATCAGACAAGTGAGTAAAGAAGCCTTTAAATGTTTATGCCCCCAACCACCACCTAAATTAAATTTTGTGAGAGTTCCCCAATGTGGAAACTTCCAGCCAAGTCACTTCCAAATTCTTGAAATGGCAGAAATCTAGAGGTAACAGTAATCATTGTTAGTTTAAGCCATTCCATTTTAGAATGGTTTGTTATGCAGTAAAAGTTAACTAGTATGTTAGTTATTACATTGAAAAACTTAGTATTAATATAATAATTAATAATATAATAATTAGTATAATACAATAATTATACTATTATATTATACTATTATATACTATATTATATTAATTATACTTAGTATTAATAAAATAATTAATGAATATATACAGTGTCCCTCAGGTAAATGATTTGAATGAAATTTCAGCACTTACCAATGTTATGCTCTCTTTTATCCTGTGATAAAAAGGCATTAAATTTCCTATAACACATAAATTTCATGAGGATAATCAAATATATTTAAAAATAAAATTAAAGTAGAGATGGCTTTCATTTATAAGAACCTATTCAGGTATTGTGATAATGCTATAAGTAGAAAAATAGATTAATTGAAGTGTACAGAAAGCCAAGAAACAAATTCAAATATGCAAAGAATTTAATATATGACAAAGGTAAAGATTCTATTGAGTGGGGAATAATGATTAACTTAAAAATACTGCTGCCATAGTATGGTAATCATAGATAATATACTTACTAGATATTCCAGAAAGCTAGAAGAACAGATTTTAGTTTTTTTTGGTTTTTTTTTAATATGTGGGTACCGGGAGTCAAACTCAGGACCTTGCGCTTGCCAAGCAGGTGCTTATGCCGCTGAGCTATCTCACCGGCCCTGAAGAACAGCTTTTGAATGCCTCTACAAGAGAAAAATAAATGTTGAGGAGCTTCACACATTTAATCTGGTGTCAACATTGCACAATATGTACAATTATGGAACACTTCATGGTACTCTATTATTATGTATAACTTTTATGCTTTTATACATCAGTTAAAAATATTTTTAAAAAGTAAACCAAATTTAAATTTTAAATAGTTCTTTACTTGTGCAGTTGGAGCACTATTGATCGACTTAATAAATTTGTAATTGCATATATGAAATTAAAGTGGAAAACATATTGCTGGTATAATAGAATTCATTGAGGGAAATAAATTTGGACTTATCTTCAATCTAGACAAAATAAAATTTAATGGTAAGAAAAAAAACCTTAAAAAATGCATATATACTGGAATGACTATTTTCATTAAGATAGGATATTCAGAAGATTTGAAACACACTTGCTATATAAAAATGAAGATTGTAAAAGGCAAAACAATCACAAAAATTAAAGAAAATATTTTCAACACACGAGTAAGACAATATCTGTAACATACCAAAACACTTCAAAATTCATGCAGTAACTGCAAATATAGTTAAATGATATTAATAAGCAACTCAAAGGAAAGCAAATGCACATGGCCAACGGACAATGAAAAATGCTTATATATGTGGGGAAATGCAAATTAATTTATTTATTGAATTTAAGGTGCTAGGGATTTAAAAACATAAAAGTACGGTCAATACTATCATAGACATATTTTGGTTGAAAGTAGAAAAGACAATATATAAATAAAATGTATAACCAGAAGATAAGTGGTAGAAACTTAAAAACGTTGATAGAACCGTGGAGTATGATGATGGCGGAAATTGGCTATTACAGATATTTAATCCAGAATGTCTTCTCTAGTAGAGTGAGTTCTCATCACAGTCCTCAATGAAATGATACAGTAAGCTAGCCAATAACTGGAAGCTATCACATTACATGCATTAGATCAGCAAATATGAAAAGGTAAGAGGGAACATTTAGCATTGGGGGTATTTAAGTAAATACTATATTCTGTTCATACGCTACTGTTGGAATGTGAACTCTTTCAGCCCATGTGAAAACATACCAATATCTCTCAAAATTGCACATGTTCTTTAACTCAATAGTCTCACTACAGGAAATCTATCTTACAGAAATGACAAGAGCCATGCATTAAAAACTTGTATGCAAAGGTGTTTAATAAAATATTGCTGTGGGAGTAATCATGATTTTTTGTTTGTAGTTCACACCATTCAAGATAAAGCAAATCCTTAAATGTAAAATATAAGTTATCCTGGAAGAATGTGCCTAGGTATTTGGATGGATCTTTTCTATTAAAATGGACTGCTCAGAATATATAAAGAGACATTAACTACATCAAAATTACAATAGTACAGTGGATCCTTGACTTACAAATTCAATTCATTTGTGAGGGCTGGTTGTAACTCAGGTTGGTTATAAGTCAAGACTATTTTCCCATTAGAAATGCCCACAGGGGCCGGTGAGACGGCTCAGCGGCTTAAGCGCCTGCCCGGCAAGCGCGAGGGCCCGAGTTCGACTCCCGGAACCCACATACGAAAAAGGGGCCGGTGATATCGCTCAGTGGCACGGGCACCTGCTGGCGCGTGAGGTCCTGAGGTCGACCCCCCGGTACCCACAAAAAAAAAAAAAAAAGAAATGCCCACAATGCATTCCAAACCTCCTAAAGCAGCCCTTAATTAACATTTTCATAACAAAGGGCTGTATAATGTGCATAATTTGCCAGAAACACAAATAATTTTCCTAGTGTACTCACCAAAAATTTATAAAATGTGCCTAGTTTACCAGAAACAGTAATTTCATACTGTACTCACCATTCAAGTTGACAGCTTTGGCTTTCAGGAAGGGAGGATGAAATGGAAGGCAGTTATTGGTTGGAAGGACAGTCCCCTTCCATAAGCGCATCAGGAATCTGGCTCTCTGGTGTCCTTTCTCTCCTTGGGACAGTCTGTAGCCCACTAGGACCTGCTTCTGGCTCACTAGGTCTCAACCTTTTCAGAACTAAAAACTGGTCTAACTTTAACACTGTTCTATAACACTGTTCTATAACACAGTTCTTTAACACTGTTCTATAGTATGACTTGAAATTGTCATTAAGCAATTGAATGGAACGATTGATTGACTTTTTCTCTGTCTGGGTAGGTCTTCTCTACAAATGTTTGCAGCTCTGTCCACTTGTTCAGGATTTCCTTTATTTCAGAAGAACTTTGCTGCACTGATTGTTGATACCCACCCCTCTTCAGAAAGCTTCTCAGCTGCCATTCTCTGTTGCTTAGCCAGAAGCTGCTGAAGTTCCTCTGTAGACAATTCCTCTGAGTGTCCATCCACCAGTCCCTCAACATCACCACTGTCTACCTGCAAGCCTCTGGACTCTGCTGTAGTGACAATGCATCAACCACAGGGTCAGTTGAAGGTTCAGGCTCCTCTCCACAGCCTTCAAAGTCTCTCTTTTGTATAATTTTAGGCCACGCTTTCTTCCAGGCAAATCTCAGAGTCCTTAGAGAGAAAATGGCTCAGGATTTCTCAATTAACTGCACACAGGAAAGGATGTTGTAAAGTTCCTTTCAGAACTCTTTAAGGATTACATCTGTGTCTGAGACCATCTGGAAGCACTTGAGGAACAGTTCCTTGGTTATAGCCTCTTAAAGTTAGCTATAACCTGCTGGTCCGTGTGCCTCAGTAGAGGAGTCGTATTAGGTGGGAGAAACTCAACTGAGAGCCACGGGAATTCTTCAGCTAATTCTTCTTCCAAATCTTTTATGTGAGCAGGAACATTGTCTATGATGAGGAGAGCCTTGAGTGGTAAACCTTTGTCCTCTAGATATTTCTTAACAGTAGGACAGAAAGCCTCCCTGATCCACTCAACAAAAACTATTCTTGTTACCCCACCTTTTGCATTATATCTCCACATGACCCCTAGCTTATTCCTCATGACTTCATGTTTTCTGAACATTCTAGGGGTCTCAGAGTGATAACCAAGAGAGGCTTTATATTGAGGTCACTGCTCCCATTGGCGCATAGCAATAAGGTTAGCCTATCTATCGTAGGCTTGTGGTCTGGCATTTTCTTCTCTTCCTGGGTAATGTATGTTCTCCTGGGCATTTTGTTCCAGAAAAGACCAGTTTTGTCACAGTTGAAAACTTGGTGAGTGAAAAAACTATTTTTCTGTGTCATTATTTCAAAGTGTTGTATGTAATTTTCAGTAGGCCTTTTTATCAGCACTGGCTGCTTCACCATACCTAGTTATGGTATGAACCCCAGTTCTCGCTTTAAGATTGTGGAATAACCCCTTACTGAAAAAATATGTTTCACCATTTTCGCTTGTTGATAGATTATCCTTAAGAGATTTGCATTTATACCCTAGCCTTTTCACAAATTATAGAATAAGACAGGCTATAACCTGCCATCTGCCTTTCTTTTATCCATACTAATAACAGCCTTTCTACCTTGTCTAACACTGTTGATCATGACTTATTAATTTAAGTAACACCTTTAGCAATGCTAGCTTCCTTATACAAATCTTTTCTCTGTAGGATTGTCAAGATGGTGAACTTTGACATGCTGTACATATTAGCAAGATTGGTCACATGAATGCCACTCTCATATTTCTCCACTATTTCCTTCTTCTTTTCAATTGTGAGTTCTTTCTTTACCTTCTCTTCCTTCCTTAGCTTCTTTTCTAGGTTTTTGGGGGCCATTTTGATAGCAGTAATTGTAATGATTATAGAAACCACTGACCAAAATCATATCCACAAACACACACATCTGGGCTCAGACTGATGCTTATGCATGCTTACACATGCTTTTTTGGCACCACGAGTCTTTGTGTACAATTACACAAGCAGCCAGCATTCTGGTTGTAACTCAAGACTTTGGTCATAAGTTAAACCTAAAATTTCATTTGTAACCCAAATTGTTCATATGTGAGGCCGGTTATAACTCAAGGTTATAACTCCACTGTATAGGCAAAGTGATGATTAAAAAAAAGTGAAAAATTGAATCAATTGAGGCTTACCTATATATGTTTAGAATAACCTGCACCAATCACAAAGATTAAATTTAGGTCTATAGCTGTTTATATCAAGGGATTTATTTTAGAGTATTGGTGAATGAGAATAAAAATAATCAAAAAGGTATATAAAATATTATTCTGTTTAAATAACTCAAAAAAGAAATCCACAATCATGCTTTGAAAGAAATCTTTGTCTGCAATTCTTAATGTTTTTTGGATGTTGAAATGTCTCAAAATATAATTTGCAAGATCGAGCGGCTTCTTGGGAAGAATAAACTGGACATGTTTGATACATCCACTATTTTGCTAATTGGGGATTTTAAGATGAGTACAGAAATGTTTTTCTGCAGTGCAATCACAGGGACAGCTTTAACACTGGCGGATGGTGCCCACCTCCTAAATCCCTTTTCTCTTGGGGTGACTCTGCCTACACGGAGCACTTGTCTTCTCTGCTTCTACATGAGCTCAGTCCTGCACAACAGGCCTTTGCCTCCACACAAGGCGATGAACTTCCCCCAGCTGAGCAGGACTTGCTACTGGATACGTAAATTAGCCCATTTCTGAAACTAGGTCAGATCTTGTGGCTTTTCCATCCGCCAACATAGCCTTGAATAAAATTGTATTGATGGCTTCCCTTTGTGACTTCTTCCATTTTATACATAGCCTAGGCAGTAGAAAGACACACTGTTCAACTCCCATCAAAGATAGATGGACCGTACACAAATATTCAGGTGGGGCTATGTGAGCATAGATAAGAGATGAAGAATGCACAAGGTTGGAAGGGAAGATAAGGGAATGAAGAAATTGAGGAAAGGGATAAGCTGAAAAGAATAAAAGTGCTTATCTAAAAGAGAGATTCATAATGTATCCTCATTTTTACTGAATGTTAATGATTGTGTATACATGAAAAAATGCTTGAGAAGTATCATCATCAACACAATAATACTGCCTTTGATTGTGGCAGGATTTTAAGCAATCTTTGTTTTCACTATATTTTAAAATATGTATAATTTTTTCTGAATATTGCTTTATTTTACAACATGAAATATATTATATGTAATATATATATAGTTTTGTTATATACAAATAAACAATTCAGTGTGTGCTTGAAGTTTAGAATGGTTTTATATTACTCAAACATGATTTATTCCTAATTGTATCATTTGGACATATTGAATAACCATTTCTAACAGAGATGCTGATTCCATTGGCAAAAAGTTAAATGTTCAAACTCCAATAATAGTATAAGGATAGTGGGAGGTTGGATAGCTTTTTTTTTTTTTTTTTTTTTTTTTGTTTGTGGGCACCAGGGGGTCGACCTCAGGACCTCGCGCGCCAGCAGGCGCCCGTGCCACTGAGCAATATCACCGGCCCCTTTTTCGTATGCAGGTTCCGGGAGTCGAACTCGGGCCCTCGCGCTTGCCGGGCAGGCACTTAAGCCACTGAGCCATCTCACCGGCCCGGTTGGGTAGCTTTTTGAAAGTTACAGCAAGACAGGGAAAGAAATTTGAAAACTGCATCAAAATGTTTCCAGGATTCTTATCAAGCATGAGTTTACAGGGAGTACTATGCTGTAAAGATCATCACTGTTCCCAGAACTCTTTCTTCCTTTCTGCTTTAATTTACCCAGCCAGGGTCAGCCTCTGTGAGGTGGCCATGATCATGCTCCTTTCTTGCCTCCTCCAAATAATCAGCTGGATTTGTAAGACAAATCAGACTTCTCCTCCTGGCACGATCATTATTCTCTTTTCTCAGTCTCTGTAGGCAAACTGAGAGTGCCTATCCTTAGGTAAATTTGCAGAAATACGGAGAACAGATGGCCTTACTCAAGCTAAGTATGGTTGCATATCACTGCATACTAGTGAAACGTAATAATCATTCCTATTTCTCTATTGAACATAGTTTCCTCAGGAACTCTGTGAAGAGGCATAAATATTTAAAAAGACAAAATTTAACTACTCTGGTTCTCCACTTGTGACACTCAAAATACTTTCCGAAATATTACCCATAAAACATAATAATGAAAAGATCTTTTGAAAGTGAGAAGATAAATAGAAATTCTGTCACCCAGTTTAAAGCATCAACTTCATAATAGCAAGATAAAACATTAAAATATTAAAATCAAAATAGGTGTCATTTTATTTGACACAGTCTGTATGTGTAAAAGCCTGGAAACTTTGGATGAAAAACATATAACTGAGTTATAGTCTTGCCAATTTAATCAATGAAATATGGGATGGACTACAAATATGATGTGCAGGAAAAAAGCATATATTCTACTTTTCAAAAATTTATATGTAATTTTTTACTTTAAACCATAAGCCTGTTGTTTATGGGCTTATTTAGATTGGAACACTTTAGAAATTAATTAATGAACATATAGTAGAAGAATTAGGAGTATTTTTCCAGATAAAAAGGAATTAGGTGTATTGCAGAGCATTTACAATTCTTTCCCTCAGAGTATAAGAACTGAAGGAAAAAGATTTGAAGGGCCATTGTTCAACCTGATTTACTGAATACAACTCCCAAAGATCAAAGATCAATGGGTAGCAGTTTAATCAAGCAGAATTCTCTTAGAATTTAGAAACATATATTAATGTTCATAATATATTAGGACTTTCTAATATTTGGGTGACTTTCTAATTGGACATCCTAAAATATAGAATGAATAATTGTTAAATTATTTCTCTGAATGTTTGCTGCAGTGTCTCAAGGGAATAAGTACATAGATGAAATACATGATTTTACTATCATTTTACTAATAAAAGGATGTATAGAAAATAATTTTTAAAAAATAATACAATAGATAATGCTTTTTTTAGTAAGCTCAATATAACCAATTGATTTCCACAAAATGTTTTCTTCTCCAAATGTGTGTGTCAATGGTCAGCCTATGATTACAGTTGTTAAATGGATGTTATTGATTGGATTTGAAAGGTCCCCCAAGACTAATGTGTTAGGGCTTGGTTGCTGATAGGTTTTAAGGAAGTGATGTGATCATGCAGGCATTAACCTCATCAGTTAATTAATCTATTGATGAGATCATAATTTAATGACATTATGGGGAAGGAGTGGAAACTTACATGGTGAGCCTAGTTGGAGAGAGTGCATGGTAGCATGACTTTGGGGACTATGTCTTATACCTGGCCCCATTACTCTTTGTCTCTTTTCCTATTTCTATACTTTCCAGCTATCATGAGGTGAACAGCTCTTCTCCATCCCTTCATTCCTCCATGATGTTCTTCCTTGCCAGAGGCCTAAAAACAATGAAGCAAGTTGATCATGAACTGAAATC
The DNA here is from genome assembly GCA_028451465.1 of Erethizon dorsatum. Lineage (NCBI taxonomy): Eukaryota > Metazoa > Chordata > Mammalia > Rodentia > Erethizontidae > Erethizon > Erethizon dorsatum. Next base: position 56,952,723 of record CM051835.1, on the reverse strand, counting down.
ACTGAAACTGTAAGCCAAAATAAATCTTCTTTCATTAAATTGTATATCTAAGGTGTTTGTCACAGTGACAGAAAGCTGACTAACTCAGAAAGATGCAGTTTCAATTTTAATTTTGGTTGATAATTTAATTTACATTAATAAATAAAGCAAAAATGAAATGATGAACATGTACTCATCTATTCACTAATTCAAAACTTCACTCATTTATCAATGATATAAATGACATTTTTTTTTTTTTTGGTCTGTTTGAGACAGGGTTTCTCTATGCAATTCAGGTTGGCCAAACTCACTTTGTAGCCCAGGCTGGTCTTGAACACTTAGTGATTCTCCTGCCTCAGCCTCCTGAGTGCTGGGATTACCACCACGCCCGGCATAAATGGCTATTTTGCTGAATTGAATAATAATTTTGACTACTACAGTATTTCTTAAACTTTGGGGGAGGGTACTTGGAATTGAATCCAGGGCCTCATTCATGATAGGCAAGCACTCTACCACTGAGCCATATTCCTAGCCCTATTCCTTCAACTTTTGTGCTACTCACAATGCAATAGCCACAGATTCAAAACCTCTGAAATTTAAGCTGCATTATTAGCATTTTCTCCATTACTTTCAAAATCTAGGCAATCCACAAAACAATTAACCAAGTCCCAGTTTGTAGTGATTACCAATTTCCATGGTGTGAATTTTTTCCTACCATGACCAACTTCAGACCATATCAGATAAACAGTTATAACAAAGGAGAAAGAAATGTGCAATAGTACATTATGATAAAGTATTTCTATCTTATAGATACACAAGTAATAAATAACCTCACATATATGGAGATGGTGAAATATAGTAAAATTTATGGAATATGATGACTTTTGAGTTTTTATTACCTTTGGTTTTGATGTATTTAATTGTGAACTCATGTAATTTATTTTTTAACAACAGAAGCATTTAACAATCAGTGTTAAATGATTCAACAAAATTCCTGATAATTCAAAAAACAACCCTTGTGGGTCAGAACAAGCTGACTTCAGCACACCACTGGAATAACTGCACACTTTGTACATGAAATTTAATCATGTACATTCCAAAACAGCCTTTCCAAATCAAAGTGGAAGGAAAATTTAAGAGAAGCAATGCACCTATTTCTGAGTGTATGGAAACTAGTCAACACTTCTCCTTATATTTGAAAATCTCTATTAAAGGATTTTTTCCACTACCCTTATTAATTTATATTCTTTATTTTTTTTTTGAAATTACACACGTGCAATGCCATCACAGAATTATAAGAGTAAGATTTGGTAAAGGATTTCAAGTAGACATTGAAGATTTAAAATACTGTGGAAAAAAAGAAGCATCAGCATCACCCAATGAATATCCTAAAAAACAGCATCAATCCCAAGTAGGAGACTATTTTAACAGCTCACTCGAAGGACAATTTAAGAAAAACCACATCCTTAAATTCAGTATGCCCCCATCTACTATGTCATCCCTACAAACGAACTACAAAAAGAGAAAAAAAATACCCAATCCATAACTAGAAAAACACTGTATTTTCAAATTTGAGGATTTCCCCTGTCCCTAAATTTGAAAAATATATTTAAATAATTAGTAAACAATTTTCTTTTCTTTTTTTTATGTGGGTTCCGGGAGTTGAACTCAGGACCTCGCACTTACCAGCAAGCGCTTGTGCTGCTGAGCGATATCACCGGCCCATTTTTTCCTTTGGGTGGGTTCCAGGAGTCGAACTCAGGACCTCCCTCTTGCCAGGCAGGCGCTTATGACACTGAGCTATCTCACCGGCCCAACAATTTTCTAAAATAAAAACCACACCTTTTATCTTGTTCCTTTCCTAGTACTGAGAAATGTAATATGTTTGGAACTCCTATGTATGTTTGGAACTCCAAATATGTCTGGAACTCCCATAAATCCAAATAAGATTTATAAAAATATGCTAGGCACAAACAAATGCGTTTTTTGGTCCTAGGTGTTTTAGTGATATGTAGGATAAATAGGCTCTCCTTTAATTATATATATATATATATATATATATATATATATATATATATATATATATGGCTCTGTACGTTTTGAAGATTACAAAATTCCTTAGAGGCCTCTCCCTGAGATACAAATTCACCCTGGCACCATCACCAAAGTCACACTACCACACTCTCTTCAACTAGGCATGGAAAATTGCTTAGTTTATTCCTTGTTGTCTTATTGTAGTAAATGCATATCCTGACTGAACAATAGGCAGACACAGCAGGCATTATGAGACAATAAAATTTACGTTTATTATTATTTCAAGTGTCTAATAAATTCTATTTATAACCATTAGTTTATTGAATATATTTCCTTATTTTAATAATAAAATGGTTTCTTTTTTTAAAAGGAGTTCAATAAACCCCAGTAATATTAAAATCCTAAATGCTTTTTCAAATGTGACTAAACTTTAAATTTACTATCTTCTTTTGGAGTCACTGTACCACTGGCTTCAACAAAATACCTTATCATATTTTAAGGAAATAAAATTGAAAGTGCAAAGGCAGCCAATGTGAATCTACTTTTAAACCTCATGCTTATATGGAATCTATTTTTCTTATATTCTTGTAATCACAGATTTTCATTATCTTTAAATTTTTTAACATATCTAAAAGATTTAAACTTGAGGCATTAATATACTTTTTTTTCTGTTATCAATTTCATTTGTCGAACATTTTTTTGTTTTCCCAACTACTCTTGGTTCTTCTATCGTATGTACTTACCTAATGTGGGTTTTGAAAAGTGTGACAGCTATTGAAATAGAAGAATATCAAGAAGGTTAGTTAGTGCCCTTATTAAAATCCAAGCAGTCATTGAAATACAAAGAACGAATTGGAATTTTTCATTCCTATTCAATTTCTTGAGAAGCATCAGATTTTGGTTGGGATTTATATTTTAAATAATATTTTACATATCTATTCCATTTTGTGAGTATATAATAGTGTTTTAGTGCTTTGAATTTGTCAATTTTAAACCTAGTTTCTTTAAAAAAAATCCAAGAATTGCTTGGCCTTACCTAGTAAATGTGGACTTCTGCTGCATGTCTTACAAATGTTAAATGCTGCTATCAATTCTCCTGTAGAAAATTAATTTCTATGTGCAGCTTCACTTGATGTTACTCTTCATAAGAAAATTTGCTACAAATACTACTTTTTTAATGAATCAGTAGCTGAAAGTCTATTTTTTAGTATCTTTCAAATAACATAAAATATAAATGTACATAAATACATATATATTTATAATATATGTATATATAAATATATGTTATATATGTAATATATGTATATACAATCACATACATATATGCACATTCATTTCTGATATTTGTAGTGTTTTAAGATACTTCCTAATTCTTACAGTTTTTTATACCTGAAAAGTATTTTTATAACCTATTTTGTTTGCCACTACTATTAGAACTTGATAAACTAGTCTTTTAAATATTGCTTTTACTTTTTAAGAACCTTTGGTTTTTCCAGACTGGAGTTAAGTGGAATATACAATTTATTAAAAGCTAGTAATTATTAGGACATGTGGTAGGCGGTTATCACAAGTAACATTACAGTACTGGCTCTATGTACAAGCTACGATAGGGCAAATGGTACAATTACAGGTACATTCCTTGGTGCGTAACAATAGAAGCCTTAGTGACACTGCAAGATTGAGGCTAAAACATCTTTAAAAGTACTCATTACCACCAGTCAAAATGTGCGTATTTGACCTTTATGGTAATCAGAAGAATCTCTGCTTATGCAGTAGGTGGCTAAATAATCGTCACTTTCGACGCACAGTTTTCCTTGAAGTGACCTAAGGTTAGCATGGTTGACCCTGAAGCTGACACAGACACTGAATCAGCTCGTCCACGGCCACAGTGAAAGGCTCCCATCTTCATCACCTAGGTCACCGTGACAGGATAAAGAGAGTGTTCAGATTTCCTTTCAACCGACAGTAGGATTTAAATATTGACTGCTATGTATATTTTGAAGGTTATAAAATAACCTCTCCCTGAAGTGCGGATTTGCTCTTTCATATGATCATTAAGTAAGTTGCATCAAAAATATTTTTTAGTTTATTTCCTTTTGTCTTATGATATTAAATCCTCATCTTAGATTCAGAATTTCCTACTCCGGACCTCTCTCCTTTCCTATAGGTCTACTATTGAATGCTACTCATTTTAATTTTTTTTTTTTTTTTTGTGGGTACCAGGGGTCGACCTCAGGACCTCTCGCGCCAGTAGGCGCCCGTGCGGCTGAGCGGTATCACCGGCCCTTTATTCGTATGTGGGTACTGGGAGTCGAACTCAGGACCTTGCACTTGCCAGGCAGGCGCTTATGCCGCTGAGCTATCTCACCGGCCCTCATTTTAATTTTAATATGTTAAAAATCACAATGAAGCATCTCAAATCTAAATTGCTACCTACAAATAACTTAAAATCAACACTACAACCAGAGATAATGTAGTAACTCTAATATCTGGACAAATAAAGACCCTTAATCATGTGGAATAAATTTGAATGCTTCATCAGTATCTCTCCTTCAAATATTACAACTGAAGATGTAGAAATCCATAGTTATTATTCTTGAATAATGGGCACTTATGCTAATTTTTGTGCTGGTGAATTCATCATTCTCCAGCTTTCATAGAAAAACATCATGCCAAATATGTACAAAATAATTATGTGTTACATGTTATTTCCCAAATGTTTGGAGGATAGTGTATCTTGTAGAAACAGAATAAATTAACAGTCATCAAAACTAGAGCAGGTGGATAAAAATATGTTTAAAAGGTAGCCAAAGTAAGAATTTTTAAGGCGTAAATACAAAGTTCTTCCATATCTATGTTTTGGCTCAAATTTAAAAGTAATCCTTCATAATTCTCTCTAATGTATACAATATTAATCTATGTGTACCTAGAAAATCTGACAACTTTCTATACTTCAAAGTCATTGCCTTTGCTATGAGACATAGAAAGTGCTTCAGGATTCATTATGACAAGTGGCATATATAAGCAATAAGGCATGACAGGGAATGTGGTTATCATAAGATAATCACACCCCTGGGTCATTACAAAGCAAAAGGTGCAGTGGTGAACCTCTCATTCCCCTGGGGTGTGATTACAGCATGATAAGCTCACTTCATGCCATTGCTTTACTGCTTTTATAAAAGTCTTTGTTGGGAAGAAAAAGTGGTGGTTTTGTTTATTGTTTTTGGTTAAAGATGACAAAGTCAGAAGTTTACAATGTTAACAGTAGTTTCAGATAAGCTCATTAATTTATATATCAGTCTGTCCTTCAAAATGTACAGCTGCCAAAGCCCAATCATAATTCATGACTCTAAGGCAGAACCCATTCTGTAGTTGCGTGTTCAAATGGTTCACCTTCGGACAAAAGTGTGCCATTATCATAAAAATCTAATGTCTAGTAATGATGGTTAGATGAAATAATTTGCTCCAAAAGTTATTATTTTTCTGATATGATAGATTCAGTAAAAGTTTTTAGACTTAGTTAAGCAAAATGTAATGTAAAGCAGTTGATAAACATTAGATAAGTATTACGGAGTAGGTATTTATAATTTCTTATTTTCTCTATTTAGCCCCCCATCCAGATTTGGGTGCCAACTAAATTTAAGGTGCTATATCAGACACCAAATCCCATTGCTGTCATTCAAATTATAGCCTAAGGGTCCTATTGTGATCTTACAAATTTGCAAATTCTTCTTTTGTATGTTTCCTATTACTTAACACTTGTCTGCTTTGCTTTAATCCAATACTGTATTCAGCCACTGTAAGGCAGATATAATTTCAATTAATGATTCTCATCTATCGTACAACCTATAATTTTACTCTGACATTATATTATTTGTATGCATTTGAAATATTTATTCTCATAAAATTCTTAATTAGAAGATAACAGAGAGATATTACTTTTCCAATTTATCGAAGAATAAGATACGGATTAAGAAAACTAAATTATGAAGCTGTTTCAGTTACTCCAAAGCAGGTATTCTAATTCCAAAGACAAAACATTTAAAAATTATGACCATTTATAACAAGTTATCTTGGAAATGTATCTCGGCCTCTGGTATCTTCAGATTCCTCATTTGTGAAAAAAGATTGCAAAAATAGGTGGTCTCCATGGTGCATTTCAAATTGCCATTTTTAGAATGACATTTTTTTCCTTTTTTATTAATATGCATTTGTGATTTATCATGAATAACTGGCGTATCTTGATATTTTTCTTGTACAACAGTATTAACTATTATGGGATGGTTTACTTCAGGCAGTTACCTCCATCCTCAAAGACTGAACCATTATACATGCTATAGCAAGTAGTTTGAAAAACAAAACATGCTACTAATGAAAGAAGCAAGCAGGAAGAGCATAATCATTGGAAATCAGATTGACATATGTTATCACTCTTTCATTATTGATTTATCTTATTTGACTGATGAAATGGCAAGTGGCTTCTTATTTACCATTTTACAATTTTATAATTAGAAAAGATAAACTTGAAAAAAGATTTCGTTCAGAACAGAGGTGCACAGCAATCCCATATTGGCACATCAATTGAGTTGCAGGATGATTTGTAAGAGAGCACAAATGCGGTTTTACGCCTGGTATAATTTGAAGAGTGTTCCACTAATCTATATCCACCATAACATCTCCATAATGAATGAAAGAAACTGATGTCAGTGCTAAATACATTCACCATCACTTGGTCAGTTCTAGTAATAGAAAAAAGATACTGTAATTTTTTTGTTGAATTTGGAGAGAAAGATGCTTTCTATGCCATGATCCCTTCTCATTATTCTCAAGGGGAACAAATACTGACTTACCATTTTAGAGGAAGTATCTATGTTGATCATTTTTGTTTCTGAGTAAAATAGTTATTGTTTGTCATCCATGCATACTCAAGGGTCCTGTCCACTGTGGACATCTTGGTGTAGAAAATGTACAGTGCTCCCTTTCCTCTGACTTCAAGCACTGATACATTACAAAAAGCTGTTACTTCTACCCTGAGCTAACTAGCCTTTAGCACGGAACATTCTTCCATTAATAGAGAATACCAAAAACCTTCTGGAATGCCATCTGTGCCTACCTAGAGCTAAGTGATTCTGCATGCGGATTCTTCTATGCCCCTTCTACATTGCTAAGTTTTCCACATCATGTCACTATGCTGCGGTCATTTTTCAAACCCTGGCTTCCCACACCAAGTCAGAAGTTGCCTGTGTCACGTTTCCAGGAGCACCTCCCAACATCCAGCACATCTCTATTGTCACACTTCTGAGCTGACTATCCTCTACCGCTTCACTAGGTAAGAGAAACAAAACAAAACACTCTTCTCTCCCAGAAAACATGACTTTTCCCCTCTTCTAAATATGCCTCAGAGTAAGAATGGTAAGGAATTACTCTACATAATTATTTCCTTTTATTTTTCGGTGGTGCAGGGGATTGAACCCAGAGCCTCAAGTATAGGTTAGGCAAGTAGTCTATCACTGATTTATATCCCCAGACTCCACTCTACCTATTTTATGGGCACATGGTTAACTCTACAAACACATTTTGCATTGTAGTACATATTTCTATACAATTAGAAATCTTCTAATATTTCTCTTAAGTTAGAAATCAAAGTAAGTAGAATCTTTATTTTCAGCTATGAGATCTCTCCATGTATTGTCCACTTAATCTTTCAAGTAAGCAGGCAATTTTGGGTAAGAGGAAAGTTCTTCACTCACATTCTGTGTCTCCATAACAAAAAATACAGCCTGCATGGTAATTAGCCTTGTATGAGCTACAAGAATCCTTGGTGTTGGCTAATTGGTCATTGAGTTCCTCAGACTGAGATGGATAGTCAGCTCCCCAAGAGGCACTTGCATGTCGAATTGAAACAACTCTAGTTCTAGGAACACAGAAGCCTGACTTGGAGTCACAGAGAATCAAAGTGCTATTGGGGACCTCACACTACCTATTTAAGTCAATTTAGACACTCAGAGCCCTTTGCACAAAGCAGGCTCAAAGTGACCAGCATCAATTGTACTAGAGATAGAAAGACACCAGACCTTTCAGGATTATTGGTCCTGGCTCTTAATGACCTCTAATTCCTAGGGATTCAGAATACCAATATACGGCAATGACTAAAGCTGAAATTTGCCAGATTCAAGCGATGAATGCAATTGGATTTTTTAATAAAACGGTAACTTTAGAAGCTAATTTGCACACACAGTACCAATGGATCTCATATAGTATTTGCATGAATATCTATTGCTTTATCATCTTGAGAAATTTGGCATTGTGTATTGAATGTGTTTTTAAAAGTTTATATACACTGTAAGCATCTATTTATATTTCCTATAGAAAACATTTGAAGTCACAAGTAATAAAGTTTTGAGTCACAAGGATAATAAAAATAACAGTAAAATCACTTATATTTGAAATCATTTGAAAATAGAGCAAATGATTAATGATCCAACAAAAGAACATTTATAGAACAGGTAATGTGATACAGAAAGATCATTATAAAAATTTAAGATACATCATTTTAGTAGAAAGTATAATATAAAATTATTCATAAAGTTTGACTGAACTATATAAGAAATATGTATGAGACAATACTCTAAATTTTGACAGTAGTTATAAATAGTATAACTAAAAAATTTAGAATTACAGCTACTAAGAATAATTTTACTGGGCCGGCGAGATAGCTCAGCGGCATAAGCGCCTGCCTAGCAAGCGCAAGGTCCTGAGGTTGACTCCCGGTACACACATAAAAAAAACAAAAAAGAAGAATATTTTTACTTTGCTTTATTTTTCTTTCCAGATTTTCATAAGTTCTGATTTGTTTTTACAAATTTAATTTAATTTTTCTTCTGAATATCTTATAACAAGTTGGAAAGATGAGTTAATATGTTTTAAGAACCTAAAAACATTAGAAAACAAAATATACCATGTATTTCAACCAACACAAATATATTATCACAGTTTGTTAATCTGTAATGCTTGCTTCAATCTGCATTGAGTCACCTCAGTGAAATCCTTCAGGATTCCAAAGCTGAATGTGTGATTCTAGCATTTGTCCCAGAGATCATAAAACCAAACTTAAAAGTTTTACAGATATGGCCATGTGAACTTCGATGCCAGTTCCCAGTAGCATATGCTCAGCACTTACTCATGAGACACGAGTAACAAGAAACACATACACAGATCATATGTACATGTTTTCATGTAAAAAGTGTACTATTAAAGTAAAAGTCAGTGCACAAAAATTCAGTGAGTGAAATTCTTCTAGTAAATATTCTAATTATTAAACAAATTGGTTTAATTCTTTTGCAAATAATTTTGATTATACATAAATAGAACTTTGAAAATATTCCTTTAGACTTCTTCTTCTAGCCAGTCCTGTGAAAGTAACAGAATTCTGACATCATCTGATAATAAAAATTATTTTACTAACTAGAAAATGGCAAAAATATATGCAACAACTATTTCAGATGTCAAGCAAGTGTTAGAGGATGAAGATTCCTGGAAGAGGATTTAAATAAAGTTAGCTCAATGATTATCCCAGCTTTCCAGCTAGGTGAAAATTTCAACCCCACAGCAGGGAAAGGAAAATCAATCAAACTCTATTTCTCCTTCTGAGTTGAGAAGACAAGGACTAGTTTCCAGGAAGCATAAGGCAGCTATGACAATAGGATGGAACAGAGTACCATAGAGGACAGAGGTTTGCAAAGAAAGAGTTCCATGAATCTGAAAAATGGGTTCCTTTGGTCTTTGTCTAAATACATTGGGTGGAATTTATCAAGGCCATGAAAAGTATAGAATGTAAGGAAAGAGAAACCACTGGGGAACTGGAAGACAATTTCTAGAGATCATACAGCAGAATTATTTGAGTTGCAGTGAACAAAAGAGAAATGATAGGGAGTTAAATAGAGATACAAGAAGAACCTGAGCTAATTACGGATAAAGGTTTTGTCCTCAGCAGTGTCAAGAACATTCTTGTTGCTCTTCTGTATAATGAAGTTTAAATGCTTGTTTGGAAAACTTTAACAGTTGAGAAGGCATGATAGAAAGGGTGCATTTGACTGAAAAGTAAAGGAAAAATTTTCTCCTTTTGTTTCTCCCAATTTTCCCACCTTACTTAGCTTGAGATCTTTGCAGCTGTGTACATGGATTCTAGCCTGGCCCATCACAAAGTATGTACTGACACAGGTAACAGACCAGTGAACCATGTCAAAAGCACTCTCAATATCACATTTGACAAAAATTTTGCAATTTCTACATAGTTTGTTTCCTTGTAAAGGGGTTAACAACAAAATTTTTAAAAATAGAAGCTATTTATAGGGAAAAAAGAATAATCTTGGAATGAATTAAATTAATCTGCCAGCATGTTAATATCCACTCACCTCGAAGACTTTATTCCTTGAAGAAATACAATAAAATCAACCATCATTCACCATAAAATTCAAAATAAACAGCATTTATTTAAAAATTACTGTACAAGGCCGGTGAGATGGCTCAGGGGCATAAGTGCCTGCCTGGCAAGCGCGAGGGCCCGAGTTCGACTCCCAGAACCCACATACGAAAAAAGGGCCGGTGATATCGCTCAGCGGCACGGGTGCCTGCTGGCGCACGAGGTCCTGAGGTCGACCCCCGGTACCCACAAAAAAATAAAAAAATAAAAATTACTCTACAAATGAAGGAAAATATTCCCTAAGTTAGGAGTAAAATCAATCACTACAAGCAGCTCCCAAAATGATTGATATGATAGATTTAGAAGAAATCAATAAAAAATTTGTGAAAAATGTACCCAGGACTTCCAAAAAACATGGTGGAGTGGTAAGCAACTAACAATTCAGTCTCTCCGAGATTCAGAATACAGACACTAGAAAAAAACAACCTGGGGAAGCAAAAAAAAAAAAAAAAAAAAGAAAGAAAGAAAAAGAGGGAAGAAGGTCTCTGGAAACGGGAAAATCAAAACCTAAAGAGAAATTGAAAAGATAAAACACACTGCAGGAAAGGGAAGGGGCGATCTGCACGTTCTCCCCAACTCTCAGCTTGTGGCTTGTGCGAAAGGGAGACCAACTCTACAGGGTCAAAGTGAAAGCGGGGAACTCTAGAGGGCTTCAGGGAGAAACACAGCAGCGCTACACATCAGTGGATGCTGTGAGTTGCAATAGCTGCTCAACGATTTCAGACCAAGCACCCACGGTTCATCCTAGGGAGAGGGCTTGGTTGGATGCCATTCTGGGGAAGGGCTGACTGAACCCTGAACTCAGAGCAGCCACAGGGCACCTTCGATTTAACCCTCACAGTGTTAGGTTCGCACAGCGACTAGGTGAGGGTCAGCCATGGGAGACAGCCATGGTCAGGCTGTCAAGAGACCCCCTGAGGGGTTTAAACTAAAGGATGTAGGCCCGCCCCTACACCCGGAGGCCAGGCTCAGCCTGATTTGCTCTGAATTTGAAAGTAGCACCCTGATCCTACTGCCTGCTGGTTCCTGCATCCAGCAGGGATCTGGGGTCGAACTGCTTTATCTACCAGTGCCAGCAGGGACTTGACTTGGACACTTCCCCCCACTTATAAATCACAAAAAACAACCACACATTTGAAATCACAGAGAAATTTTTCTTTCCCTTTTTTTCTTTCTTCCTTCCTTTCTTTCTTTTTCTTTCTATTTTGGTTGTTATTTGTTTGCTCTTTGTTTTTGTTTTTTTGTGTGTATATGTGCATTGTTTTTAAGTTTTTACTTTGTTTTGTTTTTGTTTTTGTTTTTGTCTTTTCCTTTTTCCCTTCTTTCCTTTCCTCCTTTCATCTCCACCAGTGTATTGAATCTTGGGGAATTTTCCTTTGTCCTTCTGCCTTGCTTCTCATCTCTTTTTCTAATTATGCTTTTTTTTTTTTTTTTTTTTTTTGGTACCAGGAATCGAACTCACAACCTCACGCTTGCCAGGCAGGCGCTGTGCTGCTAAGCTATATCCCTGGCCCTCATCTCTTTTTCTTGCTTCATTTTTTTCTTTATTTTTCTCTTCTTCCTTTAAATTTTTCCCTTTTTTCTCCCTTTATTTTATTTTATTTGTTTTTTGTACCAAGAATTGAACTCAGGACCTTGCGCTTGCCAGGCAGGTGCTGTGCCATTGAGCTATATCCCCGGCTCTCCTTTTAATTTTTACTCTATATATTTCTTTATTTTTTCTCCTGCTTTTTCTTCTATCTTGTTTTCTCAACAGTTTTTGCATTTAACTTAACCTAATTCTATAAACATCCTTCTATTCCCCAGTGGGACTCTTAGAACCTCTTCTCTTTTTTCATTCTCATATCATAGAGTTTAACATACTCCCCTGGTTTGACCCACTGGTAGTACATGCATGACTGTCCCACTGAGTAGCTTGAACCACCAGTGGTTAGCTATTTCAGATGATACAGTTCAAACAGAGCCACCTGGAAAAGAGATATATGACTTAAAGCCCTGTTGTGAATGTGTTAAGTTTTGAAAGTTTTCCTCTTGCATCCCCCTATTCCAAAGCCCTATATCTTTAATAGTATATCCATAAAGCTTTGTTAATCTTTTGTTAATTAGTTAGCTCTGAAAAATTACTGTTGAATTCTTTTCTACCATTATCATAGAGATAGCTGCTGCATTTGGTCCATATTAGCTGTGAGTCATTATCTGGGTTGTCTTAATGTGTACACTGTAACTGCAGATCACTTCTCTAGGGTTAAGGGTGGTACAAAATTGATTTCTATGGTATGTTAATATCCAATTTGTCTTGGAGGATAGTATTATAGCTGATTCACTTGATGTTAACAGGGTCTCATAATTGTTGCTATTTCTCTGTAAAGCTTTGTGACATTAACAATACCACAGTACATTCCAGAGAACTTCGTTGTTGGGCTATCTACACTGGATCCTCCCCTCCCAAATTAAGCAAGGTGGTCAGATCTTGGGGCCATGGCAAAGAATTATAATTAGCTATGCTCAAAGTACAACACTTAAAACCAAATAAAGAGGTCTCTGTACTAGTAACATAGATTTTAGACTATGGGCATCTACAAACCTCAGCTCAAAACAAAACACACAAAAAATAATAGTAGAAATGTGAGAAGACAAGGCAACAAAATGTCTCCCAAAACTCTCAATTCGCCAGGACCCAATCCGGGGGGCACCAAAAGGAAGCATAAGTCATATACCTGAATTATTCTAAAGGATAACAGGAGGAGTTAGAAAGCAGATCAAAGAGGGAGCAGAGAAGACAATGGAAGTAATAAGCAAAAAGATGCAGGAGCTTTCAGAAGACACTAATAGAAAGCTTCATGAGCTAAACAAAACATGAATGACCAGCTTACCTAAGAATTGGATTCCATGAAAATGATTCAGTCAGAAATCCAGCAACCAATGCGAGGATAGAATCTCAGAACTAGAAGACAATAATGATTTCAAAGACAGCTACTAAGCACCTTAAAAACCACAAGAGAAAATGAAAAATGGATCCAACAGCTGCTAGATGACTCAAAGAAAACTAATGCTGGAATAACTGGAATAATTAAAACTCAGAAGGCAGCAGAAATGGCAAAAAAAAAAAAAATCTGTTCACAGAAATAAAGGCAGAATACTCCCCAAGAGTATAGAGGAAGAAATAAATATACAGATAAGTGAGGCATATAGAACACCAAGTAGCCACAAGCAAAAGAGAACCTCTCTGTGCCACATTATACTCAAAGTACCTGAAGTCCCTCTCAGGGGCAAAATCTTAAAAGTTGTTAGTGAAAGGCAATGAATTACATATAAACATAAACCCACTAGGATTACTACCGACTTCTCTACACAAAACTTAAATGGCTTAAACTTAAAGTAAAGTGCTTCAAGCCCTAAAAGATAACAACTACCAACTCTGACTTACGTATCCTGCAAAACTTTCCTTCATATTTGATGGGGAAAAATGCAGCTCAGGAAATTCATGACCACAAAATCAGCATTATAAAATATTCTCAAGGATATCCTAGAAAGAGAAAATAAAGGCAACAATGCCAATATATCAAAAAGAATGAATGTAGCTCGCAGGATGAGCAGCTAAGCAAAAGGAAAAAGATAAGCAAATTAACAACAGGAAAATAATGCGATGACAGGAATAAGTCAATAGCTCTCAGCTTCAATGTGGATGATCTCAATTTATCAATAAAAGACACAGATTGGCAGAAGGGATTAAGAAGCAAAACCCATCAGTATACAAGAATATATGCAAGTATGCAAGCAACACATTTAAATAAAAAGGAAACTTACAGGTTAAAAATCAAAGGATAGAAAATAATATTCCATGCAATGGGAACCAGAAAAAAGCAGATGTATCTATCCTAATTTCAAAGTGGATTTCACGCCAAGACTAATCAGAAGAGACACAGAAGGTCAGTATGTATTAGTTAAGAGAACAATTCAACAGGAAGAGATAACAATTAGAAACTTATCTACCAAATCCTGGCATTCCCAACTTCATAAAACAAACACTAATGGACATGAAAAACACAATCGTAATGGGTAACCTTGTCACAAATGGGCACATCAACTAGACTAAAAATGAGCAAAGAAATATCAGCGTTGAATCAAACCTTCAAACAAATGAACTTAATGGATATCTAAAGAGTGTTCCGTCCAAAAACAACATAATACACATTGTTCTTCACAGCACATGGGACTTTCTCCAAAATAAACCACACACTATCCCATAAAGCATGCTTAAGTAAATTAAAAGGATTGAAATTATCTCATGTGCATTATTAGATTATAGTTCAGTAAAACTAGAAATCAATGGCAAAGACACCACAGAAAATATACAAATGCATGGAAATTAATACCCCCATTGAATAATCAATGGATCACAGAGGAAATTAAAGAAAAAGTTAGATAGTTCATACCATCAGGCAATAATGCCAGTACAATATACCAGAACCTACAGAACATAATGAAAGCAGTCTTAAGAGGGAAGTTTATAGCAGTGAGTTCTCACATCAGAACACAGAGCAAACACAAACAAATAATTAGGCACCTCAAGTTCTCAGAAAAACAACAATAATCCAAACTAATAATCCAAAGCTAGTAGGAAGAAGGAAACTATAAAGATCACAACAGAAATTAATGAAATTGAGACTAAAGAAACAATACAAAGAATCAGTGAACCAAAGATTTGGTTCTTTGAATGATTAACACACTCACGATGGAGCCATAATTCGGATGTCACTGCCAGGCAGCTCTGATTTGAATTCGATTGTTCCCACTGGCTTGAACCACCAGTGGCCCATGCATAACTGTCCTATTGGGCAGCTTGTATCACTTCTTAGGGGTAACTAATTACACAAATGCAAAGAAAGGTGTTAATTTAGCAGACCAGATGTCATCATATTATAGTTTCTTAAGGAAAACATTAAAATGGTATCTAAAAAATTGTTCTACAGCTAATTTGTTGTATACAGCGGTTATAAATGCATATTATATAGACCAGCAATGGGGTACTTGTAAGATTTCCATGCTAAAATTTAGATAATTAATTAATAATAAACAATTTATGAATATAAATAGATTTCCTTTAGTTTTATGGAATAAATGAATTTGTTGATTGTTGTAATAATTTTAATTGGTATGGATAGCATTAATTAATATTTATATTCATGTGGTAATTATTCAAATTCAAGCAACTAACTAATTCATTCCACTTGTACAACCAGTGACACAGGTTGCCTGATGGATCAGTCATGAAATTGCCACTGGTGGTTCAAGCTGGTGGGAATGTATTAAATAAAATAGACAAAACTTTACCATGCATCTTTTGTTTATTACTAAAGTAAGGAAAGAAAAGACATATCCACACTTAGAAATGAAAAAGATGAAATGAAAAAGATGAAATCACAACAGATTCTGCCAAAATCAAGAAGATCATTATAACTACTCTGAGAACCTTTACTCTAATAAAATGGGAAATTCAGAAGAAATGGATAAATTCCTACATACATCTGAACTACCAAAGCTAAACCAAGAAGACATAAAATTCTTAAATAATCCAATATTAGTCAATGAAATTGAAGAAAAAAAATACCAATTAAAAAAATGCCCAGATCCTGATCGATTCACTTACAAATTCTACAAGAAATTTACAGAAGATCTAATGCCAATACCCCTTACAATCTTTAATGAAATCTAAAGGGATGCAGTACTCCAAAATCACCCTGGGAAGCAAGCATTACCCAGATTCCAAAACCAGAAAGGGACCAAATTAAAAAAAAGAACTACAGGCCAATCTCTTTAATGAAGATAGATGCAAAAATCTTCAATAAGATATTGGCAAACAGAATGCAGCAAATCATCAAAAAGTTCATACATCATGACCAAGCAAAATACATCCCAGAAATGCAGAGATGATTTAATATAGGTATTAAATAAATGTAGTATACCACATAAAGAGAAGTAAGGACAAAAATCACATGATTATCTCAATAGACACAGAAAAACATTTGACAAAATCCAACATCCATTAATAATAAAAATCCGGAATAAAATAGGTAGAGAAGGTGTTATGTCAATCTGATAAAAGCCATCTATGATACGCCAACAGTCAACATCATACTAAATGGAGAGAAGCTGAAAGTTTTCATTTTAAAATAAAAAACGAGACAAGGATGTCTGCTGTTACCACTCCTGTTCAATGTAATTCTTGAAACTTTAGTCATAGCAGTTAGACAAGAGAAAGAAATAAAAGGGATATGGATAGGAACAAAGAAGTTAAATTATTATTATTTTCAGATGGCATGATCCGCTACATAGAAGATCCCAAAAATTCCACCGAAAGACTTCTAGAATTAATGACCAACTTCAATAGTTTAGCAGGATACAAAGACAACACTCAAAAGTCAATAGCGTTCCTGTACACAAATAAGAAACTCACCAAGAGAGAAACACCACCTTTTACAACAGCATCAGGAAAAATGAAATACTTAAGAATTAATGTAACCAAGAAAGAAAGTGAAAAGGCTCTACAATGAAAACTATAGCATTCTGAAAAAGATATTCCCCGTTCCTGGATAGACAGAACCAACATAGTCAAAATAGCCATACACACTTCCAAAACTTTTATGCAGATTTAATACAACCCCAATCAAAATACCGATAGCACTTCTCACAAGACTACAGAAGTCAGTCCTAAAATTCATGCGGAACCAGAAGAGACCTAGAAATTCTGGCCAACAAGAGCAAGGAGGAAGCATCACAATCCTGAATTTCAAGTTATACTGCAAAACTTCAGGGATAGAAACAGCATGGTATTGGTCAGAAAACAGATTGTGGATGAATGGAACAGAGTAGAGGATGCAGAGACAACTCCAGGCACACTCAGTTAACTTATCTTTGACAAACCAGCCACATATTTTCTCTGGAGGAAAAATATTCTCTTTAATAAGTAGTACTGGAAAACTGGCTAAACACATGCCAAAGATGAGCCTAGACCTGTATATCTCACCATGCACTAAACTAAAATTAAAATGGATCAAAGTTCTAAATATTAAAGCAGAAACACTTAATCTGCTGGAAGCCAAAATAGGTAAAACTCCTGAAGACACAGTGTAGTCAAAGATTTTCTGAATAGAATCCTGGTTGCATAAGACATAGTGTGAAGATCAACAGATAGGATCACAGTAAATTAAAAAGCTTCTGCACGGCAAAGGAGACTACCAAGAGAGTGAAAAGACAACCTACAGAATGGAAGAAAACATGTGCTAGCTACTCTCAAAGGATTAGTATCTGAAGAACTCAAAACAAATTAGACATGCCCATATTTAAAGACACCATCAAAACATGAGCATCTGAAATAAATAGACAGGATTCAGAAGAAGTACAAATGACCAATAAATACATAAAAAATGCTCGACATTGTGGGCCATTCAAGAAATGCAAATTAAAACAACATTGAGATTACATCTCATTCCAGAAAGGATAGTTACCATCAAG
The DNA here is from genome assembly GCA_028451465.1 of Erethizon dorsatum. NCBI lineage: Eukaryota > Metazoa > Chordata > Mammalia > Rodentia > Erethizontidae > Erethizon > Erethizon dorsatum. The sequence continues at coordinate 56,934,713 of CM051835.1, read as the reverse complement.
AAATCAACCAATAACAAATGCTGCAGGCGCTGTGGGAGAAAAGAAACCTTTCTTTATTGTTGGTGAGAGTGCAAACTACCTACAACCACTATGGAACTCAGTATGGAGATCCCTCAAAAATTAAAATTAGAAATTCTATTTGATCTAGGTATTCTGCTTCTAGTTATCTTCCTCAAAGATTTAAAGACATTATACCACAGTGATGTATACATACCCATGTTGATAGCAGCAATTCATAATATTTAAATCTTAGAAGCAGCCTATGTGTCCATCAACAGATGAATGGATAAACAAAATGTATTTATACACAATGGAGTACTGCTCTGCCAGGATAAACTTGAGTCATTTGTAGGAAAATGGATGTACCTTGAGAGCATAATGTTAAGTGAGGTAAATCAGACAGACAAGCGTAAATATCATATGGTTTCTCTTATATGAGAAACTCAATGTATAAATATAGTCCAAAATAAAAGAGTGACAACAGAGAAAAAGTTATTACAATCCAGCATGGAGAATGTATCTAAAAGTGTACCCTGATTTAATGCAATCGTCTTACACATTTTATATGTAAAAAGGGCCAGTGATATCGCTCAGTGGCACGGGCGCCCACCAAAAAAAAAAAAAAATCTAAGCATATAGGTAATTTATATAAACTACCAACAATAATTACCTAATTGATATATATCTACCATTCTATCCTACATCACATTATATTTTTTGAATATAAGTAGAGCATTCAAGATAATCAAAATAGTGAGCTATAAAAAATCTCAATAAATTTTAAATTATTAAGTGTTGTTCTTTATTTTTACTTTGCTTTTTGAATATCTTTAATCATTAAATCAGAAACATATTTTGTCAAAGGTATTTTAGCATCTGTTAATTTTTTGACACAGGGTGTAGCATTACAGTTCAAGCTGGCTTTGGACTCACTCTGTAGCTTAGACCACCTTGAACTGATGGCGATCCTCTTGCTTCAGCCTCTTGAATGCTGGGATTACAAGTATGCACCACCATGCCTGGCACGATCATATTATTTTTCTCCTTTATTCTATTAATGAAATACATTAAATATATGCATAATAATCTGGTTCAGCTGAACCTCTTTACTGCATTTTCTATTATTTACTTATATCTATCATAGATTTATCTATGATTTCCAATTTCTTGAAATGAATGTATACTTTTTAAATTTTTAGTCTTTCATCTTTTCTATATGTGTATTAAGGTTAATATCTTTGTTAGCTTAGTATTATCCATACTACAATTTTTCAAAAGTAGCATTTTCATTTCCTTTACCTTGAAAAAATCTAATTTCAATTTTATTTCCTCCTGGAACCTTTGGTTACATGGATTTGTGTTTTATCATTTTTGTTTTATAATATTAGCAGTCCTCAAACTTTTGACACCGGGGATCAGTCTCCTCGAAGACAGTTTTTCCAGGGATGTAGACTGGGAGAGTGTGTTTGAGATGACTCAAAGGAGAACCAGCCCGCTCACGCACGCAGGGTTCATGGTAGGGTTGGCGCTGCCATGGTAACAGCCCGCTCAGGCGGATGTGAAAGGAGGTGGAGCTCAGGCGCAGTAAGAGCGATGGGAGTGGCTGTGAACGCAGAGGCGGCCAATGGGAGTGGCTGTGAACGCAGAGGCAGCCTCCTTCCCTTGGCCGCTGGTCACCTCTGGGCAGCCCGGTTTCTAATAGGCATGGACTGATTCAGTCCTTGACCCAGGGATTGGGGACTTCTGGTTTGTATGATGATTTTCTAGTTATCTTTTGTTATTGATGTCTACTTTAGTATTAACCGTAGTTCCAAAATTTACTCACAAAACTAATGCTTTGAAATTTTTTGAAACTTGCTTTATGTTAATCTCAATTAATTTATAATTTCATATAATATGTTACATATTAACATATACAATGTATAATGTATTAATATGATATATTCTATACATGATATGATTAATTTCAATAAATATTCCATGCGCATTTAGAAATATTATGGAGTTGTTGAGTACAATATTCTCTATGTATCACTTGGGTGATATTTTTTAAAATTATGTTAGTAAGTCTTCCCTACCCATACTACATTTTATTTTGTTTCATTTTATTTTGTCTTAATCAATACTTCCACCCTGTTACTGGGTTTTTAGTGTTAAAATCTTACATAATTTTATGGATTTGTCAATTTCCCCTTTAGTTCTCTCAAAAATTGTTTATAAAAAAATCAGAGTATGTTACTAGTATGTATACATACATTTATTTATTTATTTATTTATTTATTTATTTATATTTTTGGTACTGGGAATCAAACTCGGGACCTCGCACTTGCCATGCAGGTGCCATGGTGCTGAGCTATACACTCAGCCCTAGTACATACAAATTTAGAAATGATAATTTCTTAATATATTAAGTTTTTCCTTTAAGGAGTATCTCTATCCCATCTCACTTTTAAAAGTCTGTCTGATAACAACATAGCTTTAGCAGCTTTCTTCTAATTATGTTTGCATGAGATATATTTTTCTACAATTTTAATTTCAGTATTTATACATTGTACTTTAGGTATACGTTTTGTAAGTAGTCTATAAGAGTGTGTTGTGTTTTGAATTTTAATTTAATTTGCAGGTGTTTTATTGTGTCATTTAGCTACATTATATTTGGGACAAATCTATTGTCTTGGTTACTTTCTTGTCCCTGAGACACAATACCCAATACCCACAAGTTAAAGGAGGAAAGGTTTATTTTAGTTCATAGTTCATAGAAGTTTCAGTCTGTAGTTGGCTGGCTTTAAGGGAGGTTGACATGGCAGGGTTGCATGGCAGTGGAGAAACAGTCCATAGCAGGACAGACAGGAAGGCAACCTGCCTTCCATCTTTCTCTTTATATTCTATCCAGGCTACAAGCCTATAGGTTGGTGCCACTTACACCCATGGTGGGCTTTCCCATTATCAATACCCAGAATTATGCAACACCAATCACCGGACTTATTTGGCTATCACACATTCTTAATTCATATTCACACACACTAGATCAGTGATGGTGAACCTTTAAGAGCTTTCAATGATAAAAAAACAGCCAGCTGCATCATGCATGCCATAGGTTCTCCTCTACTGCCCTAGATCCAACCACCTCTGAAAATCTTCAGCTATGAGCACATGAAAGTTTGGGGGGAACATCTAGGTACAAGCCATAGCATCCATAGTTTTTTTTCATTTTTCCCTTTATTCATTATCTCTGTCTCTTTCTCCCCCTTCCCCTTTCTCTTTTTGATGTAATACATATATTTTTGTTTTCATTAGTTTAAGTTTCTGATACATAATTACATTAATCCTGGGCAATTGGTACATGTACACATCATATCTTGATTTTTTTTTTTTTTGTGGGTACCGGGGGTCAACCTCAGGACCTCATGCGCCAGCAGGCACCCATGCCGCTGAGCGATATCACCGACCCTTTTCTCATATGTGGGTTCCGGGAGTTGAACTCAGGCCCTCACGCTTGCCAGGCAGGCGCTTATGCCGCTGAGCCATCTCACTGGCCCATCTTGATTATTTTTACTTTCTTTTCATTCACCTTCCCTTGATATATTTTTATGGTTTAATTTTTATCTTCTATTAATTTGCTACATACATACTATTTTATTTCTTGTATACTATTTTCTTTGGAGATTGTATTAAAAATTATTTAATAATAAAAACCTAAAATAAACCTGTTCTTTTACCTCTTCCTAGAAAAAATAAGAGCCTTAGAATATTTCTCTTTATCCATTCCTAATATCTATATATATTTTTGAGACTTCATATAATTAAAGTCCTATAAAACATTATTATTTTTGTTTTATATTATTAAAGCTCATCTATATATACTCATATACATTTTCTTGCCATTATTCTCCGGTTTTCTTTTCCTTTCTTTTTTGAGCTATCTCTATAACATTAATAGGTATTTAAAGAATATTCACTAGTGTTTCATTTAGTGTAGTTTTGTTTGTAGTAGGTGTCTCATTTTGTGTTTTTCAAAGTGTTCTCATTTTGGTATCCAATGATTTAATATAAAGAAAATGCCCATATTTTATATACTGAAGTTGAGTAATCTTGTAAAGATATGTATACTCAAAATTTATCAAAAATATGATTGGATATGATGCATTTTGGGTGTTCTAGCTTAGTAAGTTTTAATATTTAGTTTTTGCAGACTCAGTAGATTTAAAGATTTGACCACAGAATGATAAAACAGTGATAAAGTATTGCAAAAGAGTCACTTATATTAAGATACTATAAGCACTGCATAAATGACTAATGATATTATATTAAATAATTTCTATTCAGTCTTACCTGGCTGGTCTAGTTAAGTAACTATTCACCTCATGCTTGTAGATAAAGATTGGACTTATCACTAAACAGTTTGCCATCTGAAATTTTGGCTGGATAATTGTGAAAGAAAATAAAATAGCAACTGTCTACATTAACACTATTCTATACTTGTAGCATGCAATCGTTGAACCTAATCTTCTTATATCTTTTAAGTTAAAGACAGATATTAATTAGCTTTGATTGAGGTAAATTGTAAGTCTGTTAGGGATTTCTCAGTACAAACTCATTAAAGCAGCATCATAAATATATCAATTAACACATACTTAACTGTTACGCTTTGTGTCTAGATGTCCCCCTCAAAGTCTCATGTGGTCATAGGGCTTTTTCAGAGGTGGCTGAATCTAGAGTGTGTGATTACTAAATCAGTCCATAATCAGCTGGCTCCAAGGCAAGGCAGCTTGTCAAAGGGCCGTCACAGAGAACAGTTCATAGCACCCACAAGATAGCAAAAGCAGCAAGGGAGGAGAAAGATAAGCCTTTTTCTGTCCCTTTTATCTTATCCAGACTACCAGGATTAGGGTGGTGCCAAACCATTGGATGGACTGATTTGCTAATCACACACCCTTAATCCCAGCATCACACACTCTAGATTCAGCCACCTCTGAAAAAGCCTTTGACTGCATAAGGCTTTGGGGGGAAATCTCAAAACAAACCATAACTCCTAACTTATTTGTTTCTTCATTTTATACCCTTATTCCTGAAAGTGTATGACATTTATTCATTTGATATTTTATATCATTCATATATCTTTATAAAAACATATAAAGATATGGAGCCACCTAGATTAGGGAAACAAACTTCTGGATATGTCTGGGTGGGTCATAATGGCTGGGTCATGGAGGTGTGATCTTGTGGATTATTTGTGGTTCCAAACCCTTTCCTCTCTTGCACTGTTCTGCTGTGCTTCCCAGTCACCGTGAAGTGAGAAGCATTCCTCTGGCAAACTCTTCTTCCATGATGTTTCTGCCTTGGAGACAGCAAACTATGAACTGAACTCTCTGAAGCCATGAGCCAAATAAACCTCTCCTCCTTTAAGTTGTGGGTGTTTGATATTTTGTAGCAGTAACAGGAAACTTTACTATTACATGATCCCCTTCACGGTCCCTAATAGTTCCTCTTTTACTTTATGGTCCTCCTCCCCTTCTTCCTTCTCCTCCTCCTGTCCCTCCTCCTCCTCCTCCATCTTCTTCTCTTCCTGTTTTCTTTTTTCTCTTTCTCTGTTTCTGGTTTATTTTGTTGAACATACTGTCCTCCAGTTTTATACACTTTCCTGCAAATGACAGGTTTTATTCTTCTTTATGGCTGAATAACACTCCATTGTATGTATGTAACATATTTCCTCTGTCCATTCAGCTGTTTACTGGCACCTAGGCTGATTCTATATCTTGACTACTGGGAATAATGCTTCAGTAAACATGAGTATGCAGGTATTTTTTTTCTCCTGACTTCATTTTCTTCATCTCTATGCTCAGTCAAGAGTAGAAGAGTTGGATCATGTGGTACTTCTATATTTAATTTTTTGAGGAATCTCCATACTGTTTTCCAAAATGGCTGTACTAAATTGCATTCCCATCAACACTGTATAAGATTTTCATTTTCTCTACACCCTTATTCATTTTTGTAATTTTTTATAATAACCAGTTAAAGAGAAAAAGAATGATTAAAAACTAAATAGAAGTTTTAAGGTTGAGGCTACTCAGAAAATCTGACCTGTAATTCAAAGTTAGAAATGGGTATCTACCAAGATCTCACAAGGTTGGGAGATCAGAATTATGTGTCTGGAAGACTATTATAAAAAATAAACCTTGCACAATGATCAGAGTATGGAGAAATTTTGTCTGCTATAAATGTTCAGCAAAAAGTGTCCACAGTGAGGTCCTTAATGTTCAGCTGTACAACCTAATCCACTCTTTGCAATTATATCAGTTCTTTCCTCATCCCCTTGCTACTTTATCAGTGGTCCATATAAAATATGTTTATGGCAGCAGGGATGGAAACTAGGTATGGTAACAAAAATATAGACTTCTCTGCACAAAGGCTGAGCTCATTATTCTTTCATCTCACAAAAACAAGGGTCAATGATAATTAAACCCCAGTCAGAATAGATTTATACCATTTGGGGGTTTGGGAAGAGAAATACAGCTACCTAAAGGCAGGACGAACTGGTTGACTCTTTACTTCTAATAAGGGTTTGTCCTAAGCATTTTATGCATGAGCCTAGGTTGCCTGACAGTAACTCATCTGCCAACACAGGCTATGACTGCAGGTCTCTACAGCCTCAGGATCAGCATTGACTCCCCTGCACCTTCAGGCTTTGGGATGAAAATGGCTTCTGTTTCTCACCAGTCCTTAGGTGAAAATGATTCTTTTAGAAGTTCTGTAACTGCTCTGGTCATCTAACTCCATTTGGTTAAACAGGTTAAACTGTCTTGAGCTCTGATCAGTTAGACCCAAAGTCACAAATGTAATCATCCAGGTAGGGAATATACTATAAAAGGAGAAGTATTTCAAGTCCTGAAAGAAAATAACTTCCAACCCAGATTGATGTACTCTGCAAAACTGTCTTTCAAAATTAATGGAGAAATAAGATACTTCCATGACAAAGAATAACTGAAGAAATACATGACCACCAAAACAACCGTACAAAAAGTAATGAAAGATATACTAGACAGAGATAAAAATGACCACAATTCCAAGAACAACAACAGAAAGAAACCACCAGGTAGGGCAAGCGATTAAACAGAGGGGAAAAGCAGGGAGCCAACAGCGGGAAAATAACATGACAAAGATAAGCCAATACCTATCAGTTACAACCATCGATGTCAATGGCCTCAATTCACCAATCAAAAGAAACAGACTGGCAGAATGGATCAACAAACAAGATCCAACAATATGCTGTGTACAAGAAACACATTTAACTCAAAAGGAAATTCATAGGCTGAAGTCAAAGGATGGAAAACAATTTTCCATGCTACAGGAATCCAGAAAAAAGCAGGGGTAGCTATTCTGTTTGCAGAAAGTGTGAACTTCAAACCAGGAATGATCAAAAGAGGTAAAGAAGGTCACTACATACTTGTTAGGGGAAAACTTCAAGAGGAAGAGATAACAATCATAAATATGTATGCGCCAAATATGGGAGCACCCAACTATATAAGACAATTATTAATAGACATGAAAAATCAAATAAATAATAACACAATTGTAACGGTAGACATTAATACCCCATTGTCACCAAGAGATAGATCAACTAGACAAAAAATCAGCAAAGAAATAACAGAACTGAACCAAACCTGTGAACAAATGGACTTAGTAGATGTTTTCAGAGGGTTCCACCCAACAACATCAGAATACATATTCTTCTCAGCTGCACATGGGATGGTCTCTAAAATAGATCATATACTAGCCCACAGAACATGCTTAAGTAAATGCAAAGTAATTGAAATTATCCCATGCATATTATCAGACCATAGTGCAGTGAAATTGAAAATTAATGGCAAAAGAAACCACAAAAACCCCATAAACACATGGAAATTAAATAACACCCTCCTAAATAACCAATGGATCATGGATGAAATTAAGGAAGAAGTTAAACAATAACTAGAACTAAACAAGAATGCAGATACAACATACCAGAACTTATGGGATGCAATGAAAGCAGTCCTAAGAGGAAAATTTATAGTTGTGAATTCTCACATCAGGAAAACAGACTGAGCACAAATACATAACCTTAATGTTGCACCTTAAGCTTCTAGAAAAAGAAGAGCAAGACAAGCTCAAAGCCCATACAAGGGAGGAAACTATAAAGATCAGAGCAAAAATTAATGCAATGGAGAAAAAGAGAACAATACAAAGAATTAATGAATCAAAGAGTTGGTTCTTAGAATAAATAAAATTGATAAACCCTTAGCCAACCTTATCAAAAAAGGGAAAGAAAAGACTCAAATTCATGCACTGAGGAATGAAAAGAGTGAAATCACTACAGATCCTGTGGAAATTCAGAAGATCATTGTTATGGTTTGTGTCTAGATGTCCCCCCAAAGCCTCATGCAGTCATGGGGGCGGGCTTCTGGAGTTTATGACTGATTCATGGTCTAATGCTGGGATTATGGGCGTGAGTGCAGGGTAGCCTGCATGTAATATAAGGGAGAGAAAGAGGTTGCTCTCTCTCTTGCTTGCGCACGCTCCTCCCATTTGCTCTTGGTGTTTTTGCTGCCTTCCGCCACCATGAACTGTTGCCCTCTGCCATGTGCCACTCTGCGTTGGAGCCAGCTGATTATGGATTGAAACCTCCACAAACTGTGCGCTAAATAAACCTTTCCTTCCTTAATTTTGGGTGTCGGGTATTTTGTCCCAGCAACGAGAGAAAAGTAACCGAGACAGAATTTGGTACCAGAGAAGTGGGGTCCTTGCTGTGACTATACCCAACCATGTGGTTCAAGAGCCTTTGGGAATGGCTTGTGGGAAGAGTTTGGAAAGGTTCAGAGATGTCACCTGAAGGAGTAGCACTGGAACACCTTAGGTTGTTCTGTATGAGAGATCCTGGTCAGAGCTCGGGACACCAGAAGGCTGATAGAAATCCTGCTGGTAAAGATCAGGCTTGGGAGGTTTCTGCTGGGAAGAGAGATTGCATTGGCTGCTGGACTCCAGAACATGTGTGTTATGGCTTGGCAAAAAGTTTGTCTGCATTTTGCTCATGTCCAGAGACTTTGCCTGAGACTAAGATTAATGGTAGCGGACTAAGTAAACTGGCAGAAAAAATTTCAAGACAGTCTAATGTTGAGGCAGTGGCATGGCTATTGTTGGGGGCCTTTAGCCAGATTTATGTTGAGAATCAAGAGCAGGAGCCCAGAAGAATGATTTAAAATGTTGTGAGTTTGGCCAGAAAGGAAGCTCCAGTAAAGCTGTGGACTGCAAAGATAGAGCTGAGAAGATCTCAATTGTTGAGAAGGAACAGGAGAATATAAAAGACGGCCTGAGGACATCACAAGAAGCAGCAAGTCTCCACACTTTGCAGCCTCAAAACTGCAAAAGTGAAAGACCCTGCTCTGAGGAGAAAGCTTCAGAGCACCATGTTCCAGAATGGCAGCGGCCACACCAGGTTCCAAAATGGCGGCAGCCACACCAGGTTCCAAAATGGCGGCAGCATAGAGAATTTGTTCCTCAGAAGCAGGTTCAGAGTGCTCAGCGATCCAGGCACTCGATCCCTACAGCCAAGAGAGAAAGCCCAGCTACTGCTCCAGCTGGCAGCAGACCTTGGCATCATCCACATGGCACTAGTTTTAGGCACATGTAGAATGCAAGAGTTATGAGGTTAAGAGGCTTCCACCCAGATTTCAGAAGAAGGCCTGGGAGGCCAGGCAGTGTTCCCCTGAGAAGGCAATGTGTGAAGCTGTGAGTGTGAAGCCAAAGATGCAGTGGAGACCCCAGAAGTTTAGAGAAGCCAGGAACATGGATCATCTGAGGAAACCTGCAAGGAGGGAGCAGAGCAGGCCTAAGAGAGAAGTCATGGGCACTACAACCACCGGAAGTGCCATAGGGGCGGAGCCACGCAAACCCTTTGGAGCTCACAACTTGCCACAGATTGTTTCACATGTTCCACATGGAACTACAGGACTTCATGTTTGCCCTGCTGGATTTTGGACTTGCTTTGGTCCCATTCCTTTGTATTCCCCTGTTTGCACCTTTTGGAATGGTAGTGTCTATCTTGTGCCATTGAATGTTGGAAGTGTTTAAGTTTCTTTTCATTTGCAGAGTGGCTCACAGCTATGAGTTTGCCTTAGATCTCGGAGGAGACTTGGGACTTGGACTTTTCAGCAGTGCTTAAACTGTTAGGACTTTGGCAACTCTTAGAGATGGACCAAAATGCCTTTTGCATAAAGGGATGTGCATGAGTCTTTGGGGGTCCAGGGGCAGAATGTTATGGTTTGAGTCTAGATGTCCCTCCAAAGCCTCATACAGTCATGGAAGCGGGCTTCTGGAGTTTATGACTGATTCATGGACTAATGCTGGGATTGTGGGCATGAGTGCTACACCCACCCTGGGGCGGGTAGCCTGCATGTAATATAAGGGAGGGAAAGAGGTTGCTCTCTCTCTTGCTTGTGCACGCTCCTCCCTTTTGCTCTTGGTGTTTTTGCTGCCTTCCGCCACCATGAACTGTTGCCCTCTGCCATGTGCCACTCTGCGTTGGAGCCAGCTGATTATGGATTGAAACCCCCACAAACTGTGAGCCAAATATACCTTTCTTTCCTTAATTTTGGGCATCGGGTATTTTGTCCCAGCAGCGAGAGAAAAGTAACCGAGACAATCACCAATACCTACTTTGAAAATCTTTACTCTCATAGGATGGAAAACACAGAAGAAATGGACAGATTTCTAGAAACATATGAATTTCCAAAGCTGAATCAAGAAGATATAAAAATTCTGAATAACCCAATATCAGTTAGTGAGATTGAAAATGTAATTAAAAATTTACCAAAGAAAAGCCCAAGTCCTGATGGATTCACTGCTGAAATGTACAGGAAATTTAGAGAAGATTTCATACCAATACTCCTCAAACTCTGTAATGAAATTGAAAGGGAAGCAATACTCCCTAACTCATTCCTGGTGGCAAGTATTACCCTGATACCAAAACCAGAAAAAGACCCAACCAAAAAACAGAATTACAGGTCAATCTCCCTAATGAACATAGATGCAAATATCCTTAATAAGATACTAGCAAACAGAATGCAGCAAATCATGTAGAAAATTGTACACCATGACTAAGTGGGATTCATCCCAGGAATGCAGGGATGGTTCAACATACGCAAATCAATAAACGTAACACACCATATCAACAGAGCCAAAGACAAAAATCACATGATCATCTCAATAGATGAAGAGAAAGCTTTTGACAATGTCCAACACTCCTTCATGATAAAAACCTTGCAGAAAATCAGAATAGACGGTCTTTACCTCAACCTGATAAAAGCCATCTATGAGAAACCAATAGCCAACATAATACTAAATGGACAAAAACTGAAAGCTTTCACTCTAAAATCAATCAGGAACAAGACAAGGATGTCCACTATCACCACTCCTATTCAATATGGTTCTGGAAACATTAGCCAGAGCAATTGGACAAAAGAGAGAAATAAAAGGAATAAGGATAGGAAAGGAAGAAGTTAAATTATCATTATTTGAAGATGACATGATACTCTATATAGAAGACCCCAAAACTCCATTAAAAGACTTATAGATTTAATAAGCAAATTCAGTAGCATAGCTGGATACAAAGTCAACACTCAAAAATCAATAGCATCTCTGTAGACAAACAACTATCTCACAGAGAGAAAAATTAGGGAAAGCACACCCTTCACGATAGCATCCAAAAAATGAAATACTTAGGAATCTAACAAAGGAAGTAAAAGATCTGTACACTGAATATTACAGTACTCTGAAAAAGGAGATTGAAGAGAATATCAGAAAATGGAAAGATATCCCTTGCTCATGGATAGGAAGAACCAACATAGTGAAAATGGCCATACTCCCAAAATTGTTGGACAGATTTAATGCAATCCCAATCAAAATACAATTAGCATACCTCACAGAACTAGAGAAAACATTCCTGAAATTCATTTGGAACCAGAAGATAACTAAAATAGCAAAAGCAATTCTGAGCAACAAAGGCAAGGCAGGAGGCATCACAATCCCTGACTTGAAATTATACTACAAAGCTACTGTGATAAAACTAGCATGCAAAAACACAGACCGGAGGATCAGAGGAACAGATTAGAAGATGCAGACACAACTACAAACACATTCAACCACCTTATCTTTGATGAAGGAGGCAAACATGTTCACTGGAAGAAAGATAGCTCTTTAATAAATGGTGCTGGAAAAACTGTCTACATGCCAAAGAGTAAACCTAGACCCATGTCTCTCACCATGCACTACACTAAAGTCAAAATGGATCAAAGATCTAATTATTAAAACAAAAACACTGAATCTACTGGAAAAGAATGTAGGTAGAAATCTTGAAGACATAGTTGTAGGCGGAGACTTCATGAACAAAATCCAAAGTGCGTGGGAAATGCTCCAAAGAATCAACAACTGGGGTCTCATCTTATTAAAAAGCTTTTGCACATCAAAAGAAATCACCAACAGAGTGAAAAGACAACCCACAGAGTGGGAAAAAAGTTTAGTCAACGGTCCCTCAGACCAAGGACTTGTATCTAGAACATATAAATAATTGAATAAAATCAGACCCCCAGATTTAAGGACCCAATCCAAAAATGGGCATCTGAGATGAGTACACACTTCTCAGGTGAAGCAATACAGATAGCAAATAAATATATGAAAAAATGTTCAACACATTGTTCATTCAAGACATGCAAGTTAAAACAACACTGAGATTCCATCTCACCCAGAAAAGAATGGCTATCATAATGAAACCAACCAATAACAAATGCCAGAGGGGCTGTGGGGAAAAAGGAATCCTTCTCCACTGTTGGTAGGAGTGTAGACTGGTACAACCACTGTGGAAATCAGTGTGGAGATTCCTCAAAAAACTAGGATTAGAGGTCACATTCAACCCAGCTATTCCCCTTTTAGTTATCTTCCTAGAAATATTAAAAACATCATACCATAGCAATATATGTATACCCATGTGTATAGCAACACAATTTGTAATAGCTAAATCTTGGGAACAACCCAAATGCCCATCAACCAAGGAACAGATAAAAAAGATGTGGTATTTGTATACAATGGAGTACTACTCAGCCATAAAGAAGGATAAACTTGAGACTTTAATAGGTAAATGAAAGCAACTTGAGATCATACTCATAAGTGAAATTAATCAGTCTCACATGTATAATACCGTATTGTCTCCCTAGTGTAAGAAGCTGAAAGAGTAAATAAGATCGAAAATGTACAATACATATTAGGGAATGGGAAGAAACTGTTCAGAAGGAAAGAGAAACTGACATGGGGGAAAGGAGAAAAGAAAGAAGGGAAAAGAAAAAAAAATATATATATATACACAAGATAGTTAAGATAGCTGTACTACTAATTTCTATTAGTTCATTGAAAAGAAAGGTTTTTGCTTTTATCATTTGATCAATTTTTCATGCCAGTATCTTGCAATCTGAGCAACTACTTTGAAGATAACAATGAGCAATGTGCTAGGCATTGTTACTCTCCTACTATCTTGTTTTGAAATTTTGTATCATTGTTTTTATTGTTTTTTCTGTTTAAAATTTTTAAAAAAGGAGAAATGAGCCTAGGAAAAACCCCAGAAAGCAGGAAGAAGACACACATGGATGCAGAAAATTTAAAGTTGTAGAAGAACAAATGGAGCTAGAACAAAATAACAAAGCTGAGAGACTGAGGAAGAAATGTGTACTCACTAGTTCTGAGAGCAGAGAGCAGAGGTGGAGGAAGGTGACTGAGAGAAGTCTCCTCATCTTCCCTCACTGACCCCTTAATCAAGGAGGGTCAAGGGTGCCAGGGGAGGCGAATGAGATTGGCATCAAAGGTGCAAAGAAAAGCTTGGCTCATGGACTAGAGGGAAAAAATTATTTATAGTGAAGCAAAAGTCAAGACTGACAGTGGGTGCAAAATCTCAGGCAGAGAAAGAGTCTTGGAACCGAGACAGAACACTTTGGCTCCCCAAATTTTCTGTGAAAATGAGAAACTGCATTGCTGCTAACTTTGAGAGTAGGGTAGAGACCCTTTCCTTCTATTTTCAATATACCGTTTTAGTAATATTAAAAATAATGATCAATTCACCCTTCATAATATTACTATTACCATAACATATAAAGGTTCTCTGCTTTAAGGATTAAGATCATAGCTTATTCATATGCAGAATCCACTTCTTTTACTTCCCTCGCTATAGCAGTTAATCTCTCTATGTTCAATATCTTGAGGAAATTAACAAGTACTTTACAGGGTTATGATGAGGTTTAAGTTATTTCATTTGCGATAAAAACTGCCCAGCATCTGGACACAGTTTAGTTATTATTATTGCTGTGATTATTTATCTATCTTTACTGATTTCTCTATTAAATCAAATTTTTCATTTGGAAAGAACTATAAATTCACAAGCAGTTTAAACTAGAATAAGAAAGATCCCGTGAACCTTTAGCGTAGCTTGCCCCAATGAGTACATCTCATAAAATGATAGTAAAAGATCGCAACCAAGACAGTGACATAGACGTAGTCAAGCTACAGAACATGAGCATCACTCTCATAAAAACAAATGCTGGAGAGGCTGTGGGGGGAAGGGGAACCTATTTCTACATTGTTGGTGGGAATGTAAACTACTACAACCGCTATGGAAATCATTATGGAGATTCCTCAAAAACTAAAACTAGAAATTCGATTTGATCCAGCCCCAGTATCTTCCCAGCAGAGTTAAAGACATCATATTACACTAATACATGAATACCCATTTTTAGAGCAGCACAGTTCGTCACAGCTAAATCTTGGAAACAGCCCCTATGTCCATGAACAGATGAATGGATAAAAAATGTGATATCTGGGCCGGTGATATAGCTCAGCGGCATAAGCGTCTGCCTGGCAAGCGCGAGGTCCTGAGTTCAGTTCCCAGTACCCACATAAAGACAATAAAAAAAAAATGTGATATCTGGGCCGGTGATATAGCTCAGCGGCATAAGCGTCTGCCTGGCAAGCGCGAGGTCCTGAGTTCAGTTCCCAGTACCCACATAAAGACAATAAAAAAAAAAATGTGATATCTGCACACAATGGAGTATTACTCTGCCATAAAGAAAGATAAACTTGAGTCATTTGTAGGAACATAGATGGACCTTGAGAACACAATATTAAGTGAAATAAATCAGACACACAAGCTTAAATCCTGCATGATTTCTCTCATAAGAGAAAAAATATCAATAAATTAAAGAACAAAATAAAAGATAGGTAATAGGAATAGGGAGATAGATCTTTAGCAAAGGGGCAAGAGACCAAGAGATTCAGGGAAGAAGGGAGCAGTAGAGGGGAAAGGAATAAATTAAAATGTCTTATGTACATGTAACAACTCCCTACAATGAATGTAAACACATAGTAATAAAAATAAATATAAAATACAAATATAACTTTTATTTTCAAAGAAAAGACTAAGTTGGTGTTACACCCGGTATAAAGTGCCCTATAGAAAAATCTGCTTAACTTCTAGCCAGATGTAAATGAAGGATCAGAAACAGCGTCTTTTTTATTGGTTGTATCCACATGGAAATGAAGGGTTGAAAACAGCATCTTCCTACCGGTTCTGTGTACACTGCTCAGAAACTTCTGTGTCATTTTGTGCCCTCTGTTCTGCACATGTCATCTATTTTTAGCAAATATCTTCCTCTACTTGTTAGCCATGGCTCTTATGTCTCCAATTAATTTTTATTTTTTTTATTTTTTATTTTTATTAGGACATGTTTGCACTACAAAACAATTAACTTCATTACAGGGATTGGTACATGTACATAACACACCTTAATTCTTTTTATACCCTCTTCTCCTTTCCCTCCTCCCTCCATCTCTTGGTCCCTGACACATTTGGGCAGTTCGCTGTCCAGTTTGCCCTAGCCCTAATCTCCCAACTCACTGGGATTATAGGCTGTGAGCCGCCATACCTGGCTCATGCTTGGATTTTAATATGAATTATGTTAAACCTACATACCGATTTGGGAATATTTAACATTTTTGCTATGTTTATAAATCCACTCTGTGCATAACACCAAAAGATTCTGTGAGGCTTCATTATCACTTTATTCTTATCATTCAATACACTCAACATCTAGTTGGAACAATGAAACACCCAGGCAAAAAGAAAACAACACAGCAGTTAATCAGTAAGATGCCAGTACCTTTTAAGAGCATGGGGCAGGTGTCAGATGTTTGATACTGAAAATTAGACTTCTCTAAAGTTCAACTTGTTCATTTATTTTGGTCTCTTTGACTTCTCTCCTTTCCATGAACATGACAGATTGTTTTTTTTGTCTTAGGGTATTTAGGTTTTTTACTCCCTGTAAAAGTTACTCCAGTCTCTGTATGGCTGGCTGGCTTTTCTTGGCTTCAGTTCTCAACTTAAATGGAACTTCCTCAAGGAAGGCCTCTCTAATTACCCAATCCGAGTAATTCTTCAGATCACCATCACACTGACCTCTCTTGTTTCCTCCACAGTACTTATCATTATCTCTTTTAAAATTAGTAGTAGTATGTCTGCCATCCCCCTAAATTATCCTGTAGGGTTAGAGCTCTTCAAGAGTAAGGGTCATATCGTTCTTGATCACCCTGTCTTCTCTGTCCAGCACAGAACCTGACACACAGTAGATTCTACTTTTTGTTGAATGAATGAATGAATATAGCTTGTTTAAGGTAAAATAGAAGACAATTTGAAAAGACTATGGCTTAATCAAGAGCAAGAATAATGCTGTGAGCTCCAGTGAGCATAGCAGTGTAAGAGGAAAAGAGCTTTTAATAGGAACATTGTGCTTGATTGTGGAGGGTTTTGAACCTCTAGAGTAGGTGATTTTACTTTTGCCTGGAGGTAATGGGAATGCTTTTTAACAAGGTTGACATAATAACATACTATTTTAAGAAAATTAAGTGGGAATAATACAACAAATTAGGGTGAGGGTGGGGAGCTTAAGGAGAAGCAGAGTACAAAATGGGAATAATAATTGTGATAATAGTGCCACAATATAAGAAGGCCCAAATGGTGGCGTCAATCATCATAGAAAGGAGACTAAGTTTGAAGAATACTTGAAAAGTTCAATTTTCTCTCATCATTTAAAAATGATGATTAATTTGGAGAATTATTTGCAAAATCCTTAATATTATTTTTCTCTCATATTTGTTTATAAATATGTTCCTTGTGTCTTGAAAATTATTATAGAATCAGTCTACCAGACAGTTAATGAACCTGATTTGTTCCAGCTTAGCTCTACACAAAGGCATTTATATATTACTGAAAATGTTTCTCCATTTTAGAACAGGAGAGATTGTTGAATTGACCTAGAAAAAGCTATTTAATTGAAATTAAAGCAAATCGTGGGAACTTTATTTACTTCTAGGCATTCCACCATGTCACACTGAGAATGTTTTGTACATTAAGGCTTTGTTCTATTTTATTATATCATTTGATTAAAATGGGAATGACTCTCCCTTGGATCTCTGATCTTCTGTCCCAGGAGTTTTGTGGTTCACTGTTCGTTTTGCTCAATTTGTGCTTCTGTGGTTGTGTACGGCAGGCTTATGGTGAGAGGGTAGGGTCAGCCCAGGATAGCAAGGAAGGACTATTTTTGTGGAGGGCTACTCTTAGCTCATCTGTTTTACTCACACCCCAAACAAAAATTCCACAACTATTCATTGGCATCAGAATTTCTGGGCAGTCGTTTTTTGCTGTGGATAATTGCCATGATTTTGAAGGAAAATTTTATAATTTTTTTCAGTCAATTTTTAAACCTGGCAGAATATTGCTCTTTGATATTGACTACCAAGAAGCAGTTGCTGTAGGAAAACCAAATAGTCCTGACATTTCTACTTACCAGGTTTCACTTACAATTCATTTCAGGGTGTGACAATTAGAAGAAACAAGGAAGGGCTTTGTTTTGTTTTGTTTTTCCAGACTCATTTCAAGGAACACTACACATAGTCTGTCTACTCGGTTGTTTGGTTAAGGAAAATGTTTCCACTCATCTCACAGCTGAGTTGTAATGGAAAATTGCTCCAGGTGCCAAACCCACCAAGAATGTTCACATCGCCGAAGAGGACCTCTGCCCTTGACTACTGTACATTTCTCCTGACTTCAATAGTTCAGCCACAAGTTATAAAGTGTAACGGGCCTCTGGAAGGAGGACAGGAGCAGTCAAGCTCAATTTATCCCCACTCTCTGTTGATAAGCAAAAAGATGTTTTATGAAATGTCAGGTAAAGAGTTTCAAACAGCAAGGTAGGCAGCAAGGTAATCTTTTCAGAATTTGCCTACTGGCCTCAGAGTTGCCCCTTTGCACTGAGGAGGCTTGCTGTGCAGAGGGGTTGTGATGTTTATTAAAGATGACACAGAGCATTAAAAAGACCCACAGAGACTCTGTAGCTTCTAAGGATGTATTGACATCCCTTACTAGAGTGTACTATAAAGTCACATTAGAGATATTATCACTGGTACATATTATCGTTAGTTAAATTACAGTATATCTCTCATTCAATTTCACACTGCAGAAAAGTGCAAAGTTCCAATACACAAGGAAATTATTGTGTAAGAACTTGCATGGCCCAAACTAATCTAAGAAATGAATGATTCATCTTTGGTATTCATGAAAGACACCATATGATTAGTCTAATACATAAATAACAGAAATGAATTACCTCATGTCTATATGTAGCTTTATCTGGCTACATCAATCCCTGGGATCATATTTATGAATTCATGTGCATAATGTAATTATAAAATATTCATCATGGTTTCATTTTACAAAAGTGTAGAAATTACCTTCATACTCAAAGTTTAAGGTAAAACCCCCAGTACAATAAAAGGGTTTTGGCTTTTCCTTTTAGAGGGATTTACAGTACTCATCAGTGGATATAGTTCACATTAGCATCCAGTGACATTGCTTTGTCTGTATATATTTCTAGCTGTCAACAGAATGTCCTGAGGCAATTGCATCCTGATTCTATAGCTATCTTCTATTCTTTTACAATACACAAGGGTCTAATTTTCTATCAGCAAAGCATGAAATCATGTAAGAATGCCACATAACCAGCATGTGCAAACAAGTAGCACTTTTTCTACACATAAAAATGCTTCATAAAATAACAAATAAATTAAATCTTCTTATTCAAGTAAAGAGCTTGGAAATCAAGACCTTTTATATAAAATTAGTTTTCTGCACAGAGCTGACAGTGTCATTTAATTCAAGTAAATTTGTTCCCCACCTTCCACGTTAATATGTGTGCCCTATCATTTTTCTTTGATTTACAATGGAACTGTTTTATATCAGGAACCTTTTATGGTTACAGATAACAGGCATGTTAACTTCATTTAAGATCATTATTTAGCAATTATGAAATTAACAAAGTGATGACTGGAGGATATGACTTGTATCCAACTATATTGGCTCTAACACTCATTCAACACTGTGAAGTGAAAGGACATAGAAACCAAGTGTTCATCTTTATTTATTCATAGTTTGGGTACAGTGGGACAGGCAGTCAAAGTAAACATGAATCCTCAAAAATGACATAAAACATACTAAATGATGCATTCAAGATTTCCCTTCCCTCTCTGGAACATATCTAAGTTTGACAAAGTGTTTGAAATTATCAATTCAATGATGCCCTTAAAAGGGTTAGCTTTGGCATATATTTAAAATACATTCAAGACATATGTCTTTTCTGCTGCAAGAACTACAGGAAGCTTGGTTTAACATCAGTGGGATGACTGAAACCGCTTAAATTATCACTCGCTATATGCATCTCCTATTTCTACAACTACAGGGTATTTTTAAACATTCTTTCTACATAATGTACAATTGACTTAGCACATGGCATTCATATGTCTAGTATTAAAATAACTTGTTGTAATTTAAGCAAACATGTTTTAAATAAAAGGTAGCTAACGCTTCTAATCTCCAATGTATTGCAAGAAGTGAAAGCCTCCATAAAAATAGATTTCTCAGGCAGCCAAAGACCATAGAGACTAGCTTTAAGAAATATATTAATCTTTTGGTTACCCTTGTGTATTTCAATAAATCTCGCTGACCAGTTCTACAGATGATGCAATGCTGCTGACAAACTACACTGAATACAGAGGGGCAGAGAATAAAAATGCATTTATTTTTTTCCTACAAAATTAGTTTTATATTCTTCTGTTTTCCAAACATTAGTAATCAATATAACAGCACTGTTCAAAACATTTTGAAATATATGTAGACAGACAGATGATAGATAAATAGATGATAGATAAATAGATGCATAGATAGATAGATTTTGTGACATAATTTACTTACAGCATATTGCATGTATTCAAGGAACTCACTTTGATAAGTTTGGCACATGTATGCATGGGTGACACCATCACAATCAATATAATGAAAACCCACCCCACTACCAAATTTTTCTTGAACCCCTTTATAATTTCTCTCTCAGTTCTCCCTGCTGCCCCTACTCAGTCCCCAGATGTCAAAATGTAATAGTAATCAAATGTTTTGCAGAGATATTGGCTTTCTGACACTACATTTGTTTGTGTTTTTTAGAACTTATATAAATGAAGTCATATAGTATGTACTCTTTTCATTTGGAGGATCCGGCTTCTTTCACCTCACATAATTATTCTGTGAGTCTATGTGGTAGCACATACAAACAGTTCATTCACTTTACTGCTATACAGGGTTCGATTTTCTAAATGTTCCTTTTTACTTTTTTTAATCCACTCACCTACTGATGGACATTTGGGTTGTTTCCAGTCTGGAACTGTTAAATAAAGCTGCAAAAAACATTCATGAATAAATATTTGTGCAGCATGAGCTTTTATTTCCTTTGAGTAACTGCTTAAACATGGAATAACTGGATTGTTTAGTAGATGTAAACGTAGTATTGTCTCCCTAGTGTAAGAAGCTGAAAGAGTAAATAAGATCCAAAATGTACAATGGATATTGGGAAATGGGAAGAAAATGTTCAAAAGGAAAGAGAAACTGGGATGGGAGGAAAGGAGAAAAGAAGGAAGGGAAAAGGAAATGCAAATATATATATATATATACACACACACATACAAGATAGTTAAGATAGCTATACTGCTAGTTTCTATTAGTTCATTGAAAAGAAAGGTTTGTGCTTATATCATTTGATCAATTTTTCATGCCTATATCTTGTAATCTGAGCAACTACTTTGAAGATAACAATAAACAATATACTAAGCATTGTTACTCTCCTACTACCTGGTTTGAAATTTTGTATCACCGTTTTCATTGCTTTTTTCTCTTTAAAATAAAAAAAGAAAGGATTAAAAGTAAATGAAAGGGAAGGAAAAGCATATACTCAAGTTCAAATTTATTTTAAAGAATTCTCAAATATTTGGTCATTAAATGTGTCTAAAATCATTAATTCTGTCTTTTTTTTAATTTTAAGCAAATGAAGCTGTGTAAATTTAAGTTTCTATAAAAAGCACTTTCATGAACTTCAAACTTCTTCACGTCAGAGAGACAGAGAACAAGAGACAGCGACCCACAGCTTAAAGGAGGAAGACTATTGCAGATGCTAGATAAACTTTGAATGGAAAGAAATCCAGTCACATATCAACAGCTGTCCTCCATCCTTCCATTTGGAGAAAGGAAGAAAAGAAATCATGGGTCCTTCCATAATGTCCCTTCAGCTCTAGCACTGCAGTGTAATGCCTTCCAACATGTTGAAGCTTAAGAAGAGATGATGAACACACAGACCTCTGACAGAGAGAGAGAGAGAGAGAGAGAGAGAGAGAGAGAGAGAGAGAGTCATCCAGAAGACTGAGTGGCTAAAGAATTAAGAAATCCTCAATGAGTACACCAAGCTCTGACTGTAGTTGAATTAATAAAAATATAGTTTCAACACATAGAAAAACAGCTCTCAGCTCCAGAAAGAGCATCACAAAGTGACTAAGTGATGTCTACTTTGACCACATCGATGGATGTCCTGCCATACTTAGTGGCGTAGCGCAGGCTGTGAGAACCAAAAGATGAAATGCACCCAATCTCGGCCCATTGGGAAATCTAGTCTGCTCGGTGGACTGACAGGCTCCTGAGCCTGTCTTTGCCCGAGAATTCAGTAATTTAAGAACCGGTATCAGTTGGCATACTCCACTTTTTTGTCTCTCTATTTTCTCTTTCCTCCAAAGACAAGGACAGAGTCTTTGTTCCCTAGGTGTATGAATTTGGCTACTTGTAAGTAACAAAGAATAATCTCAGGATTGTGCTAAATAAAAATAATGAGTCTTTATTGTCTTGCTATTGGGAACAAAGTAAAAATTTTTCTTGATTCTTTTTTTTGCATTCACTCAGGATATTACCGTGCATAATTGTTACTTTTCAAAAGACGTGATTTTAATTGCAGAACACTAACGTTCGTTTAAAGATCAGTTTCATTACATGAAGCTTCAACCATTAACACATTCACATTCCTAAATATTAGATCACTCTCACCCCTCCAGATACAGTATCATCAGTAAAGAAGATCAAATGTACTTGAGTAACTTTTCTAATTCTAACATAGGTGGCTTAGATCAACTTCTTATGTTTTCAATAAGTCTTCGTCTCTCTGACCATATGGACTTCAAATAGATAATCCCTCTCTGTAAATTATCATGTACTTAAAACAATGCTTATTGTAAGTACATGAAATGTAATAAAATTTACCATGCCCCCATGCCAACTACAATGTTAATTCATTCTCTCTGTGAGACCAAACAATTTGAGATTATCTCAGAATTCAAGTATATTCCTTCAAGAGTTGAATATTTCAGTTTCAGAGCAGAAGAATTTAATCTTTTGTTAGAAGAAAAGAAAAAACAAGAAAAGAAGAAAAAAGAAAAGAAGGGAATCGAACATTCCCAGTGCCTAAATTCTAGGTGATCCTATATTTACTAGAAGGCTTTTTTTTAAGTTTGTTATTTAATACCTTGCACGTGTGAATTTAATGGTAACTATAATTTTTTAAAAAGCATGCTTCAGTTTCAAACTCTAGATGCAAAAGTATATTGTGAAACAAGTTTTTTGTTTTTTGTTTTAGGAAGCCACTGGTAAACTTGCCAGAGTTATCAAAATAACCAGGGTTTAAAGCTCAAAAAATTTACTTTAAAAATAATTCATGTATGTATTCTTTCAAATTATTTGATATGGCTTAATTTTGGAAAAAATCTTCCATTTATTATATAAATTATTATTTTTAAAAAGCAGAAAGCCTATTATAATGTAAGTAAAAATATTTCCCAGAAAAAGGAATTGTTTTATTGCTATCTTTTTAAAGCTACCTTAATGATTGCTATACAAAGTTGGTTGTTATCATTATTCCCAGGAAGGAGGCTGACATTTTATCAATATTACAGCATTTTTAAGGAACATAGAAAGTAGCAATATGTCACTTCCAAGGATTTTTATGAAACTAAGAATTAATACATCAGCAACATAAACAGATGCTTATTTTATACTGGCTCCAGTCATAATATTCCAAGTGTTATAAACTGTTGATTCAGAGTAGATGTATACATATTTTCATAATTTATTATTTTAAAAACTTCTTCCCTCCTAAAATCTCGTGGCAGGATTTTTATTGTATGTAAATTAGCAGCATTTGATTAGGTCCTGAGGCAACTTCACCTAGGTGTTCAGAGGAATAGCAATGGGATGTGAGGAAGAATATTTCATCACTGAAGTGTGTTTCCCTTGAGGGACACCACCATTTGATTTTGACATTTATTTGTCCTGTGCTATAAAGGACAAAACTATAGTTACAATTTTTTTTATATACCGTGCAGTGGGCACAGTGTCAGAAAAAATTAAATCAAAGATAGTATGTTTTCTCACAAAACAAGCTCCAGAACCAAACTTATTAAATAAATCCCTGGTTAAAATCATATTACATTAAAAAATACCATTTGATGAGTATACAGTGTTGAGTGCATATATGAAGCATCCATGGGAAATCAACCTGAAGAAACAGGATTGCGTCTATTAGCTGCATGGTGTTCTCTTGGCTCTCTGTAGGAAAAAATAAATAATTAAAATGTGGGTTCAATACAGGATTACTAAGTTCTTGGTTGTCTTACAACATTGTTAGAATTCTGAAACTAAGGTGTTTCCAGATAGTTAATTTAGTTACAATAATAATGCATAAATATTTTGCCAAATATGTGTTATTGAATTTTAAATGTTTTATAATCTATTTCAAAATTAAAGGGCTTGAGGGGTAGCTCAGGTTGGTTGACCATGCCTGAGGCCCTAAGTTAGGTCCCCAGCACTGCCAAAAGAAATAACAAGATAAATAAACAAGGTGTTTTTTTCTTTTTTTTTTTGCTGGGTGTGATGGCACATGCCTATAATCCCAGCACTAGGGAGGCTGAGGCAAGAAGATCACCATGAGGATCGAGGCCAGCCTAGGCTACATAGTGAGGTCAAAGCCAGACTGGACTATATAGTGAGACCCTGTCTCAAAAAACAAACAAAAAAAAGCAAAAAAAAAAAATTAAAATTATCACTTTACTTTTGTCTTCCATGAAATAATTTTCAACACTATGGATAGTTGCATGCACCTTAATCACAGTGGAATTTGATTGTACTAAATGCAACTTTAAAATGTATTTCATTTGTCTTTTTATTAAAATATAGCAATCATTGCTCTAGTAAGAAATACAAGGAAAGAGACTGAGGCTAGCCAATGATAGCTATGACTTTTCTTAAGAACGGAAATAGTCTTTATTCTCTAATTATTATTATGTCTACCAATTATAAAAAATTCAGTGAAGAATCAACAAATTAAAACTTTCCCAGAAGTATTCTAAAATTTACACCTTCCCAAATATATAATTGTCTCTAGAGTTGTATCTTTAGAAAATAAAAATTACAAAGCACTTTGTCCTTTTGATAGCCAAATTAACCAAAATTATCAAGACCTTTAATATCCTAGCACTGATGCATTTCTATGGATTTCAAGAAAAAGAAGTTTTGAGAAAGTTTTATATATCCACTTAGTGTGGTTTCTAAAGCTCATAAATTTGTGAATAATTATGTAACTTGCACATAAAAAATATGGCTATGATGTCATTCGTACCAAAAGGAAAACTGAACATTAGTATGTGCTGATAGTGTAAAGAAAAATGAAATAAAATTTTCTCTAAGTAAGGCAATCTTAAGTTATGAATGATGTAGCTATCATAAATTATTAAGGATGGCCCCAGTAATTTAACTAAAAATACTCCTCTTATTATATTCCCAAAGAGTACTCTAATAATTTAAAGGTTTAAAATCTTTCCTTTACTTTGAAAGGAAGCAAATTAAATTCTTTTAAAAGAACAACTGCTGAGCCACAGAATCCTTTTTCTATCTCTACAAGTATTTCTTTTTTTAGTTTCAATGGGAAATATTTGTAACAAAATTCAAAATTGTTCATATGACTTTAAAGAATATTTTAGGTAATAAAGGAAACATGAGACAGATAATGCTTTATTTTGTTTTATTTGCTCTTTTCTTCTTTAAGTGGAGTGAGCAAATTCATCATGTATTTGGCTCTGAAAAGGAAAATCCAAAGAAGGAAAAATTAAATGATAACTGGCCCAGCATTTTATAAATCAACTTGTAAGTGGAGGATTGAACTTTTATGAGCTCAGCTCATGTAGCCAAAATACAACAGTCACATGACTACTGCTTCACAACATGGCCAATCCTTTTTCCTACAAAAGCATTTTGTTTTTGTATTTGTTTTCAAGAAAACTGGGTTCCACTTACTTCAAGATGTGTTTCATGAACTTAGAAACTGATTTCTGCAAACAAAGCCGAAGATTACAAAGCCTGTGAAATGCTACAAGGATGAAGTGACACCATGAATATGATAAAGTTTTATGAAGAGGCAAGTGCAGTACCAGCGTCAGATGTTGCCTGTACTATCAATGTAAGAAATCTGAAAGATGTTGGGGAGAGGTTAGAAGTCAAGAGGGAACCAGATCCATGCTAGACAGCCAGTGAATATGCATAATTTGAACTTTATCTTCCTATGAGGCTGTAAAGTTCTTGTGAGCTGAGAAACCTCTCCCACCCCCTACAGTGCTTTAGAGTATGCAGTGCAGTGATAACCAATCCATGGCCGGGGGCCACTTGGCTCTTCAGAGCATCATACTTATGAGATCCTTGAAACAAGCTTAAAGTAAAAGCAGTTGTCATTAAAAATTAAATTGATATTATGACTAGAATCCCAGCAATATTTTACCCTCAGTTTTCTCTGGAAACCTAAGACATACGATGTAACGAAACATACGGGAGATGTGACAAACATCTGATGGGCAAAGGGGATGTGATGGGCAAAAAGGAAGTGAATCCAGAATTAATATTGTAAAGAAAATGTGTTTGTGGCCCTTTTCTCAACCCCGCTTTTTCTCAGTTGGGCATTTTACCACTGATCATAATTTGTCCCAGTTGACATGAGAGGCCCTCACTAAATTCTGTCTGAAAAAAAAAATGCATCAAGCACACAAATGCTCTTTATTCCTGACCAGGTGTATTTAATATGTTTATTTAAGAGTCAGACAATTTCCTTAAGGAAATCATGCACATTCCATACTAATCCTGGTTCTAGCCCAAGTTAGTCCTTGGCAAGGGGCCCAGACTTGCAGAGGGAAAGCCATTGCACACTGGTCCTGTGTTAGCATGAAGCGGATGCCAGCTCCTGCTGGGCACGATAGCACTGAAAGCTGTGTCTCTGCCTGGCACAGGTGATGGTACTAATTACAGCTCTGCAACACCAGATAGTCCATCTACACATGCAACACAAGACTTGAGTTATGAATTAGAAATGCAGTCTCTTAAAAACGTGCAACCCACTGAGAAGCAGGTATCTTGATGGGCTTCAAATGATTTATCTTTTTAACTATAAAAAATGATCTCCTTTTCAAGAAAACTTATCTTTGGGGGACTGACAAATAGTTCCTCACTTTTGCCCACTCTATTCCCTAATTCTACTATATCTGAAGAAAATAGAATCTATCAGTCATAACAGCAAAAAAGAAAAAAATATGCTATCCAGGTAAGCAAAGGTTTTAGTCATGATAGTGTTTTTTCCTTAGATTGAAAAGCTAGTACAGAAATGTTAAGGATCTTTTCTCATCATATTTTTATGGAGTTACATTATCTAATACAAGCATGTAAAGACAAATTAAGGGATTTTGTTAATGAAGTTTAGAACATTAAACATGAATGGCTCTTTTCTCTTTAGGCCTTTAATAATAAAAACAGACCAAAAATTTCAATTATTGGTAGCGCTGAAAAAGCAGTATGATTAAAAGATGGAAAGATTGTTTGGTACTACAAATGAAGAATTTATAAAACAGGAAAGAAAAATTTAGTAAAAGCTGATTAAATATTTGTTGAGCTCGAATAATATGATAGGCATTGTGGAGTATTTAAATGTGGTCCCTGGCCTGTTCATTTTTTTTTTTTTTACTACTTTAGTTTTTGTTAACAGATCTGGTTAGCAGCTTTGAAAAAGAATTTAGAGTCCATAATTTTCACAAATCCTAAGCAAAAAGCATGTATTAGTTCTTCAAAGCATATTGATATTTTTTAACTGTGGATTTTAGCTTTCATGTGATAAAACTTTCAGTGATTTCCTTACCATGTCTTGTTAAGGCTTAAGTTCCTCATTTACATATTTGATGTCTCTCAGGAGACAGACAAGCTTCAAGTTAATTATCTATGTAGCTGTAAGAACTCTTGTTTCCCGGTTAAGAACTCTTCAAAAGAAAACTAACAGTTATTAAATGTTACACTGAGTCACCAAAAGTAATCAGGATACACAATAAGAGGCACTAAACAGATACTTAAATTTAATAAAAACCTCAACTTTTTGCAAGATAAATGAAATATAAATCAATTAAATCTCTGACAGTAATTTTCCAGGAAAATAGCCCCAGAAACCAAACAGCTAAAATATCTATTCTAGAAAGTGATTAGGCTCTGCTGGAGGCTTGAAGAAATTATAAAATTTGGGAAATAGACCCAGTGAACTCAGGTCTACAATAAATCTGTAACTAAAGAAATGCACGTAAAAAAAAATTCTGGCATCTTCACCACCAAACGTGTGTTAGAATGTAGGGTGTATGTGTGTATGTATGTGTATATATACATAACCCATAAAAATATAAAATACATGTATGCTATATGCTACTCTTACACAAATACATGCTTTACTTTATCTAATGACAAGATAATATATAGAGAGGGAAATTATAATCATTTAATCAGAAAGTCTATTAAAGATCAGCTTCATAGACTGATAAGACGGGAAAGAAAGAAGGGCAACCATAAGATAGACTTGAGTTGCAGTTGGGAAATTGGAACCACAGCTATCAGGTGAGTTAATTAATCTGGGTAGCGTTCAGTAAATGAAAGTGTGCCATCTATTTCACAAGGGTCCATTGTGTCTTGCATGTGAAACAAATTTACCCTGTTTGATTAAGGATTACTGATTGCCTCCAATTTATTATATGCATCCTATAATTAAGTCACAATGAGTTCGAATGAAATGGGGATGGTCTCCTCCACAAAGAAGACAACAAGCTCATTCTAGGAAGACCTTGGGGGTCATTCAAGAAGCAATTAAATGATCTCCAGGGTGCATTAAAAGGAAAAGAGCTTGATGGGCTGAACACTTCTACTTATATTCATCCTTCTCAATATTCTCCTGCTCTTATGGAGACAAATGAAACCAAGTCATAAAATAATTCAAGGCTCTATCTGCAAGGAAAACAATACTTTCTACTCTTATATACTAAGGAAGATGTCAGTGAGTAAGTAATCTGTATGACACAGAAGGTAAAGAGGAGCATTTGCCAAAGTGATAGACGATGTCAGAATCTGTTTACAAGGAGCTAACCACAGTAACAGGTTCTGAAAGAGTATATACGATCATTCAAAATCATGGGTTTTTTTTTTCTGTGTTTAAAGAGCAAAAACTGAGGATAAATGCTTTGTTTGGTGAGTAAAATGAAAAGAGCCAAAATTAGTATTTGTGTTGTGCCCTCTGATATATTTTTGTATATTTTTGTAAATGCTGTTATAAGAAAAAATTATACTAGATACTTATTTAGAAAGGTAAAGAAGACTTTATTCAATATTATGACAATACGGTGGAGTGATCAAACTCAACTCCACTGAAACAAAAAATGAGAGCTTTTAAGCACTGAGGTAGGTATGTAGTTGGAAGATACTAGAGGACTTTAAAGGAGATGTTTGTCAATCTGATTTGGCCATCTCTGTCTGCTAGTTGGCACTTGTGTAAGCTCTTAGCTTCTCACAGACACTGGGAGACAGGAACCCCATACTTCTTGATGCTCTTAGCTCTGGAAGGAGTTTTACATTTCAGAGGAGCAGAAGAAAAATTTACAAATACTAGGTGCTTTTAAAGTAAATTTTCTAAGAAGAGGGAGCTCAGGGACCATAGAAAGAAACCTACTTAATGGTAGTCACCTTGCAGGGTACAGTGCGCTTTAGAAATTTACGTGGCCTCACATAGAAATGGAAACATCTTACTGGAACTATCCCCTTTCTAATGCGCCCCTTTGGGGAACACACGTCCTAAGATATGCCAATCTGCAAAGAGTTGATAGGAACAATTTATCTACTGAAGTAACTAAGATGTAATAATAGAACATTAGTTTTTATAGATTAAAGAAATAATTTTATTTACACAGAAGTCAAACTGTGAAAACATTATTATTGACTAATATGTAACTCAGAAATTATTTGCAGAGATGTCTCTATTTTCAGCATATTTCCAAAATGAATACTTGTATACGTAGAATGAATGTTATTTATAATAGAAAAATAAATTTCAAAAGGAATAAGAAGAGTGTGGCATAAATCTCAGTCACATTAATCATTCGTTTCACAAGCTTGAGAACATCTTTTATTCACCCTGGGCTTTATTTCCCTCACCTTTAAAGACAATAGAACCTGCCCTGTTTACTTCACTGTGGATGAAAGAAAGGCGGAAAAACATAAAACATGTTGTCAAAAGTGATACCAGAGAGAAAGGCAGTGGTGAGGTCAGAATGGATTTAAAAGCCGTATTTAGATACTTTTTTTCCTGATACCTAAAGGCAGTGGGAAGCCAATGAAAAAATTTCCCCAAGAAAATGGCATGTTCCATTTTTTTTATTTGAGATAAATCATCCTACTGGCAGTGTGGATGATGAGTGAATATAGTCCGATACCAGAGTGAACAGAATGTGAAGGTCCAGGTGTGTCAGCTACCGAAGCCTAAAAAAATTGTCTCTTTTAGACAGGTTATTTGCAAAGGCTTGTGGAAATACACCTGAAAGCTAAACTTCATTAGTTTAGCAATAAAGTAGACTGGGTGGAGGCCGTTAGAAAAGCAATGCAGACTTGATAAGATAGTCTAATCCAGCGTACTTAAAGTGGGAATGAGGAGGCTGGACAGATTCAAGAGATCCTAAGGGTTAGCACCAGTGAGACACCATGCTGAGATGTGTCCAGGTAAAAAGGAAGACGAGTTTCTAGTTGACTGGATTAAGATGTGAAACTGGCAGGATGGGCCTCAGAGAAATGGGAACACCCCTTCTTTTACAACAGGAAGGAAGAAAGGAAGCTCAAGTGTGGTGTGTTGGGTGAGAATTCTGCTGGCAAGCTGAAGGATTCCCATATCCGGCAGTGAATCTGTGATGAAGAAAATTAGAATGTGAGGGGGCATTATTTCAGAAAAGACAGAAAAGGCCCAAGTCCCCGTTACACAGAAGACAAGAAGGGGAAGGCCGAGAAGCGTCTTTTGGATGCACCACATCTCTTTAAGAGAGGAGATCCGCAGAGGTTGAGGAGCAAAAGAATGAAAAGGGAAGTGAGAAAAGTGTACAGGGAGCATATGCAAGTCTAGAGCATTCTACAGGGAGGTAAAGGAGCCATGAAGGCATAGTTGGAGAGCAGCGTGACTTTGCGGGAGACATTCAGAGGTAGAAGAACTGATGGTACCTAAATGAGGAGGATGAAGAGACATAAAGACTAATAGTCTAAGAGCAGCACCATCGGGAAGGACAGTGTGAGAGGAAATCCTCAAGCAGAGGGGTGGCTTTTCTAATAATGCAGAAAGTAAAGAAAATGGTCATTATTCATGCAAGTATATTTATAATGAATGGGAAGTAGAAAGTTTGCTACTTTTTTATTTTTTCCTTTTTATCAGGTTAAGGGAAAAATCATCTGATGAAAATGAAAATATGAAGTGAGGAGTAGCATGAGGACAGAAGTCAGAGGCTAATTACAAAGATCTGCAGTAGGCACCATAAGAAGCACAGAAAAAATCTAAACGGGCACGGGGAACAGACGTGGCTGTTGAGTAACTGAAGTTAAAAAAAACCAGGAATTTTGGTGGCAACCGTTCATGCAGTTGTATGTATATTTATGTGTGTTTCAGCTGATGTGCTGTTACAAAGAAAGAACATATTGATACAGAGTGAAAATGTTACCTGGTGGTTGAGACAAAAGAAAAAAAATAGCTTAAGGGTTCTGAGGGGATAGAGCTAGATCTAGCGTGGTTAAAACAATGGATGTGGCATCCAATAGGGAAGGAAGGAGAGGCAGATGTAGACTGATGTGGGCAAAGAAGTAGGCAAGTAGAAAGATAACTTAGATATCCCTAAGAAGACAGAGGTCAATAAGAGCGTTAGTAATTTGCTAAAGGCTTAGACAGAAGTTTGAAATCATAGAAGGGAATGTTTCAGTGTTTCAGGGAAGAAATCCTTACAAATGATTCCAATTTTCTAAGTGTGGTCACCAACATACCTGAGATAAACTGGGGACAAAGGTCACAGGAAGAAAGACTAAGAGGAAATGTGATTAAATGTTTTATCAAAGTATCAATGTGAAAAAAATGTCATTTTTCATGTTGGCAAGAGTTGTATTGGAAGGGAAAACAGTAAATCCGGTCTAACCACCTGACTGGCAGTCTATAACCTGGCAAAAGCAAAAGTTAACTGTAAAAGACTGACAGTTTTGATTTGTCAAAAAAAAAAAAAAAAAAAAGGGGTGGGATCTAGAAGGCACACTGGGAAGTGAGAAGGACAATTTCCTGACCCTAAGGCATTTGGGTTTTTAGAGAATATATAATCTCACTCAAATGAGCAGCCTTGGAAACTCTAGGCCTCTTGGGTCAGGCAAGAAAGGAAACACTGTAAAGAATTTGAGAATGAGAGAGTAGTAGGATACAGAGGCCAGTGAACATTCAAGAGGAAATGCAATGGGGACAGGAGACAGGGGAGGGGAGGCTCAGAGCACTACCGGATGGAGGTACCAGTGAGAGAGAGCAATGGGCTTCATTTAATTTAAGCGTGCTCAGGAATGTTGCAGGGATGCAAAGGATAGAGCTTATCTGTTTCCCAAAAGTTCCTGATAAAATCCTCATGGATGGGCAGTGTACTCACAGAAGAGTCATTCTAATCATTTCTAGCAAAAAGAAAATAGAAAACAAGTCATTAGGTAAATGAACTGGGCTTAGAAAAAAAGATGATAGGGGCCAGTGAGATGGCTCAGCGGCATAAGCACCTGCCTGGCAAGCGCGAGGTCCTGAGTTCGACTCCCGGTACCCACATAGAAAGAAAGGGCTGGTGATAACACTCATTGGCACAGGCGCCTGCTGGCGTGCGAGGTTCTGAGTTCGACCCCCGGTACCCACCAAAAAAAAAAAAAAAAAAGATGATAGGGAATCATAAACAGATTTTATGAGTTCAGAGCTCTGTTAGAAAGACCCCGGGTTATCAACTACACACAGCTTTTGTTCAGTCTTTTCAGAGTTTAGATAATAAACAGAACGATTTTGTTTGACTTATGTGTAATTTTAAAAATCAGATTTTTCTTACATTAGATCTAAAAGAGATGACAAAAAAACTCCATTCATTTGACCTTGTCACACCAGCATTTGTCTTCACCAGATCCTGTCACTGTCAGCAACCTCTCCTGCAAATCCTTCCATTTCAGTCACCCTACTCTGTCCCTCGTTTTCAGAGCGCATTATTCTTGTTGTACCTCCTTTTCATTTTCCTGGTCTAGAGTAGCCTTTGCTGTCTGTTTGTCCACATCTTCCCTTCCTTAAGGATCAAGTTCCAGTTAATATTCAGTCATCCAGAACCCCTTCTCTGCTGACCTTTTGTAACTCTTTGAAACATAATGATTCATGCAGATGTAATGAATTATGGAGATCCACATAGATGCTCCCTTGTCTGATTATTTTACCTTCGATGTTTGCACCCTGCCTCTCCAAACAGACTGTAAACCCTTCAAGGACGAACCTCATCCTGTGCCATTGGCGTCCTGAGTTCACACTGTGGTTCTCTCCCACTGCGGGGCTACAATAAAATGACTATCTTGTAAGACATTCTGTACCTGGGGACTGGGTTGGAAAGAATTCCTTAACAAAAGGAGTTTCTGGAGAAATGTTAGGTTTCATAACAACTGGTGAAATATTTCCGACAAAATGGACTGTTTATAATCCTTCAATTATACAAGTCAGTTATAGAATCAGCCCTGGTGAAAGGAACATTATTCAAAAATGTATAGTTAAACATAAGAAGACTTATAGGATATACTAAAAATCTAGTTTTAAAAGAGTCTGAGAAAATATCCAAGTAAGTACTGAAGGATTTGTTTTTGAGACATGCCATTAATATTTACTAAATTAATGAAATCTGAAGAATCAATCCTAATAACTACGCAAAAGTTGCTTTTCATCCCAGGATGTCCTTTGGACAGCTGCCTCACATCTGAGCACACATCTGTGCTTACAAAAGGGAAAAATAAAAGAGAAGACAAGTAAAGAGGCCACCTGCCAAAGCCAGTCTGGACACAAGCCACTCTGTGCCGAGCAGCTGCAGCACAGCGCCTTTCTCACAGCTGGAAGATGACTGCAGATTAAGGGGGTGATC
Organism: Erethizon dorsatum; assembly: GCA_028451465.1. NCBI lineage: Eukaryota > Metazoa > Chordata > Mammalia > Rodentia > Erethizontidae > Erethizon > Erethizon dorsatum. The sequence continues at coordinate 56,900,693 of CM051835.1, read as the reverse complement.
GCACAGCTAGCTCTGCAGATTGCCATACCAGTACCCTATTCCTCTCCCTGGCTCTGCCCATTTAGCTCTGGATGTAGCAGGAATGGCAGGTTCATGAGTGAATCAAACTCCCCAGAAGACAATGGTCAAACCAACCACCAGCATTCTCCCCCGATGCTTTCATTAGAGTATAGGCTAATACTCTTTCCAGATCTCACTTCCAAGTGAGGTATAGGATAAAAAAATAAATAAAACACAAAACTGAAATCCAAGAAATTGAGTAGTGAGTTAACATCTAAAATTGGGAAATAGGTTGTTTCCTCTGGGGCCTTATCCTCTGAGTTTTTTGACACAAATTTCAGGCAACAGAAAATAAATGAATACTAATAGAGCTCAACTTGTAAACTAGGTTAATTTAAGAATTTAAAGAGACAACAAATGCACAAAAATCAAGATTCAGAGAAAAAATATGCTCAGGGTTTTCACAAAGATACAATATTAATGATGCGCCAACTTTAAAATGTTGTGTTATTCTTCAAAAGATATGAAAGGAAGTGGGACTAGAAAAGAATTGAAAATGTTTGAAAGCAAAAATGTATTTCATACAGTAGTGAATCCACTTAAACTTCTCCTAAATAATGAGATTTATATTACCCAAGCAAATGTAAACATTTACCTCTGTGTTCTGAGATTACCTGTTCGAATGCACTAAATACCATCTGCTACTTCTTGGCACAGAATAAGATCAAGAGATATGAACGGTGATAATTGTTTCCTTCTTAGTTATAGAAAGTAAAGATATTTTAAAACATCTCCATCATATTTCAGTTTTTTAAAAATCTAAATGCAAGTTAACCATGAAAAACTAGTTCACTACCTGGACATATTTTCTCCCCAGCACTGAGCTTGGTTTACCACATCATGGAGACATTTGGACCACCTACTCTGCACAAAGGAGGAATTGGTCTCTGGAGTCCAATAAAACAATGTTTCTGTGTGAAAAATCAATGGAGGAAATGTAATGCTAATAAAATTATTATAGGTGACAATCTCTGTAATTCTAGAATGAGGAAGAACCTTTGAATCAAGATCCAAAAACCTTACTAAGGTAAAGACTAAACCCAATTTAGGATATCTGTTCATTAAAGTTAGCATAGACTCATGGTTAACAAGTATATTGGTCAAAATTCCTGTTATTCGGACAAAATACACAACACTCACAACTGGAAGGAGGGGAAATTTATTTTAGTTCACGATCTTTGAGGTTTCAGCCTAGGTTTGACTGTCTAAATATTATGGTGGAAGGGCATGGCAGAGCAAAATTGCTCACTTCACGGAGGCCAGGGGAGGGGGCACAGGGGAAGAGTCACAAAGAAAGAGGCCAGATACAGTCCCAGATACAGTCCCCTAAAGCAGGCCCCCATGACCCGCTTCCTCTAAGTAGGCCCCATCTCCTGACATTTACCAAAAGCTCTGAACTCATCGCTGGACTAACCCTCAGAGAAGGTTAGTGCCCTCAATCCAGTCACTTGTTCAGGAGTCTCTAAATCCAGTCAACTGGACCATCAAGACCAACAAGGGCCAGAAATTTTAAAGACTTCTCAAAAACAATAAATAATTAGGGAATAATGTCACACTCTGAAAGAAAGTCTTTAAAAGTAAAAAATATATATACATCTAATGGAAAGAAAAGTGAACAAAAGACAGGAAGAAGAAATACACATATCTAATAAATACTTGAAGAGATATTCAATCTGACTAATTGGTAGAAAAATACAAATTAAAATACCACCTCACACCCACCAGAGTTGCAAATATTAGGAAGTTGTTTAATACTAAGAGTTAGCCAAAATGTGACAATAAAACTACTACAGTCTTTCTGGAGAAGAATTTGGGAGCATGTCATGGAAATCTGAGTGACCCAGCAATTTGCTTCCAGGGTATGTTCCCAGGGACTTTTGCACAATTGCTTAAGGAGAAATAAATAAAATACAGTGAAAACATTTTATGAAATACGCCTACTTAGAAACAGTGAGCTAGAAATGAAAATAGCAAACATACATACATCTTTTTTTTAAAGAAGTGTTAAACCGGGTATAGTGGCAAATGCCTGTAATCCCAGCACTCCGGGAGCCTGAGGCAGGAGGCTTGCAAGTTCAAACCCTGCCTGGTCCAAGTAGCGACAGCGAAATGCCTAACTCAAAAAATAAAAAGGGCTGGACGTACCTTAGTGTGAAGGCCCTGTATTCAATGCCCAATGCCAAAAAACAAAGCAAAACAAAAATTTATGAAAAAAAAAAAACAAAAAAAACAGAATAAGACCTAATATATTATTTCTAAAAAGGAATTAAGATGTGTTATGTACATGTACCTCCATACAAGCCATATAAACATATATACTGCAAATATGTACTAATAAAAAGCCTGAATAAAATATCAAAAATACAGTGTATAAAAAAGATAAGCGAAGTCTATGAAGACAAACAAGAGACTTCAAAAATTCCAAGACTTAAATATTAAAAAGTATAATTAAGGTTAAACTGATATTTAATCTTAGAACACATAGTAATTATTGTGTTGAACAACAACAGTTCCTATTTTATAGCTGGGAGTGGAGACATAAACTACATAGATTCATAAAGTGCAAACTATCTGGAGACCAGGATTTCATGGGTATTACCTTTGTCAATTTTGCTGTGGGTAAAACAAGCTGAAGGTGATCTGAATCAGGGACAGGTTCTAAAGCTTAAACTAAAGCTTTTATCCCAGCTCCCTTCCAAAATTTATAATTCTGACAATTTTTGGATTAAGATAATAAAGCTTACCTAATACCTGTTGCAAATAAAGTTTATAAAATAGGAGTTGCATTGCATTATCAAAAATACTTCTATCGGGGTGAGGATGCAGCTCATGATAGAGAGCTTGCCTAGCGTGTGCAAGGCCCTGAGTCCAACCCCAGCACCCCCTGTCCCCCCAAAATAAGTCTCTGCGACAGAAAAGCTTTTTACCTCCAATAACTGATATATAACATCTTATTACAATTTCTAAAAATTGAATTCTGATAAGCAAAGACCATCTACCATACATTGTAAATGGACATGACAATACATTAGAAAGCTAAAATGCAATAAAGATAATTAAATACATAAAGGTAGAAGAAAGCACATACAGATAAAGTATTTAAATTACATTCAGTATAAGCACATATAAGGTTGAAGACAATGCAATGAAACTCCTATACATCAATCAACTGCATAAAAATAGGTGTTTTTGTGATTTGATAATTTATCTTACGTAATAAATCCTAAGAGACTCTTAAGATTAAGAAAGAAATCTGAGGCAGTATTCAAATTCATTTATATGAAGTTAGTAAAAGTTACTATACATTTGGAAAACAAGTACGGTAAAATTTCATAAGAAATTTCCCTTGAATATTGGTGTTTAAAATAAATTAAATTAAAAATTTAATTATAAGAGGAATGGACAGTAGAAGATATTGTGGATTCAGAAGAGAATTCAAGATACTTTAAGAGCTGATACCATTTCTTCCTGATAATTTATAATTTCACTACAAAAGGTAATTTTTTCATTTTATTTAATGAAGACATATTAACTGTATTCTTATATTCCTCAATTTGACCAGGATCAAATGGGATTCCCATAAGCAAAAGAAATAAAGAACAAAAGTAAGACAGATTAGGTTATTCCGTGACAATAATGAGAAAAATCCAAAGGAAAAAAAAAAAAAAGGAAGGATTGAAAGTACTAAAGAAGTACAATGCAAAGTTTTAAAAAGCAGGTCCCTCAGTCAAAGGCCCCTGAGTGACACCCAGTCTGTCTTCCTTGCTTCCTGATGAGTAGCATTTGTCTAGTTATTTAGTCCTCTGTGCCTGGTCCTGTGATTTCTAGAAGGTGGAAATAAAGTTGGACAGAGACTTCTGAATCTTCTTTGCTCTTTTCTGTACTGTTAATTCTCTTACATGGTAAACACAGACAATTTTTATATCAACATATTTACCTTAAAATCAATTATTTGCTTTAAAATACATAAGAATAAGAAAAAAGAGACAACCAGCAATTAGAATTTAATTACATTTTAAATTGTTTGATGAAGAAGTAGAACTGGTTTGGTGGAGAGGTCTTTTGGAAACTAGATTATAATTAGTATGATTTTTTTGTTAATCATGGTTTTGCATGGGGAAAAACAACCCATGACTGAGTCCTCTATGCACCACCCAAAGACCCTTGGCTAAGGTGACAGAGCGGCTGAATCTAGCACAGGTCCTTATGGCCATTTTGTACACATTCCTCAAGGAAGCTTTGCTTTTTCATTCATTCAAAGGTATCACAAAGTGTAAAATGTGTCAGATATATATTTCAGTAATCCTATTTCCTACCTAAATTTCAGAACCAAGTTTCCAAGGTTCTTTTTCCTAAAGAGCTAGAACCAGAAAGTGTCTTCCCTTGTAAAGGAGCAGACATTAAATGTGAGAATGAGAATAGATTCTTCCTTGCTGAGAAAACAGAGGCATGAGTTTAATTACACTCTCCACAGTCTCACCATCTCGTATCAGTATCACCGTGGACTCTGTTTCTCTGTTTTCTGCAGTTCTCAGTCTGCAAGTATGGGTAGCACTCCTTATTGGAAGATGCCACTCTGCCAATGAGCTAATTCAAAGCAAGATTTTTCTCTATGAGAGTTGTATTGTCAACTTGATTGGGTTGCGAACCACTTAGGGTATGAATAAAGCACCTATCTCAATGTATCTGAATGGGCCATGGAGGCATGACCTTGAGTACTGTATCTGGTCACTGGCCCCATTCTCTTCCCCTTTTCTACTTCCTGGCCACAGTGAGCAGCTTTGCTCCACCAAACTCTTCTGCTATAAAGCTTCTGCCTTGTAGCAATGGACTGAATCCTCTGAAACTGTGAATCGAATGATCCTCTACTCCTTGAAGTTGCGGATATCAGGAATTTAGCCTTAGCAACAGGGAAGCTGACTAATACACTCTCTCCACCCAGCTGTCAAGAGGTACTCCTGTTTTCATCAATTGTATTTTTGTCTGGTAGCTGAATCAAATGAATTTGTAACTTTCTCCTTTCAATGTTTTGAATATTCATTGTATCTTGGATTCAAGTAAACTCTAAATTCAGGCTCTTCCTGAACAGAACAGTGATTCCAAGATCAGCAGTCTTTTGAGTCAACCTAAATCCTTTAATAAAGGTTTTTTTGGTTTTTTTTTTTTTTTAATGTGGGTACCAGGAGTCGACCTCAGGACCTCGTGCTTCCTAGGCAGGCGCTTATGCCGCTGAGCTATCTCACTGGCCCACCTAAAGTTTTATTCTTTCCCATATGGACATAGAACTGTGTAGTTTTATGTTATCATATTTATATATCTCCAACAATGTATAACCTGTATAATTATTTTAAACAATATTTAATCCATCTAAATATCCCATTTCATTATTGATAATTCATTGGTCTTATATTTTTAAATTAATTTTCTTTCTCATAAAAGCCTCTGGTCATTAAGAGCTTATTTTGCCCTAATTCTTCTCCTGTGTGGTCACAGCCTGAAAGCACCACAGATGATTAAATAATGAATAACAGAACTGTTAATAGCAGTGGATGATTTTGACTTGAGAAAGCTAGGTATATAATAGTTCAGAGACTTAATTGACTTAAATAAGCAAGTTGATTAAGTTTTATAGGCGTCAGTTTCCTTTTCTCTAAAATGAAGATATAAACTCTAGGACCTGTGTCGTGGTTTGGGTTGAGAATATCCTCCAAAGCCCTCATGTGCTTGTAGGCAGGGATTTGGGGAGATGAATCATAGGGGCGATAGAGCTGACTTGCTGTTAGGAGGTAAGAGCTGGTCAGAAGAGGATGGTCTTGGGGGCACTGACCCAGAAGGGCATATCTCGCTCCCAGGCTCCTCCCTTTGCTGTACGCTTCCTGGACACCATAATGTAAGCAGCTTTCCCCCATCCAGGCCCTTCCACCACGTCCTTTCTTCTTTTGACACAACTGAACATAGACTAAAAATGTGAGTCAGAATAAATCTCTCCACCTTTAAGCTGTAGGTACCAAGTATTGTGTCTCAGTGAGAAGGAAATGGACTAAATAATGAAGAAAGTGATTAAGAAAACCATCACACAAACATCTTGAAACAAGCCTTGGCACAGTTTTTGATAGCCGGCCACTACAGGCAAATACCTGACTGGGACAAAGGTGGTTACAAAAGACAGTGGCAGAAATAGGAACAATGGTGGAACTAAAAATTGTTTTCAATCCTCAATAATTTGGAGAATAGGTTATTCAATAAATTGATTTTAGCAAATTAGCTTTAGGTAAATTGGTCATTTGGCAAATTGACTTTCAGCAAAAGATTTGTCCACTAATTGGTTTTCTGTGAATTATATTATGTAAATTCATCTGTTTCCTTTCTAAAGTAATGTTTGAAATTAATGAAAATATTTTTTCACAAAAGGAATAATCAGTAGCTTAAAGAAGGTAGAAATGTATTCAAAATAATACATGTCAATAGTGATATTCTACCACTATCGCAAAAGAAGCAAGAACTGAATCTGTATCCTTTGATAGCCAGCAATAAAAGTTTCTCGCTCTAATGTCTGAAGACTTGACATTAATGGAAGAGTACCTGAAGATCTCTTACCTCAGATTAACTACATAAAATTGTACCCCCTGGAATCAATCTCTCATGAAGTAGCGTAAACTTCATAGCATTGGTAAATAAGGCTATAACAGCCAGGCCTAGTGGCACATGCCTTTAATCCCAGAACTCAGAGGAAGAGGCAAGAGGCTTGGGAATTGGACTCCAGCCTGAGCAATTTATTAACTTAGTGACACCCTGTCTCAAATAAACAAACGAATAAATAAATAAATAAAGCTGAGTGTGTAGCTCAGTGTGGTGACCATGATCCAATCACTAATGGTACACACACATGTACATACATACATACACATACACACACACACACAGAGAAGTCTCATAGAATGCTTATTCTCTATACTTAGGTCACCTTCTTCTTTGATAGTAACTCCTGCTATCAAATGAATTATGTGACTATCATAGTAATTATTGAGATGGTCAAAATAAATGATTTCTGTATCGCTCCAATAGAAATAATCCATCTATGTTCATCATTATTCATTTGTTTTGCACCTATTATGTTGTCATACTGGCAAGCAATCAATCTTGAGGTTAAAATATTGAGGGAGAAAATATTAAAGGAAGAAAGTCATTCTTTAGGTAAACAAATATTTAGTTTCTAGTCTAGCAGACTTTGTTTTTGCTTTCCGAACAGATGTTCTATCACACACTCTGCAAATATTCTGTGACTCTCCAGAAATACACACATCTTGGCACCACATATCCTCTATTTTCTTAAAAAATACACAGATTTTGTAGGCATAATGAGGCATATTAAAACATACATATGCTACTACTATCAAGAGAGAAACTCCAGGTTCAGAAAGAAAATACTGATGAAAGAAACATCCACTAATTTTTCTACAGATACATTTGTATTTAATCTGGAGGGTTTTTTTGAAATAACTAAGTAAAAGAATGGCATAAATGTGATTTTAATAGAGGATTCAAGAGATAATCATTTCTAAAGGAATAGTGCAAAAGCAATGTTACCATATTATTAGGACAAATACATATTCTTCGTGTGAGAATATATTTATGGTGCATTTGCCCCTAAGTAAACTCGGAAGCAGACAGACTTTAACAATAAGCAAGAAAAGTGGAACAAGATGCACTCACACACTAATGAATGAACTGATAGAACATACATACATGTGTACATATGCATGTGTATCTGACTTCCAAGAGAATTTATTCCAAGGTATGAACCCACGTCATAAAGTAAACTCAACAGTCTGGTCTGACAATAAGGAAATGGATACTATGATTGAATATTGTATGTTCCCTCCCAAACTCCTATTGGAATTTAATCTATTATGAGATATTAGAGGGAGGAGCAAGATAGGACCTTTATGAGGTAATTAGGGCTCTACATTCATGAACATGATTAATGGATGAATTTATTAATGGGCTAATGGGTCACTTTAAGAGAGGTGCTCTCTAAAAGTCAGTTAGGCTAGGTCTTTTTTGTACTCTCTGTCTCTCACTATGTGATGCCCTGTGTCACCTTGGGACTTCTGCAAATAAGTCCATTGCCAGATGTTGCTGTTCAAGCTTTTTCCAAAACGATGAGCCAAAATCAACCTCACTCCTTTATAAGACACCCAGTCTGTGCTATTTGTTTACTAGCAGTAAAACCAGACTAAGATACCCAGTATCACTGTTAGATAAAAAAGAGTTAATTTCTTTGTTCTTAATCTGACTAAATTGGGTTCCTGTAAATAGCTTGAGGTTCCTGATTAAAATCTATTCTCTTTACTTAGAGAAAGGACTCATTTCGTAGAAACCTGGTCCCAATAAAACCCCCATTTACCGTGGAGCAGGAAGTAAAAAAACACTGCCATCAGAGGATAAGGGCTCAGAAAAGGTAAAAATTTAGTGCAAAACATCAAGTCCCATGGTTTCGAAGGGAACAGAGATAATTATGTTGCATGGCTTACAAATATTTTGTCAAGAAAATATTCTTCTTTTGTATAAAAGAAAAGATGTATGAATATTAGTTCTTAAGACATAATATCATCCGAGTTTATAGTTAGAGGTTTTTTGTTGTTGCTGTTGTTTTGCTTTTTTGTTTTTTTTTTGAGACAAGTTCTCACTATGTAGTACCGGCTGGCCTTGAACTTGCTTGTGTAGCCCAGGCTGGCTTTGGACTCACAGGGACTCACAGCAACTCTCCTTCTTCAGCCTCCCGAGTGCTGGGATTACAAGCATGCGTCAGCATGCCCAGCTAGAGAAGTTCTTAAATAGAAATGTAGGACACTATAATTCAATATATTTCCCATTTACTTACAGTGACATCTTTCAAGAAATATCTCCACTTCTATTTGTTAGCTTGGAAAGTCGTAAGAAAAATAATGGCTAAAAATTTCATTCAAAACATGGTAATTATTTAAAATATTGTCAAATAACAAATACAAAGCTTTTAAAACAATTTCAACATATTTAGGGGTAAGTTAAAAGTTATTTTTCAATTATGTGATTAGAATAAAAAATCAAGTTTCAGTGTAGTTACTCCATTATTATAAATGAAAACTGGATTTGCCACAGGCTTTGGTGAAGTTCTCTTCAAAAACTGTCTTCTAATGCATTATAAATTACTGTAAATTCCTCTATAATTAATACTTGAGGATGCAAACTTCTCTGCCTTTATAATTGGGTAAATTATGGTATGTTATATATAAACTCTCTGTTATTGTTTTGAAAGAGAAAAAAGAAACAGTTAAAGTCTTGCTACACTGGGTTTTTAACTGTGCCTGCTATGCAAACATGCACAGATTTTTTTTTTTTAAGAGTGAAATGAAAACAAAATAGACATTTTCTGGTCTAATGAGCTATTTCCATCAAAATAAATTCCCCAAATGGAAGTATTACTCGGCTCATGCTAAGCATAACAATAATGCTTTATGTATTTTCAGATGCATCAGAATATCCCAATAATATATGAAGTTTGAAAGCCAAGCATAGAACTGCAGCAAGTGTCCCAACGACTGTATTCTTTGCTTCTCACCAGAGCAGCATCCATGAGCCCTCAAAACAAGCAACATGAATACAAACATGAAGCAACAGGGAAGTTTAGCAATAGTTGAGTCTCCCAGCACTCAAAATAACAGGCACTCTCAGTAGTCTGGGCTTTGTTATTTATTACATAAGGTCTTAAGTTTAGTTCCTTCAATAAGATTTGAGGGTTTTCAGGCGGATATTATTTAAGTTATTCACAAAATATCTTTTACTCTTTATGGAATGTCCTTGTGAAGGCAATGAAAGATGGCATTGAATAAAGAGGTATTGTTTGCCTGACTGACTACCCAACCCTACTTACCTCACAGGGTTGTAAGAATCAAATGCATAACATAAATTTGAACACTTGGTAAACATGCCAGAGACATGGTCAAAACCAGGGCTGGTTAGACATCAGGACAGCATTGTTGGGCTGAATAGTCACTGGAAGGACACTGGAAGCCTTCTGGCATGCTCACATTTTATTCCCTTAAATGCCGAATACACGGAGGTGTTTTGTTCATAAAAATTTTGTGAGTCATAGGATATACAGCTCTGCAGTAGAGCACAAGGTCCTGGATTCAATCCCTAGCACCTCAAGAGGAAAACAAACAAACAAACAAAAACACTCAGTGAAGTGCACATGGATATGTGAATATAGTATGCACATTATTCCTCAATGGAAAATTTTTAAAAGTATGGTGATTGGCATGAAATGACCATGTTCAATTGTATCAAACACTAATGCTTACAGGGACCAGTTAGGATGGGTAAATGAATACGCAGGATGACCTGGTTTCCTTGAATGGATGATCTGATGTCCCTTGTAGAAGGGGATTGTGCTCAGCTGCATTCTTGGTGGTGCTGTGGGACTCTTGGGCATTGTAATGCTAGACTTTCAAGAAGGTCTCCACAATTGTGTGTTGCACTGTGGACACTGAGGACAGGGAAGCTATTTGCTCTTAATCTCATTGTTCTCAACAGCAAGAATCAGTCCCAGGGTGCGGCTGTGAACCCCAATCCAGTGTGAAGTGGCAAAGAAGGAGAAGCCATAGGCAATACCCATTACTGATCAGTTACAGAGCTAAGGAATTTCATGGAGATTATCTACCCAATGTCACTGACAACTAATTGTTCTGCCGCTATTATGAGAAATCTCTGGACAAGAAGACATGACAGGTAACATTAGAGGGCGCCCCATCCTATCCACAAAAAGGTTCATTTTCAACTTGCTGTTGTTCTATATCTTGAGCCATTTGGAAATATCATACAAAGGAAATGGTGTTCAAGGGATATTGTGAAGTGTGACATGATTGTCCCAAGAGTTCCTTCATTCTAATGAGGAAAAGTTGATGTTTGAGAAACAAAAGAGAAAGGAAAGGAGGGAGGGAGAAAAGAGGGACAGAGAAGCAGAGAAAAAGGAGAGAAGGAGGGAGGGAGGGAAGCAAAAAACAAAAAAACTGGGTCCACTATCATCAGAGCTTGGTTATGTCAAAGAGGATTTGTGGCATCTTAGGGCTTCAAATGGGAGGCCTTGGGAGCATGCTTGAAGAAACTGGAAGACCAGATTTTCACCCACTCTTGTGAAGATAGAGAAGAGATATTCCAATAATTATTGCAGTTGGAGCTCCACCCTTTCTTGCTCTACTTCATACATAAACTCTGAATGCTTTGCTCAAGATGATGAAACTTTCTGCTGTCATTATCAAATTTGGGTTAATTTTCCATAAAGCCATTTCATAGCAACCAATAATTTCAATGTGTTATTTGTTTAAGGAGAGAGTTTGAACTTTCAAATCATTAAAACTATCCCATGAAAATAGGCCTAACTAAATGGAAAAAAGAAATCCATGAAGACCAAATAAAATAAGCCCACTTTGTCAGTGTTGGTTACTCTACTGTCTTCAAGAAGATCCAAATGTTTTATGCTCCCTTTTCTTTCTTTCTTTTTTTTTTTAATGTGGGTACTGGGAGTCGAACTCAGGACCTCAAGCTTGCCCGGCAGGCGTTTATGCCACCGAGCTATCTCACCAGCCCTCCCTTTTCAACTTAGCATTTTTCCTTTTCTCTATTCTTAATAAAGTAGCTGATGATGGAACAAGATGACAGAGAACCACTCAAACAACTTATTACCCTACTTTTAAGACTAAAGTGACCATCTATATTTCACAAATATATGCCTATTATTGAATAAAAACATATTGAATGTTTGTATATATGAAAATATTGATATTTACAGCATCTTCCATATCAGAGCTACCCTTCTACCTCAACGAGATGTTTCATTTTTGACAAATCTCTTATCTTGTTTCATCCCTAACAAAATACTTCCAAAAATTAAATATATTTGAATTTGTGTACATTTGTAAACTTCAGGGAACATATCATAATATACATTGAACATATAAACAATTAGGCATATTTCCACAAAATTTTGATGTATGGCCCTTTTTTAACTTTAGCTAATAAGTACTTACAAAATGAAAGAATGAGAAGTATCTGAAAATCAGTCTTGCTGTTTCCTGGAAGGAACTGACTTTCTGGTGGTACCTTCAGCAGTATTTCTTTCCAGTTCTTAATAAAGCATTCCATGAGGGAAGGGTGAGTGAAAATCCCTCCCACGAATCAGTAAAAGAAGGGTGTGTTCCCCACTGGAAGCATTCAAATACCAAGTAGCATTTGGCCAAGAGAGACTCAAAGCGGTTAAATGTGTGAAGAAGGTTTTACTATAAGATTCTGTTTGAAAAAATATTTTACAGTGAAGAGAGAAAAAAAGCACTTGAAAATCATGAAATGTGAGTTTATGTGAATTTTCAGTAAAGACAACAAATCATAATATAAGAAGCAAATGTTGGGTTCTTCCTGAAGGAAATCTGTAAGATTCTGAAACATGCAAAGGAACACAGATAGAACCATTCCTAAGAAAGGCAATGGCTAAGTTAGAAGAGTAACAAAAACAGCATGATCACTTTAGGTTGACAAGCAACAAATAAATGGAGGTCAGAGGTAGCCTGTGATACTCCGAGCAAAGCTACATAGAAATTGTAACTACCCAGGTGAGAAAATACTGATTTAAAAAGATTCATTTTAGTGTTTCCTATGTTCAGTCCTCATATTTTTGAAAAGGATTCAAGATCCATTAAAATCAACATGTTCTTTTCAGTTTTAATATACTTAATTATAACTTGTTTATTTTAAATTGAGTTGAGCAATTTGGTAAAAAAAATTATACACGCTGATGTAGTTTTTGATAATTCATTTCTTTTCAAAGTTTCAGAAACTGAAGGTGATATAGCAACAGTGAGCTGACTCACTGAATTTTATTTGGACTCTGACAAAATTCAATGAAGAAAGTGTGGTCCTGTGCATTCAGTATAAAAAATAGCCGAAAGAAATGCAGGTGCACGGCTTGACTCAGTCAACAAGTTGTGTGAACAAGATAGGTCGCTCTAGGTTTCTGAGATTTTGTTTTCTCACTATTAAAAAGATAAACAGAATGTTGCCTGCACTAACGGTCTCAGAATTCTGTTTTAAGATCTGTGACCCTTAATGATATGCTAACATGATTGAATTAAGAAATGCCTAGCAGATTGACAGTGCACAATTTTTGATGATCTCAGTAGTTCATGGAGGCATGACTTTGGGTACTATATAAGGTCCCTGGCTACTTTCCTCTGTGGCACCAGTCTCCCACTGTGTTTCTCAGCTGTCATGAACTAAGCATCTATGCTTTCCTGCCATAATATTTCTGCCTTGGAGCCCACCAATCATGGACTGAATCCCCCAAATCTCTGAGCCAAATTAAACCTCTCTTCCTTTATGTTGAATGTGTCAGGTATTTGTCCCAGAGACATAAAAGCTGACTGATACAGAGTCTTGGTACTGAAGAAGTGGGGTCATTGCTGTGACTTTCTTTGGCCATGTGGCTCAGAAGACTGGAGCTGGGTTACAGGAGGAGTTTGGGAATATTTGGAGATGCCAGCCTGGGAAGCACTAGGGTATTAAAGCAGAGTTTGATAAAAATTCTCGTCAGAGCTCAGAAGACTGGAATGGTGATAAAAATGCAGATAATAAAGGCCAAGTTCATGAGTTTTCAGTGGGAAAGGAGGATTCTTTTGGGAGGTGGACCAGAGAACATCCACTTTACACTCTGGGAAAAAAAAATGCCTGCATTTTGCCCAAGTCTTAACTTTGTGAAAGGCTGAGCTTTAGGGCTTAAGGGTTTAAAGGCTGTGTACTAAATGATATGTTGGAGGAAATTTCAAGGCAGTCCAACATTTAAGATGTGGCATGGCTGCTACTGGCTGCTTTCAACCAAATTTGTATTGAAAAACAAGGGAAAAAAGCAGAGCAGAAAAAATTTAAAAACCTAAGTCTTGGCCCACAAAGAACCATGTGTAAAGTTAGGGCCAAAAGATATGTGAAGAGATTGGCACAATTAAACAGGAGCCAAATACTTTGTAAAGTGACAGGAAGAAAGATGCCTTGGTTTCTCTGCAAGACCCCACCCATCACATGCTCAAAGGTACTAAAGGGTCAACCTTTCATTTGAGAAGGGACACCCTATGCCCCCTGCTTAAGAAGGGTCATCTAGAAAATTGGTTCGGTAGGATTCATTTCATAATGAGATACCTAGGCACACAGAGGCTGCTGCACCTCTGGTGCATGGGTTCCCGCGTACTGCCAGCACTGGTGGCTGACCTCAGTGTCATCCAGGTGATGCTGGTTTTACAAGCATGTCAAATGAAAGAGTTGTGTGGTCAAGGACACTTCCACCCAGATTTCAAAGGAAGGCCTGGGAGTCCAGGCAAGGAGCCCCTGACACAGCGGTGGATAAAGTTTTGGGAATGAAATCAAAGGTGTAATGGAGTCTCCAGGAACATTGAATGTCTGCCTGGGAAAGCTGTAGATCATGAGTGGAACCAACCAATGTGGGCTGGAACCAGTCAGGCCATAGGATTTGGACCAAATAAGCTCTCTGGAATTCATATCTTAACACCACGTGCCCCCAGTATGAGGTATGGAGTTACATGAGTTAATGTTTGCCCAGATGGGTTTTGAACTTGCCTTTGTCCAACTCTTTTCTATCCCTCTATTTTTCTCTTTTGGAATGGGAATGTTTACCCTGTGCCACTGTACCTTAAAATTTATTTTTTTATTTCTACAGAGGCTTACAAATAGTAGTTTGCCAAAACCTTAGAAGAGATTTTCACTCGAATTTGATGAAAATTCCAGAATTGCTGAGACTTTGTATGTGAAATTGTTGTATCAGATCAGGCAAAATTATTAACTCATTATTGTTTCAATGTGGAATTTTTTTTTTTGTACTGGAAATCAAACTTAGGAACTTGTGCTTGCCAGGCAGGCACTTGTGCCACTGAGCTATTTCCCTGTTCCGAGATTATGGTTTAAGGAGATGTGTTTGGGTGTGAAGTTGACAAGGGGTAGATTGTGACTGATAATCATGATTTGTCAACTTGATTGGATTAAGAAAAGCCTAGCACATCAGTAAAACACCTTTTGGGTATGTCTGGGTGGTCATGGAGTCCTGATTTTAAGTCCCACATATGATCCCTGGCCTCTTTCTTCCCTGGAAGTAATCCCATGCTCTGTTCCCAGGTGTCCTTGGCTCTCTCATGTCCATCTGCAATATTGTTTCAGCCTTGGAGTTAGCAGACCATTGACTGAATCCCTGGAGACTCTGACCCAAATTAAACTTCTCTTCTTTTAAGTTGTGGGTATTGGATATAATACCAAATGAGACTATATAGATCAAATACAAAATATAGAATAAAACACAAAGTGCCATATATAAAGGTTCTTAGTGCCCATTGATACAAATGTTATCAATACCTGCTTATCCAGTATTTTCAGCCTAACTTCATCATCTCCTGTGTAGTTTATTGGGCATATATGTTACCAGGCACTATTCTATGTGCCTTATGTGTGCCAACATATTTAATTTCTTCATAATGGTCTTCTGAAATATTTAATTTCTTCATAATGATCTTCTGGAATAGATGCTAACAATATTTACTCTGTACAGGGGACAAAATTTTGGCAGAAAATTGGAAAACTTGACAATAGCTAGTAGTTAGTAGAATCAAGAACTTGCTTAACCACTAAAATATGTTTCATATATTTTAACTATTGTAAATGATCAATGAATACATATGCGATATTGTTATTGTTAATTTGCCTATCAGGCATAAATCTTCTTATACCAAGTTTGCACTGGTATAATTTTAAGCCAACTGACTTGAATCCTGTCACCTCCAGTATCTCATCAACCACCTAATCTATAAACTTTAATTATTATCTTACTATTACTGTTTTATTATATTTGGGTTCAATAAGGAAATACATTTCACTTTGGTAACAAGACAGTATCAAGATTTCTTTTTTAGACATTAGACAGCCATCAAAAGTAAATTAGATGCTACTCAAAAAAGAAGCAAGCTTACTTCTTAATACTCAGCCCACTACTCAGGTGCTCAGTAAACACACATGGTACTAGTTACCATGATAGAAAAATGAACAAGGTGTGACTACTGCCCAAAGAATCTCATAGGCTAGCTGGATAGAGAGACATACAAACAAATAAATACAACACAGTGGGATTCTTACCGTAATAGAAAGGAGCAGAGATAGAACCCCGCAAGGCGAGCATGTCTTTGAAACCCAGTGGAATGACTAGCAAAGGCTTCACCAAGAATGTCACACTTGGGCTGGTCTCTAAAAGAAACAAATGTGACAGATAGTGAGAAGTGAGGAGAATGTATCAGGCAGAGGGAATTACATGAACATTAGCACAGAAGTATAAAGGTATATAATAAATATGGAAAATAGTAGACAGTGGAGGAAAATTTCCCACATATGTCCCTTTTCTGGAAGTCTTGCAAGCATACAGGGTTTCAGAGAGGTAAAGAGAAGCTCATGTGTTTTGTGAGTGGAACCATTCTGCCAACTCAATGTGGTTGCTTCTACATCTGAATGCATAGTAAGAATTGATGTGCTATATGTTTGTATATATTAATCCCAAGAGTGCCAGTGGGAATTCTTCTGATCAAGCATTGCTCCATGTAGGGAAGTGGTAATGTCTTTGGAACCCCACAAATCCCCAGATCCCTTTGATCTTCAAGTCCCTGTTACTGATGATTTAGCCAATGAGTCTCAGGTAGAGGTGACAACCTCCCTGACATTACTAACAGGAACAACCTGTTGAAAATAAGATAATTCTTGCTGCCAGATTCTCACTGAAGCTCAGCCCCTAATACAAGGATGCCTTGTAATTCTCCCACCTGATATCCCCTTTTTGAGGGTCAGCTAGGGCTTACTGTCCAATAAGATGGAAAGGACACAGGCCTTCCTTGTCACGAAGTGGTTTAGATAAGATAGTCCCAATTTGGCCATGGCTTCCCAGCTTTATATGAAACAATGGCAGTTCTCACTTGGAAGGAGACATCTCCAATCCATCGCATGAAGCCAAGCTGCTGACTCAATGGGGCCCTTCATTCACAGAGATTGCCTTAAAATAAATCAGACTGGCGGGTGATTCAAATCAACTGAGTCTTGATGTCACCCACTGGGCTGCTGTGGCTGTTCAAACCAATGCCAGCTAGAAAAGAAACAAAACAGATTCAGTGATTTTTTTTTTGTGTGTGTGTGGGTTCCAGGAGTCAAACTCAGGACCTCGCGCTTGCCAGGCAGCCGCTTATGCCGCTGAGCTATCTCACCGACCCCAGATTCAGTGATTTTGCTTGATAGGCAGAACTCAAAATTGTTTTCTGACCAGTAGTCTTCTTGATGTCCTTGTATCCGGGAATATTGTCACTCACCTAGATATCAGGTCTACCACTTGGAAAAACTACAGTCTAGCAGATTAAAAACATTTCTTTTTGGAATTATGAACAGAGGAAATAAACAATGGCTTTTGACCAAACTGTCTGGGTCACCAGGTGTCTGATAAGGCCGACTAGAACCAAGCAGCTGATAATCATGGTATCACTCAGATTGCCATGATTGCTCCTAGGATGTGGAAGCACATCCCAAATTATGAATTAGGCACAAAGGAAAAGGCTGTATGTTTCAGAAGCAGGTGTTCCTACTTTATGCCAGACTTATGACTCCCATCAGAAATTTGCCTCGCAGGATGAGATAGGACACATTGCAAAGGCTTTGCTCCTTCCCTCTATTCTAGCAGACTAATGCCCTCAGAATCTTCATCACTCACTTCTTGGGGTTTTGGTAGCGCCTTGCTCCTTTTGACACTTTTTCAGGTTACAATATTGATGCGCTTGTTAGACGAGCCAAACTTGGATGTGCCATTATGGCTTTTGAAATTATCTACTTTACACTTTTGACTTTTCAAACAACTTACATTTTGATAGTGTTTCATTTTTTTAGGAAGAAAAGCCATGCAACATTGGTTTATAGTCCTGATATTAATAAAAATTCCATGTAACCACAGTAATCTGCATGATTACACATTAAAAATCTTACTCGAGAATCAAATAAAAAATATTCCTTACTCTACTTTCCTTTTCTCCACCTACTTCTCAAAGCCGGCAAGACAATGTGGTTACCGGAGGCAGTTGTCTTCAGAAAGATCTGCTTCCTTATTTTCTGTTTCATGGGTAATAAGAGGTCAAAACACTGGGAGTTTCTATAGATTTATTTTGAAAATAATGGCCTTCTGCTTCGACATTGATATGACACATTAGACATGACACATCTTTCTTTCCCCTAACAGGCGGGCCTCTTTGCTGGACATTAGCATAGTTAAACAGAGGCTATGGAGTTCAAACCAATGATAGTAAGTCACCCAGCTTCTCACGTTGGATTGATATGGTCTTAGATTACAAGGATAATGAACATTTACAGATGCAAACTGGTAGTCAAGCCCCCTACTGTAGCCCAATCAGGCAAAAGACTACAACGTAATATGTCTCTGTGTGTTTTATAAAAATGCATCAATTCTCATATTTTGTTCTTCCAAATGATAGATCTGGATACAATTGGGAAATGCTAGGAAACAAGTGGCATGAGAGCTATGAGAATGGGTAACATTGGTGCTGTGGTGCCAGAAGGAGAGCAACTCTCTTGGCATTCGAGTAAGGACAGGAGATGATGAGTGACAATCATAAGGGAAAGGTGAGGACACTGAGATCTGCCTTTATCAGAGCCACCCTGAAGCCTTCTTCCTATGTGAGAGCTCTGTGTTGGGAGCCTCCCAAGTTGTTATGAGAATCTTATATTTAAGTGACTGCCTGAGCATGCCCTTCCCCACCAGTTTGCTTTTACCATGATTGAACACATACTTCCTACTTTTACGTGGAAGTCTACTGGCAAGTGTATGGAAGCTTCAACTCCAGCCCCTCACTTATAAATCACCTTTCAACATTTCCATATGCATAGCTAAGGACGAAACATTTCATGGAGTGGATGAGTGGTAACGGAATGACTTCCTCAGGCTTTCCCTCCAAATACAAGGACTAGTCTCACACATATGACTTAAGTTGAAAAAATTACCTCTGACTGGCTGGCACTGAAGGGCTGTCAGCCTGTGCCCACCAATTGATGTAAGTTCCACTTGGGAGGCCTAAAATTCATAAATAGTGCTCCCTCCAGGGCACTATGGCACCCTGAGGATTGTACTTCTTATATGAAACCCAGGCATTAGCTTACCTCCCTCCTGAAAATACAAAGGCAAGGATCTTACAGATATTCATGAAAGACCTTAAAGTGCTTACAGAAATACCATCCCTGTACCAAGAAATCCTCAAGTGACTATAGAATTTCTCCAAAATTATGCTACTTAAGGGTGCTTCCAGAAAGAATAACTGTTTACACACTGTGGGCAATGATCCCTAGGATGAAAAATATCAGATTAGAAAATGAGTTATACAACTTGTCCCTGAGTGTAACAAAAATGATCAGTGATTCCACCAGGGTTTGCAATGCAGTGCTCATGGGAAAATGTTCCAGAGGAAAATACAGTATGGAAACAAGGAACGGGTAAATTATTCAAAGAGAAACACTTAATCTGCTGCAAGATAGACTAAGTAGAACTCCTGAAGACACAGGTGTAGACAAAGACTTAATGAACAAAATCCTGATCACACAGGAAATATGACAAAGAATCAACAACTGGGATCACACTATATGAAAAAAACTTTTGCACAGCAAAATAAACCACCAACAGAATAAAGACAGAACCCACAGGATGGGAAAAAAATATACCAGCTACTCCTCAAAGGACTAACATCCATAAAGAACTCAAAAATATCAGAACCCCCAAATTTAAAGACCCAATCCAAAAATGGGCATCTGAAATGAATAGACACTTCCTAGATGAAGAAGTACAAACAGCAAATAAATATATCAAAAAATGTTCAACATTACTGGTCAATGGAGAAATGCAAAGTAAAACAACACTGAAATTCCATCTCAGTCCTGAAGGAATGGCTATCATCAAGAAATCAACCAGTAACAAATGCTGGTGGGGCTGCAGGGCGAAAGAAACCCTTCTCCACTGTTGTTGGGAAAGTAAATTGGTACAACTACTGTGGAAATCAGTGTGGAGATTCCTCAAAAAAGTAAAATTAGAGGTTCTGTTTGACCCAACTATTCCCCTGCTTGGTATCTTCCCAAAAAGAGTTAAAAGCATCATACTACAGTGATGCCCCATGTGCATGCAGCACCATGTTTATGGCAGCACAATTTGTAATAGCTAAATCTTGGAAACAGCCTATATGGCCATCAACAGATGAATGAATAAAGAAAATTTGGTTTTTATATATAAAGAAGTACTGTTCTTCCATAAAAATAGGATAAACCTGAGGCATTTTTAAGTAAATGGATGTACCTTGAGAATATAATTTTAAGTGAAATAAGTCAGACATTTTTCAAAGTTTGGTACTTGGATGTGTCAATAAATAAACATTCTATAAACTTTTATGAATAGTTTAAAAATTGTTTCAAATTAATTTTACACTATTTCTTCTTCTAAAAGTTATTTACATCCTTAATTAACTGAGTTTCAGTGTTCAATAATATAACGTTACAGATTGAATTATGTCTCCTCCAAATTCATATGTCAAAGTCTTGACTCCTAATGTGATACTATTTAGAGGTGAAGGTTTTAGGAGATAACTAGATTTAGATGACATCATGCTGGAATTAGTGTCCTTAAACATAGTGACATCAGGGAACTTGTGATTCACCATGTGAAGACACAAGGAAAAGACATGATCTGTAGCCCAAGAAGAAAATTCTTTCCAGGAATTGACTTGCTTACACCCTGACTTTCAGCATCTGGAGGTTAGAAAAATAAATTTATGTTATTTGAGCCACATGGTCTATGGTATTTTACTATGGCATCTACTCTACCTAAGACATAGAATAAAAGTTGGAACAATGTAAATGTGTCCAATTTGATGGATTACACACAAAATTATGTTGATTTTTAAGATTGTAGGTTGAGTATGATTTTGGGGGGTTGGAAAATAACACATAAATTTAGAAAATCTTCATGAAACTTATAAATCTAAGAGTTGTGTGTAATTGACTCTTTGTTTCTCCATAATTGACTTGCACTGACATAAGACTTAAATCATATTTAAACAAAAAAGAACCTCTTAAGACCATATGGAATTTCTCCCTTCTCAATCAATCTCTACTCCCAATTCTATCCCTTAGGTTCCAACCACACTGTAAGCTTTGTTTTTTCTGCATGCAAAATATGCAAGCCCACGTATTGAGGACTTGACACTACTTTGCCTGTCTGGAAATAGCTGACTCCAGAGAGACTTTTGCCATTTTCCTTACCTCCTCTAAATCACCTTAATTAAATGCCACCTCATTTGGGCCTATACTGTGTACGGAAAACTGAAAGCGCCTCTCACTTTTCAACTCCCTTAAATTATCCTGTCCTTCCATATTATAAAACTGTATGTTTTTCTTACTATAACATAACCATACTATATTCTTCTGTTGTGTGTGTGTGTGTGTATGTGTGTGTGTATGTATGTGTGTGTGTGTGTGTGTGTGTGGTGCTGGTGATTAAAAACTGGGCCTTAAACATGCAAGGCAAGTGCTGTACCACCAAGTCACATCCTAGTCTTTTTAAACATCCTTTCACTAAATTGCACAAGATGACCTTGAATTGTAATCTGGCCCTCCCGCCTCAGCCTCCTGAATAGCTGAGATCACAGGTGCGCACCACCACACTTGGCTATAATTTACTTTTATTACCTCTGTTTATTTGTTTTTTGTCTATGTGTGTTCACTAGAATATAAATTCTGTAGTATCAGGGAAATTTGCTTATTTTGTTTGCTGATATCTAGAACAATACCTGGCACAGAGTAGATGTTTAATACACATTTTTTAAATGAATGAATGCAGTTTTAGCCAAATATGCTGACTTGGCTCCTCTGGTTATGTTTATGTTCGTGCAGAGACAGAGAAAGATATTAGTTAATATCAAATCTGTAAAAAATGAGAAAAATAATACCTTATAAGTTTATTATGAAAATCAACTTATATAAGATATGAAAAGTGTTTATCATAGAACATGTAACATAATAAACATTCAATGAATGGCATTCTAAATAATTTATCATATACTTGTCTATTGTTGCTAGTAGACCATTCAGCTTTACAAATTAAAATAATTTATTTCATTCATATACCAATTATGGTAAATTTAGTTTTTTTCTAGTTAATACTCTTTTCTTGAAAGTTAAGCTGTCCCAACTTTCCATTAATAGATATATTTACACCATGGTGTCTGTGTTATCTTTTCATGTTTGTTTGTTCTTTTCCTTCGTAGCACTTAACAGGTTGTCACTCCGTATTTTTTTGTGTGTGACTATATTTTTTGCAATGTGTATTTCCTTAATGTTTCTTTTCATGCTACACTATAATTGCAATAAATGTAGGTGCTCTTATAATTTAGTCATCTTTGCTGGCAGTATGCTAATCACAAAATAGGTAATATGTATGTATGAAATGAAAGAAATACCAAAGACCTGATAATGAATTAGAAATGACAAAGCAAAAATGATGAAAAGCCATAAAGAAATTTGAAAAATGAAGAAAACTGCTTAAAAATTCTTAGTTTTTCCATGGAATCAATATGATTAATTCTCTTCATATATGTGGATGATACATATATATATATATATATATATATTACATATATTTACACATGCATACATACATAGTTTTTATATATGCATACATGTATGATATAAATATTCCACTGAAATATCCTGTGAACTTCCTTGCTTTTGATCAAACTGCACTCAGCCAATATGTCTGATGTAAAGACTGAAACTCAGTGTAGTTAATTGGATTACTAGCTGTATTTTCTACATAGTAAAACATTACCTGACTGTGGAATATACTGATTATATCACATTTAATCTGGGAGTAGTAATTTTTAAAATGAATATTATAAGGACTCTAAAAATGGGTGGCGATTAGCTGTTTAATTGCATAGAAACATCTTATCATCTGTTCATCGTCATCTAAGGCACCAAAAAATACCAAGGCTTTTTTCTGGGGAAAACAGGTCTTTTCGGATAAATAAATCTTCTTATTAGTTTTGGTAAAGGAGCATGCTGAGGCAGTGAATATGGATGAAGTAAATTATACTTTTTCCAGTGGAGAAATTGGGTGAATGAACCCAACATTTTTGTGTTTCTCAGTTGGATGAGCTTTGTGAATATTCACTACAATTTGGCTACAAATTTTGAAGAAAAGTGTAATTTTCATCATTCATTATGTATGTAATTTTTATTTTAATTGCTTTAAAAGGGGAAGAAAATGGGAATTGTGTGGAGAGTAAAACTGAGGAGGGTTAGAAGGGAAAAGAGTAAACTCATCAGTTTGGTTTAGACATGGGTTGAATGTATTCTCCCCAAGTTTAATGTATTGAAAAAGCTAGGCTCCAACCCAACAGATATTAAGGGGTAATGAGACCTTTAAGACATGAGGCCTAGTAAGAGGTCCTTGGGTCACTGTGAGCTCTGCCTTCTATTAGTACTTGTGGGACCTTTGTTAGTTCTCAAAAGAGAGAGTTCCAAAAATGCCTGAGCCTGACTTCAAGTCATTCTCCGTCTTTCTGTGCCACCATGTGATCTCCCCTCACACATATTCCAGCCATGGTGCCATCTGTCATGAAGTCCTCACCAGATTCAGTGTCATGCTGTTGGGAACCTTAACCTTTAAAAGTGTGAGCTCAATAAGTCTTTTTTCTTTATAAATGACCCAGCAATGAGTATTTTGTTACAGTAATAGAAAACAAAATAACACCCAAAGTTTTAAAAATTAAAAATGTAGAAAACAACCAACAAAATACCAAAGTAATGGTTTTGTTCTTTTAAATTTAAATGCTTGATTCCATATAACTGAATTACCATGAAGAAATTACCATGAACATTATTTCCATGAAGAGGAGATATCATGTTTTCACCATTTGATTTTTAGTACATAAAGCAGAATGAAAGATAGGTTGATCATACTTAAGGTGTGTCAAAACATTAGGGCACAAAAGCATCTCTGGAAACATAAAAGATAGTGTGAATTATATTTCTATATTTCCTTTCCTAGAGAATGTTCCATAGATGAGTGAGAAAAAAATCTGTTATAGGTTAGAGGATCAAATAAAATGTGGTAGCCCTCTTAGGCTGTGGGTGTGGTCCTCTGCAGGGTTATGGTTTTGCTAAATATGGTGTGTATCTATGGGATCAGGCTGATTTTCCTGGACTAAGAGGAGACGATAAGCTCCGTATCAGTGTAGCTATCCCTAGCCACTGTCCCTTTCCTGTTATCCTTGTAAAGATATCAGCCTCTACTCCAAATACACAGTGATGAAACATTCATAGTATTTAAAGAGTATCCTTTTGGAAAGATGCCTTGTGATTATTTGCTCCAGCATTTCACTGCTTTCATAGTTCTTTTGTCTCTGTACCACACAAATACCATTGAAGCCCTTTCTGGAATAGTTAAAGCCACACTGGAAAGGCCAAGGAGTTTTTCAAATACTGAGAAAAAATCAGCTGCTAAAGAGGCTGGCAGTGTAGCTCAGAGCAAAGGCCCTGGGTTCAATCTTCAGTACTGAAAAACAAGCAAACAGCAAGAAAAAAAGAGGATGGGTATATTTGTCATGTTCCTGTTGCTGCGAGAAAATACCCAGCACTCACCACTTCAAAGAGGTTTATCTGGCTTACGGTTTCCAGTGGGTTCACCCCAGGGTCTGCAGGCTCCGAGGCAGAAACAGGATGGCGGCAGGGCATGGTGGAGCACAGCTGCTCACCACACAGCAGCCAGAAAAGAGAGAGGACGGAGAGCCTGCGACAAAAACATGTCCTTCCAGTCACGTTCCCCGGTGGCCCTCTTCCAAACAGGCCTCATTGCCCAAGAGCACAGTCACCTACTGAAATCAATGGATGAATCCATCGAAAAGTATAGCACCCCCAGGACCCAGTCACCATTCAAACACATGACGCTTGGGAGACATTTTAGATCTAAACCATAACACAGGCGAAATATATTAACTTGTGAAAGGTTTGATTCATGACTTCAGGATTTCACATGAGCATAGATTATGTGGGAATGTCCTGATACCTCTAAAATGTTTTAACCACAGCTAGTTAAATTTTGCCAACAAAGCCTCATAAACATTTATTTTACAATGTAGGTTTCGTAGATGTGTTTAATAAACAAGTAAGATGGTAAGGTCAACAAAGCATGTCTCAAAAAGCGTTTACAGGGCAGAATGTTATGATATATTGTATCAGATCATTAGTTTATAAGGACTTGATAGACATAAATTTACGTGATAAAATAAAGCATTTACTGCCGCGGAGTGTATAAAATACCAACCCAATTTGTACTGTAGAAGTTTATGTAACTTCTGTTGTAGGTATTTTAGTTGTTTCTGTCTGCTTTAATAGTTCCTTTAGTGTCCTTATTCACTTTAAAAATTAATACTCCTGCATCAGATTAAAATCCAAATATCTGGTAAATAATATATATCATGAATGTGAGTAAGAAATTTTTCTAAGAATTCAATAGCTATGAATTCTTTTTATGATTTGTCACCCATGCAATGCTATTAGAATAAAAGCTACTAAAGTTGCATAATTTCTCAAACATTTTCCAAACACAGTTCAATTTTAACATTCTATAGCTATGTGTTATGAAAATGCTTGATTAATAGACTCTTTTGGTCTGAGATTAATAATTACATCTGCTATTTGTTTACGAACACATGATACTAATATATCATATTTTCATAACACTTTTATTGCTGCGCTTTCACCTCTATTATAACATTCTTTACTTACAATAGCCATACAAATAAAAATCATTTGCTTATTAGAATTGCTGTTTTTATGTAACTATTAAACATATACAATAGGAGCACGATTTTGGACCTTTTTTATGTAAACATTGGCTCAAATGTCTGAGTTCCAAATGGTTGCTTTCTACATATACAAAAGGCATTTGAATATCTAATATTTTTGAGCACGTATAACTGCCAGCTATTGTGCTTTAGAAAAATAAACTGTGAGCTTATTCAATGTATTTCTCCAATGACCCCTGGCATGGAAACCTTCTTAAATATTTCTTTATAGGTTTGAAATTGAGGCTTAAAATTTTGAATACTTTGCCTAAGGTAACACTGTTTGTAAGTGATAGGTTTATTAATGGACCCTTGGCCTGACTGGACGCAAGCCCTGATTTTAAATACAACATTAGATTTCATGTTTTTAAACCATAGCACCTAGGGACACAGTTCCACAGAATAATACTTTGCTGTCAACATCCTGCCTACCTGAGATCTAAATTGGGGACTTTATCAGTGACATGGAGAATTTTATATTAACTTTCTGTTTATAGTCACCGGCCCTTTGCAAAAAGATCTGCAAAGGGTTTGTCATTGTCTCCATTCTAATACCACCCTATGAAATAGATAACATAAATTCTAAAATTAAATGTTGATCAAAACACTTTACAGTTACTCAGCCTTACTGTTACTGCTCCCTCATCCCAAGAACTATTTTAGTTCTAAATGAGAGAAGTCAGACTTAGAAGTAACTTCTCAAAGTGTGATAAGAGAGAATTTTTCTAGAGAAAACTAAATAAGACTGCCCACAGAAGCACTGTATGAGGGAAACATTGAAAAATGGTGAATAAAGAGTCATAAAAAGAAAGCCAACTGCCAACTCTGAAATGGAAAATAAGAAAAATTAAGAGTGGAGGAAAGCTTTGGGAGGAGCACTTGAATAAGGAATTTAGATCTGAGGTGATAAAGGACATCTATACATGCAGTGAGTTGCGTTATAGGAGAAAATCCCTGAGCTTAGACTACTTGTAATTTTATAATGCACGATAGGCATGCCAGCCTTTGTTTAGTATAGAGGGAAGAATTATCTTTATTTTACAGGATAAGAAGAATGCCTACCTTTTTACAATACAATAAGCATGCCTGGTGAGACACCATCTCAATCTTCCCAGGCTGTTTGCTAAATAAATATCCGTCAGAAGATAATCTAGAACAAAGGCAATGAGGTCCTCTATACCAAGAATGGATACATACCTGAAGAGCTTGCATTCAACAAAACCCCAATCCCACAGGAAATATTACAAAGAATCAACAACTGGGATCTCATCTTATTAAAATCATATATTTAGCATAGTAATATTTTGGAACAGTCAGTCTTTGTACCAAATCTTAGAGGCAGTCAAAATTACTTTGGATTATACTTCACCATAATGTCTTAGAAAATTATTTCAGTTATATAATGTGTTCCATTTTCTTTGTTATTGTTTTTTTTTTTTTTTTTTGTGGGTACCGGGGGGGGCGACCTCAGGACCTCGCGCGCCAACAGGCACCTGTGCCGCTGAGCGATATCACGGGACCCTTTTTCATATGTGGGTTCCGGGAGTCGAACTTGGGCCCTCGTGCTTGCAAGGCAGGCGCTTACGCCGCTGAGCCATCTCACCGGCCCTCTTTGTTATTGTTAATGTGTTCTACATAGATTAATGCCAGGTAAGATGGGCAAATTCACTTATATTTCCATGAAATTGTGGCATTGGTGACCTAAATTATTTCTCTGGCTAAAATAAGATAAATAGAACCCTATATAAATTAAAATTGGGAAGACGCTCCATTGAGTCCATAGTTTTCTAAAGATATTTGTTAAGTTTGTTAAATACACTTAATAAACATTTGTTGATTGATTAGTAGAGTCAAGAAAACATGGGATTAGGTAGAAATGATACTGCTTCCAGTCATTGACCAAAGCTTTGTTATATATTGCAAGAAATACTGGCAAAAGACAACAAGCCACAGTCCCACTACATGCAAAATAAGTCAAAAGACTCAAGAAGTTGTACATATTCTTGTTCTGGTCAAACTTATCAATAGGAAACTGACAATAATATTACTGCTATTTATATACTGGTACCACACTGGCATGGATTTGCATAATGTATTGACGCTCTATGCTCCAGAGAGTTGTATTGTAACATATTGGTGCTTAATGAACTCTGAAAAAATTGATTTTCCACAGAGTAAATTAAGGAATGCATTATAGCTGTTAAAGCAATCTTAAGGGAAATCCGAAGCTTCCACTGCAGCACCATGCTTAGTAAGTAATAAATTACATGTTATACTTATTTGCCTTAATTCATGCTAATTTTGTCCAATTAATGTATCACAGTAATTCAGAAGCCTGTCACAGGAGAGCTAATTATTTATTGGATTTTTGTGTTCAGCTCCCTAGGAGTCTACTAGCAAACAAACTTGCGACTGTCTTTCTCTTAGGTCCACAGTGACATTTTTATGTCTTACTGTGGGAAGGTAAGATTTTTGCTTCAGTTTCAAGTTTTAAAAATGAATTATGAGGTACCTAAGTCAGAGTCTTGTTCTTAGATTGGTAAAATTGTTTGACAGCCTGCCACTCTGCCAGGATAAGACCTACTGTTTTCTTTATCAAACTGCTTCAATTTGCAAGTCTCTATATTTCAATATTCCCATTAAATAAATTAGATTGATTAAAAATTTTGCACATTAAAATATTTTATTTATTACTGCTTTGTCTGTTGTATATCCAAAGTGAACTGAAAAAGTAAAGCTATGTCTATGTACTTTTTAGAGTATTCCAATGGATTATCTAAGTGATGTTTTCTTTACCTCATCCTGCAAATCTTGAACCTAAACCTTAGAAAGCCACAACCAGTATTTGAAAGTATTTTTCTGAAAAAAAATCAAATCTAACTCACAATAACAATTTATACTAGCTTTACAAAAATAGATTTTTATTTTGGTGTGGTGCACTGTAAAATCATAACCACCCAAATGAATTATGTATGAGGTTAATTTGTGCAATTCATACCTATAAATAATGTGGCAATTGCTAAATAATTTACACATCATATATGATGCAGACAGCAGCACAGAGGTAGTACTCTACCAGCTGCAGAATGTTCAGTACCTTCTGGAATCCTGACAGAGCCCTACTTTTGGAGAGATATTTGTAGAGGCTAAGAGGCATTTGATCTCTTATTTTGATCCCTAGTACGAATATCAGGAAAGCACTTGTCTGCTGATTTCTATCTTGCGGTCAAATTTTAAAAAAGAAAAAGGTGATATCTCTTGAAATCCATAATGCAGTGATGTTTACCTGCAAGAGCCATTACAGTGATTCAGCTTAGCAGTAGATAAAGCACATAAATGTTTGCACCTGAGACATAAAAAGTGTGTTCTCACAACCTTCTTTAATTTGATGCATGAAATTAATGACATCCTTTACTCACCACTTTATACTAGGCTGTTTGCTGTAACCAGTTAACTATCTGAGAATCTGCAAACTTCTCGACTTCTCGGAGCTTTGTACAGTTTTACACCTTACTATACCGTTACTTCAAAGGAAACTACCACCTACAGAATATTATGTTCCCTTCCTTTCAATTGCTCTTCTTCCCAATTCCAAGGTAGAAACAATAAAGTTTCTTACTTATTTTCTCTCTCCATCCAACATTAAGCTCCCGGCCCCTCTTCTCTTCCTTTCTTTTATTTTTTTAAAGTGTAACTGACAAAGTGAAACATTCGCTTCCTGCTTCCGTATAGGGCAGTGGTGTTACAAGCGTTTCATGGGGAAATGAGTTTGCAACAGCAGCTTCAGCTTTTGTTAACGTTCGTAAGCTAAAACAAAACGAACATAAAAAAGCAAAATAAAATAAAATAACTGGTTTATTAAACTGAATAGAAAATTTCCAAGGAAAACACAAAAACAGTGAGCATGCTGCTTGTGTTGGTTTTTTCATTATCCCTTCTGAAGTCTAAACTGTCCCACTGGGTCAGCAATATAGCACAGTTGGCATAGTCTCTGCTTGGCAAGTGCGAGGTCCTGGGTTCGATTCCCAGGACCAAATAAATAAATGAATAAGTAAATAAACTCTCCCACTTACACTACTCTACAGTGCAGTATCAATGACTTACAATATTGTCTTTCTTCAAGGAAAAATTTGAGCTTTTGCTCTCCTTATTTGTACCTTGCATACACTGTATTTTCTTCCCATCACTTTTTACTGGTCTGTGACATAATAATCCTGAGTCTCGACTAAATTCTGACATGATTAAAGCTCTATCTCATCCACTCTGTGCATGTTAGTTTAGTTTACTTTAGTTTCTGGAGTCCTAAAAATCTTAGGACAGTAGAAAGCAAGACCAAACCAGGCTAGAAGTTCTGTATATTTTTTCATACTGAGCATCACAAAATGTGGTACACAGAGCTTCTCACAACAGGTCTTTTAAACTCAAATAGAAAAAGATAACTAACCATTTGTCCTGTGCTTGCAGGTTCCTCCTTTCTTGCATTTTCACGTGCCGCAGCGGCCTGGTGTGGGAGCCGGTCTCTCCCAGACCTGTTGTGAAGGCTGAGCAAGGCTGCTGACAGACTCAAGGGGACGCGCACTGAACAATAGCAGGATGCAGGACATCCTAGGTTTGAGTTACTTCATTTTAAAATGCAGCCATCAGAGCAGATGACCACTGAATATCACATGTAATGTTTTGCTTTTCTCTAGACCCACAGGGGATGAGAGGCCTGCACAGGCAATAATAGGACTATTCCTGCCCTGTGGTCACTCAGGTGCAGCACAGGATGCTAAACATCTTGATGGGCATTTCTCCCCCTTCACTGCCTTAAAAGTGGGAGAAACGATACCGTCAGTTTCACTTGACGAATTTGACTAACTTAGTCTTGTTCTGAAGATCAAGCTGCCCAACTATTCCATTTTTAGTAGCAGTATGTTGGACTTTAGAATATAAGCACTTTGTGTCCCAAAGACTAAGAAGATGGTGGTAGACGCTAACTGTCCATGTTCATTCTGAATTCTACAAACTCAGGACCTAACAGAGGCCGGACAAGTTGAGCCACCGCTGGTTCTATGTCTTTCAGGAAAAAACCTAGGCAATGGTGTTGAACCTCTCTTTTCATACCATGTCTTGCATATTCTGCAAGAAAACCAATTAGCAGTCACAGAGGAATCAAATTCAACTAACTTTATTTTTTTGTGTGAAAATTAGAGAACATACTATTGATACTAAACATAGTATGTCTATCTTTGGCAGGACAATTTGTTTTCTGTTTAATTACACAAACCTAAACTTTTCACAGTATAATATGTTATCAATATTTTCCTCTCATTAAATCTACTACAAAAACATTGTAAGCAGATTTAAATCATTTTTAATCTCTCTCTTACAAGTAATACTTTAATTATTTGTGTTAAAGCTATCTAGAAATACCTTGCTCTTATGCAGAGCAGTGGCTTCACCACCTCAGGAATGTTTTATTTAAAAAGGCCCCAAGAGCTCAAATAGATGACCAGAACTGGGTGCCCGTGAGTTAGGAAAAGTAGAGGCTGTAAAAGACTTTACTGACTTTGACTTTAGGTTTTGACTCTTTAAACGATCATGGACACATATTCGTAATTCTACTTAGGATCGTTTCTTTGTTTGTTTGTTTTAGTTAGAAATACAATGCAATTTCATGAGAGGTCTAACATTTCTCTTTTCAGTGGTCTTCATATCACACTTAAATATCAGATGAGGATGAAGGCAATACTTTTACTTCACTGTTACCTATTTACCTCTTCATAGAAATATCAAGGCAAGTAATGCTAGAATAAATAGAATGGAAGAAACATGAAAAGTTAGAAGTGATTTTTCTTGTACCTTTTACTAATAAATGAATGAATAATATATACAATTTCCTACTGTATAAAGTTTGAGTACCCTTAAGCTTCAATTGGACAATTGGGAGTCATGGTATTAATATTATCCCATTGCTCCTTCTGGGAACAGTCGATTCATGGCTCCTATTTTACAGTATGCAAAAAAGTGAAGCAGAACAATAAGTAAGATAAAGCAGAACCATTTAGTAAGATAAAACAAGCCAATTTTGGAAACAATAGTCTGGCAAAAGTCCACCTTGGAGTGGTTTAACAAATCCCTTCTCAGGTACATTATGCATTAGCCCCAGACCTGAAATCCTGCTCACTCATCCTTTTGGCTCACATCAAAAAATAGTCTAGCCACTACTACACCCCATCCCCATCCTCCTCCTACAGCAAAGAAAGATAATAAACACACATTACAACTTAAGAAGATTCCGAAGTGATTATTTGGCTGCCATGAACAAAGTACTTCTCCTAACACATAAGTGCACAGAACCTGATGAGAATGTCTTCGAGGCAATGTTTGCATCCAATGGAGATGGCAAGAAAGAAGGAGTAAGGACTCATAAACTGCACTAAATATTGATTTGGTGTAGACTGATAATTAAAACTGTCAAGAAAGCTACTCAATTGTGAAGCCTTTTTTTAATTTCTGCTCTTAGAAAGTTCCTATATTTTAGATGCCAAAGTGATTGTGGGAAAAATATCTTACTTCCAGTAACAGGAAGGGTATTAGGCTATACTTTTCCAGACTGTGGACTTTGTAAACTTCCACTGGACTGCTTGACCAGATGTCCCAGGCACTGGGCCTGCTTGCTGTAATGCAGTTGAAGCTGAAGTACCAAGCTTATATCAACTGCACTATAGTGACAAAGGCCAAATGGCATTTTGATGATGAGCATAACCCACATCTGAGTCTATCCGTGATTTTAGAATGGAAGACTAAGCTTATTTTGGAAATCTGTGAGTGTTTTCATTTTATAAAATTCATTCAGTGTCCCAACATCAAGATTAACTCCTAAAATCTAAAGACTTTTTTAAATGTACTTGTCAACATGGCACAAATTGGCACTTTTCACACAAAAGTACTATTTATTTAATTACTTCCTCCTGGTATGGAGGAATGAGCACTGGATTTGGATTACAGCATTTGATAATGACTTCTAATTCTTTTTCCTGTGCAGTTCTTTCTCTTGATCTAGAACCATAAAGAGAGAAAGAGAGAGAGAAAGAGAAATAGGGCCTACTAAGTCCTACTAAGGCTCTTTTCTTTGTTGTAGTTATAGAACACACCTCAAGGTCTTCATACTTGCTAATTTTTGCTTCTTGGAATCCTCTTCTCCCAGATATCTATTTGGTCTCACCCTAGCCTCTGCTCTTTGATCAATTCTGAGACCCCCCTAACCAACTGTTTTAAAATGTTATCCACACATAGTATTCTCTATTTCCCTCCTCCCTTGATTTTTTCATACCCCTTAAGGGGTATGAAGCTATATGCTTCACCACACGTTTTTATTTATTATTTATTTCTCTGAGACATCCCCCATGAGAATTTTTGTCAAAATGATACTAAGAAAAAAATAATTGTTTTTTCTGCCTTGGTTTTCTTGTCTGTAAAATTCCAATAATAATAACCTTGTCCACTTTTTCAAATGTTATAAACATTTAATAGAAAGTACAGTGCATATAAACCACTTCTTATGACTGGTGATACTTGTCGTATTTTAATAACAGGCAGTGTGCTTCATTTTCTTCATCTGTGAAATGGACATATAGTAATGCCACCACTTGTAGTAGGTTGAGTAGTGACTTCCAAATGATATGTCTACATCCTAACCCTGGGAACATACAAATGTTATCTGAATTGAGATAGAATGAAGCGAAAGCGAAAGCTAAAGTTCTGTAGATGAAGAGATCATCCTGTACTATCCATGTGGGCCAAAACCTAATGACAAGTATCCTCACAAAACATACACAGAGGAGATGCAGAGGGAGCAAGCCACAAAGCTGAGATTAGGGTGATGTGATCCCAAGTCAAAGAATGCTAATGGTCACTAAAAGGCAGAAAAAGCAAAGAATAGATTTTTCTGAAGAACATCCAGAAGTACTGTGCCTTTGCTGGGTTTTGGGCCTCCAAAACTGTGGAAAAATAAAGTTTTATTGCTTTAAACCTTGAAGGTTGTGGTAATTTGTTTCATCAAGTCTAGGAAATTAATATACTACCTCATGGAATCATTGTGAGGATTGAAGAAATTAAAGTATGCTAAATACTTACTGCCTATACATAAGGCATTCAATGAAAATGAGTTGTTGTTGTTGCTACAACCACATTCTAACTCAGTCATAAACCTGATGCAACAAGTCCTATGATGTGAAAGCATTGTAAAATAAAATAAAAAAGCTTTTCTAGTTAATTTCTTCAATCTCAACTCCATGCTGATCTGTTTTCCTTCCATTCGTCTACAATAATTCCTTTAGTCAATCTACTGCTGCGTTTTTAATTTTAACATATATACATTGTTAAATGCTCTAGGACTGCAGAACAAAGAGGACTATAGCAATGTGAGAATGTCTTGTTCTCTGTGATGTTCTAAAGAGATGTATTAATAACTGAGTTTTAAAGCTAAATTCATCATTTCTTGGGGTTTGTTGTTTTAAATATCTAGTTTAGCTTTTTTTTAATAGATTTTTTTTTCAAAATTTGAATATTGCTCAGGAAGTATTCCATCTATCTTCACTCATGTGGTATACCTGATGACAAATTGAAAGCAGAAATGCTGTTCCTTAACACTATGTACCATGGCAAAAACAGATGATATTAAATTTGGTATTTTCTAGGATGAATACTGAGCATGGAACTGCTCTAGATTTTCATGTAAATAATTTAGGTTATCCTTATAAAATTCATCACTGTGCCTTGTCAGTTTAGGGCAGTGTTGCCTTTTAGCTGAGCACCATGAAAATCCATTAAAAAGAACAAATTGTTTGACTGACTGATCTCACAATTCAGCCACAACCACGACCGTGGAAGTGCAGATGTAGGTGGGTGCACCTAGGGAAAAGTGCTCTGCAAGCCCCTTTTGAGTCTGCAGTTAGGAGGCACCAACATGTGCTGCCCATCCAATAAACACATATTTGGTGAAGGAAGGAAGGAAGAGGTGGGGAGATGACAGCAAAACACAAACCTCCAAATTCCCAAGAGACAAATATTACGGTAAGAGAGAAAATCAATCAGGGTGTTTCCCTATGCCTATTTCCTTATTAGAAAAGGACCATGTATCATGAGCATCAGTAATAAAATACAACTGTGAAAACAAGATTTTGGCCAGAAAGAAATGTGAGCAGGAAGGTGAGAAGGGCGTATTTGAAGTATTTGACTTCATTTTCCCTGGGAATAGTTGGTGAGCCAATAACATAAATCCAAAAAAAAAAAAAAAAAAATGTTTAAAGACACTCGTTGTCTTTAAAGATCACTCCTAACACATGGATGAGGTTTGGTGCTTCACAAAAAACAAGTATATGTGTAGTAAGTGTGCTTGAATGATTAAGAAATGAAATAACATGTTTACTGTTTTCTTCCTAAAAAGAGTAATAACAGCCACTCGTGAGTGATATTTTTCAAAACCTATGTGAGTAAACAACATTCCAGAAGGCTATTGTTCTTCCTTGAATATTTAAAACCAAAGATAGATGAATCTAATTTCTGAATACATTGCTAAATTGATAGAAGACAAAGTTAGTTTTTCTTTTAAATTAAAGTATTGGGCTGGTGAGATGGCTCAGTGGCGTAAGCGCCTGCCTTGCAAGCGCAAGGGCCCAAGTTCGACTCCCGGATCCCACATACGAAAAAGGGGCCGGTGATATCGCTCAGCGGCACGGGCGCCTGCTGGCGCGCAAGGTCCTGAGGTCGACCCCCCGGTACCCACAAAAAAACAAAGTAAATAAATAAATTAATTAAAGTATTGCCTTTTTCAACAGTATAGGACTTTCTATGTCTGCACAAATGTAGGGTACTCTAGGTATATACTAAAATAGTATGAAAAATGTTTTTTCTTTATTAGTGAATTCCAACAATTTGTTTCATAACCATGTTTGATACAGCATTCAATGAAAATAATGGTAGTTAATACCTGTGTAACATGAGCAAAATATTGCTTCAAAAATAGTAAATGAAATATTCTAAAATATCAGACTTCAGATGACAGTCATGTCTATTAGAAAACATAAACATTAGCTTTGGAAGAACAAATGGAATGTTTCTTAACAGGTTTGGCAACATGCATGGAAAGTATTACTCACACATTTTTTTTCTGAACAAGGGATAATTTGTGAAGGGATAAATTAGAAACTTGGAAAAACAAGTTGGAATATATTGTAAGCAACATTTTAACGAAGAAAACATCCACAGACTTCCAAAACCTTTTAGTAACTGAGAAAAATTGTCACTAAATACATGGCAGTGATTACCTTGAAAACCTTATTCAACGCAAAAATATGCAGGTCATTATCCCTATGGTTACATTTCAAGTATTTTTGCCTGTGTACATGTTTGCCCAAAGCCTACAGACAGTAATTTTCCTTTTATAAAATACATGAATTGTCAGTGTTTAGTTTTTAAAAACAGTGCTTTGCAGTTATCGTTCAGACAGGGACATGTTTCAAAATGGCAGAAACTACTTTTTTTTTTTTCTTTTGGTACCAGGAATTGAACTCAGGACCTCGTGCTTGCCAGACAGGTGCTGTGCCACTGAGCTATATCCCAGCCTCAAATTATTAAGAAGAAAAACACTGATGATAGGAACTTAATCATTCATCACATGACTGGCATTAGGTTAGATGGAAATAATGAAATATAAGGCACAGTTGTGTTCTCAAGAAGTTCACTCATTTCACTGAAAAAGCAAATACGACACCTAAAACATAGGTAATAAAGGGATATGTGCAACTTATAAGTATCTCAGGTGTCCAAAGAAGAAAGAATAGTTAAAAAATGACATAACAGAAGGCTGAAATTAGGCTGACTAGAAAGGAATTTAGGACTTAAACATGTTTGTGACTTTCAAGGGAAGGAGCATATCAGTTCCTTTAAATGGAGAGAAAGGGCATTGTTTAGAAAAATGCATATGCCATAGCACAATAATTCTATATTTAAAAAGTCCCAAGGCAATGATTTTTGCTCTTATAATACAAATTAAGGAAAACAAAGCCTTAGAAATCTCTGGCTGGTAGGTTAAACAAAGCTGTGATTTTTAGTGAGTAAAGGAATAAGGGGTGTATCATAATCTATGGAAGCAACAAAAGCATTGGTGAACCCCAGTCAAGAAACACTGCAGGAAGAAGCCCAGGGATGAGTGTGCACTCCCAGCAGGAGATGGGAGGGCAGGATACGGGAAAGCCCTTGGGATGTGGAGGATGGAGTGGGAGAGGGGTGCTGATACCTAGGGAGACTATCAAAAAGTAAAATGTTAAGCTAAAGGGTCTGGGCTCGATGAAATGGACAATAAAAAGTCACCTCATGATTCTTGAGCAGGGAGTGTTGAGATGAGTAGGACTTAGGAAATCTAGATTATCTGATGTTGGTAAATCAGGCAAAAAAATTTGAGAGAGAAGAAAATGGAAGAAGGTAGATGAAGTAGAAATATATTGGAAAAATTCAACCCTGATCAGCTGTGTTTGGGGATAAAGTGAAATTAATAAGCCTTCTTCTGTCCCAAAAGAAGAGAAAAGCTATGACTTCAGATCTGGGAAAATAAAATGGATTTATTGTTACAGAGCTCATTCTCCCAACCTTACCTCCCCGGGGCATATGGAGGCAAGGTCTTGCAGGTGACAGGGCAGCTAGTTGGAAAACACAGTTGGTAGTACAGGGCAAGTCCAGCTTTAAGGGCTCCGTGTATTTCATGCTGTGTATAATTTCTCTCTCTCTGAGTAAGCATTCTGCTTATTTTACATTGGTAAAAATAGTGCTAAATTATAGAAACAAGATTCAAATTCTCTTTCAGGTTGTAGCTATGATTGTTATTTAACTACAACAATGGTTAAATAAAGTGTTTTTCTTCAGAGATGTAAAGAATGCCAATAATTAAATGTTTGTTGGCTTCACTCTTCATTTGCATTCCTCCTTTAACATCTGGCCTTCCTTAACCAGAAATGAAGTAAGAATCTCAGTTCAGAAACCCCTCTCCTGTAGTACGGTATCTTTCCCTTCCATTGTGGGTTCCCACTTTTCCTCTGTGGCTCTAACAGTTGTCTAAAAAAATCTATATTGCCTAGCATCTGAAGAAGTTACAATGTGGTTCCGAAACTATCTAACTTGAAGATGACAAAAAGTAAAGGGAGTATTTTTCATGCCTGACCAGCTCAAAGACAAAGTCGCTACACCCTGTGAAGCTCAAATGAGAGAAACAGGCAGAAGAACTTTAAAACGTATGGCTTCAGTCACACTGTTTTCCACACTATTCTTAATCAAAGTCAGATCTGTTGTCCCAAGTTATTTTTACCTCGGCATGGGGAGGTATGATCTCTAGTGCCAGTAATATGACTGTTTCCACAGTCTTTTGACATCTATTTTCTTAAAAAAATATGTAGGCCACCCCAAAGACTCTGTACTGTCAGTGTCATTTTTAGCAGTGTCAGAAAACCCACTGTCAGTTTTGACAAAGAAGACAAGTCTACAAATATAATCACCATTGCTGCCCAAGTCACCAGAGAATATGGCAGTGTTTGGAAAGGTTAGGATTAAATTATTTAGTGCTTATTGTGCCTTTGTGTTCAACATATCACTACCTGGATAATGTGGTTAAACTCTATGGAAAGCAGTAAGGCAATTAATAAGAATAAACATGCACACCGTTCCCAGTTGCCAATAACTTTGTCGAGTATGAATAAGGTTTCAGTTGGAATCTGAAATTTTATCAAAAGAAACAAAGAATAGGAGAAAACATCAGTTGAAGGAAGAAGAACAAAGAGGATGGGAGGTGGGTGAAAATATCTGCTAGCATCTTTCACAGTTGGTTTTCCATGTGCCACCAATGAAGATGATATGAGAAATAAAAAAGGGAAGATGGAGGGGAGACAATGGGAAGTAAAAAAATTAAGATGTTTTAGGTACATGTACCAAGTCTCCACAATGAATGTAATCATTATGTACTGCAAACAGGTACTAATAAAAATTAAACGCATTAAAATAAAGAAACAGGAAATGTCACCCTGGAAAGTACAGTGCTCTGAATGCAATACCAATCCTTCCCCCAAATAAAGTGTTGGAATTGACAATTTATAACAACTAACAGTTCCTATGTAAATTGTAAGATTGGGAGCAGAGGAGAGATTGCTTCAGTTAAACATTGCTTCCCAGTGCTTAGGTAAAATAGAGTAAGGAATCATTGTCAGAGCTCAACAAGAGCAAAGGGAAATTGTAATTTTTTAGACAAAAGCCCAAAACAGTAGTCCCCCTTATCTTTGGTTTTGCTTTCCATAGTTGCAGTTACCAGTGGTCAGGGGGCACTGTCACGGCATTAGGATCCGCCTTCTAATGTGTTGTCAGAAGGTCACTAATAGCCTCACTTTGTTTCATCACATAGGAATTGTATTACCTCACATTATCACAAGAAGAAAAAGTGGTATTATACAGTAAGATATATTGAGAGACTGCATTCACATAACTTTTGCCATGGTATGTCATAATTGTTTTAATTCATGAGTATTGTTTTTGTTAATCTCTTGATTTGCATGATTTATAAATTAAACTTTATCAAAGAATGTATAAGAGACAAACATATGTATATGTAGGGCTCTGTATTATTCGTGATTTCAGACACCCACTGGGGGTTTTGAAACAAATCTCCCTTAGATAGAGGAGACCGTTGAACAAGTAAGTAGAAAAATATCAGAGAAAGGGTAAATAAGGTTGGGTTCAAATGAGAAGGGAATGAATGGCCTCTGTTCCTGCCTATGAAGTCCTCATCAGAACACTAAGAGTGAGGGCACAGGGCTCCTGTGTGTGCACATAAGTATTTACTGAAGCATAAAAATGTTGCTCTTTCTCCACACGCTTTACCTGTCCCCCAAACTAAAAAGTGGGTGGAAGAGATGGGGGGCAGTGAGGAGGGATGGAAACTGTCTGGGAGCTAGATAACAGCCCTGTCTTTCACATCTCCATTTCCAACCTGGGCAAGAGAAAAGAGAATAGCTGTGCACTGAATATGGAATTCTGAAAAGTTGTGGAGTCTGGCTAAGATGATGTAAAGGGAAGAAAAGAAGGAGGGTGCTTACTATAGAATAGTTGACATTTATTTAAAAATAAAATATTTTCACCTGGGCATGGTGGCACACACCTGTACTCCCAGCACTCAGGAGGCTGAGGCAGGAGGATCGTTGCAAGTTCGAGACCAGCCTGGTCTACAAAGTGAGCTCAAGTCCAGCCTGAACCGCATAGTGAGACCCTGTCTCAAAAAGAAAAAAATGAAATAAAATAAAATATTTTCATGTTCATCGAGATTATTCACTGAATAGTTACACATCCTGGCTGGTGAAGACACACTTTCTAACATCTTCCTTGTCGATGAGCAGTGTGATTATTGGACTTTGCTGTGTATTTGCTCCTGATGTTTCACACAGCTTGAACTGGACCCCATTCCTCACACCTGCTCTTCATGTTTACATTCAGAATTCCATCCACCTCTAGATTTCTAACGGCTTTATTGAGACATAATCTACTTATTATACAATTCATCCATTTAAAGTACATAATTCAATGGTTCTTAGTGTAACATGGGCAATGGAGCCACCAGTACAATCAATTTTATATTATTTTTATCACTCCAGAATTAAATCCCCACACTCCTCAGTCATGATTCCCACCTTGTTATCCAATCCCACTTGCCAGCAGCTGCTAATTTACTTTCTGCCTCTTAGATTTCCCTATTTTGCACATTTCAAACATATGGAAGGGACCTTTGTGAATGACCTTTTAATTTAACATTGTGCTTGAACATTCATCCACACTATCGCACTGTAGCGTCTGTAGCATGAGTCAGACTCGTATTCTTTTATTGCTGTATAATACTGCATTTTAAGTACCTATCACATTTTGTTCATTCATTCATCAGGTGGTGAACATTTGAGTTGTTTCTACCTTTTTGGCTCTTATGAATGATGTTGCTTGCTATGAATGTTTGTGTGTAAGTATTGTATGGACAATTTTTATTTCTTACAGTTTTATAACAAGTTGTGGAACTGCTGTTATGTGGTAAATGTTTAGTCTTTTAAGGAAATACAAGATTGTTTTCCAAAGCAACTACATCCTACATCAGAGTATCATCACCTACAATTATTCTTATATTTTTCTTTACCATAGTCATTCTATTTCATGAGTGGTATTTCACTGAGATTTTGATTTGTGTTTCTACTATGGTTAATTATGTGAATATCTTTCCATGTCCCTACTGGCCATTTGCATCTCTTCTTTGGAAAAAAATGTTTAATTGCATCCTTTTTAATTGAATTATTTTATTCTGTGGATTTTTTCATTTTTTGACGGTGTGCCTTAAGCAACAAAACATTGTCAGTGTTTGTTTCATTTATCTATTTGATTAACATTCTTTGTGATTTTACTGTTATATCTGGGAGACTATTTCCTAATTTGTGGTCATGAAGATTGATGCCTATTTGTTCTTCTAAGAAATCAATAATTTTAGCTCCTATATTTAGAAATTTCATTCTATTCAACTTAACTTTTGAATACGATGTGATGCAGGGATTCAATTTCATTCTTTTGCATGTAAACATTTAGTTGTCCCGGCACCATTTATTGAAAAGAATATTCTTTCTCCCAGAAAATTAATTCTCTTGGCACCAATTGCTGAATTTCCTCTTCATAATATGCTTTTGCTATATGATTTCTCACTGTAAATTTTGGTACCCAAACTTTTCTGGGTGAACTTCTATCTTCCCTAGCTGGCCTGACAACATCGGTTACTGCCCCAAAGTGGTTGTTTCTTCCAAGCTCCTCCAGCACCAGCCTCAGAGAACATCACAGCTCTTCAATGGTGCAACATCTAAGATATAATTTGCTCCCCTTCTGGTCCAGCACACAGCAAATTAATGATTCAATTTTTTTCAAAGTTATCCCTAAAACTTATTCTATTTCTCTAATATCAGTTCTTTGCTCAGGCCGCAAGCCCAGATTTCTCATCTCCTGATATTATCTGTACATAGTTGTTGAATTTCTACCACAAAGTCAAATACATAAACCATTATGCTGTCTATAAAGCTTGTTTCAACTCCAGTGT
Organism: Erethizon dorsatum; assembly: GCA_028451465.1. Taxonomy (NCBI): domain Eukaryota; kingdom Metazoa; phylum Chordata; class Mammalia; order Rodentia; family Erethizontidae; genus Erethizon; species Erethizon dorsatum. Next base: position 56,858,489 of record CM051835.1, on the reverse strand, counting down.
TCTATTTTCCGGGTAGGAAAATGATCATCTTCCTAAATAACAGGCCTGCAAACTCAAAGTCATTTCTGACAGTCTTTACTACCTTGTCTGCTGGTATTTTGTAGTTAATTTTTTGATTTCTTTGGTCCATGGACAAGTAAGAATTAACTTTTCAGGGATGTGAATTTTAAGCAAAGACTGTATTAGTTTGCTAAAGCTGTCATAACAGAGACCTACAAACTGGATAGCTTAAACAACCGAAATTCACTGTTTCTCTGCTCTGACGGCTGGAGATCTGAGACCAAAGTGACAGCAGGATGAGTTCCTTCTGAAGGACATGAGATAGAAATCTGTTCCATGGCTCTCTCCTAGCTTTTGGAGGGTTGCTATCCATTTTTGGTGTTCCTGGGCTTCTGTTGCCGCACCCTGGTCATCTTCAATTGCATTCTTTGTGTGTGTGTGTGTGTGTGTGTGTGTGTGTGTGTACCCATATTTCTCCTGGATATAAAACATGACAATATTGGATTAGAGGTCTACTATACTCTGGTCTCACCACATCTTAATTAGTTATTTCTGCACTAACCCTAATGCCATATTCTGAGTTCATTAGAATTAACTTCTTGGAAATTTGAAGCTTAAGCAAAGATTGTGTTAGTGAATGTATGAATTTTGGAGGACACAATTCGACTCAGAGCAAAAACATAGAAGGCAAAAGAAGTTTAGAGAACTTTGGAGAGATAGTCTCTACTTTCCTGATATTGAAAACTCCAGAGTTCATCTGATTATTACACTTTGCAAAAGTTCATTATGTTTGTAGAGCAGGGTCCCCCAGAAGACAGATGCCAAGAGAGAGATCTGCATGTGGGAAGCTTATTGAGAAATTGTGTAGATATTTAAAGAACTCACAGATTCCAAATAACATACTCATGTCAGATGTTTATTTAAAGACAAAAGATCACGTGCCATTAAAGCAAACAAGTACAGGTACACAAGGGTATCAGAAAGACATCTAGATGCTAGGTCCAAAGGGCCCTTATGCATTCAAAGACCACACTTCAAAACTGGATTGAACCATGATCCATGTAAGAAGTTTCCATTTGGGGAGAGCTCAAAGCAGAAGCTTCAGTAAAGTTTTTATGACTTTCTTGTCATGCTGTTAAACCAGACTATTTAACTAACTAAACCATTTGGAAACCATCAGTAATAGAAAATGACCCTGTGTGTTGGCACAGAAATTGCAGACTTTTAACAGCATGTGATAAAACTCACTGCCTTCATCTTGGCTAAGAACCGAAGTCAGACATCTAAATATCACTAGAAGTAGAGTTAGGAATTCCACTCCATTAAAGCTGCAAGTCAATTCTACCCTCTATAAGATAGTTCCCGTGATCAACACCTACCACACAGGGTGTGAATTGAAGGTGATTGGGAAGAAGGACAGATAGGGTTGCGATGTAGTAGCAGCAAGTCATCAGCTGATTCTATGGGGACTCTAGCAGAACCCTTCAGAGGTGTCTCAAAAGCAAAGGGGCAAAGAGGAAAATCTACACTCCCCCTACAAAGCTTTCATAATACAGTGATACTCGGTTGTTGAACCGCTCCAAGCTCAAACTTCCCACTACTTGAACAGCAAAGTCCAAAAAAATCTGCTCAGTGTTTGTCACTTTATTTTATAGTCGAAACAAAAATCCAACTTGCAAAAACCTGTACAGGCATAGAGTGAGCCAGGAGTCCCGTCTCGCTGTGGATACAAAGGGCTGACGCTTCAGGCTAAGCACCGCTCTCACCCAGACAACATGTAGTTCTTGTGTTAGTGCAATGAAAGATTCATTACTGTCGTCTTGTTTTTTGTGCTTTATTTGCATGAAATATCATAACCATGGCTCCAAAGAAAGTTCATGATACTAGCTATAAAGCTAAGAGGAGAACCACGATAGAGTTAAGTAAATCATTGTGATATTTGTTAAAGTCCTGGAAAAATGAATTTATAAGTGTAATTTTTGAGCTTCAGAACTAATTATTTGGTTTTCCATAATTTCTTATGGGAAAAATATGTTCAGTTCTCAAACTTTTTGGTGTCTGAACACAAACTAGGAATGAATTGAGTTCAACAACCGAGGTATCACTGTACAGAAAAATGAACATGGCTAAGCACGTTAGGCTACAGTGTAGCTTAAATCTAGGTGATGGCCTTGGGGAGACAGCTTTCTTCAGCCAAGTTCAATACCAAGAGGGAAATTCAATTGAGAGCTAAAAATTTACAACACATCTAGCACCTGAAGAAGGAGAACCTCAATCCTGAAAGGGCAGTGACCAGATTATTACAGGTATAAAACTGTATTGTAGGTAAACAACTTTTCTTTCCATTGTATATTCTACTTCAGTGTCTTTCTTACAAGTTCTCTTTTCACTTAAATTTCACAGTTGATTTATGTTGCTTAACATCAATAAAATTTAATTGATATCATGCCCACATAAATTCAGTTTCCCACTTTTTTTCAAAATGTTTGTGTTTGTTCTCTTTATTTCTTGGCTAGAGTGACATTAATGTCATAAATTCCAATCTGTTTCCAATCTCTTTGTAATTCACTCTACCACAAGTGAGTCTATATCTATCTTTATACTCCACATTATGTCCATCAGATTGCTGTGAACATAGAAGGTCCTTAGCAAAATTTGAGTATAATAATGGTCATGTCATGACTTCCATGTCATGGGAAGAAGAGGGAGAGATTAATATTTAATATAAACTTCCCCAAATATGAAGGACAAGAATTCAGAAAACAACTAACCAAATGCCTTGCTCCAAAAATAGAGATAGTTTTAAATATCTCAAAGATCCAGAATCATGTGCCAATTTTAATGTGGTCACTGGCATCAATCCCAGAGGAGATAGCAGATTGGCAGGGGATTTACAGCACAACAACAAAGGAAGCTAGGGCTCACAGAGCTGTAGGCCACAGACAGTTGACCAGTCAGCCAGTAAGCACCATTTATATTCAAAGGAAAAGATTCAACCTCTGATTTGGTGTTTAAATTCAAAGATCTATTGCAAGAGTTAAAGACTAGGGCTGGTGAGATGGCTCAGTGGCATAAGCGCCTGCCTGACAAGCGCGAGGGCCCGAGTTCGACTCCCGGAACCCACATACGAAAAAAGGGCCGGTGATATTGCTCAGCGGCACAGGCGCCTGCTGGCGCGTGAGGTCCTGAGGTCGACCCCAGGTACCCACAAAAAAAAAAAAAAAAAAGAGTTAAAGACTATAATGGTGCTAGGGTTGAAGTTCAGTGATAGACTGCTTAGCTAGCATGTTCAAGGCCCCCAGTTGTATCCCCAGGACAATTCTCCACTCTCTTCCCCACAAAAAAGAGGAATAATAGACTACTGAGTTTATGGAAGGATGTCAAGTTCTCAGGCTGAGTTTCAGGGCAGGATTCTGGCACTGAACATAAAGGGTAACAGGATCAAATGTGAGTAAAGGTCAAGGCAAAACCTCAGTGTCCACGGATGATGGAAATAGAATGAACTATCCCTTGGAAGCAACATAGGTATCTAGGTATTGAGAATAAAAGAACCAAGTCCTGGACATTGGCAGTGAGATGCTGGGAAAATGTAAAAGCGGGTAAAACTCAAGAGTTTGCAGAATTTAAACCTGATTTTTCCTGTTAGGCTAGAGTTCCAACTATATTTATCATTTGCAGTAGTCAAAATGTCCATGTTTGAATGACTTAACATGTGGTCACTCTAGTAGCCACATTGTCTGGAGAATGAGCAGGCCAATAATTGGAGTCCTAACTTGTATGACCCCAGCTTAAGCATAAGAACTTTGGATTAATCGCTCCGGAGTAGAGGGAACGCGGTAGCAGCAACAGTGCCGACAGAGCTGACACATACAACAAAGGAAAATGTAATTAAAGACTATCTACCTAAGTAGAGAAGCAAAAATACCCTGATATTCAAATAGAACTTTCTGTGTGTGTGTGTGTGTGTGTGTCTTTTCTTTTTAAACAATACTAATACACTGCCTTATTTCATTACATACTATGTCCTTCACAGATCTGGTATTTATTTCTTCTATTTATCTTTTATATTTTCTCATCAGCAAGTGACCCTGTTGTTTCCCAAATGAATCAGTAGGATTTGGCTTGGATTAGTATAATTGATGAAAAAGAAAAAAAGTTAAGCATCCAGTTAATATGACGAAAATGACTGTGTGACTGGTGGAAACACAGCGTGCAATTGTAACAAACTCTCTACCAAAACAAAACCAAATAAATCCAGGAAACTTTTCCATTTTAGTAATTTGCTTTAATTCAAGTGAATTCTATAGTTTAAATTTAACATTCCCCACTCCTGGGAAGTCAAATTCTTTAGAGATTGACTATCTTAAATCCTTAAGCCAAGATAGTCTTTAATTGAAAAATAATTTTATTCTTTCTTTTTGTTTCAAGGGGTAAAAAAAAATTAAAATTAAAATCACTGTATTTTCTTCCCTTCTAGTCCTAAGAGAGGTTTCCCCATTCATGACATAATTGAAGTTTTCAAACCTAAAACATTTTTAAATCGGGAACAAATCAAGGCTAAATAGGGTCCCTTGCTAGGCTTTTGGAGGACAGGTTCCCTGACGCTCTCAGAGGGCTCAAAGTAGGACAATGTTGTAAGAAATGAGGCTAGAAATAAGGGCAGGGTACCAATGTGGGAAAGACTTAGCAAAGAATGGCCCAAGAAAACATACACTAGAAGTTAGAAACCTTATAACCAGGGTAGAACTAACCAAAATTGTTAGAATTTGTTTCAGCTGAAATATAAACAAATGAGTAAGAAGAAATAAATTCTCTAAAATATTGTTTCCTGTATTTAATTAGCTTCAAGGCAGGATAGTGTAGTGGTGGAGTACAAGCTTGAAAATCAGTCTGCCTGGACCCAGCTCTTAGCCACATTTCCTACAAGGTATGAAATCTGATCACATTATATAACCTTTCTCAGTTTCATCACTAGTAAAACAGTGCTGGCCATAATAGTAAGCCATAAAATTATGAGAATGTGTCCAATTATTCTAGGCTTCTAAAATACTTAAATTATTTTTTTTTCTAATCCTTTTTTTTTCATTAAGTCAGCCAAAGGCAGAAGAAATTTCAATGATTTCTCATCTGGGAACTAAATATTTAAGGTTTTTCACAGATTGAGATACTTTTGTTCATTCAGCTTTCTCTATATACTCACTTCCGGAACTCTTTTTCAACTCCTCTTAGTTCAAATAATTATTGACTTTTGCACATGTGGGTATATTTATCCATATAGTCTGGACAACAAATTTGCTTTGGAACTCTGCTGCTTCTGCTTCTAATGAGCTTTTAGAACCCAAAGCAGTTCTTCATCCTGAGCCATAGCCACATGCCACATGCTTGTAATAAAATAATCAAAGCCATCTGTAAAATATTTGAGGGCCTGATAGAATAGGTGTAGTTACTGCTTTAAGGCTTCCAGTTTAGAATAGTCCCTCAAACAATTTTAATCCTTGTGTATTTTCATTAAGTATAAATATAATGAAGCATCTGTAAGTATTACTGAGAATATTGAAGTATATTAAATGATGGGATCATATTGAATGAGCTGGAGGTTTTATTATGTTACCTCGCCTTCACTCCATTATGTATAAGGGCACATAAAGATATCCATTCTAATATTTGTCCAGAAGGGCACAATTACTTTGCCAAAGGAAAAAAAATTTAGTAGCTTCATTCACTGTTTCAAAGGTGCTTCCTCCTGGAGCAATTCACTTTCAAATTCTCCTTACTCCTCCAGAGTAGCTGTTTGTCATCTCTCTCTTCCTTCTTCCCCATTTTCAAATAAACTGTCTTCTTTTCTTTAAAAAAAAATTTGTTTCCTCTTGGTAATAAATGAGTATGAACTTGCTTATATTTTGTAGCTATAAAGAGGATTAAATAAAAAATGTTCATATAGAATATATAATAAAGTGTTGGATGTATTGCAAGTGCTCAATAAATTATGTATATCATCTTACAAACCATAAATCCTATTATTACACCAAAGCATATTTTAGCACTATTTACAAAATTTTTAAAATTTATCATTTTAGAAGTCAGGAAGTTAGAAAAATAAACTGTATAAGCTACTGATGAAATATTGGTGTATTTTGTTCCAGGGCTTTGAAATAGTTATCATCACTTTCTTTGTTGTTGCTGTTGTTGTTGTTTTTTGTTTTGTTTTGTTTTGTTTTGTTTTGTTTTTGAGTCATCTTTCAAATTCTATTCTGGCCCAGTAAAATTTGAAGCTGAAAAACAAAACAGTATACCTTAATAAAACTCTGATATCTCAGAAAGGAAGTTTAAAATAAAATGTTTTCTTTAGTCTCTGATTTAGTTATTTATGTACTTATTTATTTACTTTTTTATGTTTGACACAGAGAATTTATCTGCTGCTCAGGCTGACCTCAAATTCCTGGGCTCAAGAGATCCACCTCTGCCTTCTAAATGGCCAGGTCTATTCCTATAGAATTTAACAGGGTGTCCCATTGTTTTCTTCTGACTTGAATAACATTTTCTCCTGAAGAAATTTAAGACGTATAGCCATAAATATTATATATGTTTAGTAGGAAACTGCTAATTATTAAGGGAAAAAAAAAAGAAAAGAAAAATTTCCTGCAGTAATTATCAACTTCAGCCAGAGCAGGGGAACTGGTACTGAACAAGTTCTCCATGAAGCAACTCATTTAAGCCTTGGACAGAAGGTGATGCACAAGCAGGCTCGCTGGAAGAAAGGGAACTTGCAAGGTGATTCCTGGCCTCGTTCCAGTCTCCACCTGCGGATGTTTCTCATTTCCCACATGAGGAGCCGGAGTTCCAACAGAGCGTGGCGGGTCTTCTGAAGAAGGAGGCAGAGATCCAAGCTGGAGGCAGCCGCAGTGGCTACCATCTCTGGAGCAAGTAGCTGGGGCAGTGGCGCTGCCTGCGGCTGGGGAGTCAGGGAAAGCTGTGACATCTTGGCCGAAGACTATTTTGCACATGCACAGAAGAAAACACAAAACTTACCACAGAGCAGCTGCTACAGACCTGAGAGGAAAACACGATCTAACTGTGGCAAGAAGTGGAGTTTCAGCCCAATTCCAATATGGGCATCCAGCCAAAAAGTGGAAAGCACCCGCCTGAAGAATAAAGATCACGCTTCAGTAGCATGACTGGAGAAAGAAGGAAGACGCCTCTAGAGTGCTGCAGACATGCTCTAAAACCTGCACAATGAAGGCTACAGTTTTCTAAAGAATCTCAAGGAATATAGGACCTAGAATTTCACCCTTGCCAATTTAGAGGGTCTTGGGAAATGGGGCCATCGGTGAAACTGCCCTAACAAAGCGTCACACCAAATCCATGCATGCTCACCATGATCATCCAGGTATAGGGCTGACTGCAAGAACAAGGACAACAATAAACATCAATACGTTTTCAGGAGAAGATAGAGGATCTAGAATCACTGTGATGTGGCGCCCTAATATCCAGTATATTATAAAAATTAATATTTATGCAGAGAAACACAAAAACACAGCCCATGGCAAAGAGACGAAAGCAGTCCATTACCAACCCTGCAAGGGCTCAGGGTTGAGCCTTTATATTTAGCAGGAAATCCTTTAGCAATATATAAAACAAATGTCCAGAAGGGGATCCACAAAGCAAAAACTTGTGTTTTGAAAAAAATGTAAAAGTGTATTATCGTCTACTACTTAATTTTCATATATGTAAAGTTTTATATAAAGTCTAATATATTTATATTACTTTATATCATATATGTGATATATATCAAATTAATGATTAATGATAGTCATCTTAATTTTAAACTATACTCTTCACAAGATAGAGTGACTATTGCATATAACATACTGTATTTTCAATGTAATTACCAACACATGCTTTGTTTGTGATTATTCTTGCCTGGTAGAGTTTAAATATATGGTACTTTACTTTCTGACTATGGATGATAGAATATCTTAAGAACACAAAATTTAATGTTATTTGAAAAATCTAATTCCTTTTTAACAAGTTGCCAAGTACTATATTAGCTTTTAGTCAGGAATATAGAAAACACAGTCGTCATTTTCAGTGAGAGATTATAACATAGGTAAAGTAGTTAAATGGCACTGGAAGAATAAATGAGCAAAGCAGCACACAGCACCAACACGAGTTCATAACCGAAGGAAACAGCCACCAGCCCTAACCAGGGAACCAAAGAAAGCTGTTAGGGAGATACGAACCTGCAGAGCTGGAACTCCGACCTCTGAGAAGGTGGCATTTGTCACTGCTGCCGCTGTTTCATTTGCTCTGAGGATGGGTGCATGAAAGATGGAATATGGATTCAGACTTGCAAAACAGAGGTCGCTATGTAACACCCCGAGGCTGACCTGGGAGTGCGGAAAGGAGCTAGAGACTAGAACCATCCAAACGCCCTTTCTGAGCTGAAGGCCTCTTTCTCTAAAGTGCTCATAGGCACAATACGCGAATAAAAGGTCCAAGTCCTTTACCCGTGCTCTGGTCTCCCGTGTACCTCAAGGTCTTGCCTTTGGTATTTTGGGTTAGGGAGCACTTGGAAAAGAAGAAATGCAGTTTGTAGTGTCCTAGCTCCATATTCACCAACAGATTATAGAAATTTGTTTTGAGAGTTGAGATATAGGGTAAATAACTGGGACGGCATGTCCTCACAATTTTTAAACTCTTTTCATTTGTCTGTTATTCAATTGGAAAAAAAAAATCTTCATGTAATTTTACACATTTTAGTGCATGTAAATCTGAGAATATTATTTTCTTGTCTTTGCTAATAAATAGCAACTCATTATTTACAAAGATACTGGGTTATAATATTTCATATACCACATTTCTTAGATACTATTCCATAATGTCCAGGAATTTAATGCTGCAGAGGAGAGATTGAATGCTACGTTGTTTTGTTTCTTTGTGGGTGATCTGTTTTCTTTTTTAATTCTTTATGGAGTTAAACAGCAACTACCAACACATATCTAAAAGCCTCAGTATTGGCTTGGTTTTAATACAGTGACTCCTTCAGTTGTTTGAAATGGTTTCAATTGTCTGAATGGTTTGGCGATTTGTTCTCATATTTGATTACTGCATTTTTATTTCTTCTACTTTTTTCTTCAGACATAGATTTACCTGTATTTTGGCTTTCTAATTTTGCTCACATGTAATATAATATAATATAATATATTAAGTCTTATTGCTTTATGCATTTTTTCTTCAGTGACAGGAAGAGCTGTTCAAATACATCCTTGATTCAATTTTTCTGCCATGTCACTTTTGTTTGGTACTGTTGTTACATTTTAATTTCTCACAATTCTTCCCTATTACAGATCATCCTATTGCTTTTCAATGTATTTTTTTAAACAAATCCTAACTTCTCTTCATAAATACCACAGCTCCTTTTAATCTATTGCAAAAGCCTGGATTTTTTTCTGAAATTTCTTCAAGATTATTTACTAATTTTCAGAGATATATTCTGCTTTTAAGTCTTACAAATGCTATCTTCTTTATTTCTTTCCTTAGTTCTGATATAGAATTTTTTCTTTTAAGATACCTCCTCAAATGGCCTTTTATACTCAAATTCACTATTTCCCATTGTAGATTGCGGAGATGGTTTTGTGTAATGTTTTCTGTGACAAATATTCTCAAAGCTACATCTCAAGGGCAAGCTTCTGTGCACAGCTCTCAGCCCAATTCTTAGTTTCCCAAAAGATTTCAAATCATTGTCCTCTGAGATGTAATCCTTTAGTGTACCCACTTCCTGGTTTCTGTCTTTTGGAACATAAGGTGTACAGGAAACCTTAGAATTTCCAGCATGTTTTTCTATCAAAGTTATTAATGTTTTCTCTACCCTTTATATAGACTTACTTGTGGCAATCATTCCATCTTTAATCCAGCGTGCTGCTAAGGGTGCTTCTATCCCTCCGATTCTTCTCCAGGTGTTTTTATGTTTTTGCTCTTTCTCAGTAAAATACAATGGTCAGAACTAGAGAGATTCTGGCTGCCTCAAATGTGAGCAGAACACTCAATTGGATTATCAGGGATTTTATTCTTTGAAAATTCAAATCTGGATACAGATAAATGTCTTGTTCAGGAAAAAAAACATGAAGCCAGGGGTATCAAATTAGGAATGACTTGCAGTTTTTTATTAATTCAATTTCATGTGTATTTAATTCCAGATTGTCTAGAAATCAGAGCCCAAGGCAAGGATTATTTGGGCCACATGAACCAAGACTGAAGTATAAGAAAAGTGAGGTAAGAAAGGATACAAAGTAGTGCAGCAAATCGAGACATGAGCGTGTTGACCATTGCTTCACCGCCATGGTCCCTCTGAAGATCCATCAGCAGGTGTCTCTGTTGAGCATACTGAAAGATGCTAGAGAGTTGGATGGCAAATCATGCTTGAAATAGCCCATGGGATTTAGGAAGAAGCTCAGAATTTGCAAATTCAAACATGTTCCTGTCCCTTGCTTCCCACTGGACTAAGTTTGCTCACAGGGAAATTAACTCTGTCACACTTCCAGGTCGTATAATCTGGTTTTGTTGTTTTTGTTTGTTTGTTTTGTTTTGTTTTGTTTTTGTTTGATTTGGTTTGGTTTTTGGTTTTTCTTTTGTTCTGTTTTGGTAGCTGTTCAGGTTGCCTCATCCTATGGCCTGACATGTGTATTTTTTTTTTTTTTTTTTTTTTTTTTTTTTTTTTTTTGTGGGTACCGGGGGGACGACCTCAGGACCTCGCGCACCAACAGGCACCCGTGCCGCTGAGCGATATCACCGGCCCCTTTTTTTTTTTCGTATGTGGGTTCCGGGAGTCGAACTCGGGCCTTCGCGCTTGCAAGGCAGGCGCTTAAGCCGCTGAGCCGTCTCACCGGCCCCTGACATGTGTATTTTATTTGAGACCAGGAATGGCAGGAGAAAATAAAAGTCTGAGTATATAAAACTGGTCAGCTTGGTTGCCCAGTAGTGGCCAACAGGAAGGGCCTGGCATTCTCAAAGTCTTGTTGGCTGCCCCAGGTGAAATCAAAAAGGTCCAGGAGGGCCGGTGAGATAGCTCAGCTGCATAAGCGCCTGGCCAGCAAGCGCGAGGTCCTGAGTTTGACTCCTGGAACCCACATAAAGGAAAAAAAGGGCCGGTGATATCGCTCAGCAGCACAAGCACTTGCTGGCAAGTGTGAGGTCCTGAGGTCGACTCCCGGTACTCACATAAAAAAAAAAAAAAAAAAAAAAAAAAAAAAAAAAAAAGAGGTCCAGGAAAAGCAAGGCCCAAGGCAACCAGAGGTAATTAATACAATGTGCATGATATAATGTGACTTACTGTAAACACTGGGTTATTATTGATTCTTGTGTTAAAGCACCAATCACACTTTATTCTTACTGTTGTCATTACATTAGTGCAAAGCTGTTATGACATAATGGCATCTAAACTCACGTTTTCTTTAGTGGGAAGATTTTAGTGTGAGTTAGTCGGAAGTTGTCCTGTACTGATGACCAGATGTGAAAATAACTTTTGAAATTTTTGTGAATGCTTCAGAGAAAAATAAGGTTTTTTTCTTTACCTATTTTAACTTGCAAATAATAATTATCAGTGTGTCAATCTGTAAAATTGTTCAAGCTGGTTTATATTTTATGAAAAGTGAACTCTAATTTGGTAGTTGACATTGTTTAATTCCTTTTCAAATGAAAAAAATTAATGTTGTGCTGTAATGCCTAGTGTTTGATGTCCACATTTTCTGTTTATATTTTCTTGAAGAGGGATTGGCTGGTTTTGTTGAAATACAGAAAGCTAATAAGAGGTATCGAGAGAAAGCACAAAATTATTATATGGTTCTGGTTGCTTTTTTGAAAAAAAGTGAATGATAAATTTTGCATTAATATATCACCTGTGATTATATAAATCATTATTTAGAATTTAAAGAACAAAATAAACTAAAATATGTTCTCTATTAAAATGTTTTCATACATAGTGGTAATAAGTTCCTACCATGTTGAAGAATATCAGTCAAGGGAGGGTAGGGGAATGGGAAGAAAAGAATCAAGATATATCATGTACAGGTATAAATTCCCCACGATGAATGTGATCATTATGTATACTTAAAATGTACCAACAAACTTAATTAATAAAAAAAGAAAAGTAATTGTGTATTTCCCCTCTTCATTGATTGTATGTCTTCGTGCACAAAAAGGGTAGTTGTACTAATCTAGCAAGAATTAGGAAATGGGGCCGGTGAGATGGCTCAGCGTCTTAAGTGCCTGCCCAGCAAGCGCGAGGGCCCGAGTTCGACTCTCGGAACCCACATACAAAAAAGGGGCCGGTGATATCGCTCAGCGGCATGGGCGCCTGCTGGCACGCGAGGTCCTGAGGTCGACCCCCCGGTGCCCACAAAAAAAAAAAAAAGAATGAGAAAATGGTTCTGAGATAGTTTTCTAGTGGGTAGAATGTGATTTTCAAATAAACCTTTACACCAGCAGTATTTATAAATTTACACTAGCACATATTTATAAAGAAATTATAAATTTCTTTGTTCAATATTCCAGGGAGAGAAATAAACGTAGATTCATGCCCTGTGTCCCCAAACACTCCCATGAGCCAGTTCTTTGCTGGGTTTAAGGCAGTAAGGGTAATTTATCGATTCGAGAAGTATGTCTCTTAAACAAAAATATGAATAAAAATGAACTTTTACCTAATGAGTTTTAACCTTGTTTTCATTTGTTTGCATTGAGGTGGTTTTAGGGAAGTGGATAGGAGAATATAAAGATGAAAGGATGGAGAAAGAGTAGAAAGAAATCATGGCAAGGGGAAAAGGGAAATGAATAGTGGAAGGAGAGATAATTGAGAAAGGTACATGCAATGTATCTGTCAGGTAGTGGAAATCAGAATTGAAAATTAAAAGTACCTGAATTAAAACATCACTATCCAATTAATACAAAGAGAAGCACTTTACTGCATTTTTACAAATTTTAAATAATCAAGATACTCAAAATACATTTTTTTACACAGTTACTAACAATTTAATGATCATCAAATTAAATAACATATACACTCTAAATTACTGGATGATTGTATTTTTCATCATAAACAAAAGCAATTTTTTTTTTTACCAAAAATGTGTATGCCTAATCAATATGTCTACCTGACCAAACTGAAACAAAGGATATATTGAATTTTTCTGTATATTCCCTCTCAGAATCTGACTGTACAATATGAGGTTTAGTGAAAGCTGTCTCTATGTACAGATATTTTGATACCTTAATTACATGACAAGATTCTTTAACAAATTAAAAGCAATGAACTACCTAGTCATATTCATATATAGTGCCGAGGGGAGAAGACGGAAGAAGGGTCATGAAATAGTGTTAGAATAGTTTCATTGAACAGGAATACAAGAGTGAAGCAGTAAACCATGCTCATTCGGTAATGAAGATTTTTAATAGATAAAATAAAAATAATGAATCACTTTATTTCTTAAGTTTGGTTTTCTTTTTAAAGTATGCTTTGGCTAAACTTCATTTCATACACCTGAGTAGTCATATGTGTATGTGATATTTGCCTGTTAGCTTTTAGGAAATCTACCAGGACAGCTCACATAAAAAATGCATATTCCTACAAAGAAACTTTTTTTTAACCAAATGACTCATTTCACTTGTTTAAAAAAAACTAACAGGCTTTTCCAATTTTTTAATATTTCTAGTAGTAGAAACAGGTTTTCAGTTACTCGACAGCTACACCTTATCTCACACTGCAATTCTCTCAGGCAACGCAAAGGCATTTTGTGTCCTTTCACAGTGCAGTTCATTTGAAGACAAAAGCAAGAAGAATTTGTTTCACTTGAGCTATTCCCTTTTAACATATGCTTTCCAGCTGACTAAAGTTATCTTTAAAATTGTAACAGTCAAAAGGGCATCAGCCATAACCATCAAAATTGGTATGGATTTTTTTACCATTATATTCTTCAATAAAGGAATAAGAAATTTGTTATAATTTGTTCATTAATGTTCTAACAGTAATTTACCATGTACATATATGTATTAATATATATATTCCTAGAGGTACATACAAATTAACAATATTAAAAGATACCTGATTTTAAAATAACATGTTCAAAAACTGCCTCTTATGAAATATGACCACTGGAGAAAAAAGAATTCTTATGTTGCCATTCTAAATAAGAATATCTCATTGGCCTTGCTGTTAAAAGAACAATAGAAGACTAATTAGCTCAACTATATATTAGTCCCAGCAAGGGAACCCCAAAGCCCACAGTAATTTTGACACAGATGTATGCCACATGATACCTTTATTATATGATAATGATATTTGACCAGGAAACATAATAAAAACTTTTTTTAAAAATCAATTAGAACAATTTCATTGTAATAGAAAAGAAAAGCTTTCTGTTCACTGTAAGTTCTCCTAATATTTTTGTTAAATTTGTTCTGTGCATCTCTGTTTTATGGAGCAGTCACATGTATTTGACAGCTGAAATAACTATTTTAATATCGCTACATGACCAGGTGTAGTATATTAAAAGATACAGAAATGTATAACAAAGCTAACAAAGAATTCAGAAATTCAGGATTTTATTAATCTTTTCCCCATGATTGTTTCTGCAGTGAATAAAGTTATATCATACCTTCTCAGGTCTTAACAAAAATTTCATCAGGAGGTATAAATTTATTTAATGTATTATCCAGGAAAAAAATTTTTTTTAGTGGTGTGGTGTTGCCATCAGGAATACAGCTTATAAATCTAACAATATGTATCTTGATCCACAGATATGGGAATGAACTTACATCCTATGTTCTCCACACTGTTTCTATTCGGCTCAGAGCTATTCTAGTTTGTGAGCAACATATATTTGGAATCTAGCATAGCATCTAGGCTTTGGCAGTATTTACAGAATATGTTTACTGTTGAGTAAAGATAGCAATTAATGCTAAAATCTCCATTGTGAGGAGCTGCAGAGAAGATAACCCATTTTCAGAAATGTTCCTTATATGTTGTCTTCTTGGTGACTTTCACAATTTAACATCACATAAATGTATGTGTTACAGATGACCAAAAATGATGAAAATAGTGTTTATTGATAAACATTGTTCCCAGCCTTAGCTCTACTCTGACATTACTTGCGGGAGTTTTTAAAAAATGTATTTGCTTGTGTCCCACTCCCAGCAATTCTGTTATAACTGGTCCGGAGTGTGACCTGGGTGATGAGATTTTTTAAATCTCTTCAAGTAATTCTAATGCCCAGATAAGATGGAGAACCACTACTGCGGTGAACAAGGGAAATGTCAGAACACCTAATTTACAATTTTAATTTGTGAAAATGAAAAGGAGTTTTCCTTTTAAAGCCAATTTTAGCTCATGTAACACCTCCATTCTATTTCTGCCTGGCATAGCAGGATGAGCACGGGCAGGCGCACACACATGCACACAAATACATCCATAAGCATTTTTCTTTGTTCTTTTCCTTGTAGTTCAAGGGGGAAAAGGCATTAAAACCAAAGACTTCTTAAATCAAAAGCACTAATTTGGGCTATTTCTTGAACAGAAACAACATGATTAATTTCAAGCTTTAGAAACTTAAGGAAGGGGTGAAGAAACTCAGCAGAGGCTACTGATTCCAAACCCATAGTCTCCAATCACCTATTTCCCACAATATCAGAGCATCACAAGCTACAAATAAGTTCAGTGCTTTTGCTCTCTACTGTCTGCTTGCCAGCCTGACCATTTGAGCTTTCACCATCAAAGATTATTTATTTAAAGTTTACCCCAAACTCTGGAACCAATCCTGTCACAAGTCAAAGAACTTAAGAAGCCATAATCGCATAACTTAGAAATCAGCCCTATGCTATTCCTATCTGACTTTGGACTCTAGGTTCAGTAGTTGAATTTCTGTCTTGGCCCCAAATGTGTAAACCTCTGCTTTGAGAGACCTTTATCTGTAAATGCAGTCATGTGAACAGTACTCTTGTTTGGCATCTCCCACTTTTCAGGAACAAGAATACATACTACTCTTTAAGTCTTTTTTAGATATTTTCAGGAAAAATATAGCTTTGGGACAAAGATTAACCAAGCATCAGAGTTCATATCCACCTGTGATATCTACAGTTCATGGATCTGCAAATAGCCTGCTGAAATCACACATAGCAAAACTGCTGCAGGAGTATCTTGGATAGATGTGGGTTTACTACTGTCCAATTTGACAAATTCACTGAAAATGCTCAGGTTACAATTTTAGAGTTGTATTTTCCAAAGTAAATATTGGAATATACCGTGAGACTATCATCTAGGAATATGACGCCAAACTTACTCAATCCAAAGGTAACTAAAATAGTCTTTCCTAAGTTCTGTACTCTATTTGATTATCCATACCACTAGTAACCCTTGAGGTTTTCTTGCTTCTAATGCTGGAATTTATACTTCATATCAGAATAGAAAATATAATTTATGGACTGACACTAAGAATGTTTAAATTAAGAGGGAAAAAATGAATCTTCGAAATGGCAGTAGTCGAAACGGAGTTTAATCTAAACTTTTTCATTTATTCTCTTTGTAAAATGGGGAAACCATTTTTTGTACAGAATTGTTTTCTCACCTGTAAATTGGGAAGAATAATTCCTATCTGGCAACATTTTTATGAGAATTAAATTAGATAATACACCAGAGAAGTATGTACTAAAATGTAGTCCCTATTATAATAATTATTATTGTTGCTAAGAATAAAAGTTAAGTGCATGGAAACTGTTTCTTCGTTTTATGAAAAATCTTATTTGTGAATTTTTAAACTTTCCACTAGTAGTTAACTATTTTGCAGCTATTCCACTCTATAAAGATGGTGTCTCAGCTACAAATGTAGCAGGAAGCATTATTTTCCAAAAAGAAAGAAAAGATAAAAAGATGTTTTCAACAAATTCCTGCTAATTTTTATTTTTTTTAAATACTTATATTCCACAGCAGGATTGTTTCAGTTCCAACAGCTCTTCTTATGCAACTATCAGGAGGTTAAGAGTTTAGTACATAGTTATTATGACATGTTTTTTTGACAAGAGCAATCACCTATTGTTAGCAAGTGGAAGTTGAAAGGATTGGATTGGTCAAATAAAAGCACTTTAGGCTGGGAAAGCAATTGAGAAAAGGTAACAATCAAAACACTGCCAAGGTGATTCATGATGTTGGAATGTCATCTGGATTGGGTCAGAGGAAATGTTGGATTGGTGCTATGGTTTATAGCTCAAATTCAAATTTAGATTCTGATAATCTAAGCTCTAATAGAAAGTTCATAAGCATGTTTATAATAATGACCATAAAATGCTGTTGAATGTTATCATTTAGAAAATGAAATATAGCAAAGCTGCATAACAGTTCTGCATAAATCCTCCATTGTCAAGGGAAAAATTATACAGGTATATATTATTATAAAATAGATTTCATTTTGGATGATTTATGTATGTTCTGAGGCTTTCTGCTGTGCTTTTGTTTACATTGGACAATTCCAAACTTTCAAAGTAATTTGCTTATGATATAAGTGAGTGATTTATTTAGAGCTATAGGAAAGTTACTAATGTATAATGTAATCATAGCATTTAAAGAAATCAGTAAGTCCAGCAGCTGGTAGCTCTATCAAAAGAAGACAGCTTGAGATGGCTTATCAAGAATTTAAAGTCTTTTGATTATCGAAGAGACTATGTACTGGGTCCGTGCTCAGAGGAAAGGGAACACAGGGCACTAGAAGATAGCTGCTGAATGTAATTCTATGAGGTTACTATGATGAACAGATCACTTATGATTCTGAGAAAGACCAGGGAGGAAAATCAGAAGGGCTGCTTCTAAGTGTTTTCAATCAAGGTATCCCAAAGTATTAGAACTACCCACTCATGAATGAGTAAAATGCTCATTTGTTTACTCATCAATGAATGCATATTAATTGCTTTCCAAGTAACACAACCATAAGTGGGAAGTCAAAGAGATCAAATCAATGACTGATTTACTAAAAGTGGATTGTATGTCATGGTTTAGAACTGTGGCCACAGTCAGCCTTATTAGTCTTGTTCTGCAACTGGGCCTTGGCCTCCATTCAATAGAGAAAATGAATTGCAATATGGATGCCAATCCAGCCTTCATCATAGTGGGTCCTTGCTCTCATGAAGCTCAGAGAACTGAGATATAGAAAGTCGGGCTTCTAGATTAGTCTTTTTTTTTTTTTTTTTTTTGTGGGTACCGGGGGGGTCGACCTCAGGACCTCGGGTGCCTGCGCGCCCGTGCCGCTGAGCGATATCACCGGCCCCTTTTTCGTATGTGGGTTCCGGGAGTCGAACTCGGGCCCTCGCACTTGCCGGGCAGGCGCTTAAGCCGCTGAGCCATCTCACCGGCCCCTAGATTAGTCTTATGAAACCAGGTCCTTGGTCCTATTTCAGATATGATTTCTTTGTGCACAGGAGAAGACAATTCCTTGCATACTCTAGATATGTAGTTTCAAAATAAAACACCTCCAAAAGGACTAAGACAGGCTTGTTTATGGGTGTGTATCCATCCATCTGGAATGGCGAGTGATATTCTATTTAATAGCACCACCACCTAGCAGGCACAGAGGGAGCATCCCTCTTTCTGTAGAAATGCAAGGGACCGGCTTATAGATATAGCTTAACAATATTTTTGGTAGGCTTGAAAGATGTGTAAGAGTATACTAAGACTATGACAAAAAGAAGTGTTCGGAGATGTGCTTAACAGAAAAGTAGTGCTTCAAAGCCTAGGATGAGAAGAAGGAAGTGAGAAGCAGAAGAAGTCTAGCAAAATGGACTACAAAGCTTATCCTTCAATTCCTACCTAACAGCAGAGATTCTGATTCCGTGTGCTTATAGAGAGGCTCATAGGTTTAATTGGTTTAATTTTTCTAAATAATGACCGCGTAGTTCTAATATCAAAATCTCAGATTGAAGTACTCTGTTCTACATCATGAGGAAACTTTACAGAACTTAAAACAAACATTACAATGGAAGAGAAAAGAACCTAACCCTATCATAATTGTATCTTACAAATTGAGGAACTCAAGCTTTATCTAGAAGTGATAAGATGTGCTCTGGGAATAATCAACTACTGCATGGTAGGAGAATAGACATGGATTAGAGTTCACATTTTCAATCAGTTAAATTTTTGACTAGGAACAAAGGAAGGAAACAAGGCCAGCACACATAAATGTGCAGGTTGGATGGTCTGTATTCTATACAAACACCCAAACACAAGATCATGAAGGGCATGAACTCCAGCCACATTTGACTTCTCCAGGGGTAGGCCCTGGCACAAGGTTACATCCATCCAGAGGGTGTCTGTTTCTTTTTTGCTTCATGGCACATCAGGGCCAAAGGTGGGCTGACAGCAAATCGCATCACAGTGAGCCTAAGTTTACTCTGGTGGGCTTAACACTTTTTAGAACCTACTTTACATTGATATAGTTAACATTGCCTGTAAATTATTTTTATTTAGACTTCAGTATACAGTTTTGTTAGATGAACAATTTGGGGGATAAGGAGTGATTTGTTATTTTCTGCTACAGATAAATAAAACATGGTTCCAATACTAAAGGAATTAAAAATCTAGCAGGTCGCAAAAGGTATACACAAATAACTTATCAAAATAGTGAAATTAAAGCAGCACAAAGTTGGGAAGATTTCTTCTGACTGAGGAAACCAAAGTCTTCCAGGAGACAGTAATATTTAAGTAGCTATTGAGAGCTGGACAGAATTTTAACAGCAGATATGAGAGCACCGTGTACAGAACAAAATTCAGCCCAGAGGCAAGGTGGTCCGCGGGCCTGGAGATACAAGGAAACCCTTGTGCTTCAGGGAGAGTGAAGGAATTTCAAACAGAATGAGTAAAGGCAATGAGGAATAATACTGTGAAGGTGTAACTAAAGAGAAGTGTTGGGGGACTTCACAAAGTCTAGTTCTGTTTAGGACAACCCTCCTACCCACTCTGGCCTCTAAAATAGAATGAGCTTTACATTTATCATTTACCCGTTCCTGTGTCGGAAGCTAATAAGGAAAAAAATTGAAGTCCACCCATCTGATATGACTTCATTTTTCAGATGGGGAATTGATGCCAAGAAAGATGCAAGACTCCCAGGCAGCATCACATAACAAGTTAATGGCAGGCCAGGACTACAACCCAGATGCTCTAGTTTTTTCTGCTTACCAGCTTTTCGTGTTAGAGTGCTAATAGTTCTAGGCACAAAAGACAATATCTTAGTAAATAAGTTGAGCTACAGAGTTAGCATGGCACATTCCTTGGAACATGGATTCAATTCAATAGCAAGTATATTAAAGTATTTTTTCTATTAAAACAAAATGTACAGCACGAATTGTTAAGATAAAAGTATGAATGATTACTTTAGATTTCCCAGATTCCCATGACTCTCACTGCTGATGGAGGTATTTAGAGAGAACATTTAAAGAAATACCTTGTTACAATGAGGTTAGAAAAAGAGAATGTTGACAAATTTTAGAGGTTTTTAAAACATTCCTTCAAGGATTAGATTGTAGTCAATAGGCACTTTTAAATTATTGGACCCCGTTTATGTTTTAGTTGCATTCCTTTAGTATTCTTATTGTTTATGGCTATATGTATGGTATATGAGCTTTTTATTTATTTATTTATTTTTGTCTTTGTTATTGATATTGTAGACCTGGAGCCCCTAAGGTTTGTTTAGTTTTGCTTTGTGCTTTGTTTTTCTAATTTACAGGTTCTTTCAACTTCTGTTTTATTCATTTGACACCTTAGCTTAAGAGTATTCAGCATCTCCAAAGTTTTCTCCGTGTTGAATGTGAGAAATTCAGAAAATGGGTTAGCTGAGGAAGATAGTCCATTGAATAGGCCTTTTTAAAAGCTGTACCAGGTAAACAAGTATATAAAGTGAAGAGTTCCTGAGAAAAGGTGGCCCCGACTTTTCCTTGGAAAGTCTAGAAATGATAATATGGTGGTTGTGACTGCACTGTACGACACAGTGTACAAGCTTTGAAATTTAAATTTACATCCTTTAGCTTCTGCTGCTATATTTAGGGAAATTTTCAAATCAATAGTTTGCATTCTTTCAAAAGCTAGAAAAAATTAAAAATATTATTCGGTTTTCTCTTTATAATTTGGATAAGTTAAAATTGCACATTAGATCCAAAAATCCAAGCAAAATTCAGAGCTGCCTCTATTTCAGCAAAGCACCCCTTTGGCCACCTAGATGATTAGAAACAAGGCTCTAATCAAGATCCTCTAGCTGGAATTGGAATAGATTCTTCTGTCATTAAAAAAAAAACTGTAATACGTAAATATGTTACTTTAATTATATTAGCTAGGACTGCAGGGGCAACAAATAACTTCTGTGGTTAGGTTGGTGTTTACTGTGAAAATAATAATATTATATGATTGAAAAGAAATATAAATGTAACGTACCATATAGAATCAATTTTTGCAATATTTACTGTCTTTAAAGTTTAAAATTTGTGGAAGTCTGTACAGATAAAATTTAAGTATAGTGATTACTGTGCCAAAATCCAAGAGTCCTTTCATTCCATGAATTGTTTCTGAGAAGGCAGAAAGTAGCACTCCTTCACAGAGGATGTTTTTTTGCATCACTCATAGTAACTTTCAACCAATGGATGTTTTTTACTCTATTAAAAAACTCCGAATTCCTGTTTTTCTTACTTTTCAAATGTCATATATTTTGTGGTACTTCCTTATTAATGCTATTGTTTTAAAATGAGGTTCAGAGACTCCTGATCTCAGCAAATATTTCTGTGAATATACTTTTGCTTTGGGGCAAGCACAATTTAATATTCATAACTCATGGAATTGCAGAAGCAGAAAGTGAAAAGAATCATTGTGATTCCCAAGCTTAAGGTATTGGGGCTAAATAGCTGATGTGAACAACTTATCAGGGGATTGACAACATTATTAAAGTATCGTTGTAAAAGCTGAGATCACTCTGAGTTTCAAAAATCCAAAGAAGAAAACCTCTAGTACTAGTTGACATTTCAATAAAATATGGCTAAGAAGAAAACGACTTGTGTCAAAGAGATCTCAATGGGCAAGCTGCAAGCCAAACAATAAAGCAGAGACAAAGCAGTAAAATACAAATATATCCCAGTGATAACATGTGAAATATGAAAACCAATTAAGTCCATTGTGAAGCAACATAGAATTAAGTAATTCTATGAGAGGTTTAAGTGAGGACCAAGCCAGTGAGGTATGGTGTATGTAAGACAACTGCTCACAGAGCATTATTGTTCCCTATGCACAGATTTTATCAAAAATCATTTAAGACACCAAAAAATTTTGGAAGTCAATTTTTCTATTTCATGAAATTAGTGTTAGGTAGCATACATTTCAGTGCATAGCACAAGTAAGCAGTACAATGATTTTTAGATATTTTAGGATGTGAGAAATTAGCTATTTACTTTCAAGTAAGAATATTTTATTGAAAATCAAGTACCAAATCTTGGAATTGTACACTTGAAAAATGACATGTGCATGTATGGATTTCTGCCCCTGCTCGTCTCTTTTTTTGTACTTTATTTGAAATCTTAACCAATGATCATGTACCACTTTTTTTTTTTGTGGGTACCGGGGGTCGACCTCAGGACCTCGTGCGCCAGCAGGCGCCCATGCCACTGAGCAATATCACCGGCCCTTTATTCGTATGTGGGTTCCGGGAGTCAAACTCGGGCCCTCGCGCTTGCCAGGCAGGCGCTTACACCGCTGAGCCGTCTCACCGGCCCTGATCATGTACCACTTTATAAAATTAATCAAAAAATAAAATCATCTGCCATTTATAAATTTGTATGTTGAAAATGGGACAAAAATAGACCAGTTATTCTGGAAAATTGAATACTGAAATAGATTTATTAGTATTGAGAGAAAAAAGTTACTTTAAAACTTGTAAGAATATCCCTCAATGCATACTTCCCAACCCCATCTGGAGAAATTAGGTCTGAGAGAGAATGGGTAGACTTAATCCCTGTCTTTAGACCGGAGCTCAGAATAAAAAGTAAAATATCCCAGATAGAAGAGAAATAGACAAAAGAGAATATAACCCTGTTGTATATGAGCATTGTTATGCTTTAGGTCTCAAATGTCTCCCTCAAATCTTATGTTTGGAAGGTGCCTGGATCATGAGGGAGCTATACTTACCAATGATTCATCCACTGATGAGCTCAGAAGCTAAATGTGCTGTTAGAAGGTAGGGTCTGGTGGGAGGTGGGTCACGGGGGGCGTGTGGTGAACTGGTGTATTCTTGTCCCTGGCTTCTCCTCCTCTCTCTCTGATTCCTGGCTGCCATAGGTTGAACAGCTTTTCTCTACCACGATTTTCCGCTATGTTGTTTCTGCTTTGGAACCCACTAACCACAGAAAGGATCCTCTGAAAACTGTGAGCCAAAATGAACCTTTTCTCCTTTCAGTTGCGTGTGTTTGGTATTATGCTGCAGAGATGAGAAAGTGGCTAGAACACGCATTTAAAATGTCTAGCAAATTTACTTGTGAGATACATGCAAAAAAGAGCTAGAAACAGAAAGGCAACTACTAAAAATTGTATACATGAAAAATGGTAGAAAAGAACAAAGAAATGGAAAATACAGTATATTCTGGAAAGAACCCAAGATCAAAAGATAATTCCTCATGAAGATTTTCTTTTCTTTTCTATAGGAGATTATAAGAAAATTTATTTAATGAAACAAAAGCATTAATAATGTTCTGTGCTAATATTATTTAGGCAAGATATGATGCCTATATCTTCTACTGTGAATAACTACTAGGACGACAGCAATACACAATGTATCAACTGTTGTAAATGTCCTACTAACCTGTTTTGAATATCTATTTCATTGATTGTTTATCCTTTTTCTCTTTAAAATAAAAAAAGTAGAAAAGAAGAAAAATACAATAAAACAACAAAATTGGATAGGAGCTAAATAACAAAACAACATGAAAAGTAAAAGCCACCATCATAGAACTGTTAAGTTAGGGTGCTACACACTATAAGAGATACAATAAAACTAGCAAACTACTAGGGAAAGGGTGTAATTATGATGACTATACAAGAGAAAAGATATTGCGATTAGAGTGATTAAAAGGAATAATAGAGACAACAGGTAAAAAAAAGATCTAGCAAAAGAATAACGAATGTACCTAAATTAGGCTACTCAACTAACACAACAGAAAAAAGGTTTCAAAGTATAATCAAGCAACATAAAAAGGAATTGAATTGCAGATCTAAAGGATACAGCATACTCTAAGAAAATTTCCTACAGCAACCTATGCTAAAACAAAAACTGATAAAATTTTAAACTTTGGAAGGTAAAAAAGACTTCAGTCAGAAAAAAAAAGGTGTATGTGTGTGTGCATGTGCATTTATGTGTGTATAATTAAAAAGTAAAATATCACACTGGTTTATAAAATATTTAGTGAAAGGTAGTTCTGCAAAAGTTGCCATAACTTGGTAATCAAGCAGGAAGAATACCATTTATCTGAAATGCTTTTACCATTAGATGATTATAAGCATGTCTGGAAATGCTACAAAGATCTCCAGAAGAATGACTCCGTCAAAGACTTCATGAAAATTAACAACCCAAATATTTTTTACTTTAAGATAATTCTTGGGCCGGTGAGATGGCTCAGTGGTGTACGTGCCTGCCTGGCAAGCACGAGGTCCTGAGTTCGACTCCCGGAACCCACATACGAAAAAAGGGCTGGTGATATCGCTCAGCGGCACGGGTGCCTGCTGGTGCACGAGGTCCTGGGTCGACCCTTGGTACCCACAAAAAAAAAAGATAATTCCTATCAACATTTCTCTGGATTTAGTATATTTAAATTTATTTTCTAGTAATTTATACATGTCTAAAAACTTTTGCTGGTGAAAACGTATGCCTCACTTATACCTAGGAAGGGTTCCTCAAATATTTATCAGCTATGCTTATACCTACCAAGTGGAGTTTGAGTGGAGGGAAAAATCAATATTTTAGGTGAGCATTATTCTTTCTCTACTGTCTACTTGATATCACAAATATATGATATATGTAGCCGGGTGTGGTGGCACATGCCTGTAATCCCTGTACTTGGGAAGCTGAGGCAGGAGGATCGCTGTGAGTTAGAGGCCAGCCTGGGCTACAAAGTGAAGTCAAGGCCAGCCTGAACAGCATAGTGAAACTCTGTCTCAAAAAGACAAACAAACAAACAGAAATATATATGGTGTATTTTTATATGTACAAAATTTAATTTATATATCATATCATATATGTATATGTTAATATCTGTCAATTGGTTGTCCCTTTCTATTTTTAAAAGAAGTATTATGGTTGCATATTGTTATTTCTTTCATATATGTGAAACTTATAACTATAAAATACAGCTATTATTGCTACCTTGTATAGAAACTTGACAGAAATTTCTTTTCTTTCTTTTTTTTTTGTGGGTAGCGGGGGTCGAGCTCAGGACCTCGTGCTCCAGCAGGCGCCCATGCCACTGAGCGATATCACCAGCGTTTTTTTTTTTTTTTTTTATGTGGGTACGGGGAGTTGAACTCAGGACCTCGCGCTTGCCAGGCAGGTGCTTATGCTGCTGAGCTCTCTCACCAGCCCCTTGACAGAAATTTCACGTTTATCCCTGATTTTTGTAGCAGTGCACAAGAATGACATCCCCAAAATGAACGTAGTGAGTCTTAGCTGTGTGTATGAGTCTATTCTGAGCATACGGATTTCAGCTTCAGAATCCTGTAGCTTCTGATTACACAAGCTCGAGGTAGCTTTCTTGTATCTATCATTTAAATTTCACAGGTGACTCTGTAGCATCATTACTCTTTGAGATCCTTTGGGGTAAAGTATAACAAAGGAAACATCTTTTCTGCGCAATCTGCAAGACTGTGAACATTGCAGAGAATTCTGAAATGGAACATCCAAGAACACGCTAAGTTTTGTACTGAACTGTTAATTATCTCTGCACTGTAACAATACTCAAGGTACACAAGAAAAGCTATTCTTTTGGACACTATTTTCCATTCTGTTACAGAGTTTGTCATGAACTTTTGGCTAGAAGATTGCTCTGGGATCAGTGGAGCTAACTGTTTTTAAATTGTAAGCTTTCAACTTTAAGGTTCTAGCTTGTCTTGGAGAACCAGCCGTTTTGACCCAGGGGGTCTACTGGCCACGAACCTGGACTCTGCTGCCCCTTAGGATGCAACTGGCCTCTCCATGTCGCTACAGCTTCCATTTCTCAATCTTGTGAACATGCTGGTGGTCGCCGAGCACTCTCCACACTTCCCTATTTTCCATGGCTGACTTCCTGAGCATGTTGTCTATGCAGTTGCACTTTGTCCAAAAAATTAAGTAGCCAGTTCCGCCACTCACCTTTCTCCTGTGCAGAACTTGGGCTTGTACTCATGCACCAGTCATTTGCTTTTTTAACTAGCTAACTTGCTGTGTGGGTTAAGTTTGATTGTGTCAACTTGACTGGCCTGGGAACCACCCAGGGTATTGGGGCACACTTCTGGGTGTGTCTGGGTGGATCATGCGGGCATGATCTTCAGTATAATGTCTGGTCCTTTATCCTTTTCCATCTGGTGCTGCTACCCTGCTCCACCTCCTTGCCACCATGAATCCAGCAGCCTAGATCCACCACACCTTTCCACCATGATATTTCTGCCTTGGAGCTGAAGTGACCCCAGTGAACCAAATAAAATCTCTCCTTGTTTAAGTTCTGTGTGTCCAATATTGCATCTCAGAAGTGGGAAAGCTAATACACTCCAATACACTTTCAAGATTCTTCTATTCCTCACCAGATAGCCTTAGCAGACCCACCAAACTAATTCAAGTACCCATTTTTCTAGGCTTCTATAGCCTAGATATTTTCTTAAAAAAGCATTCCCAACATTATACTGAAAATACTTGTGTATTTTCCCAATAAAACTAACACATTAGGATGTCACACGTGTGAACTCTGTGTGGTCAGTGAAAGGGTTGTGAGCAATAACACATAAGTTTCATGAGGGCAGGCAAAGTGCCTTCTGTCATTCATCCAGGCAGGTGTCCACAAGGACAGGCCGAGTTCCCGTTCTGGAGCATGTCATATTTGAATACGATGAGTATCGGATTTGGTGAATAACGGAGTGATAATAGGGGTAGTGTCCCTGACTGTCATGGTTTATAGCTAGATGTCCCCCAAGAGCCTCATATGCTCATAGGTGAGGTTTTGGGCAGGTGATTGGATTATGAGGTTTAAAGCTCACTTGCTGTAAGGAGGGGAGGTCTGTTGAAACACTCACTGTGGATGTGGCCTGGAAGGGTTTATCTTCTTCCCGAGCTCCTCTCTTCACTCTTTCTTGCTTCCTGGCTACGCCAATGTGAACAACTTCTCCTCTGTCATGCCCCTCTGCCGTGTCATACTGCTTTGTAGCCAGCCTACCATGGGCTGTAAATGTGCAATAAACCTCTCCTCTACACTGGAGGTGTCCACTATTTCATTCCAGTGACAAATAAACTAAGATACTGACTTAAATGAACTTATATATATAGGTAGCCAGAATGTAACAGTTATCAAAAATTATTGAATTAAATTCTTAAAATCAAAAGACAAATACCAATTCTGAGACATTATAATGCTCATTGTTTTGTTTTCCTTCCTGCTGTGAAGATAAAGTGATCGATTTGCTGCAGGACTAGGGTAGAAAACCACCTCAGCTAATAGTTTCCTAATGAAAGATTAAAGGTCAAAGCAAAATGTTTGGCAGCAGATGCAACATGAAATTGTCAGAACTAAGGCATCTTACTTAAGAGTGAGGACAGGGACAGAGTGCAGAAAAAAATGCCAAATGAATATACATAACTACATAATTAATGGGGAGGGTGGCCAGGGAAGTCTTGGTGGAGCAATAAGTACTAGAAACACCTTGTCCTATGTATTCTCTTAATATCCCTCACCAACCACAACAGCAAGGAAAGATAAACATGACAGGAAAACTTAACAGGTAACGAACGGCAAGATGAGAGGTGAATCAACGTGATGAAAGTCTTCAACCTCTCTAAGAAATGTATGTTGAGATCATTGAGAAAATCACTAGCTTTATTGACAGAGAGACATAAATCATTTTTTTTGTCTTGCACAAAAATGAGAGGGTAAGGAGAAATAAGACTAAATAAGTAAATAAGAGCTAGACAAAACTTCACCTGGAGCAGTGACTAAGTAGGGCTTATTTTCATTTTTAGAGCTATGCATCCCTGTGAAAGCCACCAAAACACTTTTGAGGACACATCAATGCTCGTAGGGTGGTATTAATACTCCACATCAGTGTTAGTTTCAGAGATCTCCCTGCCTGTATTCTGAGAGGCAAGCTGCACAATTTGGGGTACTTCATTGTTAGATGAAATATTTTTGGTTCGATTGGTCCATTTTACAAAGAGATGCTCCAGTTATTCCTGTTATTTTTAAATTCTGGAAAGTAAAAAGTAAGCTAGAAGTTGAACTTTAAGTTTTAACATATTCGTATTCTTTAAAAATAATTCGTGGGCCGGTGAGATGGCTCAGCGGCTTAAGCGCCTGCCTTGCAAGCGCGAGGGCCCGAGTTCGACTCCCGGAACCCACATACGAAAAAGGGGCCGGTGATATCGCTCAGCGGCACGGGCGCCTGCTGGCGCGCGAGGTCCTGAGGTCGACCCCCCGGTACCCACAAAAAAAAAAAAAAAATTCGTACCCAATAGAAAAAGTTTGCCAAACAGAAACATACAAAATTAAATATTTATTAATCCTATTTTCCTTTCGTAAAACCTATTTGCATTTTGATATATGATTTTCCAGATTTTAATAACATACGTTTTTAAAATATTGCTCTTGCCAATAGATATTTTTCTATATCAACAATTTAAGCTGCAATTCTTACTCTTGGATATTAGGCTGCTGTGAATTTACCAGTGATGTCGCCAACCCTATAACATGCATCTTTGTCTTTGTAATCTTATGTGCAAATCTAAATATTTTTCAGAAATAATCTTATAGGACTGTATGTGTTTTCTACACTTGATCCAGTTTTTACAATTTCCTTTTAAAAAAGTTGTATGGAATTATTTCCCACACTTTGAGTATATTATGACAGTGTGTATGTGTGTGTGTTGTCATTTCACCTGTACCTTTAATGTCCTCTCCTTGCCCACACTTAACTCTTACTTCACAAGTTCCTGTGTCAGCCAACTTCCCGCTGAGTGGTGGCCTGGAGAGGCACCAACAGAATGAGATTTTTGTGTACGAATGAGAGCTTATATTTACATATCCAACCGATTTCAAAGAGTATTTTTTAAAATTCTGCACCAAATATATATGACTTTTGTAATTTAAATCAGTATTAGTTTAGTAACTGATTTTGCTTTAATAATTGATAGTATTGTTTTTAAAATCTTAATTTGTGCTCTTAATCTATTTTCTGTGGTAGTGTTTGTTATCATATTTTTTGTCAGGAACAGTTTAATACTAATATTTGACCTTTGTTACATACACTTTTTCCCCAAGCTTATTAAACTTCTAAATAATGAATTTTGAATTTTAGAAGTTGGCTTTTGTTTTTTTTAACCCAGTTTTATATAATAATAATACCTTCCAAATAATTTCTGTTTTAAGGATTTTAAATACAAAAAGTGGTGAAATTCTCCCAATAATCTCATTTAGGTACTCTCATTATTTCCTTTTATAGAGTAGAAACAAACAGAAAAGGTAGGAATTGGAAATAAGCCTGATCCTTTTATAGAGTAGAAACAAACAGAAAAGGTAGGAATTGGAAATAAGCCATCAGGTAGTACCAGAACCCGACAGAGCTCCTCATGAGAGGTGAGACCAGACAGAAAGGCTGCCCAGCAGGAGCTGGAACCCTGAAGAACACAAAGAAGGCAGAGAAGTCCACAGAACAGAGTTGGGTACAGGAGTGAGTCATTGAGGGGGGAGACTCCCAGCTTCTTTCTTCCTCCAACCTTCCAATCTCACTCTGTTGGTGCCTCCCCAGGCCACCACTCAGCGGGAAGGTGGCTGACACAGGAACTTGTGAAGTAAGAGTTCAGTGTGGGCAAAGAGAGGACATTAAAGGTACAAGTGAAATGACAACACACACACATACACACTGTAATAATACACTCAAAATGTTCTTATAATATAATAAGCTCATCATATACTAAGTCCTGGCATATTGCTGTATTAGTGGATCTGTATTTTCCAGTAGTATTTTTGCACACTGGTACAATAATGTTTAGTTGTTCTTCTTTTATCTTTTACTATGTACATACTGAAGTTTTCTCTCATTTTGTTGTTTTTTCAATATATTCTTGGAAATTTTTCCACGTTAACTCTTTTAACAAAATCTAGAATCACTTTTTTCCAAAGTTGTAAAACAATTATAGTTAAATATAAAGGTTATGTTCTAAAGAATAAAAACTAATTTAGAGGAAAAAAAACATATGGATACTTAAATAAATTCTCCTGTGTGAGCAGACTATAAAGATGTTAATTCTGACACAGTTTGTAAATTTAATGTGACACCAACAAAAATATAAAAATATCACCTCCTAAGATGTTTACAAAATGATTCCAAAATTTATGGAGAAGCAATAAAGACATTTTGAAAGAAAAACTTCAGGCATTCATTACTGAATATAGAAATGTGTTACAGAAAAATCAGTTTCCACCATGCATATCTTACATATGTCCTTCATCTGAAAATGGTGCCCAGGATCTCCCAAGATCAGTTCTTTCTAGTTTCACAACATGTAAAAGAGTGAATGCCATTCTCTTGACACACACGTAGGCCATGTTAATAGGCAATGCTGACTGGCTTAAGTCTAAATAACATGTTCTTTTTCTAGATTTGAGTAGAAGCTTTCAAATTGATGGGAGCAGGACCATAACTAATCAAATGAAAATAAGAGCTACAGTAGGGGGAGATACTGAGAAGGGAAATAACAGATAACCACTAAAACATTTTTGTATATATGTTATCTTTTCTCTTGATGAAATTGGTTCAATAATTGTCTATATTAGTTTTCTTTTCAAAGAATAAGTACTTTGATTTAGTTGAAAAATTTACCTTTCTAAACATAAATTTCTATCTTTATCTTAATAACCTTCACCTCCCTTTTTTAAGATTTGATTTATTAGCATTTTTCGAATTCCTTGACTGAATGTTGTAAGTTTCTTATCTATTTACATAACAATTTTTAAATTACAGTAAAACCAACTAGGCAATAGCATGATGGTAGATTAGGAATAATTATCAAGTTGATTCAGTGCTAGATAAATCTTAGCATCTTATTTATTTCTGCTCTGCTTCCCCTTGCTGAACAATTTCCAAGTATCATGTGACTCAGCAATACCAATAGATATTTCATCAAATTCAAGTAGAAAGATGTCAGTTTCCTACAAAATATGCAGACGAAATTGGCATCCTAATGGAGTAATATTTGAATGTTAAAGGTGATGTCATTTAGAATCAGAAATTGGAGATCCTTTTGGCTTAACATAAGGTAAGTTACAAAGTGAGACCAATAGATATGATAGGCATATATTAATTTTTTTAACTGAAATAAAATCATAATGAGTCTAATTATTCATGTAGACAGATATTATTTAATATTCATTTTATATGCTAGAGTTCTGTACTATTGCATTGTCCCTGTATTTGTGATTACCCCTCTTTAATTTATATGTGGTACATACTCCCTAGCTGCTCCTTAGAAAATAATAAATTGCTTATAATTCAGTCATCACCATGGGCAGGATACAACACATCTAAGTAAAGCAGTTTATAATTCTTTTATGCAGGCACTTAATTTAGTGAACAACAATGATATCCTTGTGCCCAAGACAACATGAGTTTCAGGGAAACAACGGCAGGAAAGGCCTTATAGCCTATGTTTCTCAACGACTCTGACATCATTCTTGCTAAATAGTTTTTGAGGATTTTCTCTGAATTATGTTGCCAGACATCACCAGATCCTGTTGGATTTTTGTGCCCCAGAAGCTTATATCCCCACATTTCTATCTTCTAAGTAAAATGCAATAATCTCATAGCAGTGTTTTTCCCTTTAGAGTCAAGAAGTGACAGACTTGGACACAGCTGGCTTTGCCTGTGAGTAAATGCGAAGACCCAAGATGAAAAACCTTTCACTACTTCCAACACGGTCTGACTAGAGCGCAACCGAGGTTAATTTACAGAACAGTGTGATGGTCGACCCCGATCACGTTCAACACCTTAATCTTGTGTCTAAGTGGCATACTGTGGAAAACCTTGCCTCATTCACCTTATGCAAACACGCCACATAAAACAAACACGAGGTAAAAATTAAAATCATATCCATAGCCCCACAGAGTGGCTAAGAACAGAGCTGGTAGAAGCAGATTTTCTGGGTTCAAGTCCAGGCTCTGCCCCACACAGCTCTGTGACCTTGGGTAACTTCTTCATCCTCTATGCCTCAGTTTCTCTGCTTGTAAAATGTGAACAGTAATAGAACCTGCCTCGTGTGACTATTAGGTTGAAAGAGTTAATATGACATAGAGCAATAGCTGCAATTTTGCATTTCTTTTTTCCTTACAGTACTCTCCCATTTCCTCTGCCTTTGGCGGATGTCTTGGGTTTTTATGTAGTTGTAATATATAGCATTTAAAGCAAGAAACCTGGAACTTGAACAAGCACTCACATAGAGAATCAAAAAAGCAAAACGATTTTAAGGCTTCTGTGAATGAAGCAGTTTTCTGTCTTCAGAGGAGCATCAGAGGCAACAGGGGCAAGGAGTTAGGTGTCCGATCACCCAGGGGCTCAGATTTTCTTAATCTCTAGCTAGAGAAGGTGACTCAAAAAATCAGTAGGCAGAAGCACTGAGAATACAATAATTCCTGATGGACCAATCAGATAAAGCAGGTGGGTGTGACTTCCTGGTCCAACTAAGCTAGATCCTGCACAAGCTCTATGGGACTCTCAGAAAGGTTACCCTGAAGCGCTGCAACTCCATCCTCTCCTGATTTCCAGCACCTCAGTTCACATCACCCTGCTGCTTTACCCTCCGAGCTAATCTCTGACCCTGTACTCTGGTTTAAACTGATAAGAACAGATACTACACTTGATCTTAGCCAAAAGACTGAGAAATGATGTACTCTGGATTAAGAGTGGCAGAAGCAAGGAGGATAACTTTGCTGTTTTCTTGCCTGTAATGGATGAGAGTAAGCTGAGGTTGCAACCTTGATGAGGAACTAAACAAAATCATGGACAAAAAATTCTTAGGGCAAAACCCTAAGAGTAAAATGTCCATGACTTTTCCTAAAACATGCAGAGTAAATGCATAGGAGTTTTTGCAGCTCATTTTCTCTAGCTACTGTTTTCCTTTCCAAAAGCAACGGAGTATAAAGAACCATCTTAATGTTATTGTACAAGCTTACCCTTCAGCCAGAGAGGCAGAGAAGAGGCCAGAGGTTTAAAATTTTAGCACACTGCCAGACAGGGAACAAGCTTTCAATAAATGCTAATTGTTGTTTTATCATCGTTTTTATTATGATTATTGAAGAGAAGGACAGAAGAAATTAGCTGTGGAGAACTTTTCAAGAGCTTTAGAGGAATCAAATTTTTAACATGGTATCATGTTGTCATGTCTGTTTTGTCATGTCTTGACAAAAACAGTTGATACTTAAACTGAATGGAACAACTTCAACAAAATAGGAACAGTTTGGAGGAAAAGTAAAAATGTCACTGTCCTTAGACTCTCAGACTTATTTCCACCTTTGCCCTCAATAATTTGCTTAGTCCTTAACTTGTGGGATTTCTCCAATTGGCAGACACTCATGGTTCCAGACCCACTTGACTTGGAATTTTGGTGCATACTTCTCATTTTATTCTATTTGGACATGTTCACAAGGATTCAAGTTGTCTATTTTGTGAATAGCTTATAAAGCACAACATTGTCCTCAACATTGCCTTTTATAGCCCCAAATGGGTCCTTAGGAGACTACCATAATAAGCCAGAAAAAGATGGCCCGCCTCAGGGAAAAATATTATCTGTGCAGTGACGGCGTGGACTCCCAAAGATTACCAACATCTAGTAAGATTAAGAAATCTATATAGGCTCAAGTAAAGACTCCATTCTAGGAGCAATGGGCACAGCTTTTATCATTACTCATTAAGAAAGATTTGGATATTTCTACTAGAGCCCCATTGCATCATGTTCACAATTGTTTATTTTGTGTTTAATCATTTTTGCTGCTTTTTTGTTGCTCTTCCCCAAAGATTAGATTATATTTGTGTACTTCATCACAACTTGGGTGCTGACAATGGGGAAAACAATGAAGCAGAATCCCTTACTTAATGCTCCAAGCAAGAATTTTCAGTCTGTGAGATAATACACAACAAACAACAAATCCTTCAGGAATCTAATTGTTACCTTATATTAGGATGGTCTACTTTGTTGATTTTTAAAAATTGGGAACAGGCTAACCCAAAAAGCAAAAGTCATGACTTCTGACTATGTCTTGACTCTCTCTTATTGGCAGGGATACATTCCAAGACCCCTAGTGTGAACCTAAACCAACAAACAGCACTCGACCTTGTAGTTACTGTACCCTTTCATAAACACTCGAACTCATGACAAAATTGAATTTATACATTAGACACAGTAAGAAATTAATAACAATACCTATTAATAAAATAGAACAATTATACCTGTATATTATAATAAAAATGACTGGGCCGGTGAGATGGCTCAGTGGCGTAAGCGCCTGCCTAGCAAGCACGAGGTCCTGAGTTTGACCCCTGGTACCCACAAAAAAAGAAAAAAAAAATGAATGTGGTCTCTATCAAAATATCTTACAGTACTGTACTCCCCATCCTTCACCTTGAAATGTAAGGTGCTACAACACCATGGTTGA
The DNA here is from genome assembly GCA_028451465.1 of Erethizon dorsatum. Classification (NCBI taxonomy): domain Eukaryota; kingdom Metazoa; phylum Chordata; class Mammalia; order Rodentia; family Erethizontidae; genus Erethizon; species Erethizon dorsatum. Next base: position 56,823,560 of record CM051835.1, on the reverse strand, counting down.
CTGTGGGTAACTGAAATGGAGGGAAGGAAACCAAGGAGATGTGGGAGGATGACTGTACCCTCATACTATCATGCTCATACAACTCAAGATTTTTCTTTTAATATAATTTCCTTCATAGTTTTATGGTAATTTGTAATTACTTTGTTTACTCATTTGTTGTCACATATGCTTCATATAATTGATTAGGGCACACACTAAATTTCCAGCTACAAATACAAAGCTTTGTAACAATATGTTCTGCGTAAGATACAAAATGATCCTGGCCCAAGTACTTCATGTTACATTTAAAGAAAAGCAAATGTAATTTGGTAGTATTATTTGATGTACAGGAGACAGTGCTTCTGTTCAGTAGCAAAAAACAGAGATGAGTACTAGTCCCCTAACACTTAGGAGTTATTTTCACTTCTATGTGAATTTGCTTCTTTTAATAAGCTAAAAAGTGGTTCGCAACCTCAAGTGCACATTAGAATCACCTGGGGAGGTTTGTAAAATCCCAATGCCCAGGCCATACCCTCATCAATTATTCAGGATCCATACGCTTACAGTCCTTTGGCAGATTACGAAGTACATAAAAATTGAGAACCATTGTGTGTGCGTGTGAGCACTGACCTGTGCAAGAGAAAGTCCAGAATTGAGTTTTATTTAGGAGCAAATGAAGAAGTGAAACCATGTTTTGAGAAGGCTCATTTGGCAGCAGGATGATTTTGCATAGAGGCTGAATGACAGCAAAGAGAACAGTTACTGTACAGTTCAATAAATAAAAGATAAGAGAGACCTGAACTCAGGTGGTAGGAAGGGCAGTACCATAGGGGGCTATGAAGGATACACAAAATGCCTGCAGAAATAGCTCTACAGATTCAAAAGATTCAAAAGCTGATTGGCTATAAGAATACTACAGGAGAAACTCCAGGTCCTTGACAATTGTGCCTAGCCTGATTCCAAGAGTAATCGGTTACCCACATGTGGTAAATTAACACTTTGAATGACAGTGTGCCAATTTGCAAATTACTTCTTTCAAAGCATTAATGACTGAAGAGTATAATCACCACGACATTATTTTTATTGGCATTAGCATTAATAAATATTTCATGAGCAACCAAAAATTACAGTGCCTATACTTTGAAGAATATTGTTCCAAAATATGAAATCCAGGCCTTAGACTATCACCACTGCCAAAATTTCTCTAAATATTTATAAATAAAATAATAATTCATTTGAGTAGCAGATTAATTGAGCTGAGTTGCAATTATGCTTAATGTTAAGTGGTTTTGTTTGTGTAATTACCAATTGGAGAGCTTGAAGAGTTGAGCAGCATGATTCTCACAACGTTTCTGTAACATGGGGTAGTTCATAAGTTCTCTAGGTCTCAGTTGCCTTAGCTGTAAAAGAAGGAAAAGAGTATTTTATTCACCTGACAGCAATAGTCTAAAACAGTTACACTCAGCCTTATTGTAAGTTTTCAAGTTTAAAAACTATAGAAAGTGAGACGATATGGAAAGTGATATAGTTTCAAACAGGGAGTCTAATGTCCTCCGATTTGGTCTCTATTCAACATGTACATTATAGTCTAAATGTTTGCTTTTCCCCCAAATTCAAAAAATCCTAAACTCTAAGGCTAGGATACCCAAAGGCAATGATGGCAAACCTATGGCATGCATGTTATTTGTTTTTTCTCTTTAGACAAAAGATATTAATATATGAGTTGTTTTTTCTCAACTAAAACCTCAGTATTCAGGTTTAATTTCAGTGTTGGCGCTTTGTGATAAATAAGTGATTTTGGAGTTGCAGTTTGGGCACTCATCTCTAAAAGTTTTGCCTTTATTGCCCCAAGGTATTAGAAAATTGGGCCCTTTTCCTCATGATTTGGATGAGTGCCCTTATAAAATAGGACTAAGGGAGATCATGAATCCCTTATATCATGTGGCAACACAGCAAGAAGTTGCCATCTACGAAACAGGAAAGAGACCACCGTCAGATACTCAATTTGCCAACACCTGGATTTTCCCATTCCCTAGAACAAATACAAATAAATTTCTACCCAATTTATGACATTTTGCTATAGCACAACAAACAAAAATAGTGTGTGGATTAGACCAATACTTTCTATTTATTTCTAGCTCTAGAGTTCAGTATTAAACTCCATGGAATATAATAATTTTGGGGAGGATGGGAATAATAAAATGTCAAAGAAAACTAGTACACTGAATTTGTAGCAAACTGAGAAGACAGTAGCCTAGATCTAAAAAGGAAAGAGGAGCCATACAATGACCCTTGGACCTTCCTTCATCCATTGGTTTTACAGGAGTTCCTGAAACTTTGAGATGATTCAGGGTCTCCCTGTGATATTTTTAAGAATATTTTCTGATAGGAGTGACCTTGTTGTCATTCAAGTTAGGCTAGGCCTTTATTTGATAGGCATATTTAATATAATTTGGGAGAAGAAAACTTCTCTTAGGAGAGAAGTGTGCTTCATACAAAGGTGAAGTATATGGTAAAGAAGGTACTTTATTTTGTGGCATTTTGCTGATCTCTTTGTCACCATAACTGTGTGGATATGTAAGTGAAATAACGATTTAGGAGGACTGAGTTGATGAAGTGCAGCAATAAAGACTGCCAGATATAGGAATAATTCAGTCTTTCACGTGAAGCTTCTTGAATGCTATAATCCGAGAGAGAAACGGTCACACCCTCAGCAAGCCTGTAGTGAATATTTTCACACCACTTGGAAAGGTAGGACCAAATTTCTCAAGGAAACATAAGATGAACTAGACAAAATAAGCCAAGTCATCAAACATCAACGAGACAGATATTAGTGAATGGTGAGGACCACTTCCTAGACACATGTCATTTAGACAAGCAAGCCAAGCAAGTCATACATTATATAAAATGCAAATGAAAATGATTAGCATTAGACCTTTGTTCACAGAAAGTTTCCTTTGGGCAGGGTAAGATTAAAAATAGAATCTTTAAGGGCTGGATACTGAAGTCTGGTAAAAATGTCAAAGTTATTTAACAGGAATAGTGTGAAGAACTGATGTCATTAAACTTGCAGGAAATAAATAATTCCATTAATACTTATTGGGTTTCTATTATTGGCCTTGAAGGAGCTTATATCCTGGAGAAAGAAAAACCCTATTAACACAGTAAAGTAGATAATATGTCAGAAAGGAATATGCAGTAGCTAAAAAGGAGAAATAGAGGAGGATTTGAGATTTGGGGTTTACTGAGGGGAGAAATAGAATAGGCAGGGTAAACCTTAAGTGCAAAACGAATTGTAAGAAAAGACTTGAGAAATTTGAAAGCATTAGCTCAAGGATAATGGGAGGCACCTTCCAGGCAGAGGGAAAGCTAAAGGCGAGGTCTTGAGATGAGTGAAGTCTTATTGAGGAATGTCCAGGAGTGTATTCGGATGAAAAGCAGGACGGAATAGGGGAATCCTAAGTTAGAGTGTGGAGTGGAAGTCATCAGATACTCCAGTTGGAACTGGAGATCATAGAAAGGACTTTGGCTTTTTCTGGGGTGTTAGGCAAAGAAATGACATTATTGGTACTGAGGAATTAGAACTATTCTTGAGAATAGACTGGCAATGTAGAAAACTAACCTATCAAGAGGCTATGGAGATACAGAAAAAGAGGGCAGCACATTCCTTTCCTCTAGCCTAGCTGTAATTTCTTGCCTCCAAATACCTGCCACTTTCCACTTTATCATGTGTTGTATACTCAAAGCAATGTTTCCAAGATTTACCCTGTCACCACCCAATATAATTGTCTCAGACATGAGTTTACAAGTCTGGCAGCAGAATTGGCTTGAAACCAGAAGCCTCTCTGATTCATAGCTCTTTACCCATATACCTTGGCAGTCTTTGAAAGGTTTCAGTGATTCCTTCAAAACATCTCTTATATAAATTATGTCTTCTCTTTCCAGCATCTACCACCTAAAACGAAGTATACTTCATCCCTTTACTACTGGGATGCTTGCCCAAGAGTTACCCCACCCCTCCTGCTCTATCCTACCTGACTCATAAGCATGATTTTTAATAGCATGAATATTTCAGATGTAAAAGCTAACAGCGACAGAAAATGTGCAAATATTGTTGTAAAGGAATAAAGGGAAAAATCAATAGCTTTTAAATGATTTAATTTTATTTGAAAATTAAAATTATGTTTATTGAAAATACAGTGATTTGAAGGATAGGCAAAGCAGGAAGAATTAACTTTTTTTCCAAATGAAGGCCATGTTGCCATACTTGAGTCACAAGAGTTTTCCAGTGTTAGCATTCACTGTCATCTGCACAGGTCAAATAGGTGGAGCCTTTTTGAAAAAAAAAAAAAAAATTCTGGTAATAACTATTAAAAGACTTTCAAATATCTCATTGGCGATATAAAGTTTTGTTCATTTTCATAAAGATGAGTGATATATTTATGAAGAGTTTTTTCCCAAAAGATTAGTTAATGTAGAATTCATTAGATTTCTATTGCCGCTCTAACAACATGCTACAAGTATAATAACATTAATTCATTATCCTATTGTTCTGGGGATCAGAAGCCTAAAGAGGGTTGTACAGGGCTAAAATCAATATGGTAGTGTGACCATATGCCTTTCTACAAGGCCTAAAGAAGAATATATTTTTGCCTTGTCTTATTTCTTGGAGCCACCGATGTTTTTTTTCCCTCACATTTCCTTTGATCTTCAAAACTAGTAATGGCTGATCAGGGCTTAATAACATTTTGTTTTTCTACTACTAACCCTTCTGATTATTTCCTCCAAATTTAAAGGGCCCTATATTATTTTAGGGACACCTGGATAAACCAGGATACTCATCTTATTTCCAGATTAGTTTATTAGCAAACGAAGCCACTGGCATTCTTAATTTGGCAATTCTTAATTTGTTAATATGTAATTTAGCGATATATACACAAGCATATTCACATGTTCCAGTGATTAGGACATGAACATACTTGAGGCTGATTATTTTTAGACAACACAACATGTTTTAATGGTTTAATCTATAAATATTTCTATACATATATGATTATTTGAAGAAAATGTTTAAAATACCAACATCCAATCCTTATGATTGGATAATTAGTACTTCTGTTTTTTTCCTTGTAATATTTCTATCTTCTAAATTCAATGCAATGAACATTATGATCACAAAGAGGGAATAAAAGTTATTTAATGATCTTTATTTTTGCTATTTCTTCGATCTAAACTCCTTTCCATGACTTTTAAGGTCAAGATTTCCTAGGTTATTTAAGTGAGATGTTCACTGGTATATTCCCATCTCTATTCTCTCCTCTCTGTTGTCCTTTTACTGGTTTTCCTTTATAAATACCAAATAAACTTCAAGGCATAGAATCTTAACTAAAAAACTTCCTTGGATCATTAGAGCTTTGCTTCTGCTAACATTTTACAAAACAATCTGTAGTATGAAATTCAACCATTTGCTAGCCACTTAGTTTTAGAAGCAGGTATTTAGTTTCACTAGTGAAATGTGACTTTTTGAAAGCTAGTAACACCATGTCCTGAAATGCTCTCATATTTATTATTCTTTGAGACTTACTAACAATAGCATGTACACTTAAAAAAGACAAAACACGCTAGTTGAAATATACTTCTGAGATTTTTGAGTGATACTTCTTTGGCTTGAAATTGTTTTCTTTTTCTTTTTTTATTTTTTCAATGAAAACTTTTGCATATGAAAAACCACTTTTTTCACTTCTTGCCACTAAATGCCTCACTTTCATCTGTTTTAAATCTTTTTTCTATAATCTCCTTTTCGTCTTTACTGATCCTTTTCTCCAGCCAATATACATGGTTAGGTCACCTAAAATTAAAAGAAAATTCCCACAGCTCTACATTCCTTTTTTTTTTTTTTTTTTTTTTTTTTTGTGGGTACCCGGGGTTGAACTCAGGACCTTGCACACCAGCAGGCACCCATGCTACTGAGTGATATCACCGGCCCTTTTTCGTATGTGGGTACCGGGAGTCGAACTCAGGACCTCGTGCTTGCCAGGCAGGCACTTATGCCGCTGAGCTATCTCACTGGCCCTGTATTCCCTTCATCTTCTTTTCTCATCATATTAACATCCAAACAAAATCAAAGTCATTAAAGAACTTTTATTCCCTCTTCTGTGATCATAATATTCTTTGCATTGAATTTGGAAAATAGAAGAGATTATAAGAAAAACACTAAAAATGATTGTTATTAAACGACTGGGGTTAGTTGTTCATTTTCTCTATTTCAACTTCCTTAAGTTTCTCCCAATACTGGCTTTGACCTCCACCAGTCCACTTTCACCCATCTGACAGGTGGCCAATGACAGCATTAACCTCCCCATAGCTAAATTAAGTAGACTAGTTTTGTTCTCTTCACACCTGGTTACTCAGCAGTGCTGAACAATAGTGACCATAACCTGGTTCTTTTTTTTTTTTTTTTTGTGGGTACCGGGGGGTCGACCTCAGGACCCCGCACACCAGCAGGCGCCCGTGCCGCTGAGCGATATCACCGGCCCCTTTTTCGTATGTGGGTTCCGGGAGTCGAACTCGGGCCCTCGCGCTTGCCGGGCAGGCGCTTAAGCCGCTGAGCCATCTCACCGGCCCATAACCTGGTTCTTGATAAGCTCCTTTGACTTCTAAAATGTTCTTCTAGCTAGATTCTAGTTTTGCTTTCATCTACTGTATCCTCTTGTATCCCACTAGGATAATCATTCTCAAATATGGCTATAAAATAAATGTACTTTCTACAAGGAACAGAATGTCCTATATCTGAGCTAATACAGTACCAATTAGACAGATGTGATGATTGGAAATATAAAATGTTTACTGCGACAGAGTGACTGAACTTTTAATTCTATTTAATTTTAATTTAAATAGCTACATGTGACCAGTGGTTAAATATTGGACATCATTGGTCTATAAAATATACGCCACTTCCCTCCCCCATTGACAAGAAGTTATCGAACAGCAACAACCCCAAAGATCACTTGAATAGCTTGTTTAAAATGCTGATTCCAGAGTTTCATTTCATTTCATTTATTTATTTTTAAAGCCAAGAAACTACTGAAATAACAGTGATTATTCTCCCAGAATCTGAAGGGGCTGGAGGAGATAATTCTTCTTCTGCTTTTAAGGTTAACAGAGGCAAACAAAAGAAGATAGTAATAGTTTTGAGCAAAGCTCAAAAGACTGGTTGACAAACCCAGCTCCTACCACCCAAACCTCAGAGGTTTAGTGATTCACGTTTTAAACCAAATGTTTCAAGCACTTTCTTGTTTCCAAGACTTGAGATGTTAAAATTCAGATCTAGGAATGAAGACCCTTTCCCACTAAGGATTTCAAACATAGAATTTAACATGACACATAATGGAAACATATAGTCTACTCTGTTGTATTTTGAAAACTTATATAAACCACATGTGTAGGCTAAGTCTCTGTGGATAAGGCCCAGGAATATTAATTGTAACTCTCAAGTGATTCTAATGGAAACTGTAGCTAAAATTTAAACTCCAGATTCCCTGTTACGTTACAGAGAAACTTTTCATGTTCTCATCCCTCCATTTCTCCAGTTTCCTCTTACATATCACAAACGCATTCTTCCCACTATCCCTTCTCCTATTTTGTCACACCATAATAAACTCTTCGAAACATAGGAACTGGTTTTATTACTTGAGAACTTTTTCTGTGCCAGGTACCCGTCTCATATATGTTCATTTCATTTTGTACTACTTTATGAAGTTAGTATATCCTTCACTGTTTTGTTTTGCTGTGGTTTCTGTTTGCTTTGTTTTTGATTTTGCATGGTACTGAGGATTGAATCCAGAGTGTTTGTACTGGACCGCATCATGCATTTATTTATTTATTTATTTATTGATTTATTTTATTTTGTGACACAGCCTAAGTCCCTAAGTTGCCCAAGGTATGCTGGAACTTGTAATTATCATGATTCAGCCTCCCAGAATGCTGCAATTACAGTCGTGTGCCCCCATGCCTAGATGTCATTCATTGTTTTATTGATTGAAAAAAAAATATGCCTTAGTTTAAGTAATTTATTCATTGTAGTATAACCAATAATTAGCAGACAGTAGAAATTATATGCAGGAGCACTGAATTAGATATGCAAAAAGCAGCATGAATAGATCCAAAATACTTGATTTGATTAGAAAAAACATAAGAAATCCAATATGCAACATTTACTAAAATTAAAAACTATGTGTACTAATTCAATAAGACATATTTAACAGAATATATGCAAAGATGATTGAATGGGGAAAGAAAGAGAAGGGGCTATATGCATAAAAGAGAATAAGTGAATAAATAAAACAAAAGAGGGGCCTCACTGGAACCAATTATAATATGTTATTCCCTGGGGATGGGTAGGAGTGGGAGAAAGAGAAAAACACACTTGCATTGCAATATGCTAACAAGAGCAATTGTGAATAACTCTCTGATATTTTTTAATATAAAACCAAAATACTTTGTGTACATTACTAAATCCAATGACTAGGTATCAAAACTTGAGATTTTAGCAACATCTCCCTTTTTATTAACAACTGCACTCATATGTCACTAGGGAGCTGGAAGAGCAGGGAATTTTGTGAGTTTATAGTTAACTGTTTATTTTCTAGTTGTCTTAGTTATCTGTCTATTGTGTGTTTATTTTTAAGCACTGTTTCTCTTAGAATCAACATGTCTGAAAAGGGAAGTTGTTAGTCCTTAATTTGCTTGGTACATTCCTTAATTTATTTAATTGACAAAATCATATCTATACCTTTATCTGTGAGATATACGTGTCAGAAATTGTGCTACTTTATTTAATGCATGTAAACAATTTCTGATGAGTATGAAATATAAAATAGCCTCCCAAAGTCTGATTATTTACCATCAAAGCTTATGGAGTATAAAATTTAGTACTTATGTTTAGAATAATCAAATATATTTAGTACATGCAGATTGTTTCAATTATATAACCTCAGCCCATCATTCCAGAAAAATCTAACAATGACAAAAAAAAGCTTAAAACTTAGCTATGGGTAGCAGGAAGTGATAGTAGAACGATACTACATACAAGATATTTAATCCATATTAGATCATTTTTAATTTAATTGTCAACACTTTAATTTCCTTGATGTTCATCTGAAAATATATTTCTCGTCATAATGACTGGCATAAGGGGAATATTTAAAAAGTGATATGGGGTCCAAAAAAAAAAAAGTCCAGCATTCATCCTTCTTTGTTGTTGTTGATGGACTAGATCTGGTTTTAATACTGACTGGAATTTCCAAACATGACCCTAGGGCAAGACAGAAAGCAAAAGTCAACATATTTCCCAAGGTATTAAAACTATCAAAAGGAAGTTCTAATATTTCCTTAAACACACACAATGCAAACTGAATCAAAATATGATGTCATGTTTTATTGAAGTATTTATTTTCATTACAATTCACAGTTCTTCAAGGTCAAAATGACACTGGTCTTACTAGAAAACATGGGATTTGAGTTACATAAATCATTCTTTACTGTTTAGAAAACAAATCATGAATTTTTGTGGGACACAATCCTAGAGACTAAATGGTAGCAAAATTCAAAGAAGAGTGACAGTAGTTCTTATTTTTTTAAAGGCTTCATTGGAAAAAAGTTAACTTTTGTGGTTATATTGGAAAAAAAAGAAATGCAAAGACCAGTGCAGCCTATCCTTTTTTTCTTTAGAAGTTGTGGAGGCCTTTTTTTTTCAGCAGTGTGATTCCCTGACATCCCCCTACTCTGCCATTCTACTAAATTTGCTCTCACATCTTCTATCCAGCCCCCTCCCACATACACAGGACAGAAGTGGAACAAGTGGAGAAGAAAATGATGAGAGTAATGCCGAGGGAAGACAGCAGCGTGTTTAACATCACAAGATCAGAGGGAGCCCAGAAGCAGAACCTAGAAAAATCCTTTCACAGCATGCAATATAGAACAAAAATCCCCAGAAAACTCAAATACTACTATTATCATGTTTCAAAACAAGAAAGCTAAGAAAGGTGACAAAAGGACCCAAGAAAGGATAGCACATACTTTCAGCCACCCGTGTGTCAGGTGGAAAGTTTTCATCAGAACCCTTTAATTCTTTCTTTTGATGTATAAGCCCAATCAAGACAATAATATGTCCTTGAACCAAAATGAATCTGCTCTGATAGACTATCACTCTGGGTGATAAACAAAGCTTTTAAAGACATAAACTGGCTCTGTAGGTGGCCTTAACTCACTACAAGAAAGCTTTTGATTAAAATAAAAATGTATGTGGAGCAAAGTTGAATGAGGGCATACAGAAAGTTTTATTTCATTTGGAAGAAATAAACATGAAAATGAGAGCTCTTCTCTACCTCTACAAGGGTAGACAAACTGATCAAGTCAGCCAGCAAGAAAAAAGGAGAAAGAACAACTTCCCTTCAATTGCTTGAAGATTTTTACTTTTAGGAGAATAATCATCAAGGGTTGAACTACCTCTAACTAATTCTTTTCTACAGGGTTCTCTGACTTGCTCAACAACAAACATGAACATCTGTTCAATGGGCTTAGCTAAGAAAGCTGAAAAGCAAACTTTAGTTACAGGAAGCTTGTGACACCTGACCTAATGGATATCATTTCTGAGGCAGCCTTCTCAGATGAAGACATGAATACTGAGGCAAACCAAGTGAAAGGAATAAAAAAGCAAGTGAGAAATTGAAGAACAATGGAAAATAAAAAGCAGAAATTGAGGCTGGATTTCAGCATGAAGAGAAGAAATTCTAACGGGTAAGAAATATGACTGACTCATAACTATAGTTATCCAATAAAATTGGAATGCCATTGCCCAAGTAGAAATGGAAATATGGAAACCATAGTCATTGAGTAATTTTAAGAAAAGCAAGTATAAGTATTTTAAATTTGTTCACCCAGGAGAATATTTTGTTGGACCTTCAGTGTACTTTAAACATAATTTTCTGAAGAAAGCTCTCACACAGAGATTTTGTAGGCATACTCACCAGACGCATAGCTCTTCTTCAGACTTTCTGGCTGGAATTTTCTCTGTAAGAGAAATTAAAAATGGAAGGAACTGCTAATAAACTCACTATGTAATTTCACAGAGAATACAGGAGTAATGAAGGAAGGTAGAGAACACTGCCGAGTTATTCACTTCACGTTCTCCCAAAGGACATCTCTTTAAACATACACAAACTCTTCAAGGAAGAGAGAAGTTGAATTTGGTGAAATTTAGTTGAGTATGGTTAATGATTGTTTTTCTAAGAAAACTGAAAAAAAAAAATGAAAACCATAAATGAACCAGCATTTTATTTGCTACAACTCACTGCAGGTAGATTTAATGGTTTGTTAGGGAAATATATTGCAGAGGTAATAAAAAATGTGTTGTTTTATTTTAAATTCATCTTTTAAAACTATAATTGTGGAAAATTATGGAAATGTTGAAATGCCAGACTGTAAATAAGAACATAGAATTTAAAAATTAAATGTTTTCTTCTCATTTATCAGCTTGCACTGAAATAAAAATGAAAATAGCTAAAAAATTTAAAAAATGAATTCCAATTTTTCTATGATACACATAGAAGGGCCAAAACCTTAAATCATTTGCCATCAGAAATTAACAACTTTTGATTTGTCATAATAACCAGGGACAAGGAAGACAAGAATAACAAATCAATATTCATTACACAAATCTATTTAAAGCAATGTTTTTAGTTTTTCTCTTATGAAATAATTCTCATTTTTAAAATTAGAAATGCTAAAACCACAGACACTTATAAATATAGCAAAAATTGGTCCTGTATGTCTTTAAAAGTAAGATATAATACACTTCATTGTTGCAAAACTTCTAAATTCTTAAAGGAAATATCCTGGCATAAAATATAGAAGATTGAGAAATATTGTCTACAGAAAAAGACAAAAATCATTAAAAGTAGACTAAGTGCACCAGTTAGAGACAAACATATTATATAGTTATATATTTTCTTGAGAGATAAAGGAAGAGCAAGAGAGCTAGAGAGGGAATTCTATAAATTTGAGAATTGTCTTTTATTTAAAAATATATATATATAATCCTATGTGAATGGTATATTTTACCTCTTAAAATTTGTTGTAACAATGTCCCCAATTATCTACTTGGTATAATAATTGCTGTGTGCTTTTAACTGTATTTGTTATTTTTTTGTAAATTGTCAGTTACTCTTTTCATAGTGATTTCTTCCCTTGCTTTCAAACCTAAAATATCAGTAAGGATTTGTATAAAAGACAGTGGCCTGACCAGAGCTGTCTGTTAGAGTAATAATTCTCAAACATTTAGTTTTAGGTTTTTTTTATGCTTTTAAAAATCATTGAGGGAAAAAAAAAAAATCATTGAGGGCCGGTGAGATGGCTCAGCGGCTTAAGCACCTGCCTTGCAAGCGCGAGGGCCCGAGTTCGACTCCCAGATCCCACATACGAAAAAGGGGCCAGTGATATCGCTCAGCGGCACGGGCGCCTGCTGGCGCGCGAGGTCCTGAGGTCAACCCCCAGTACTCACAAAAAAAAAAAAAAAAAAATCGTTGAAAACTCCCAAAACTTTTACTGATGTTGATTATATCCATAGTTCCCCTATTAGAAGTTAAAACCAAAACAAATTTAAAACCAAATTATTAAATAATTTAATAAAATGACAATAAATTCATTATATATTAAGACAAGTATATTTTGGTGAAAAATAACATTTCCCTAAACAAAAATGTTTAATAAGAAAAGTTTCATTCTTTTACACTTTGGCACACAATGTCTGACTTAATAAATGAGAATCTAATCTAATATCTGCTTTTGTATTCACCTGTGGCAATATGGTGTTTTCATTGAAGTACAGGAAGAAAGTGCAGCTCTCTGTGGATTTGTTGATAGGAAAAAAAAAATGTTATAATAGGTTCTTCTGATAATTGTGAATATTTTTTGATGTTCCATATGCAAAAATATTACATATTTTTTAAATAATTAATTACATCTAGGACTGAAGCTATGTCAATAAATTTTCATACTGTTGCATTAAAATCCATTGACCCATCTTGCACTTTAAGCAATCCTTTACCTTTAGATAATTTTGTTTAACATCACTCATTGGTCTTTGTGATACTCGGTTCTGAGTTACACGTATCTTCCAAATGTTAATACTTTTCATTATGAAATGTTTTCTGAATTACACTCATTGCTATCATTGTCAATTTTATTGTTAGAATGATTTTAACTAAAGAGTACAAGTTTTTAAATATTCTACTTTTCACATGAATGCACATTATTTGTAATTGCAGTAAATCCTTGAAGTGACAAACTTACTTAAGCCATTTTAAAGATAATGTCTGACGAATACCCAAGTCTGAATAACTATAGTTTGCCTATTAGTAATTGCTCCAAATGAAACTGGTACACTGTGAAAAAGATCACTTGTTCACCTCGTAACTCAATCATGTAAGTGTTTTCACTCAAGACAACCATCCTGGGCCGGTGAGATGGCTCAGCGGCCTACGCGTCTGCCCGGCAAGCGCGAGCGCCCGAGTTCGACTCCCAGATCCCACATACGAAAAAAGGGGCCGGTGATATCACTCAGCGGCACGGGCGCCTACTGGCGCACGAGGTCCTGAGGTCAACCCCCAGTACCCGCAAAAAAAAAAAAAAAAAAAAAAAAAAGACAACCATCCTACTGCAGCATGCAGAAATGTTCTTCCAGTTTTGTCAAAAAGCAAGTCATGTGCCCAAGTACCAAGATTTTACCTTACCCAATCAGTATGTATTGCTGCTCCATCAGAGGCATTCTTAACTGAGAATGGCGTTTTCTTTTAATACCAGCTTGTTCCAATTCAGAAGACAATACCTACTTGCACAGTTTTGGTGCCAATATCATGATTTTCATTAAGGAAGAAAATGCTTTGCATTACTTACCACTGCCTCAGCACTAGAAATATACGAATATCAACATGGGGGTAAAGCTTCGAATAATCTCTTCGCATAACAATGAAAATAGTGGACCCACTAAAAGTCTATTGTGGACTTCAAGACATACTGTATGCGGACTGTATATATCAAACTTCCTCTTCGGAGAATTTCTCTGATAGGATACACAATTTCTCTACTCCCATTTCTCATTGTTTTATCAGATAACAGTGAACCAAAGTATTTTTTTAAAAGAGCACACTACCAAGCACCTCCCTTTTGCCTAATCAATTATACCACCAAATATTCTGCCATTACTACTCGCACTTGCGAAAGTCATACAAAAGGAGCAAGGACTAAAAGCTGTCACAGAGCAGAGGAGGCGGACTAGGCAGACCAACTTCAATTAATGTAGTACACTCTTAATGGAGAAAGTTACAAAAGTCGAACAGTTTGGAATGTGGCTAATTGTAGTGTTGGTTATCTAGTTTTGGCAAATACATCACATAAAATGTCAACACTTAGGGAAACTGGGAGAAGTAAATTGGAACTCTCCTTGTTACTTTTTGATGGTTGGTATTGGTCGTCAGTTTCATTTGTTTGAGATGCAAGTAGAGGTGACTGGACTGTGAGGCTGCTAACTCTATCAATGGATTCACCCACTGATGAGAATGCAGCTGGGTGGGCTATTAGAAACTGGAGCCTAGTTGGAGGAAATATGTCCCTGGGCGTGCACCTTCAGAGGGTAAAACTTGTCCCCACCCATTCCTCTCTTCCCCTTTCTGTTCCCTGGCTGCCACGAGGTGAGCAGCTTTCCTCCACCATGCCATTTCTACCTTGGCGTCTGCTTGATCCTGAACTGAAACCTCTGAGACTGTTCTCCTTCCAGTTACGCATGTTAGGTATTTTGGTCAGAGTGATATAAAAGTGACTAGTACAGCAACTTTCCAATAAGTCTAAGAATTTTCTTTTCTTCCACAGCTTTTTTTAAAAGAATGTTTTTTGGAGGGGAGTTCAAGCAGATCATATTATTCCTCAGTTCAAATTCTACTTAATACCTGTCTGACTCAAAGTTAAAGCCAAAGTGCTTAAGATCCCTACCTAAAATGGACAGGCACAAACTTCAGTGTCCTTCTGCCTGGGATGAAATATCCAACACTCACAACTCAGAGCAGGAGAGGCTTATTTTGGCTTAGAGTTTTAGTCCAGGTTGGCCAGCTCAAGGCAGGAATGCATGGTGGAAGGGTCTGAGACAGGAAAGCTACTCACCACATCATGGTGGGTAGGAAGCAGAGAGAGAAGGGAGGAATCATGGAGGGTGCTACGCCCTTCCAGGTCATGGCCCTAGTGTCCTGTCGCTAACCAGGCTCCACTTAACTAACAGGAGGTCAGCTATAGCGCCCAGATAGTTCAAGGTGAGCAACTTCCAAAAGCCCTGCCTCTGAGCACAGGAGGCTCTTGCAGGACATCTAGATGTAAACCATAACACTTTCTAATGTCTTTTCCTGGTAATATTTCCCTAGTTCACTTTGCTTCAGCCATGAAGAGCTCTAGACTGTTTTTTTACTACATTAAGCATCTGTTTGCCTCAGGACCTTTGCACTTGCTTTCCCTCTGCCAGGAACATTCTTCTGCCAGATAGCAGAATGGTTTATTCCCTTACTTTCTTCACATTTGACATATTAGAAAGGGTTTCTTTTACCACTCTGTTTAATCATCATTTATCCCACTCAGGCAGTTCTTATTCCATTTACCTTACATTTTTTCCATCTAACATCTAAATGTGTCTGTTTGCTTATTCTCTTCCTCCTGGAATAAAATATTCTTTAAAACAAGGACTTTGTTTCAACATTATGTTTTATTTTATCATTGGATCTTCAATTGATTTTGTAAGTTCATTCAAAAGCCTTTTGGTAATATTTACTAAAACTACAGAGTTTTTTTTTTTTTAATGTCTTTCCTTTGCAAAATAAATTAGTTGACAATCTTATGTGTTTGTTTTCAAAACTGTTTCTTGGACTTGTACTGTTATGACACTTCCAAAAGTTTGATTTTGTACTTCTGTACACTATAAGGTTCTAGAAAATTCAAGAAAAATATGGGTTAAATATCAGAATGAGGCCGGTGAGATGGCTCAGCGGCGTAAGCGCCTGCCTTGCAAGCGCGAGGGCCCGAGTTCGACTCCCGGAACCCACATACGAAAAAGGGGCCGGTGATATCGTTCAGCAGCACGGGTGCCTGTTGGTGCGCGAGGTCCCGAGGTCGACCCCCCGGTACCCACAAAAAAAAAAAAAATCAGAATGAGACTACATTTCAAAAACCACCATTATTCGTGTATGTGTTACTAGTATGAAATAGGAATTTGATTGTTATATCTTATAAAATCTTATATCTCTAACTTCTCTAAAGAATCTTAGGTAGAAATACCTCTCAACAGATTTTATCTTTTATCTCTTATAACTTCTCTAAAGATTCTCAGCTAGAAATACCTCTCAATAGATTTTATCTTGTGAGGGGCATTATTTTTACCTATGTATAAAACACAAAAACAGACAAGAAGAGATTTTGGGTCCTTCTAAGATAAACATTTAGCTAAAGGACATAATTTTGATGTTTCTCTAGTTTTTTCCCATGTAACTATGTAGGTCTGCTGTTTTAAAATAAATATATGATATATAATTTTAATTCACTTTACCAGAGAAGTGACAATCTCAGTAAAAAACACATAATATTAGAAATGAAAGTCCTTCAAGGTCTGATTGCATTGTCCTTTATTAATTGTGCCTAACAATCTATTCAAACTTTGAAACCATTTTTTAAAAATTATACTTCACATCATTTATAAATAACAATAGAAAATTACAGGCTATGCTGCTGTATTTTAAGTTATCATATTTCTTAAAAGACAAATGGGTTTCCTTATGTTTCCAGAATTCTGGGTGATAAAAGAAAACTTTCATTGGATTCTGAGATGTATTTAATTGTTATTCCTTATTGTTTTTTAAAAAAATTAAGAATTTTGATCCAGAGATTGTTATAATTCACCTGAAAAAATAATTTTAAATTTTTAATATTGAAAACTGACACACTTACAAACAACTAATTCCTTATCTGCCCTGCCTCCATTGTCCCAGCTCTCAGAAAGCTGGGTCAGTGTTCTGAGTAATTATAATTTAGTAGAGCTGAAAATAATATTTGATATATGGTAAATATAGAAATGTTTTAAAGTCATCAAATTATTAGGGCATGAAAGAAAGTTTGGGGTTGGAAATACAATCAATAGTTTCATTAAAAATACCTTTGAGCCAGTGAGATAGCTCAGCAGCATAAGTGCCTGCCTGGCAAGCGCGAGGTCCTGAGTTTGACTCCCAGTACCCACATACGAAAAAAGGGCCTGTGATATCGCTCAGCGGCATGGGCTCCTGCTGGCGTGCGAGGTCCTGAGTTCGACCCAGGTACCCACACACACAAAAATAATAATAATAATAATAATAATAATAATAATAATAATAATACCTTTGCTTTCCAAACAGAAGTTGAAGAACTCCATTGATTTAAAACAAGCTCAAAACTAATTCTAAACTTTAGGTGTTAGAGTATTGTCTTGTGAATGAGTTACATCCTATGCATTTCAGTATCTTTGTTTCCAGTCAAGGTGGCACTTTAAGTTCATTTTTTGAGCTCTTCTTCTGCTCCAAATACATAGCACTGTGGAAAACAGAATATGATAGAAGGAGGAAGATGAGGGAGGGGAAAAAGGCAAGAAAAGAGAGTGAGAGGAGAGAGCTACATAGTTCTGTGGAAGAGACAAGAACAGGTACATTAAACTGTAAATGTGGGTGAGACTGTGGGTTCACTGTTGTCAAACCCAGATCTCAGATGCAGATCAGGATGCAGAAAGTTGATTTACTGTAATTCAATGAAGGTACCGTACAGTGCATAGTGAGCTGATTTTAATTCTTAAAACGAAAATGTGGGATATTGTTTCCTATTTCCTGCCCTCTATTCCCATTCTTCCTTGAAAGGAGGATGAAAACAGTGGTTTGGATCACTTAGGACCATAGTTTACATGAAAACACATATTATGTACTTTAAGAAACAGTAGTATGGTGGATTAACTAATGGTCAACTTGGAACACCCAGTGAACTGAATCAGCGTGGTTCTGGGTGTGGAAGGCCCACCGAGGATTGTTGCCAACGACATAAAAGGAGAACTGGAGGGGAAGATGGAGTGCTGTTGATTCTCCTGCAGAAGCTTGTCACTCTGGCTTTGCTGCTATGAACTGTTCTCATCGTCAGAGGAGCCAAGCTCCTGGCTGTCACTGAGGATGGCCGCTGTTCTTTGCAGGGGAGCTCTGGTCCTTACCTTGAGCATCGCTTCCGGGCTCCAGTGCAGATCCCTCAGCCTGCTGGCACAGATCCTTCACCCCGCTAGCACAGACTTTCTAACTCCCACCACTGGCCTTTGGGCCTTCCCAGTGCAGATCCTCGATACAGACTCTCGTGAGACATTGTCGTGGTCACTAGGCCTCCAGCTGGGATTGTGCAGGGCATTGCCATGGGATCCAGGCCCTCAGCTGGATTCTTTGGGTCTCGAGTGCTTGGACAGATCTCTTGCATTCTTCTGCCTTTGACTTTTTGGGTGAATATTATAAAATATTTCTATAAGTTATGTCCTGTATTAAATCTATTACCTTGAAAACCCTGACTGCAACAAGTAGGGGGAGAACTCAGACTTGTAGGCAAGCCCAAACCCAACCCCAATACTGGCTGTCCATACCGCGTCCCCCAGGGATGTTTGTACAGTGAATATCCTTGGAAGACAGAGGTAGCATTTCCCTCTACAGCACGTTTGCTTACTCTGTAGTATAATAAGCACAACATCTTTCTTCAGGACAGAAGTCAAATCCTATTGATTATTGGCAATAGAAAAGACTCGGGTTCCCTAAATTTGGGCACCTTGATATTGTGCCTATGCAGGCATCTGCTGTCTCTCTTTATGTTACCCTGTGGAGACCAGAGTGTAGGGAACTGGAACAAATGTTGAAAGTCGCTATCATTGTTAGCAATGAAATTCTTTGTCACTAAACCGGGAGTCTTGTGTCTTTCTGCATATACCCATGAAATATGGTAGAATAGCTTTTAACTTGCAAATAGAGCATACTGTCATACCCTTTCACAGTTGTTAACATTGTTAAAAGATTGAGGCAAAACTCCATTAAATTATATGGAAAAATCTCTAAGACATATGTTAAGGAAAAAAGTCTCAATACTATGTACATATTCATACATGCATATGTACATATGTTTATATATATTTACTCATCATATAAACCCACTTTTGAATCCAACATTCAAGAAAATATGAAGGTAAATATTTAAAGAACATTTTGAAAGAATATAGATCAAATAATTATGGATGACTGCTTATTGATGGTAACTGAACATTTAGATTAGAGGTTGGGGCACAATGGGTATTGAGGAGAAGAGTTCAAGTAATTGTTTCAAGTAGTGGGCGCATTAATTCTCCAGATGAAGTGTGTCCTGTGTGAAAGAAAATAAGGAAAATTACACACAGGTGATAACTTCTTTGTCATCTGGACTTCCATGGCTAATACCATTTGCCAGGAAAATGAGACTTAATGCACAGCATTCTCTTAGCAATATTTCCCTGAGTAAAAGATGGTTTATAGTAAAGGAATCCAGGATCTATGTATCTATGAGATACGGCTCCTTGGAGAATGTGTCATGAATTATGAAATTCTGTTCTTTACAGAATGAAAATGTTTTGTAATTTAAATGCTTTGTAACATAACACAGCAAGTCCTTATTTGAAGGTCTCATCTATGATTCTGGGGCAGAAACATTACATGCACAACAGGAGGAGAGACCTGGAAATCCACATGGATGGCCCGTCTTTGTTTCACCCATGCTTCTTGATTGAGGGTTTCCTCACAGTATTTTGAAAAGCTTGATGCTGGGTATGAGATCTGATATCTATGAGTCTGCTGAGGCCATACAGTGCTTCATTCCCCAGTGCCCTGCTCTCCTGACCTTCTCTACCTAAACATTGTTGTATTTTGATTGTTCTTGACAAAGACATCAAAATTTAATAAACACTTTTCAATACCCCTTCTATATTTGCCTAATTAGAACTACCCTTGCTTGTTTTTCTAATTTTTTCTGGGATTTAATATTACTGTTTCTCCCTGGTTATCTTTCTATCTTTCTGACATCTCTTCATTTAATGAGCATTTACTTTATCCTAGATAATTTGTCTTTATTTCTTATTTTATACTCACCGCACCACTGTGACTTGTGTTATCTCCATTTTATTTATTTTACAGAAGAGAATAATGAGGCTCAGAGAATGAGATAACCTGCTCAAATCACGCAGTCAGTGAATTAGAGAGTGCTTTGGAATTCATTATGATTGCAAAGCCTGAACCTTTACCTCTTTTCGAAATTTTTCCTGCCTCTTAAATGTTTTCTTCCAAATTTCTTATGGTACATGCCTATTGTTCCAAATTTGTATTTATCACACTTTTCTGGATTCAGAGTCTCTTCGAGAGTTGGATAAAAATCTTTGGCTTATTTCCCAGAAAAGTACCTACAGAAATAAACACAAATGTATCTCATACTTTGTATGGAGTCGCACTGAGATCAGGCCACATCATTAGGTATCAGGCATGTGTGTCTGTACTAGTGATCTCATCGACTCTAGTAGCTTCAACTAGCATTTATTTGTAGTTGCCCTCAGAGCAGACACCACTTGTGCTCTGATTCATACCTTCAAAGTGGGATGGCAGTGCCATGTGACCAAACTTAGTCAGGTAGCCCCTGGCCAGTTTTCTGTATCAGCAGTTCTAGCTCAAATGACTATGAGAGGTAGGTGGGTCAGATTAAGTGCTACTTCAATTTATGGGGTGTTTGCATTCTTGGGGCCAATTTGGGGCACCGGTGTAGGAATTTATGGATCAAGGTCCTTCCCTCTTGTACTTTGTGTGCACGTTTCATTTTTTTCTTTTTTTTTTTTTTTTTTTGTGAGTACTGGGGGTCGACCTCAGGACCTCACGCGCCAGCAGGCGCCCGTGCCGCTCAGTGATATCACCGGCCCTTTTTTCGTATGTGGGATCCGGGAGTCGAACTCGGGCCCTCGCGCTTGCCAGGCAGGCGCTTAAGCCGCTGAGCCATCTCACCGGCCCTTGTGTGCACATTTCTGGGGAGCAATCTGTTCTCTTCCCAGCAGGTACTAATGGAATTGAATTCCACTGCCCATTGTGACCTCAGTAGCACTATTTATTTATTTATTATTTTTGCAATACTGGAGATTGAGCTCAGGAGTGCTCTGTCATTATCCCACTCATCTTTAACCCAAGTGTCCAATTACTTTTCTCTTTCCATAGATAAGTAATCATCTGTAACTGTTCAGTATATATTCTTTCAAAATGCATCTGGCTTTAATGTCCTTCCCGCCCAGTACTGCCCCAGGACGACTTCCCAAATAACCTAAATGCGCGCTCTTCCTTCAGACTCTTTCTGAGGGAAATCCCATCCAAAAGAAAGAAATCTTAAATTTGCTTATATAGTCTTCATTTATTTTTTTTTCATGTTGAAATGCCTGCATATTTTAACTTCCACATTGTAGGGACTTCACTCCTAACTCACTCCGTTTACCTAATATTCCTTATTGTGGTTGGTGACATTATTATGAGGGAAGACCTCAAGATAAAAAAAAATAAAGAAAGAAAAATTTTGGTGACACTCTTGACTTGTTCTTCTTTCTCATACCCTATTACCCTGTCCCATCTCTTTGATCATTAGTTTACCTCTTGAGTACCTTGCTGCCACCTCACTACCCTTTTCTCTCTAGTGCCATTACTATAGCATTGGTAACATTGAGTTCTACACATTCTCATCCCTCTGTAGTTTCAGCCATATTTGATCTTGCTTTCTTTATTCTTTCTCCCTCATCTCTAGTTCTTCTGCTCTATTTGCCTAAATTATCCTTCTGAACCACAATCTGAAACTGGCACTTTCTGCTTTAAATTATTATACGTAGAATGAAATCTGAACTATTAGCCTGACATTAAAAGCAAAAACAAAACAAAAACAATAAAACCTGTACAGTTTATCCACAAATCATATTTTCATTCTCATCTGCCATCTTAGCCTTTCTGTATAGGTTGTTTTTTAATCACCTTGAACATTCTCTGGTCTGGGAATATACTGTGTTCTTGGCCAGTTTGTGGGTGTATAGATGGTGTGCTGTTCCTTCTGCCTGAAGAGCCCTCTCTCCTCTTTCTTGTCTGCCTGAAATCATCTTCCAGTTGACATTTCTATCAGAATGTTTGCTCTTCCTAAGTCTTGTTCTGACGTAATACTATACAGTTTTCACACTGTGGTCTCACAATGTCTTTTAACGATTTTTTCACTTTTTTTTTTCTGTTAGTCTACTGTGCGCTCCATAAATGCATGAGCCAAATCTCTTTATTTATTTATTTATTTATTTTTGGTACTGGGAAATGAACTCAGGACCTCGCACTTGCCAGGCAGGCGCTGTGCCACTGAGCTATATTCCTGACCCAAATCTGATTTATCTTTTCTTCCCAGAGCTTACAAGAAAGTGTGGCTTAAAAGTCATGTAGACTGAATCCAATGGTCTTTAGCACATCAAGAAGGACATGAACATTGAACAAAAGCATAAGAAAAAGAAGGTGATGGACTGAGGAAATTATATTTAATTTTAAAATTTTGGGGGAGGGTACCGGCAATCGAACTCAGGACCTCGCACTTGCCAGGCAGGTGCTGTGCCACGAGCTATATCCCTGGCCTGGAAACTATATTTAGAACCAGGTAATTTGGAATAAGTGAAGAGGGATGAATAAAAATGGGCCCCAATATGAAAGTAAAAGCCAGGTGTGGTGGTGCACCCCTGTAACCCAGCACTCAGGAAGATGAGGCAGGAGGATCGCCATGAGTTTGAGGCCAGCCTGGGCTACGTAGTTAAAGGCCAGCTTGAATTACAGAGTGAGATCCTGTCTCAAAAAAGAAAAAGAAAAAACAGAGGTCATATGAAGAAGAATGTCTGCAGACAAAATGCAAAGAGAAGTGACATATAGATGATTATGGGCAGATGTTCAAATTCAGGGAAGTTGCTAAACATAAAAAAGAAAATATTCCCAGGACATTGGTGCTAAATGTCAAAAAAAAACAAAAAAAAAACAAAAAAAAAAAAACAAAAACAAACTGCTGCTCTTTACAAAAATGGCTATATTCTCAGGATCAATTTAGTGCACCATTTCAAATTATTCTTATAAAAGTACTGCATACATAAGAGCAACATGTACACAATAATGTTCAGTGATTTAAATATTATTCTCTATTTTAGAAACACTTCATAAACTATCATTTCCCTTTTGAAAATCTCGGTGTTCTGGGTATGCTAGTATCTCAGGAAGAATATCGAACATTGGTTTCTGAGAGTCTCATAATTTACCTGAATGAAAAGCCAGAGGCAAAACCCCAGAAGTAGCAGGATTATGCTGCCAAAAAGTCTCTGAAACTTTCAACAATAAAAAATTCAACATGTGTCATCACTCAAGCAACTTCAGGGGAGTTTTGATTTATAATGTTAATTACTTTTGCAAGATTATAGTAAGTAAATAGAAAAATTGAAGTCCTTTTTCATTTTAGTATAGGAGATATATTGGCAGGACACCAGACTTGTTATGATGTCTCACCTTTCTGAATTCATGTGAAAAAGGGTTTCCCATTGTCCTAATAAAAGAATATCTTCCCCAAGAGTGCAGAGTTCTTTTGTAACTCTTATGCAGTGACATGATAGACTGTTGCACCACAATTTGATATTCCATGAACCCTTTTTTGATACTTTGCCAATGGTTTCCAATAACATTTGCTTAGTAGAGTATAACTGTATTTATTTGTTCTCTGCCCGTCCATGTTTTCTGTTTATGTGAGTTATTTTGACATTGATTTTTCTTGGAAGTGATAACTAGAATTTGCATGTAAATATTATAGTCAGATTCTGATACCAATGTCAGCAAATTTTTTTCATATCAGTTTTTCAGGATGACTTCCAGGATATAGTTGGTTATAATTAAAGATGTATATATAGCTATATGTGCTCAGATGTATATGTAGCTCGCCAGTTTAAGATAGAAATGTGTATGTTTTAGCTGAGTTAGAAGCAACTAAAAGGTACAAAATATAAACTGGAAAATAATATGAACATAATTTTCAGACTAAGTGAATATGTTGACATGTTACAAATATAAACTTAGTGAAGGTATGATTTTTATTCTCCTTTGATGAAGTTCAGTATTGTATAGTTCGGTGTTTCTTCTGTTAGAATACACACACACACACGCACACACACACACCCTTACCAGTTTCTCCTGTTACACACACCCATACCACTTACTCCCAGTAGGAGTTCCTGGACCATAAACTATCCCTGAGAATTGATTCCACACTCTCTCAAATATGACTTTTCATAAGTCAAGTCCTTTAAAAATATAACATTTCATATATTTCTCGGACTACATGTCAAATCAGTCTCACGCAAACATAATACTTTTACTACTTTCTTAGGGCATGGTGTTGAGAGGGAAAAAATTTAATATATCTGTGCAACATCTACATTAATGCAATGGTGGAATATTGAAACTGCTTTTATCTGCCACATTTCTCAAATGAAAGCGGCAGCTAATTTTTATAGTAGTTAAACTATAACCTTGCCCACAATCTTGCCTACATGGATGTGCTCCTTTGGTGTTATTAAGGAAGTAGTCTTTATTCCACGTCTTAGACTTTAAAAGTTGCTATGGATATAAGAAGTCTATCATGTGGTCATGTCTACACCATAAAATATTTCCACACTATGCAGCAAATTCTTGATAGAATTCACAGGACTTTCAAGAAATTACAGTAAAATTTCCTGGTATTCCTAAGACACATTGTAGTATATGTAGTTATTGCAAATTTTTGTGTTAATAGTTTCTGAACTGATTTCCAAGAATCTGTTGTTTATATCTCTCGCTGTCTACATTACAGTATCTGTGTACTTCACACACAAGAAAAGAGTAAACTTGACTATTTCAACAAGAGGTGTAACAGTATTTTGAGACAAATAGAGCAAATAGAATTTGGCTAATTCTTTCTGAAAAGTTTACTATTAGCAAAAACAAAACAAAACAAAACAATAAGCAGATAAGCAGCTTCTCATGTGAATTTGTTTAAGTGGCTTGGAAAAGGATTATGTTTTATACATCCTTATACTTTTGTGGAAACTGAGTATGGTAAAATCTTGCTGTGATGCTGATAAACTTCTTGTATCACCCACAGTCAACAATATCTTTTCTTTTGCGATCCTGATTAAATGAGTGACGTTCACTATTGGTAAATCCCCCACGGAGTAACTTGAGCTCACATGTGCCTAGCCACAATGCCAGTAATGACATGATCTGGAGGGGATTTGAAACCCTATCTGAACAAATTTATTTCTGTTTTTCAACATATAATATTCAAAGCAATACTTGGGCATTGTAATGTGATTCTTGACAGGGCTAAGGTAAATTCATCATGCTAAACTGAAATGTTTCTGGCAGATGTCTACTCTGTAACAATCAAATTGTGTGTACTATAATATATGACAACCACCTCGCTACCTCTAGTTGTAAAACTTGCAAGTATAATACTTCATTAATGAAAACCTGGCATGTAATTACCACCATTTTTTTTAATTTAGAAAGAATTTTTCAAGATAGTCTGCCATCTTATAAATAGTGTGAATTTTCTAATGAATGTAGGAAAACATACACTTTTTCATTAAAGATATTCATGCACTTTGATGTTTTTCAAATTGTATGCTTGTTCAAATTTAAGAAAGCATAAAAGTGAAATGTTTTCTCTTATTAAATATTAACTTTGGTCCCCATGGAAATAGTCATTTGACCCACACAAATGGTCTCCTTTAAAGAAGGAATGATTAAAACATCAACATTAAACATTAAAATATTTTTAATGGATAGTTTTTATGATAACCTTTGCCTAAATATCTATAACACCCTCATACTTCAGTACAATTTATCATACATTAGGTCTAAGCACCTAAAAAATATTTAGCTTAAAAGAAAAAGTAATCCAAATAAATGGCAACTTTTTACTTTGTAATAAATGGAAAGCCTCAGCAGGTGACAACTACTTTATGACAGGTTCACTCAAAATCAGTCATGGAATAAAACCTTTTAAGAATCTGGCAAATTTAAGTTTTCATATTATGGTTTGGCTTGCCATTGCCTTGCTTATCATACTTTTAACAATTATTTCAAAATAAATATTTGCATGAACAGATAAAAGCCCTCAGATCCTATTTGATGATCCAGTGTCCAGATGCAAATTGAATTTCTGCCTGGGGAACTGCACTGTGATTCTCTTTCAAATACCAGCTTCTACCACTAGGGACAAAAAAAAAAAAAAAAAAAATTGTGGCTGCCTTTTGCCTTTGGCCCCTTCTTCCTTATTATTCTTGGTAATTTTCTTTACTGAACTCCTTGAAATTTCATTGGTATTTGCAATGTAAATTTAAGTATTTTCATTTTAGCGTAATTATTTTTTAAAGAAACAGAATTTCATTCCGTGACCCTTTTGTCATTTACTGTGAAAATAAAATGGTTAAAATAAGCTGGGGCATTTTATTAGGCCTAGGGAAACAATGTGTGATGCACGTTACTTAGGGCAAAACCTCTCAGGGCCAGTAAACACTCTCACAGACTAACACAAAAATTGGGACATGCTTAACTGAGAATTTGAATCAGGTGCCACAAAAAGACAAAGGCTGGCAAGAATAGAACTTTGGAAAATATACTTACTAATTTTAGAGCTGCTGGAGGCCAACCAAAGAGATTTGAATCATGTGGTGCCTAAGACTTATGACTGGAACTGAACTTATTCATTATTCCAGTCACATAATTATTCATTTAACCAATCAATTAGTAACCAGTAAGTGATTAATGACTTGTTGATTTAGTCATTTAGTTTTAAAAGGTCAAACCAGAGAGTATGTATAACCAGGTAGAGATTTTTATTCTTTCCTCACCCAGCATGTTTTTTATTACTACATATCCCATTCTGCTTTTTAAATTACTCATATCCTACACACACACACACATTCATTAATTCAATCAACACATATTTGAACATCCCACATATACCAGACACTCTTTTTATTTTTTATGTGGGTACCGGGAGTTGAACTCAGGACCTTGCGCTTGCCAGCGGGTGCTTGTGCCACTGAGCGATATCACCGGCCCCATACCAGACACTCTTGATGTCCTTTGTCCACATCTCCTTGCTCCTTTCTTTCTTTTCTCCCCCACTTTCTAGCTTACATACAGCACCAACAGACTAGGGAAATGGAGGATTTTACTCTCCTACCTGTACACCACATATACTACCATTGCCACCATGTAAACTCTAATAGGAGTTATAATGCAGTTTTCTAACACTGGTGAAACTGCTTACAAAGCACTTTCAAATCCATTATCATGCTTATGGAAAACGTGACATTTTTGACCTGAAACATGAATGTTTTTTAAAATTGTTGTGAACTAGAATTTAATTTAACATTCACATGGTTGGTTTTGCAAGCAAACAACTGGTCCCTTTGAACACGTCCATTCACCTGAGAAGGTCTTTCAGTTGTCTCCCAGAAATGCATTTAATTCAGTTCCCTCACCCACATCTGTCCCCACAGCCAATGCCTTGGTTCAGGCTGTCACCATCTTTTGTGTGTGTTGATGAAGGCACATATTCTTTCGACTGCTCATCCAAGTTAATTCTTCATTCCTTCTAGTCCATTATCCATACTGTGTCCTTAATAAAAATATACCAAAACATAAATTTAATCTCATCATAGCCTTGATTAAAATCCTTGAAGTCTTCACATTGCCTCTTGGATAGAGTTCAAAAATCTTCAGCAAGGCATCAAGTGCTTCCTTGCTGAACTCATCTCTCTCTTCTCATCACTTCCTGCAGTCCGTCCTTCCCAATATCACTGCAGCTTCAGACTGTATTTATGAATGATAACTTTCTCCAAACCCTAATTTGTTTCCTCTTCCAGGAAAACTTCCTCACTCTCTAAGACAGTCTCTTCCCTTTGATCTCTATTCTCATAGCAATTATGCCTGTTTCTATTCTAACTTTTTAGTTCTACCTCATTAATATGCATTCTCTCTCTCCAAACTGAGACATCAATTATCATTATTCACACCACAGGATCGAACCAGAAAAGGAGACCAGTAGACACCTCTTGATTACCTGGATGAATATTTGAGGCATCAATTAAACTACTACAAATTTATTAACAGGGTTGAGCTGATATCTAAGGCTTGGTACTGGACCTTCTTTCGTTTAGAAGTGTTCGTATCTGGAGGCATGTAGATGCCGTGTTAGCTTGTTTGTTACCATCTTTTACCTCTATATAGAATCATCCAATAAGACATTTCTGGGGTGGATTAATCTCCAGGCTGGGATTTTGTTGTGAGTTTGCTTATGTTGATAAAGATGTTGATTAATTTCAGGTTGTGAGGAGCAAAAAAAAAAAAAAAAACTTTGTCACCTCTAGGTAACTTATAGCTATTTGTAAACTCTGTCATTTGGATACCCTATTTCTTTGCCTCCTCCACGCTTTACCTGTTACAGTGTCAAATGATAGCATAGGGCATGGGTGATCATTGAACCAAAATAGTTGAGGAAAATGTTGGAGTGTCAAGTGTAGTTCTTTCTATATTTGATTAACCGTCACTGTTAAAGAGAAACAAATATCCAAGAGATGTTAAATCTTAGAAATATATGATAGCAAGATTGGACTGAGGCAACATGTGCATTTGCACACATACGAACTTACTCTTCCTTACTACCTCGTTAGAACACTGGCAGGAAACAGATGGCTCACTCAGAGAGCTTAATTGAAGGGAGTTTAATAAAAGCTACTGTTTGCAGAAGAACAATCAGTTGTAAGGAAACAACAAGGGAGTTTGAAGTGACAGGAACTACAAACATGGGAAACCAGTATTTCCCCCATGCCTAAAGAGCTGGGGGAGGGAGCTGTAGCTATACCCAAGGAGCCGCCACATATGGAAACTCATATGTGAAGAAACAGGACAACTGTCAAACCACTGCCTAGCAAGAAGGGGGGCAAGGAGCAGTATGGGAATGCATATTTTGTCCTCTTCTCCCGCCTTCTGATTTCCCACTAGTGCCTGCCATAAATCAAAGTCCACTGAAAACCTGGAAGCAAAATGCAAAATGGAGCAGAGGCAGAAAATAGAATGAGAAGGGTAAATGAAGATTGCATGACACAGTCTTATGAAGAACATCAAACTCTTCACTCCTTATCTGCCTAGGAAAAAAATAGGCATCACTGCTAAGTAGCAAAAGACAGTAACATATGGTGGGTTGATTGAGTTTGGGGCCAATGCATGTGAGAGATAAGTAGCACAAGAAGCTATAACTTTCCATTTTAAGATCTTAGAGTCAAACCAGGTATTCCCATCCCAGCTTCAAGTACCACAGCAGTGATTAAATCTATTTATTCTATTAAGTAATATATGATCTCATAAGAAATAGATCAATTTAAAGGAAAGATCCAGGAATAAAAATTAGTTTTCCTTGACCTATCAGTAACTAACAGTGTTATTTAGGAGGTAAATGTAAGTGATTTGTCCCAGTGTTTTCATCTGTAAAATGGTAGAGTCATAGTGTTTGCGAGGCTCAAATAAAGACAGTGGCTATGGTTTCCTTTTCAGAAGTTAAACAAGCTCTACAAATGTTAAGCCCTGTCACTTTCGGATGCTATCTTACAAAGCTGGTCCTTGGGTATGTGCTTGCCAGTTGGCACAGCCTCTCTTTTTGACTATCTTTCCTCTACACATGTAGCACTTCACTCAAAACCAACTTAAACATCACATACAAGGGATAGATAAGCACTAAGAAAATCCAAATGAATTGGCAGTACCACTGCATGTTAAAAAGAAAGACCTAGATTCACGTTGAACTTCGTTTTCGTGGTGCATAACTCTCCTTTCCAAAGGTCCTATTAACATCAAAGGGAGCTCTGTGCATGTAAATCATTATATTTATTGAATGCCCCAACTCCTTCTTATCCTCTGGGCACAATTAGAAATATCATAGAAAAATGAATGTCTGAGACTTGGATCCATATTTGATATTCTATGGGAAATTTCCCGTAGTTACAGATGTTAAAAATTCTGCCCAATGGTCCAGTTGTGATTTTGCAGTATTTCCTTTCCTATACCCTTGGAATTACTTTTTCTCTGATTTTAGAATATTTGTCCTACATTAAAGGAAAAATATTCTCTAGTGATCAAATCTTGGCTGTTGTACAACTTGGTATAGTAATGAAAATGAAGACTGTGCTACTCCTCTCTTTAAAGGACCAGTTAGTGCTTCCCTGAGATTATCCCATTAATAGTTACGGCAATTCTGTTCCTGCTTCAAGTTCACTCTGGGAACTGCTATTAGGGTCGGTATCCAGGAGTTGAATTCCTGGGTGCTCAGTTTAATATTATATACACCAAACTACCCTGTAATTTCAGTGTTCATTGTAAATTTAGGCCATTACCAATTTTCTTGTTAGGACCTAGTTTTCT
Source organism: Erethizon dorsatum (assembly GCA_028451465.1). Lineage (NCBI taxonomy): Eukaryota > Metazoa > Chordata > Mammalia > Rodentia > Erethizontidae > Erethizon > Erethizon dorsatum. The sequence goes on along the minus strand of CM051835.1, from coordinate 56,792,943 downwards.
CCAGTTGAAATCTGTACAATCAATAAAAATCCATAGTAGCTGTATGTAGCCCTGCACTTTTTATACCAATTTATTGTTTCTTCACTTTAAATTCAGTAGTTTCGTGGCTCATGATGGAAGCATCTGTTGTACTGACCGAGACAAAAAATTTACTGTCCCCACTCTGTCCTGTCAGCGAATACAAAGACCTTGTGTTACAGACATGGTGCCGTAGCAATATTGCAGTGTGTTTGTGTGTGTGCATGCATAGAAAAGCATCTAAGAGAGCACGTTAGGTCTCTAACTATAAATTTTTTCAAGGTGACAATATGGAGGAAAAAGTCTCTCAAATTAAGTATTTATGGCTATTATGAAAGAGAAAATTATAATTAAATGCTAGAAAAAGACTTTACTGGAAATGTATCCACATGTGATAGGTAGTTTGAAAGATATACTTCTTTTATAATGTTTTGATAAGCAATGTATTAAAAAGATTCATTCTCACTAGCTTATAGACAAAATCATATCAAAGTAATTTGGATCCACTGAATTATTCCCAAGAAATAAATATGCAAGAACAGTCTAATTTTAGTAGGTGTTTATAGAACAAAATAATCCAAAGTATAAATAAAAATCAAATTCCTAGTGAAAATGTGTGTAAGTAGGTATATTTTGAAAGGAAAAGTCCTACTCCCAGTGTCATAACCAATTAAATTCTCCAGGTAATGACCCCATTTGCATAGTGAGCGGAACCCACAAGTGGGAATTTTAATGGGTACACCACCTGAGTACAGTAATTGAGAGTGACACAACTTGAACTAGTTTTGTGCTTACCCCACTGAAAATTCTACTCATATTATTTTTAATGTCAAGCTACAAGTCAAATTTCAAGATGATGGATTTGTTCTTTTTTAAGCACCGAGTTTGAATAAAAGAAATGCTTTAATTCTGTTATGCATTGCAGATCTTTGCTTTAACTAATCTGTAGTTCTGATTCTCACCATTGCTTCATTTTCTTCAGTGATTGGAATTTAATTTTATTCATTAATTTGTGAATAATTAGATAAAAAAAATAATGTCCTCAGCAGCTAAATTGCTTTTGGATTGCAATTTAATGTAGTTTTGCCAGAATATGTATTATATAGTTAAACTGGAATAATAGTTTACTAAAATGTAATTGTGTAAATATGCCCAATTATTCTTTCTGATGATCTAACGAAATCTAATATAATATGCATTCTTGGGTAGTTCACTTTTCCTTCATCTCAATACCAGTAAAATGCAGTTTCTGCAGAGTTGATCAGAGATGCCTTGTCATCTGAAGGTATTACTTTGAAAGATACTCTCCTTCTGTCTCAGGCTCTATTCATGTCCTTGAAAGAACTGTGCATTCTGAGTGAGGGATCCTATGACGTCCACATTAAATTATATAATAAAAGTGGTCTGAAGACTCTGAGAGTCAGACACACAAGATGAACTGTGCTTTCTAGGTTTTGAGGTGACATTTCAAAACTCCTTTTGTTTCACTCTAAGATTGTGTGCGATACTAAGTGTTTGTAGGTGTTTGACACCACTCTGCCACATCTGTAATTGGCATAGCATCCAGCAGACAGGCTCTGTACATCTTTACACTGCAACCTACCAAGTTAAGAAATGTATTGGTTCAATATAAAACAGCAGGCTGTTTTTAGACATAGTTACTAGTGCACAAGCTTTAATATGGCTTGGCTTCCTTCTATAATGAGATCTTTTGGTTCCCTGCTCAACAGGCTTTTTATTCCTTTGCAAAAGGCTATGAACTATGTCAAGTGGATCAGCTGCTTTTGTACACCCTCTTTCTTGGCTTTGCAATGTAACTCCTTTGCTTCTACCCTTTATGCATCAGAGAGAATTTAAGAACCTTATCAATTTTTAAAGCAAACTTAGAATTTGTTTGAATTTGCTTTTCACCATTTTCCTAATAATTATATTCTCAACTAAACTTCACAAAAAGACTTGCCTAGAAGAGAATACCTAATTGCAAAAGCTCTAGTTTGTCTTTAACACACATCTGTAACCTATGTTGGCAATGTGTCAAAAGGCAGTTTTCTAAAATGATTTCTTCAAAATCACCTCACAAATAAATGATTCTTTTTAAATGTTCACTAAATAGGATGAAGTGAGGGATTCTGGGTATAAATAATAAAAAAAACAATAGAAAAAGAACTACGAGCCACAGTTCAGTGAGAAGGCAGAAAGTACTTACACTCACCTGGATGATCCTGACGGAAGACATCGTGTCATGCCCCAACTTGATGAAGAACTGTGTACAGATTTCTGCTTGCCTAGAGACTCTACTTTCTGAGGCAAGGTAGGGGTGGGAGGGGAGCCAAGGCTTTGCTTATAATCTTTTAATCTCCAGAGTGTCTACTGACCTCACTAAAATTTGATCATATGTGTGATCTTTTGAGTCACAGTCTTTTGAAGTAAATGGCACAGTCCATTGTTCACTGGAAAGTCTGCAGTGGGAAATGACTAGGAGTTTAGTCACCAATGATAACTTTTGTTAAACCCACCCTCCACAGGAGAAATACAACACATTGTCCTCTCTCCACCAACTTTACCATTTTAACCAAAACCTCTGAAAGCATTCTTTAATAGGTAAATAAATAACAGGAGCCTCACTGGTGGAGCTACCAGTTTTCTCAGGGGCGGTGTCAAACTTCTTTTCTGGGTTGCAACTCTGTGAGGATTTTGTGACTTTCTTGAAGCTCCTAGTACTAAGCCAAGCAGAGAGAAAACACTTCCTGTAAGTTTCTTGGTTATAGGGGTACACAGGTCTTCCTTAAAATACTGAATCTTGAATTAAAACTGTAAATAGTAAAGGTGAGAATAAACCAATCAGTATATTAACCATGGTTTAAGAAGAAACTGGTATGCTTTACTACACTGGTATAAAAGGAAGATAAAAATGGGTATTACAGACTTTGATGAAATTTTATTTTTTACCTCTGCATAGCTGTAGTAATCCAACAGGGAAATGATGTAAAGGTCTTGAATATTTCAAAAATAATCTTAATTAATAAGTGAACTATTCATTAGGAAGATGGGTAAATCTAAGCATTTAACTACCATTAAAGAAGGCAAAAGCCATCAAGACCCTGTGCTCAAATCTTTGTTATGTCAGGCAGTGACGTTTGACATTAATAACATTAGAATCTAGGTTATTGGTAGAGTTTGTATGGTTGAAGAATGGAAAATTATTACATCAGGTTGCCGTGGTTACTCCTTGAACTTCACAAATGACCCTGAGTGTTCAGGTGAAGAAAATGGATACAGATGATAACATTTAAAGAACACAAAACCAAAATGATAATTTTTCCAAATAAACAGCCTTTCTGAAAGAGTTCTACTGTCCTGTGTTAGTTAATTAAATCGAAAATATTTTTAAAAACTGTGCCACTAAAAATCCTAGATGGAAATACTTCTGATGATTTACTTTTGAGTGAAAGTAATATTTGTTAGATTTAATATCTAGTTTCATATATCTGAGCATTTTTTGCTTGATGTTCAATCTCAGCATATATAAAAATTTGCTTAATCTTATAAGTTAAGATATAATTCTCAAGTAAATAAATGAAATCAATATTATAAGTTAAAAGATAATTCTCAAAGTACAAGTATTTCACTTTCGAATACTCCCTACTCCTCCAGAGTAGCTGTCTGTCCCCTTTCTCACATACCCCTTCCCCTCACCTTCAAATAGATTGTCTTCTATTTAACAAAAAGTTCTCAAAGTAAATAAATGAAATCAATCTATTAAAAAGGTATGAGATTTGAATTCTGACATATGTGAGTTTTTTTTTTTTTTTTTTTGTGGGTACCAGGGGGTCGACCTCAGGACCTCGCGCGCCAACAGGCACCCGTGCCGCTGAGCGATATCACCGGCCCCTTTTTCGTATGTGGGTTCCGGGAGTCGAACTCGGGCCTTCGCGCTTGCAAGGCAGGCGCTTACGCCGCTGAGCCATCTCACCGGCCCCATATGTGAGTTTTTGAAAGAACTTTGCAGTTTGATATATCAACTATGATTTTCACTTATAAAATGTTCTGTTTCTCCATAGTTCATTTATGGGCATTACATAAGGAAGCTAGGTAATCTCCAGAAGGGGATGTAATAGGAATAAGAAGTAAAGAAATATCTGAGGTTGTAAAAAATAGTTAAATTAATCCAAATATAAGCCAATTACTATATCAATTAGATATGAAAGCATGATAAAGCACAACAAAGAAATCATTTTTTAAATTTTGAAATATATTCATGATAATACAGGTCCAGTTTAAAAATATTTAAGATCAAGTTTCCACATTTAAAAAGAGGTGAAATATATAACTGCAAAATTATAGCACTTAGCTATGATGGTCACATAATTCAATAAGACATTTAACATACAGAAATTCTAAAATATACTGAAACTATTTTCACATTTGCCTACTTTTATGCTTTTTTTTTTTTTTACTTTTTAATTATACAAAATTCTTTATGGAATGACTGCCTGAAGTAGTCAAATTAAGAAAAGTATTAGATGTATAAGTGTGAAAATAAAATTCTGGTATTCATTAATATTCTCTGTTACAGAAAAACATTACTGAAAATGTGTTAATAATTTCATTGCAAAAAGTAGAAGGATATATTTAAGTATCAGACAAACCACTTAGTTGAAAATTTCTGCAGACAAAAAGTCAAATTTCTAATAATTCCAGGTTGTTAGCAAGTTCTATGGGTCTCTGAGTAGATGCTATTCTTATATCTTAATATACAAGCATAAGTTAATTTTGGGTATATGTGAATATTGAGATTCTCATCATATTTTATTTAACAAATCAAAGACATTCTTTAGAAGAGGAAGAGAAAAACAGCCATTTACTGGAATTGTATTTAAATCCAGTAATTTAAAGATTGTGTGTGTATGTGTTGGAGTTGTATTTAAACCCAGTAATTTAAAGGTTGTGTATGTATGTATATGTAAATAGCACTAAAAGAGAAATCTGAGAGTTTGCTAACATTTTTTTCTCCTTTTAAGCCCTTAAATAATAATATAACTGGAAACTAGGTTTCATCTCAAAAGAAAACCATAGGTTTTACATGATTCAGGTTTAAAAAGTCTCTTATGAGTTTAGATTTCCTAAAGGCTTCCTAAAAATATGACTTTATTGTTATTATCAGTTTGATAATCAGCCAGAAAAACTGAAAATAACTATTAATCCTAGTTTCAAAATTTCTACAAGGAATTATAGTGAATAAAACCAAACTACAATTTTGGAGAGATCAAATCCACAGGAGAATATGTAAAACAAAATGCATCTCCTTTTCATCTAAGCTACAGATACTTATGACTCTGTAACTATATAATTAATTTTGCAATTGCCACCCTTCTTTACATGTAGAGAACTTTATTACCTGCCATATGGGCTTAATGTAACTTAAAATTGCAATAGTTAATTTGATCACACTGGTAGATGTCAGGTTTTCCCCTACACTGGAAAGAATGGTTTGCATCCAAGATTAACTGTGTTTATGAAGTATAACCATAGTTAAGAAATAAACCAAAACAAACATACAACACCATGCTTCCAGCAGACTTGAAGCTCTCAAAATAAAAGAAAGCCTTTGAAAAAAATCAAAATCAGAATAGTGGGATTTTAATATTAAAATATCTCCTAATAAATGAAATTTATCAAAAATAGTCCATATTTCTATAAAATATAGCTAATTTTACAAGTTATTAGATTTATTGTAAAATTTAAATTAGACATATGCAAGTGAATACTTTGGCTAATTTAAATATTATAGTTTAAAAAAATTTTTGTATTCCTACAACTATAACACAGTGAGCGGCAGGCATTTTTCTACACACTGATTATAGGCACGCACAATTCAGGCTGTCCACCTAAACTTCGTCCTAAATCTAAATAATGCATTTAAGTAGCAGATGGAACACTCATTCTAAGAGGTCTGCTCAAACGCCCCATTTTCCCTGATACCTTCCTCAATATTCTGGTGGTTCCTCTCTGTTTATTCCTATGGCCTTTTGTGCTTTTCTTCATCCTATAATTCTCACTTATGTGTTTTGGTATAGTTTGTTGCTTAACAGTCTTTTTCCTCTACCACCCTGAATGCTGCTATGGACAAGGGTGGAATGATATTTGTCCCCTGAGGCCTAGACTAGAAAACGGCCAGAATTGGCTCTCAGTATCTGTTAAACAAGCAGGGCAGGTAGAGAAAAGAGTACGGAGATCAACGCTGCGTGTCCAGGTATGGTGTGGGTTTGGTTCCTAAAGTTTAAACTAAATATGCTTACTTTTAACATCTAGCAGATAAATATAAAAAAATAAGTGGTCTGGTTTCAACACCCAGTGAGAAGTAATATACTTGGAGCAATTCACTCCTGGGAATGGTTAAAAGAAACAGAAATATTACTAAAAGAGGATACACTTAAAATTTTTGGGTGTGTTTGTGTGTGTGTATCAAAATGTACTTCAGTTATTGTAATACATTAAGAAGTTTCAAAAATCAGTTAAAATAGTTACAATTTCACATATTAAACCATGTAGTTTGGTGAAAAAAAAAGGGGTTCAGAGAATACTTAAAAATAATGAGTTAACAGTGCAAATACTGAGTTGTTTCAATAGAATCTTACCATGTGTTTTTCAATCCCTTTAAAGAAAATTTTTAAAATGCTCTCCAGTTTTAACACAAACAAAAGATAAATATTTATGAAGGAAAACAAATTCCGCAGCATTCCATACAGATTTCCAAACAGTCTGATGATTCACAGCAGGCATCCATGATGCCGCAGTCCATGTCACAAGGGCAGTTACAGTCATCCCCCACGTCGTCACCACAGCAGCAGCAGCAGGCTTCCGACGTGCAGACGCCGCAGGAAGCTTGTCCCAGGACAATATTGCAGAGGGTCAGGAATTCACAGAACAAGCATGCCAGGATGCAGTGGACACAACAATCTTCATTTTCAGTTGTGAGGGGACAACATCAGTGAGAAAGAGAAGGGACACAAAACACATATCATCAATAGATTGCATAAGAACTGATCAAAGATACAACCCAAATGACATGCAGCCCAGAAATTTCTTTTTATGAGCTGGAAGTTCAAAAACGGGCTCAAGTAAAATCATACATAAGTCATCTTTAGCAGTAAATACTGCATTAGTGAAAAAAAAAAGTAGCTGTGTGTATGTGTGTGGGTTGTGTGTGACATTTTTATTCTGACAATGTATGACAGCCCTTGGTTGTTAAGTACCCTTCTCTGTGCTTCTTACTTACTCTTCTTACAGCCTACTGCCTTCTCTAACACTGGGCTAAAACAATCTGTGGCATTTATTAAGTAACAGTTCCCCTCAATTGCACCAAACAAAAATAGCAAAGAGATATTGGGATGAAAGTTTATGCAAAGAACGCAGGCAGAAGCAAGTCACGGACCCTCTACAGAAATCCAGAACTTCGCAAAGCCATGGACTTGAACTCGTGTAGGTTGATTTCAGGGTTTCTCTAAATGATTGGGTACCACCAAAACATTAAAAAAAATTTTGGTGTATAATTAAATAATTAATTCAATTGTTAAACCAGAATCCACTCAGCTGGATCCACGTTTTCCAAATGACTCAATTTCAACAAATTTCATCAAATATTTTAAAAATTACAAATGAATTAAAGAAAAAAAAAAACAGTGAGAATTTCTAATTGGGTCCAACTGTCATTGCGGAATAGTTGTGCCTGTTTCCAACAAAGGGATTAGCAAGTATGAACAATGACTAGGTAACCTGATTTTTCCACTTCCTTTGGATCTATACACTTTACATCTTTATTATTTCTTGATGTTTTCCAAACAACAGTGTTTATCAAATTTCATTAACCAAAAGAGAGGCAGGAAAACAAATCACTGTCTAAGAAGTGCTACCATATTTTAGAATTATTTTCTTTGACATTTTAGGGACAGTGAGAAGAGCAATTAAAAGGCATTTCTATTTCTGGATGACTTTAACACATGTAATAAAATCTTTTAAGAACAATGTTTGAGACTTTTGTTCAATATGAGAAATATTTATGAAGTTTTTTCCAGGCTCAGTTCTGGTTTATTTTTGCATTTTGTACAATGTCAGTTTTAATAAGGGGATTCCACATCTTGCAACACCAATAAGACACCACAATCTTATCTTCATCCTACTGTCTAACTCACTTTGTGTTTCTGTATTTGGCATTAAAATTGCATGCTGTCCGTGGAATTTTAGCAAATTTTGTGAAAACCAAAGAATGAAGGAAGAAAAAGAAAAAGAGAGAGAAAAAAAAAAAAAAGAAAACCAGCTTGTTGTTAACAGCTTGTGATAGCTCTGGAATACTAGGGACAAATTATCCTACCTCCGTAATGCCCTGTAATGCTGAATGAAGATATGAATTGATGGAATTCCTCCAACATTGCTGTTACAGCTACTTTAGGTAAAGGATAGCAAGCACCAAAGTATGTGAGACCATTTTCAACTCTACAGGTCAATCCCTAAGGATCCCTTCATAATACTCCCCACACCTGTACCACATTTCACTGCAGGTTTCACCTTTAATGAGAATTCAGAGAGTAAAACAAAGATACAAAGAAACACAAAATCTTACTCTCTATATGCTAGATAGAAAAAAAAAAAAAAAAAAAAGGAAAAAGGATCAGAAAAAGAACTCCAAAGCTGCTTGTAGAACTAAAATCTAAAAAGAATATACACCAATCCTTCCTTTTGCCCTTCTCGCTGCCAAACTCATTCTTTTTTTTTTTTTTTTTTTTATATGCGGGTACCAGGAGTTGAACTCAGGACCTCACGCTTGCCAGGCAGGCGCTTAAGCCGCTGAGCTATATCACCGGCCCCAAACTCATCATATATGTAACACATATAGCAATCCGGAAAAGATCATGGAGTTGCGAGGGTCTCTGGGTCTCTCCATCTTCCCCTGACTTCGATTTTGGTAGTTACCAATAATTTAGAAGAACCCTGAAATCAGCCTACAAGGATCTGAGTCCAAGGCCTTGCAAAGTTTGGGTTTCTAGATAGTGTCTGTGATTTACCTCCACCTACATTTTTTCTATAAACTTTCAGCTCAATATCTGTTTGATATTTGTCTGTTCAATTGAGCTTTTCCAGGATTACAGTATCATCATGATTTGTAAAATACTTAAAATGTCATAGTTACTTCATAATTTTTATGAAAGTAATATTAACTAGAGGCATACAAGTTCTACTCAACATAACTTTTAATGAACATGCTAGCTGATTACAAAAATATTTTATTGAGATTTAACTCTGTTCCACTGTGGAACGCTTAAATTTCAAGACCAAGAGAAAATCCCATTGAAGAACCTTTAACTTAAAACACTAAGAATAGTTACTGAGAATGTAGATTCTTTATATGCTAATCATAAAACATACCACACATAAAACTGTATGTAATGGATTCATCAGTAATAAAGGAGAAAGAATATTTGTCCAACTCAACCTTAGAAGCAGAGGGTTATGATATACACTTCTACATAATCAGAAAGGAAACCATACTGTGAATTGCTGTGAGTGGTATTTTTGCTCAATATCATGTGTTTGAGATATATCCACACTGATTCATGTAGCTGTAGTTCGCTCATTTCCTGTGTATTGTAACCAACTGAATTAATACACCACAATGAATATACCCATTTTATTATTTATGGGTACTGTTGTTCCTTTCAGTGTTTTACTGTTCCAAAGATTGTCTATTAGAGCAATTTGTGCAAACCTCCCAGAATACACCTGCTGAATAACTAGCTGTACAATTACTGGGTCACGGGTTTGCATATGTTTAATCTGATATCAATTTTTTCCCAAAATGACTGCTCCAAAATTTACTCCCACCCACTAGGTCTGAGACTGCTCACTGCTCCACAATCTTTGATACTGTCACACATACTAATTAGTCGAATGTGAAACCGAATCTCATGGTAGTTTCATTTTGCATTTTGTTGTTTACTAATAGGACATCTTTCCATGTGGGTTGGCCTTTCAAGTTTCCTTTTCTTCAACACAGATGTCCAGCGTGTTCACACTGTGCCCTCATTCTCCTAGTAACTTGCTTTTTTTTCTTATTTAGTTCTAGAAGTATTATACATTCAAGATTCTAGTCCTTTATTGAATATGATTGTCTTCTCTCAGTATGTGACAGAACCTTTCTAAGTTAAATTAAAATAACAAGAAGAAAAGAGTTAATTTTGAGATTTTGAGGCAATGGTAGGAAATCCATGTCAAGTCTTGTAGTTAGCTGGAGATATAGCTGATGAAGTGAATTGGTAGATAGACAAATCTGACAGTCAGTTAAGAAAAGATGAGAAGGCACTAAGAAGATGTGATAGAAGAAGGAAAAAGAAGTTTAATGTTTGATTCAAAACAAGGAAGTCCTGCCATGCCTATAAATAGAAAGGAAAAAGAACCCAGTACACACTCAGCAGGGAAAATGTTCTTGATGTGAAATCAACTCAAAGGATGAAAAGCAAATTGAATGACAATTCAAACTAAACAATTTATCACCACTCAGGGGATATGTTCACTTTTAATCTAATCTCTCTTCCAGATATTAGACTATCATGACAGATATCATACAGAAATTAAATACCCTAAACTAAGAAATGATCTTTAAACCCCTTTTAGCTGACAAAAATCTACAAATTACGTATCTTAAAACATTGTTTTATTGTTACTAGGCAATGAAAGTGAAGAAAGTGATCTCCTTATCCTTAAGGAGATCATTCATTCTCTAACCTATCTTCTAGAACAAAAATTGTTTCTTTAACTAGTATGTATGACTGGTTGCTTTACATAGAAGGGGAAATCTAACATTAATGCATGAAAAGTATTAACAGTGGTGCCTCGGTCCACGAAGCATTTGTTGACCATGGTCGTGGACCTCAGTGCCACTGTTAATACTTTCGTCTACGAACTGTGCATGAGGTGATGAACAGGACTGCAGTCATCTTTCCTGCAGGAACACGAACATGGCCATCCATTCCAGAATCGTGGAACAAATTAAGTTCATGACCTGCGGTACCACTGCACTTATTTTCAAAATGAAGAAATGTGTTATCTCAGAAAAAAAAGAAATTTTCAATTAAAAATATTTATTAAATTTAAGGAATTATCTTGCACTAAACTGTGTCTTAAGATGTTTTACAAATATTGATTCCTTTAATCCTAATATTACTAGGAAGTAGTTCTAATGTTATCCCTACTTTATCAAGGCAAAGAGTGACCTACAGAAGAATTAAGAAATTTTACCAAAGTCATAGAGGTGGTAAATAGTCAGAGGCAGGACCAGCACCCAGGACATTCACCTCCCGCAGCCATGTTCTCCTCCAGTACGTTCTGCTAACCCACTGGGGTGCACCATTTCTACCACGGGGTAATCTTCCTTGGAGGAAGATCAGTTATAAATCCAAGCTTCCTGCTGATTTGTTTTCCTCATCTATCTGGTTTTTTAGCCTTAATTCATGGTTCTTTTTTTGCTAATTTCAGTTTTATAAAGAGCCAATAGTAAATGTTAACCTTCAACTAGTAAGAGCAAAGTGATCACTGAGGTGGTTGTCAGTCACAGTGCTGAAAGAGAAAGAGTGTAAAATGACGTCTCAGTGAAAAGAAACACTGTCTGTAAATCTAAAACACATAAATTAAGGTGCGTGGTTACATTAATAAGAGCAGGAATTCTGGTGCCCAAACATATAGTAATGACAGAGACCTCAAAAGGTTAAGTTCTTGATGCAAATATTAAAGTTTGCAAAAAAATAGATATCATCTTAAAACATAAATCTTTTATCATTTTCTAGAAAAGCACTTTGGGCTACTCTGAAAAACCAAATCTTTTAACTAGCATCCAAAGAAGCCACAAACCAAAACACAGTTTAAAGATTATAGAGATAACAGTCAAGATGTATCTGCACACAATCATTTTCTGTACTTTGTAAGTAGAGAAACAAACAAAAATAGATCCCTAAATTCTGTCAAAACAATATGTAGTTTATTTAACTGTTTGCCAAAATGTTTTGTTTTGTTTTGTTTTTTCTCAAAGTCACGCTTTGTACAGAGTAGTTTGTAGTGAAAAGGCACACCCAGAAGTAGTTATTACAGTTTCTTCCCTCACCACTGCCAAGGAGAAGCAAGGGTTATAAAAGCAAAAAAGATCATAAGAATGATCAAACTTGGGAAGAATTGAGGAGGGAAACAAACTTCAAAAAGATTGGACCGCTGCATCCATGTGGTTCACTGTCAGAAATACTTCTTTTTCCCCTTGTTGTGGAGGAGTTCAGTTTTTATGGTTTTATTCAGTCATGATTTGCAGTGTGAGCCAAAAGTGTTTAACCTTTGAGAAGCCAACTGGGTTCTGGGAAGGATGCCTGTCCTAAACTGGGCCAAGCAAGAATTGCACAATTCAGTGTAGTGAGAGGAGGATTCAGCAAAAGAATGACAGCTACTGTAAATCTAGGAACAACAAAGGAACATACACACAGCAAAGTAGCCAACAAAGAAAGCATAAAAGAAAGTCTTCAGCACAAAATTTGATGTAAGACAAAACAAAACAAAAACTACTGTTATGAAATACAGCAGCAAAACCTTAAACAAAATCAAGTCCTTGGAAAGCTCATCATGGTTAAGCCCTTGCAGCTGGCCTGCAGGGAGGGCCGCTAGCTCCTCAATGACATTCAGGTGTCAGAAACGAAATGGCTCTGAACTGCATTTGGATGACTTGTGAAGAGAGCCTTGACTGATCTAAGGAGCCTTTGTTCTGTTGAAACTGAAAGTTAGTTTTGGGAAGAACAGTCAGTTTATAATGAAATTATCCCCAATCGATTTACCCAATCATATGTGGCCACAAATACACTAGGAAACTGGACAAAGGCAATTCGTTAAGATTGGAAAGAGCCCTGATTAAAAGCCAGCAAAAACTATATGTGCAATAAACTCAACTCTATTGTAAACAGGTCCTTTTTTTATTTCTGTAGTTTCTTTCTTTTAAGATGTGGCATGACAGATGCTCTGAATTTCTTGGAACAAAGATTCTAAACAGCTGAAGTGAAACACAGGAAAGGACAGAAAACCGTGAATTCTAAGAATAAACCACAACCCATTTCTGAGTGAATGCAAATTTGTAGGTGTCTTATCTTGACTAACCTTTAATAAAGTTCCTATGAGTGAAACTGCTTGATAATACTTTGTTAATCCAGTCCCCATCACATAACTATATATTGAGAAACAGAGTAATAATATGCTCAAAAGTGACTACAGATTAGAACATGAACAGTTAGACTTATGTATAATATAGTGATTTAAAAAATTGCTTTGAGATCATTCCCAGCTTTGTATCTTTACCATTTCAGGTACAGATAGCCAGAAGTTGTTTGCCACTCTTTAGCTTCAAAGACTCACATCTGTCCAATTTACTCATTGTACAAAGGCCCCAGATACTACTTTACTGTATTTTTTTTTCCTCAGAACAGAATCAAAAGCAAGCTAGAAGTGGGTTTTGGTTACAGAAGATAACAGCCAAGATGGCTAAGTACTAGCCTCTGCGAAAATCCAGCTGTGAGGGACTAGACACTGACATCTTCAGGCAAGTGCTCCTCCTCGACTGTGTGTGGGGGCGGGAAATATTTACTAATGTTGCACGGTAGCTCAGCTCCAAGTAGCTCCACGTCTCCAAGACAGGGGACTTGCAGCCTTTCTGGCCCACAGCCCTTGATGACCTGCTGCCTAAATAAATTGGCCGGAGTGCACCTCCTACACAGAGCCCTCTGGCACATGGCTGTCCCGGGAGGCCCTGTGCCGTAGCCAGAATACAGTCAACATTTTCCTAGCAGGGAAGAAAGTGAGGTAGGTCAGGAGGTATAAAGAAAGTTAGGAAGAGCTACATTTTCCAGGGCAGCACAAAGAAGAGCACAGTTTGAAAAGCTGAACAATAATCTTTACTATCCCCTCAACGAATTCAAAAGAACCTTGAAAAACACAGCCCCAGCCTCCTATGCCCCATGCAGAGATTTCTCAATAACTTTCCTACCACAACTCCAAATCCTGGAATCCATCCCTGTCCTATGGGAGGTACATTTATATTATAAATCAAGTACGAGCCCAGAGTTGTTTTCGTTTCTCTTGTTTGTCCTATTACCTGATCCTTTCAATATTCCAAATTCTCAGAAAGATATGACCCAGTATTTGGTCATAATTTAACCCTAGTAGTGGTTCAAGAAGTTCAGTCTAAGGATGCGCATTTAAAAGAGATCCATATAAAGGATTCGACAAACAATTTAACAGGTAAGCAATACTGTGTTGGCAATGACTATGATGCCAGAATATTCTAGAAAGACCACAACCCCTCCTCCTTTGCTCCATTCACTCTGATTACCACACCAAAATGGCACCCTTTCACTACAGTGGAGGAAGCCTTCTAAGGCTTCTTTTTTTTTTTTTTTTTTTTTAGTGGTGCTGGGGATTGAACCCAGGGCCTCACGCATACAAGGCAAGAGCTCTACCACTGAGCCACATCCCCAGGCCCCCAGGAGAAAACCTTCTAAAATCTTCTGTTCATAGCTGAAACACACAAAAAGAAAGAACCAAGAAGCAACTATAAAAGACAAGTTGCAGTACAGTGAAGAGGTCTGTCTAGAAAGAATTTCAATTATTATCCACTTATTTTTTTTCAGAAGGAGAAATCAAGAACAGAATAAAATCATATTTTACTTGAACCTATTATTGTAAGTTGGCCAGTTGAAATATCTCTAATACAAATATAATTATAAACAAGTTTGAATGAACTTTTGGATAATAAAATCTGCTTTAGATCTCAAAATCATTTTCCTAGAAAGAGTCAATGTCCAACAGCTCAGCAGTCTTCTCAAGTTGGTAACAATAACTGGAACAAAATATATGAAAGTAAATCCTCTAGTTTTAATGAAAATATACATTTGTATAGAAATGATCTAAAAAATAACTCTCCCAAGTGCTAAATTCCATATTTTACAATTTTATTTTCTCCACTGTGCTTACTTCATAACTTACATTTTGGCTTCACCTCTTTTTATCTGTCTTTGGTTTAAATATTATGCAAGGTATACTTATAAAAAGGAAATCGGATTCTTAGGAGGAGTAAATTAAAACTCCAGTCACATCTGGTTCTTTTAGTCACTGGTAGTAGCCTACTTGAGAGGCCCAGAAACTTGGCCTGGTCACTTATAACCAGAACTCTTCATGGCAATGTGAGAATAAACAAACATACTAAGAGGAGGCTGGAATCAGGACTTAGTTTGACAATTTCGCAAGGCTGGCATTCATGGTAATTCCCCAGGCCCTTGAGGACCCCAGCTCTGCAAGAGCCCAAAACGCACCTCTGCAATCCAAAGAGCTGAGAGGTCCCAGCTGTGACTGATCCTGTGGCCTCCCTGGAAGGTCAGGGCAGCACCGCAGCAGGAGGTCCAGGCCTCCCACAGGCAGGAGGAGCTCAGCCCAGGAAGGCCCAGGTTGCACTCCCAGCTCCCCAGGCTGACAGAGAGACAGGCCCCAACCAAAGAGGCACAGCAGTCTACACCAGGCAGGATGAAGCGAACAAGCAGCGCGAAATGTTCCAGAGAAAGCAGATACCCAAGCAGGTTTCAAAGCAACGCGCGGGAGGTAAATCCTATTATTTACGGAATTAGTTTGTGAATCACTGGTGGCATTGTTACTCTTTCCACTTCCCTCCCTCGCCATCGTGTTATCTACTAATACCATTTGATATTTTAAGGCACTATCACAAGGCTCAGATGAACAGGACAGCATGGCATTGAAATTCTAAGGCATAAATACCTCCACTTTAATTTAGTGTACAAATAATTCTGGGGCCAAAAATATCTACGAACAAGTACACTCAAATTGACAAAAGCAGATAAGCCTGGTGTTCTCAAAAAATAAAAAAAACTGGTAGCACTTCATATTACTTTACATTATGGAAAAGAAGATAAAAATAAAAACCCTCTTATGGAGTTGCTTCCCATTCTTCTCCACTTCATCTGGGCCACCCGCAGCTGAGTTTTTCCGGAGTTACAGCTCATTACATACGATTACCATCAGGCAGGCAAATACCAGCGTCACGGAAAGAAACACTGCGCTGTGTCTGGGGTTGTTTGTGATTTAAATAAGGCTTTTAGCAACACAAAAATCACATACTTGGAGGCACAAAATAAGGGTATTTCAACCAATGAGTGCCCGTAGCATTATCGTGATGGCAACATAGCCAAGTACTATTCTATTTATGAAGACTGTCATATTGGACAATTAGAACTGGATTTCTAGTCTTGGCTCTGTCACTAATTGGCTGAGTAATCAGGAACAAATCATTTTGCAGTACTTGGTGTTGATATGCATACAAAGGAGGGGAAAATGATCTCTTTTCAAGTACAGTATTAAGATTCTACAATGGTGAAATATACTATTACCTATAACCGGTACGTTTTTAAGTCAATCTCAGGGTCTTTTCCTTGAACAGAACCATTATTGGGCTTTATACAATATTCAACGCATAATGTAAGTTAATATTGAATAAAAGTTGGCTGTAAATTAGGTAAGACGCCAGAGAGGATGGCCATACTGTGCAGGAATCATGAAGCCACCAGTCCAAAAGAGCCTTGTAGCAGAAATTTAAATATGGACCTAGAAAGTAGGCTTCATATGAAAAATGGAAAATGGTCAAAATATAAACCCTATACTCTGGTCTATAGAAAACTTAAGATTCGGGCCGGTGAGATGGCTCAGCAGCGTAAGCGCCTGCCTTGCAAGTGCGAGGGCCCGAGTTCGACTCCCGGATCCCACATATGAAAAAGGGGCCGGTGATATCGCTCAGCGGCACGGGCGCCTGTTGGCGCGCGAGGTCCTGAGGTCGACCCCCCGGTACCCACAACAAAAAAAAAAAAAAAAAAAAAGAAAACTTAAGATTCACATGGTATTAGCCACACAAGACTTTCTGAAAGTGTGAAGCAGCAGAAAGTGGAAAAACTTTGAATGAATAAAATCAGTGTTGATTCTTGACCAGCAAGGGACGCCAAAGGCAAGGCCTTGATGGCTAAATGTTTATTCAGCAACACTTCATTGAAAATTTGGTTACCTGAATGACACTATCTCAACCGCACAGACAAATCTCAAAGAACACAATGTGTATTTAAATACAATCACAGCTAAAAATCAATGTGGTGGGGGCCAGTGAGATGGGGCTGGTGAGATAGCTCAGCAGCATAAGTGCCTGCCTGGCAAGCGCGAGGGCCCAAGTTCGAATCCCGGAACCTACATACAAAACAAAAAAAGGGCCGGTGATATCGCTCAGCGGCACGGGCACCTGCTGGCGCGTGAGGTCCTGAGGTCGACCCCCGGTACCCACAAAAAAAAAAAAAAATCAATGTGGTAACAGTCGTGATTCATATGAAGCCCTGACGCTTAGCGACCACGGAGGATGAAGCAAGTCAAGCACATACTAAGTGCCACACAGGCATTCTCTGCAGCACGGAGATCCTCATGGGGGCACTTTGGGCTCATTTTATAGATTAGCAAATTGAGGTTCAAAAAGTTTATATAACTGACCCTAAGGTACAAGTTATTAAGGGGAAGACTCAGGATTCAAATATTGGTCTAGGTCAGTGGTGGTGAACCTATGGCATGCATGTGGCAGCTGGCTGTTTGTTACCATTGAAAGCTTCAAAAGATTTGCCATCACTGGTCTAGGTGATAAAGGCTATTCCTTTGCTAAGATAAAATATCTCCATGCTTTATCTTATTAATTTCTACTTTCATTTGCAAATACAGTGTATGCTATTGTCCAGGCACTACTGAAGTTTTGTAAATACTTGTTCATTGAATGCTCAAAAAGATAGATATTCTTATTGCCCCATTTACACTTGAAGAAACTGAGGTCCAGATGAAATGAAGATTCATTATGCAATTCAGACTTGTAAGATGGAGGTCTGAGAGGTAGGAGCAGCGAGCACAAGGTGGATAGACGAAGTCAAAGTGATTCCTGACTGTATCTTGAAGAAAAAGCGTATCTTAAGTCTGACAAAGAAAAAGACGGAAAAGGTTATTCTAGCCAGAGTAAAATTTATGTAAAGGCACGGAGTCAATAAAATGATAATTTTAGAGATACGAGTGGCTCAATATTGTTGAAGGTGGAGAAATCAATTTCCCAAAGCAGAAGTGAGGAGACAGGGATAGTATGCAGTGACAATTGTAAACAGGGTCAGTAGTGTCATTGAGATGACTTTGAGGAAATACAGTGGAGGGAGAGTCAGCATGATTCCACAAGGTACTGGTTGAGGTAGTGATGGGCAGAGAAGGGGCATGTGTGACTTCCTGGTTTTTGGAGCCATTCATCAAGGAAAAAAATCTAAGAAAAAGAAGAGTTCAGTATAAAATTGATTGTGCGATATGATATATTGGTTTTGACTGTGATACATGTCTGAAGATATGCAAATAGAATGTTAAAAATTTAGTTGAACACTGGCCTGGAGCTTGGGAGGTCAGTAGACCTGGGTTAGGAGTGAGAAATGGCTGACACTTTAGTAGTGAGTAATGTTATTCACTTGCCCAGGAAGAATAAAAGAGATGAAAGGGGAATGACAGCACTTGAGGGAAGGACTGAAAAAGAAAAGCAGAGGAGACTAAAGAGCTAACAATGGAGTTGAAACAGAGAGACGGACCACAGGTGCAAGAGAGAAATAATATCTCAAGGAGTTTGTGTCAGATACTCTGACCAGAGAAATCTCAGTAACCCAGT
The DNA here is from genome assembly GCA_028451465.1 of Erethizon dorsatum. Lineage (NCBI taxonomy): Eukaryota > Metazoa > Chordata > Mammalia > Rodentia > Erethizontidae > Erethizon > Erethizon dorsatum. Next base: position 56,774,129 of record CM051835.1, on the reverse strand, counting down.
TGGAACAGAAGTGAACAGCAGTATGAGGAGGACTGAAAAGCAAGGAAGCAGAGACCAAGAATGTAGATTTTCCTTTCAAATAATCTGTGAAGGAAAAGTGAAACTCAGGGAAAAACTATGAAGGACTACAGATTCCAGAAAGGGGCATACTTGCACACTTATGCAAACTCACCACACGTAGGTTTTTAGGTAGGAAAGACTTGTATATATTTACCCTGGAAAGAAAGCTCAAACAGAACAAGAAGGCTACCCAATGGGGTGAGCAGACACCAGCTCTGCAGTAACAGGAAGTGTACTGCCAGGAAGAGGGTTGGAAACGGAGGCTTAGGTAAACCTGCAGCCCTGGGGGAGACAAACTAAGAGGAAAAGCTGATGACCTCTTCCGCTTCCGGAGCATGACGGCAAGCTGTAGAGCGCTTCTTTAATGAGAATAGCAAACAGAATGCCACAGCCATTGTGGAGAATGGGAGCAGGCGGGTCTGTCTGTCTTCCTAGTTCACTGCTGTACCCCAGGACCCAGAAAAGTAAGCAACACAGGGCAAATCCTCAAGAATGATGTGTTGGAGGAATGGAGGACATAAGGAGGATCAAGGGAAGGATTCTGAGAATCAAGTTGAGACCCGAGACCAGGTGAAAGCAATTTTTATGGTCATCAAGATTTCATCAGTGCCACTTCCTGGTATAGACGGAAGTTTAAAAGGCCATATAGATTTCTTGTTTTGAAAGTGTGTATGCCAGAATAAAACCTGGGTCACAAATTAAGGAGTTTCAGCAAAAGATCCAAATTTGAATAATAAACAAATTATATATTTATTTATATATATATATATATATGCCGTGCGTGTGTGTGCGTGTGTGTGTGCATGTGTGTAGCCAACTTTAGACAGACAGTGCATAGGTGCAGATATACACATACATGCAGAAGGTTGGATACTTTTCTTTTCTGGGTCAGTTGATGTTTGTACCGGTTAATCTTGATTGTCGACTTGACTGGATTAAGTGACTCCTGCAGAAGTGTTTGGATTGTGAGGGCAATGACCTCATCAATAGTTTAATCAGTGATGCAGTCATAGCTGAATTAGGAGGTGGGGCCCAATTAGAGGAAGTGAGTTGTGCGGGTGTGACCTCAGGGACTATATGTGGTCCCAGTCCTTCCTCTCTGGCTCTTGCCCTGCTCTCTGCTTCCCAAATGCCATGAACTGAGCAGTTGCCCTCCACCACACCCTTCCACTACTGTTTCTGGCTTGGAACCAGATGACCAGGGACTTGAAACCTCTGAATCCACAAAAGAAAATACACCTGTCCTCCTTTAAACTGAGGGTATCAGAAGTTTTGCCCTCGCAACAGAAAGCTGCCCGATATGATGTCCAAGAGCAAAAAGGCTCATACTTATTTCTGAATTTACTTTTTAACAGCAACAGAAGAAAACTAAAAGCACTTGATTAAAAAATAAAATAGAACTTCTCCTCCACAGACTAGTGCACAGGCCAGAGTGTGCAGCAGCCTCTTCATAAATACCTGTTGATTTGATGCAATTCATTTGTATGGCCTGAGGTAAAAGATGGCTTGCACTTTCCCTGCAGCGTCTCCTGTCACTCCACAGAACACATTTTCGAGGAGATATCCACCATGGATATTGAAATGTTCTTTCTAAAATAACTACTCTTCTGTCATTCCAAAACACAATTTCTGCATCCCTAGCTGAGCATAATTATTGGGAAAAAAATAAACTTCAACTTCTAGTGTCAACTTTAAATCATGTGATGCTATGGGGACATCATTCCCCAAGAGGTCCGGTACCTCCGGTTTGATTTCCCCAGAGAAGTCAGGGTAGAAATTTAGGCAGGTTTAATATGTCTTTGGAAAACTAGTATATTAATTCATTTTGCTCTTTTCTTCCAATTACCCTCACATTTCCCCCCAAACTCCTGGATTTCTCAGTCGTCTAAGTGACAACTACTATTTACTTGTATGAATATTTTTCTCCTTTAAAATGGGGAGCAGGATTCATTTCCCTGAGCAAACTTTTTATAATTATTCTATTTTATTCTTTTAATTGCCTCCTACATCCACTTGAGAGGATGCCTTCCACTTTCCATTTTCCCTTCGGTCAAGTACGCAAGAGGAAGGGAAGACAGTACAAATTACCAGAGTTCTGTGCTTGGAAGGGGGCCTGAGGCCACACAGTGTTGCTTATCAATTCAAATCCCATCAGAAGGTGTGCCTGAGAGTCCAGAAAAAAAGAGTATTAGCTGGTTGTTGACTTGGAAGCATTTTTTCTGTTTTCTCTTGTGGTTATTTACGGAGTATTAAATAAATATAACTCAAATTGTGTCATACAAAAACTACACAGTCAGTTTTCCCTGTAATTCTGTATCCTGATGTTGCCTATATCAGGTAAAAGTATGCCAATAAAACACAAACAAAAAATTCAGTTACTCTAAGTTTACTGTTTAATGTAGTTCATTGAAGTGGAAATTTGGGTATATTCTTTATCACCATTTCAATTTAATGTGCGCAAAAACAACTTATTAAAAAACCTGTATTTTCTACAGTATGAAAATTGCACAGAAATGCAAATTTACAAAACAAGTGTGTCCTAAAAGAAATTATTTTCACAACAAAGAATACTTAGGATGCAAACGGGCAAAAGCAGGTATTTTCGGGTGTTTTGGTGTGACATGGGCACAAAATATGTTCAAATACACAAGATTCTAAAAGTAATCAATTATGTTGAAATTGTTATGATAAATAAAATGTGAGGTAGGATAAATATGTGCTTCTTTCTAAATATACTAATGCTAAGCTCTAGTGGCAATCTGATAACTAGTATCATTTTAAAGCAATGATTACCATAATATTCCATAATTTCTACAACTGTAATATGATATGAAAATTACTAAGGAGAAATTAAGATGTACTACTAAGTTAATGAGGTTTACTGTCTACATTTATAACTGAGAGAAGTACTGGATTGCATTTAATGCAATTTAGTTGATTATTTTTTCTTGTCTTGAACACAGACATAACCCCACCACCCACTACTGGGAAGGCTGAGGACCCTGAACTGGAAGGTCATGAGAGAGTCTTTCAAATAACTTCCCAGTACTGTACAGTCGATTTAAAATATATACATATATATTCCCATATATGTAAAATTCACCTTTCTATCATGAGCTCCCCCCATCCTGTTTCTCATGATAATAGTTGAGGATTACACATATTAATTATAAAAGGTTCTCAAAACTCTAATAGATTAACACTATACATACATATTTTAAACACTGGAAACATTTTTAAGAGAAACTCTTATTTCTGTGTTACTTCATTGAGCTCTGGGAGTTAGTAAACTGGGAATGTAATTTTAAAAAGCCTACCAACAGCTAAGTATTTTCAAATACAAATCAATTCAAATACAATAAAAATATAATTCAATCTATTTAAAAAGTTGTTGAAAAAGTCTTGAGACGTAGATGGAGATTTTTTGGATCTATTTCTTTTATGCTGTATACCTATACTCACAAATATAAAGCTAAGAAAAAAACTATCTGAACAAGTACTAGGAAGTTATTATAGAAAATGTAGTGCATTACCCGATTTGTGTTCCTGTAAAGTGTAATAAAGAGCTATGCCAGGTGCAGTGGGAGGCTGAGGCAGGAGGATCACACACTCAAGAACAGCCTGGGCAACTTAGTGAGACCCTGTCTCAAAATACAAAGAAGGGCTAGAGATGTGACTCTAGCTTCCTGAGTTCAATCCTTAGTACCACAAAAAAGTAAAAAATAATTAAATAAAAATTTCAAGTTAAACTGCTAAGAAGAGAGAAGGAGAAAAATTAAGAAAACAGAGAAATGAGAGGAGAGAGGAAGAACAAACAAGGGAAAGAGGAGGAGAAGGAAGGAGGCAGATAGACAGGTGTATTCCAGAACAACATACGAAAACAGACAACGAAACCTGCAACTTGGCAGACCAGATCTCCAAAGATAGAAGCTCCTCTTAAAAAAGCATAAAATAGACATCCTCCTCCACACAAATCATGGGCTGGACATTGGTGCCTGTTTCTTCAGAATCTTCTTTTCTAAAAATTCCATGTTCAAAATTATTGGACCCCCCCGGGATTAAAATTCTTAATTCTTATCATTTTAGTGTCTGTTTAACCAGGAAAACAATAAGTCTTCTGGATACACAGAGAGATGGGGGCACACACAGAAGGAACTGAAAGAATGTGGTAATAAAACACCCCTGGGGAAAGCAGGAAAGTACAAAAGATAACATTGGGCCGGTGAGACAGCTCAGCGCCTGCCTGGCAAGTGCGAGGTCCTGAGTTCGACTCCTGGAACCCACATAAAGGATAAAAAGGGCCAGTGATATCGCTCAGCGGCACAAGCGCTTGTTGGCAAGTGCGAGGTCCTGAGTTTGACTCCCGGAACCCACATACAAAAAAATTGGCCGGTGATATCGCTCAGCGGCACGGGTACCTGCTGGCACACGAGGTCCTGAGTTTGAGCCCCAGTACCCACAAAAAAAATAAAATAAATAAAATAAAAGATAACATTAAGCCTGGCATGGTACTACTTGCCTGTAATCCCAGCACTCTGGGAGGCTGATGCAGGAGAATTGCAAGCTTTAGCCCAATCTGAGCGATTTAGTGACTTAGCAAGATCCTGTCTCAAAATAAAAATAATTAAAAAGGACTGAAGGCTGGGACACAGTGGGCCTTGGGAACTTACTTCATGCTAAGCCTGATGAAATGTGGCCCTTTAGCCTCCATGAAATCCGAACATGGATGTGTTAGCTACTCTGAGGGGAGAAATCAGATTTTTTAATCCATTAAGAAGTAAAGTCTGAAATAAATATTCATACTCTCCATAAGAGGAAAAGGGGGACCTGAGAATATAGCTCAGTTGAAGGCCCTGAATTCCATGCCTAGTAGTATCAAGTAATAATAATAATAATAATAATAATAATAATAATAATACCAATTATCAATAGGCAGACAACATGACATTTAGACATGAATTAAGATAGACATTACACATCAGTCCATTTCTTCAGTTCAACAGGTGATTTAAATATACACTTACTCCTCCACACACAGAAATGCAACTCATTTAAAGTGGCAAAATTTAAACAACTAAAATTACAAAATCTAAAGAAAACTTTTGATTTATCATGAGCACCTGAGATAAAGGTTTACCGTAAGTGGTTGCCATGAATATTTGAAGACAAAAATTATACTCAATGAACAATATTCTGATACTGTTTTTCTCATGTACATTCTTTATAAACTGCAAGGTACCCATGAGTCACTAGCCAGTGTTTTTCAGAAAATTAAAAACATCTTGCACGTCCTGGATCTTATCCTAAAAACTTCTTCTTTTGAATTATAGTATTAGGTGGTATCTTTTGCCATTATTGTAACTAAGAAATTATTTTCTGTAATTTTTCTGGAATAAATGGAAAATTTTGGCATATACAGCATCATTTCAAATGATGAAATATTTACTTATGGAAAGGTCTACAAAGCTATACACCCACTATGCAAAATCCTACATGTCACTGTAAAAGATGTTCTTAAAACATAGCTCCTTTATTGTAATGATCTAAAACCTGAGTAACAACCACACACACACACACACACACACACACACACACACACACAGATTCATTACAAACCATGCAATCACAACAGAGTGCTTTCTAATGAATCTCCTCCCTTCTTACCTACTTAACATCATATACGTCAGGCTCCACTCTTTCTTTTCTCATTCTCTCTAGTATATTCACTGCTATCAGACTCTGTCCGCACCACAGGCCAAGAGTATGCGCGCCACCAGCGACCTCCGCATGCCGATTTCAGTGGTCACTTTTCACGCAGCTCTCCGCTTTGAAACACTCACTTTATTTGGTTTCCGCACTGTCCCTCTTAATTCCTTTTTACTCACCGCCTATTCATCATCACTTTACTCATGATGACTCCTTATTTTCTGACTTCCAAATAATAAAGTGGCCTAAGCCTCAGTTCCTAGAATAATTCTGCTTTTGTATTTTATCTACTTTCTAGACAGTAGTTCTTAACCCTTTGCATTAGAATTATACGAAGAGCTTCCAAAGGATGCCCAGGGCTTGGATACACTCCATTCCTAATGAATCATAATTTCCGAGGGCAAAGCCCACAGTTATACTTTAGAGATGTCCTGAAGCTACCACTCCAAATACCGAGATGTCGGGGTGGAGAAACCCAGTTCTATCTATAGAGCTGATGAGCCGCAGCCGAACCCACATAGACGCACACACGCAGAGGCACACGCAGAGGCACACCACATTCTGCACCCCGATGGCTCCCAAAACTTCCTTCAGACTGCAGAGATCTGTTCTGAACGCCAGCCTCCCCCATCTCGCCACCTATCCCACATCACCACGTGTACAGATAAAAGCAGCTGAAAGCCTCCATACTCAAAAGCAAATCTGGTCTTCTTCCAAGAACCAGACCCTATTCTTCCCAGTTTTCACATATCAGTTACTGGCGACACCACTCTTTCTCAGGCCAAAAAATACCCCCAAAAAACAAAAAACAAAAATAAACACACACCTTGTCTTTGCCTTACACTGAAATCTCATTAATCTGCAAATCTTGTTCTTGATTTCATAATTTCCGTATGAAGCAAAACTCATCACCTGTCTACCACTGCCACTCTGATCCAGTTCCAATCTGAATCACCGCAGTCCTCTCACAGGAGGGTCGGTCTTCTTTCTCTAGGCCTGGGATACCTGTAGTCTACTCAGCACAAAAGATAAGGTGATGGTTAAACACGCTAAGTTAGATCACCGTAGTGAACTCCCCGATACGGCGATGCTGCAGGCTTCCCACGTCAAAATTACAATGGCTCATTACCCACCTCCCTACACACAATTCGTTCAGTTCTCAGAGACATTCAATTTTAAAATTAGATATTTAAAAGTATCCAATCTCTTCGGTTACCTCCAAGAATAAAACAAGTGCTAATAAGGTTTTGTTATCTTTCTTTAAACACATGGTGTGTGAGGGAACTATAACTTTTATCAGATTCTCTAAGAAATCCATGTATCCAGAAATGATTAGAACAACTGTGGGAGGGACCATCACAAGCCTCCAACTACAACTCATTATGGTTTAGGTCTTAACCTTCTCAAGTCTTTGCTTGTAATAGTGAATCAAAAAAGAGCAGGTCACAAGAAAGCATAAATTTTACTTTAAACATATTTTAAATTAACTTACTATCTTCTGTTTGTCTGGACTACACATTGGTTTTTCTTAACCATCTTTCCTCAACTTATCTTCTAGCGCTAAATTTCCTCTTTATGTTTTATTTCTTATACTATGTGTAAAAGCTATCATTAAATTCACCGAAGAACCTTATACATGTAAAAGATAAGATGTCAACTTCCATCAATTTGTATCCAATACCCAAAAGTCAGAGATTTGGAACCCTAAATGATAAGGTCTTTTCAATGTTTTCCTTTCAAATGAAATCAATGCTCCTGCAATGAGATAGGAGTAGGGACTTGAGATAGGCTTTACCATCTAGAGAGGTTACATTTCTCACACCAAGTGATTCCACAGAAGTTACTCATAAGTCTTCTAAGATTAATCATACCATATAACCCCGAGGCAGCAGCCACAGGTCAACACATCTGCACACGGGTCTTTGGTTACTCAATTCTCTTGCTTTGATAATGTTTCACCTTGTTCAATGTGTTGAAAGAGCTAATTAAAGGATATATATACGGGCTTGCTTAAAAAATATAATTATTACCTTCTTGCATCTGCAAACTTTTCCTCTCTCTTTGATCTTTTCTATCCAAATGATCTTGAAACAAAACAATATAACCCAAACAAAACAAGCTGCTCAAATCTGCACTTCTGCCCGGGACTTTGGCTTTTCCAGAAATGGTATCATTAGTATGTTTCTTTGCACTCAACAACTCACATCATACTGGCTTCTTGATGAAAACAACTCTTAATAAGTTCAGAAACTATATCTATGTTGTTAAATCCAACAGAGTTATTTCAGAGCTCATTTTACAGACAAGTCAATAATATCTGGTGCAATTTAATTATGTCCTCTTTCTCTCAAAACCAGCTTTCCCTGGCTTCCATCACACCCTATTCTGCAGCTGGTTTCTTGTCTCACCTTTCTTACTGCTCCTTCTTAGCCAGATAATCCTCTTCTTTGACTCTGACCCTTCCCTAGGCTACCTAGCCAGTATGGACTTTCTCTGACTTATTTCTATCTGGCATAACTCCTGGAGAAAAGTCTGAAATTTCCATGGGATTGTCTCCCAGGCCCCCAAGTTGAACCCACACTCCTATCCCACCAAACTGGCTGGTCTCCAGTGACCCCTGAGTCACTTGGTTCTCAGCCGCCTGAACTTTCAGTTTAAATCTCTTGTAGTTTATAACAGCTCCTCTGTGAAAACGAATATCAGTAAGCATGCTTGGGCCTAACCTCCTCTCCAACTCCAACAGTATATTTCTAAATGCATTTTGAAACTCTCTTCTTGAATTGTGTACCGTCATTTCAAATTGATGGAGTCTAAAATAACTCTATCAGCTGCCAACTACATCCAGTTACTCCTTTTGATTTACTAATTTCTAGTTATTTTCCTAACTGAATGAGAAAATTAATGACAATCCTACTCACAATGCATCTGCTTGTTATTCAGTTCAGTTTAGAATTAGCCCTGAATCAGTGCTTCTCATTCAATCTTCAACCTTTACAAACTATAGGCCCTCTTCTACCCACGCAATACACAACTCTTGGGGTTGAAAAAACTCATTTCTAGTCTGGTCACAGTACCTATAAATTGTTGTTTAACCTAAAAGACAAAACAAAACAAAAACAAGACAAAACAACAACAAAACCACATACAATTTTTACTACTGTGTTAAAAATAAAATGCTTGGTGTATTTTTAAGGTCACAGGTTTTTATTTTTGATTCTTTTCCTTTAGCTTATTATTATTCCAAGTTTCTTAACAGTCTCTTCACTCAAGCACCCCACACCCGAAAGCTTCCTGGCCAATCTATCTGTATCTCTATTGTTTCATTTCCTCCCCACCCATCTCCTGAGTGAATGCTAAGCTAATTTAAATTGTCACAACAGTGGCTTCCCACAGCTTGGCTACAAAACCAAAAGTACTAGAGTTACAGTCCATAGCCAACAGCTTCTATCTCTTCTTTAAGATGGCCTGCAAGCTGTGTGTTACTACAAAAAGGAGAGTGCTGAGAGTTCAGGCATATTTTGAATGTCTCCATGTTTTGAGGTTAAATTATATATTTTTCAGAAGCTCATCAATCTTTTACTTGATCTTCTTCAAATGCATGGGTATTAGAGTACAGATTACATAGTTAACCTATTTTTCTGAACTCTGAAGGAAATTTATTGAAATGTTTACTTTCTGCTTTACAAAAATACCTACTACTTGTAAATACTTCTTGGTAATTGCTTCAAATTTTAAGACACCTGATTAAATATTTCAAGTAAACAAAAAGCAATGAGTTCTATGTACAGAATGAAGTAGAGTTTGACAATATCAGATCTGTTCATGTCTACATCACACACACACAATTGTATTTCTGTTGTTCCATTTAGCATATTGGTTAAGCAGTGAAATTTACTGAAATTATATATTCCTAAGGATTGGCGAATATTGTGCTGGGAAACATAATTCTAAATCTTCCTCTTATGTTATTATTGTGACATGGAATGGAATGCATCATGCCTGAGAAAACAGTACAACAAAACATTATCTAAGCAAATTCAGTGTTTTGAGAAATGCATGACTTATCTTGCCAAAGTCACAGAAAGTTCTGTTTTTTTTTTTTTTCCTGAAAGCTCTGATTATAACACTGTGGTCATACCATGAATTCCAATCATTATCTTTCCACCAAAATCCTGGTCTTTCTACAGTTCTAGGAAAAACTGAGGCTTTCTATGGGGAAAAACAAGAGTATGAGATTTCACAACACTGCTGAAAGACAGAATGCTCAGTATTACTTTTACTTTTGCAGATCTTTTTCCTGGTTTTAGGTTATTGGAATGTGTATGTGATGGGGTTGGTGGAGGATCGTGGCTGTGCCCTCCTCCTAGCAGGAGTGGGCTGGTGTATGTGGAAAACCACATCACTGTGAATGGGGGAGAGCACTAAAAAGAGAGGCAGATGGAGGAAGACCGCGGAGGCCAGAACCTAAAAGAGTAGTTTAAGAAAGACAGACTGGGCTGGTCCGTTCCTAGGCTTCCAGTCTCATCACTCCTAACTCCTCTTCTCAGCCAACAGCAAACAAACTCTACCTGGTTCCCTGAACGATATATTACTTCATAAAGCTCATTCAGCCCTGAACGCCTCCCTCTGCTGTCAACCCCGTAACACAACTCAGCCTTGTCTTTCAGGTCCCATTCGGTCATTGCTGTTACAGAAAGCAAACATTGCTGACCTCTCCATGTTCTTTAATAATGATGATTATCATTCTAGCTAAGACTTATTGAATATTTCAGCTGGGTTGGCCTGTGTTCCAACCACTAAAGAGCACCAGCTCAATTCTTCTTCACAACAATCCTGTGAAGTAAGAACTAATATCCCCACTTGAAAGATAAGACAGTGAGGCACAAAGAGGTTAAGTAGCCAGTCCAGGGATCAATTGCTGGATGTTAATAAAGCCAATAGGTGAATCCAAGCAGCATGGTTCCAGAGTCTGCGCTCTAACCATTAGGTAACACTGCCTCTGTGTGATTAAAACTGAAAGGACCCTGATTACCATATGTACACAGTGCTCTTCACTGTCTCCTTCAGCCTTTATGGTCAGTGAAAGGCTAAAATGAGTATAGAGTACTTCTCTATAAAGATTAAATCTATAATATTAAATGTGGTGTATAACTACCAAATATTTCTGAAAATTATTCAATTTCTTTAAAAATATTTTTGTTGAAACTTAATTTTTACAATATATAGCTATAAATCGAACACCCAAATCATGTTAGAATTTGCCATTTCTATGATAAGAAAAGTGTCTTAGAGTCTAATGAAAACCCTTGGCAATTTGAATATTATATGATACCAAATTATACTATAATTATTTCAAAGGTCAAGAATCTTACATATTTAGTCTTAAAACTCTCCACCTGAGTGATGCAATCAGAACATTTAAGTATGTATGAAAATATTTAATTATACAAAACAAGTAGAAATCTACTAATTTAATAAGCTTTAAGTAAGATGTGCAGTATTTTCCCACATGAGTATTTTTCCCTCTGCTGCAAAAAGAGAACTTTTGAAAAGAACATATTTCAGGGAATATGAGCACATATTTTATTTTCCAGTGCTGGCTTTAAAAAAAAGAGCAGGATACAGTGGCTTATTGGCTTAGAGTAAAGCATTATATCACTTATTAACTCATGGGAAATTCTGTGAAGCCATTAAGCTGGATGCTGCTGTAAATTAAAAAGAAAATAAAGCAAAAAGGTCTCAGACCCAGTTCAGAATTTTTAGGAATTCAAAATTTAGTAGGAAACAAAAACAAACACAGAGCATAGGTGTGAGTTGTTTTTAAAATTTTCACAGAAAGAGCTTTAAGAAAGCAAACACATATTAAGACGAGCCTGGCCTGAGCCACAGTGTATCACCATTAACATCTGATGTGATATTGGAAAGGACAGTAAATTACCTTTTTCTTAGAGAAAACTATTTTATAGTTCACAGTTCACTATTTCTGGAAGGATTAAATGAGTCCACATGACTGAAGTAGGTAAAAGAGTTTCTGATTAAACCAAGGCCACTCTGATTAAACCAATGCATTTTAAAAAAAGTCTATGGGAGTCTAAGGGAGGCCATGCCCATTTTCACTCAGGCCTTAATAACCCACAGTTAAAGAAATATTAAAATATTTCATTGACCCCCAGACTCAGTTATATGCCTGCTTCAGTCTTCACCTGGAAATAAACAATGGGCCCACAATTTAACAATGTTTTCCACATTCGGTCAGCAAGGGCCCTTAGTGTTCTTAATGAATCACTGTAAAATAATTAAATATTTAATTCCATCATCCGAACCATAAAGATGTCCTTCAAGTTGCCAGCGTTACAAAAATCACAATTGTAAGCACCATGCAACCAAAAATAACAGTCGAAGTGGACTTAGTTAGCTGCATTGGAGGCTTTCAAAATACTATGAGTTTGTGACTTGTTTTTTCATTTGCCACCAGGAGAGCAGGTAGAGATGATAAAGACTTTAAAAAACTGTGAAACAAAACCATAAAACTGAGAAAAGTTTAGCCATTTTTTAAATGCTCCCATTGTTACTGCTTTTTTAAAAAAGAATTCTTATCCATTTTTATCCACACAACAAATGAAGCCTGTTCAAGACCTATTGTTCTGACACTGAGGGCTCCTGACGTAAGACACTATTCCAGTTCACCAAAACCCTTCTTGCCATTGTCTTGTAAGGCTCGGGATGTTTTAGAGCTCCCATAACAAGGGCTTGAGTATTCTGTAGAGCAAAAGGCTTGTCCTGAGAGGGAAGCAACCTTGCTACAAAAAGAGGGTCATACAAACTCCGAGTCAAATCTAACTTTCAAAACTGCCGTGCCGGGGATACAGCTCAGCGGCACAACCACCTGTCTGGCAAGTGGAAGGCCCTGAGTTTGATTCCCAGTACCAAAAAAAAAAAAAAAAAAAAAAAATTAACTTCAAAACTGCCTAATCAAAACCTTAAATTTTATAGCAGGCCCACATAAACAATGTCCCTGGGCTAGCTGATATTTTCCTTTTAATTTGTCATCTATTAGTTCAGTGAATTTGTTTGTCTGCTTGGGTTTTCTGTGCAGGGGAAGAGGGGGCTTCCGCAGCACATTGCCAGAGAATAAACTTAATTTCAAAACTGAAAATTCAGAAGAAATAACAAAATATTAAGGCGCAGACTTTTTTTTTTAATGTGGGTACTGGGGGTCAAACTCAGGACCTCGCGTTTGCCAGCAGGCGCCCGTGCCGCTGAGCGATATCACCGGCCCTTTTTTCCTTTTTATGTGGGTAATGGGAATCGAACTCAGGACCTCACACTTGCCAGGCATGCGCTTATGCTGCTGAGCTATCTCACTGGCCCTACACAGACTTTAAATAGTAGCAAACATCATGAAGACATCCACTGAGAAAGTATGAACTAGGACAAAGAAATTTTAATCTAGATTCACATAGTCACAAAAGAATCACAAAATTTGCTAAATTCTTTAGCCTAACAGAGAAGACATGGGTAGGACTTTATACAATATAATTAGATCTTTTCATTTCTATTTCACACTCTTCATGCTTGCAACTTAACCTGAAATGTTAGTTTGTTGTAAGAACATTTGACAAGGCATTCCTTTATGAAGATCTGTGTGGTCAGCCACAAGTAGGAATGGGGATGGGAGAGAAGAGGAAAAGGACGGGAGACTAAGAATGGGTAGAAGAGGGGAAAGGAAGGGGAAGAGTAAACTATATTTTACCATATACTGTTGGTTTTCCTCCTCCTTCCTATGTTACTTATGAAGTTGCATTCTTACATTAGAAATAAGTTCAGATGTGATATTAAAAGTAAGCAATAATGAAAAATTCCATATGCTACTTCAAATTAGACTCATATGCAAATGTTACCATGCTTTAATACTAAAATAAGTAAATATCAAATGGAAAATGAGAGGTTGGGGCATTATAAGTAAATTCAAATATATAAAACAAGTAAAGTTCAATTGTATTCAATTATTTCACCCAATCACCTAGAAGTGAAGATCTTCTAAAGAAAATTGCATTGCCTTCTGAACTCCTTGGAGAGCCAGTTTAGTTAACAGCCTACCTATACTTCAGAAATGACCATGCAGCTTACATGTCAAACTCATTTTAAAATGTCAATCATGTCCCTTTCAATCTAATTAGTTTGGAAAGTAGTGTCACTGACCTGGAACTATGCAGACCATTTATTATCATATCATTTGATCATCCTAACACTTTGCCTCAGTTGAATTTAAGACACCTGTAGCTAAAATGTAATATCCTTTCTCCCACTCATTACTGGTAACTCTCTGTACAATTTCCTATTTACAACTCAATTTATCTCTGTGAATGGACATGGCCAACTACACAGAGGCATGCCACCGAAATTCCTTTATTTAAGATTCCTTGACAATTAAAATAGAAAAGTAAAGGGGGTAAGATTTTATACACACAGGCACACACACACACTTCAAAGTTTCACATTCCCAAGAACTGGTAACGGGGGAAAGGCAGGAAAGAGCAAAAGACTAAGGTAAGGACACGTTGGGAAACATTTGGAAACTTAACAATGGGAGAAAATTGTTTTCTTTAATATGATATAAAGAACCTTACAAAAAAAAAGTCTGATGGTTAACCACCATCATACAGTTTTGTTTTATAATAAAGAAAACCTTCTCTCGGGTTCACAGGACTTAACTGGTTTTTAACTTGGCCAAGGGTAGGATGAGGGAGAAGCAGCGAAGAGGTAATAACTGACTTCCCAGAGGTCAGAGAACACAACCAAATGTCACCAAGGGAGGAACAAAGAGCACAGAGAGGTTGGAAGGAGCAGGAGTGGGTGTGGGTGTGGCAGAGGCAGCACACAGGGTAGAAGAGGATGGTCAGCGAGCAATAGAGATTATCTGGGAAGAGCTAGACAGTTACCCAGTCATTTTCTCATTTGAACTTTTCATATTTAAGAACTGATTTGCAAGACAAAAATACAAGCAAGTCACCTTATCTGCAGTACAGAATAACATACTGCAGTGAGGAGGAAGAAAAGTACATGTACTCATATATGCCACCAAAATGTTATATTCGTATTTTAAAATGTGGCATTGGAAAAGTATAGCAGTTAAAGTAGTAACCACTCACTCTGGAAGACAATAAGCTAAAAGGAGGGTGTTAGCTTCCAAATCTTCCGTTTCTATCTTGTAGCTTCCTTTGGGGAAGTTAAGGGTAATTTTGCCAAAATTTCTGTTTGCTTGCTCAAATTATTACATGAATATGATTTTATATACACGATCAAATAAAATATGCATATCTCTCACACTTACCTTCAGGTGAAGAGCCTGTCTTTTGGGAAAAGACAGCATTTACTTTGCTCTTCTTACTGATATCGTTATTTACAGATAAGCTGGACTGAATTTTTTTATGCATTTTTTGAGAAACAGGAGCTGAAAGTTTGTGATTATCTGCAGAGGTATGCTTGGCCCCGTGGTGAATTCCATTGACATTGCTCAGGCTCGCATGGCCTCCTTTCTTTATCTTGCCTATTTCCTCTTCACCGGGTTCCTGTGCTGAAGTCTGCAGCAGAGGCAAGCGCTGAGGTTGGGCTAAAGGAAAAACAAGAAAAGTTCATCCAGTTAAAAAAAGGAAATTGCTATTTTACAGCAATGAAAATACATTCGGTAACTGAGATTAAAAGTTCACTCATGATACTAAAACTGAAGAGGAAAAGAAGAGAAAAAGGGAAGCAGGAAGAAAGGAAACAAAGTCACTAAAAAGAAAAATATGAACAGGCTTATTAAAAGTCACTTTACACAAAGATATAAAAAGTAGAGCAGAAAAGCTGTACTTCTGGTATTTTTAAAGGATAGTTGAATTAGAAATTTGAAGAATAATTCAATGCTTATTCAGCAAAAGTTGATTATTTTTCTAGACTCTGAGACCTCTTTTGGGTTCTGTAGACTCACCAATATTATCCTAAGACTCCTAATAATGGTATTGGCACTTCTTTTAAAATGAAAAGAACAATTTATTCAAGGAGTCAAAGCTGGGTGATAAAGAAGAATATGAATCCTGCAGAAGAAAATCTTTTCTATATTTATTCTTTAATTATATTTTAAAATAAATGACTTATGAAAAGTTAGGAAAATAAAAGAATGGTTTAATTCTGATACAACATAGCTACCCAAACTAAACATCATTTTGAGTGCTCCATTTGGGTCACAGCCAACCAAAGGGTGCATACCTTCACTCCTCTTATGCAACATTGCATGGGAAGTCCTGGCAAAGCAATAAGGAAAGGAAAGAAAAAAATAGGTCTGAGGGCTGGAAAGGAAAAAACAAAATGTTCAGCTATGCACAGATCTGGATATTCTGGGATAGTCTAAGAGATTATAAGTTCTCAAAAACTAATTTATCAAGATTTATAGATGATCAACCATAAAAAAATCAATAATATTCCAATATGCCAACAGAAATCAACAAATATACAAGAAAATTTTTACTTCATCTAGCAAAAGAAGAAAGAAAGAAAGCAACCAAAGAAAACAAAAGTCTCCCCAAAACAAATCTGGTAAGTAGCTGAAATTAAACTAAGTAAAAATGGGCAGATATTTTATTGCAAAAAGTTACTAAACATTACTGAAAAGCATACAAGAAGTCAAGAGAAATGGAGAGTATAAATACATTAATTATGTTAATATGTTGATTTTTTTTCAGTTTATTTCATTAATTTAATTCCCATTAACATTTTCAATTGGCTTGTTTATGGAACATGGAAAGCCAATCCGAAAATAAGGAAGAATAATTGAGAATCACAGAGGAAATTTTAAGGTAGAAAAGAAGGGCGATGGAACTTGACATATTAGATACATAACCTCATTATAAAATGACAGTAACTAAAGCAGTGTGGCATTTGACCAGATATAGATATAACCAATGGACCAGTAGACTCCCAATCGTGAAGGTGTGTGCACGTACATCACGTACATGTGCATATACCCCTCCTGCAAATGAACTCCAAGTTATTAAATGCCAATATATGAAAAGTGAAACTTTTGGCCAGTGAGATGGCTCAGCAGTGTAAGCGCCTGCCTGGCAAGCGCGAGGGCCTGAGTTCGACTCCTGGAACCCACATATGAAAAAAGGGCTGGTGATATCGCTCAGCGACACGGGCGCCTGCTGGCGCGTGAGGTCCTGACGTCGACCCCCGGTACCCACACACACACACACACCAAAAAAAAAAAAAAAAAAAAAAGCAAAACTTTTTAAAGTGAAAATATGTAGGAGGCTGTTTTAATAGCACAACACTAAGAAAAACATATCAATTTGATTCTTTGAATAATAAATCATAAAACAAACAGGATGAATTTTCATTTGTATTGCTGAGTATTTCTAAAAACACCAATTTTGGTAAATTCCTGTATCACATCCTGAGTCCTCTGCAACTAGGGGGAAGATATCTGACCTAAATTCTCAGTAGAAAACTTAAATAAACTTAGTATGATAGCATATTAGATATTAAGCAGAAGTAGAATTTGCATTTAGAACGTGACTAGTGCAAGGTGCCCGCCTGCTGGGGAGGTGGAGCATCTCAGCACCATGAGTGGAAAGGCATTTGCTGGCCTAAGCAGGAGGTTTCCCCTCCTGGTGTCTGCTTCCTAGTAGACCAGTGGCCTAATGTGCAGCAGTGGGGTTTTCATTAAAGAAGCCCTACTAAATGAATGGCCATGATCGTTGGCTGTGTGTCTCTGAGGGGACATGTACTGCTAATAAATATAAATTAGCCAAGATGGATTCTGGCTTTTGCAGCTAAAAACCCTAACACCCCGCCCCCCTCCAAAACTTATCTGTTTACATCCGTTAAGTAATGAGATTATTTAACTGGGTAGGTCTTAAGAAAAGCTAACTCATAGCTTTTCAACAAAAACAATACAAAATATCCATTGTGAAAATGTTACTATTTCTCAATTTCTTGTAATTTCAAAATCTTAAGCTGCTCTTTTAGTCTGTTTAGGATTATGAACAATTATAAAATGTAAATTATATGACTAATACAAACTCTTTGACTTGGAAACTAAATATTGCATGAAAAGCTATCCAGTAGAAAAGGTACTGCATGCATAGCTTTTGTAGTTGTATATGATGTTGATTAATTTCCAAAGGGGACTGATTATTTATAATCTAGGGACTAGTTAAGGCTTGGTAATATTTTTGACAAAAAGTATGTATTTGAGTAAATATTTAGCACACCATTGTCTACTTCAGTTCTTGTTTCATATATCATGAAGAAAAACAACAGATCAAAACATTCTACTCTTGAGTGTGCATATTTCAATAAAAAGAAGATTCATTTTTAACAAAGTGTCTTTTCATACTAAGTCCATTAACATTAATATCTGATTTGTAAGACTAATATATGAAATGATGCTATAGTTGTTCAATTCTATAGTGATAATGAAAGAGAATGACTGTTTAAAAAGACATTATCTGAGAAGCCCAAATAATGGCAATAAAATGTAGCAGAGTACTTTTCTCCTAATTTTGAATGAAAAGGTAACAAGAGAAAAGGTTATTTTTCTATTTATCAAATATATATATAACTCTTCTCATGACTAAAATCTATAATTAAGGCATAATATGGAGATTTATTTCTAGAAATGGAGATTTATTTCTTGTGGGTGTGCACTGGTTTGATTCAGAGATTAATTTGCTGCTCTTGTAATTTCTTGTATCAGTTAGGGTGACATCCTAATGACTGTCACTGAGCCTAAAGCTAGTTATGCATATGCATTTAAAAGGATGCCAAAGAAGACAGTTAAACCTAACACTGTATGGTGTTTTCTCCAGAGTACTTTCCCATAATCGGTCCAAATACATGCAATGTTTTAGGTCACTTTTTCTCTAGAAAGAACAGTTCAAGCCATCAGGGAGCTTGGTGAAGTCAAAATATCATTGGCCAGTGCTTAGGAGATGCTTTATCAATCAAAATTGTCCCACTGTATTCCACAGTTTAAGATAAATTTAGAATTACTATTTAATAGTTAAACATTCTCAATAAATAAAAGCCAAAGTGTAAAAGACAACAGTGACCTGCCACCAAGTTCTAAAATTGACAGATTTGACCTTTTCCTAAGATCAAAATTGACTCTGCAAATTACTGGGTATGGCCGGAATGATAGTTCAACATATCCTTAATGATTTAACTACATTTGAATCCTCGAAATCATACCTATTTCTGTTGCAAGTAAAATGAGAGTACATTGTTTTGGTTTCAGTGTCACCTAATTATTTTTATTGTGGTTTGTATTATGGTCAGGTAACCACGTATTATCTCTTCATTCAGTGTTTTAACATGAAAACCATTTTTAGTTGATTTTGCCAGATGCGTGCAATAAGTCAAATCAAAACTGGATAAGCCCTAGATATAATAGCTACCTCAACAGACATTAAATTTAACCATGTTGATCAATTTTAATGGGTATGATTTCAATCTTATGGTAAAATTACAATTAAAACTATAAGTAGGAAATGTGATTTTATTTTTGAATAAAGAATAAAAATGCCTGAGTGACTAAACCACAAGTATTTGGTGTTAAACAGATTCTTTTCCTTATTGTGTAGAAGTTGTGTATGGCTTTAAAAAAAAAAAAAAAAGCACGTTAATATGGGAACGACACAATGCTTCTTAAAACACAAGTGATGTCTAGGGACCCTCACTCTCTCTTTAATGATCTGCTGCTCTCATTCAGCTGTCTTTCGTTTTTCAAATCTTTATATATGTGACAGCTCTCAAAAGTAGACCATAGACCATCTGGCATTTCCAGAGGTGTAACTTGTGCAAATTCAGCTCTATTGGGAGTGCACTCCTATCTTCTGCCTGTGTTAGAAAGGGACAATAGAATGTAGAACTTATGAAATGTTTTGAATTATTCATTTTTTTGCCTGTATATTCAAGAAATTTTACAAACTCTGCATTTTGTACTACATAATCACATGCGTTAAAGGTACAAAGAAACTTTTTGACACCTCTTTTCTACAGAAAGCTGGCATTTTGTTTGATATGTGAACATTCAGCATCTGTTATATCACTCTAAACAGGATGGGTGCTTCTACAAAAGACCCCATTTTAAATTTACTCTATACAAGTGAAAAAAATGTATTCTTGATATTCAGTAGTGAATGCAATACACATCAAAATTTCGCACCAGTTATAAGAACATTCAGCATCTTCAAGCCTGGATAGCATTGGTCACCCGCTTACCATATGTGCAAAGAGTTTTTTTTTTTTTTTTTTTTTTTTTTTTGTTAAACAGTGCTCACACAATTCAGGGTGATTGTAATTTTAATATCCATGATGAATAATTACAAATGTCTTAAGAAATACTGTGCTTCCTAGGTTCAAATGTTTTCAATCAGGAAGGAAACCAATAGAATTAGGTCTAGGGATTTTCAAAAAGAATAATAAATATGGGAGTAAATAGCATGAACTTCTTTTGGTAATTTTTTTAAACCAGGTGATATTGTAGCTACTAATAATTATATTTGAAATAGCAGCTGCTGGAGTAGCAATATAAAGCAGCATTTCGCTACAGCATATAATCTATTAACATGTGCAAATCGGTCTCTTCACACGAATGAGATTTAATAAAACTACAAAAGAATGTTGCCACTTAGTCAATTTAAATGATTGATGTACATATAAGAAAATCAAAACTAAATGCTTAGGATTTAAAATTACCAGTAACAAACAATCAATATAGACTATGGAAGGGAGAAAATGATTTTGTGTAAATGTAAATTTCTTTTTTCAAGGATAGTTCATAAAGTTTATCTCGATGCACATTGCTCTTCTACCTTATAATCAGTATAGGATGAACACACCAACACCCACGCACACAAACATTTTATACATATGTATAAAATATTATATATCAAATATATATACAAGATTTCATATTAAACATGATATATATAAAATATGCATCTATACACAGTAACAGCTTCAAAAGTAGATGTAAAATTACTCCAGCATGACTCATGATAAAACTATGTAAGATTTTTATTGGCATATAATGTAAATTTAGGCTAGAATCAACTAAAATAAATGAGCTAATGTCTTATTTTTTCCATCACCTTGATCTAAGCCTTTCTCAGTACACAGATCCTGGATGGAACTTGTATCCTAATGCGCAGAATGCAGGCATTTGGCAGTTTCTATCATGGCCTATAAACCAGTCCATACAGTGACACATAACTTGCCCCTAGCCCAAATGACTCAAAAGACACCAAATTTCACAAGAAAGAAACGTTTAGGTGATCGTCTTCTAGTAATATAATCAATCTACTAGCAGGAGTAGAAAAACCCTTTCCAAATGCATGATCCATGATGGATCTTAGAAAGCAGATAACGTGGACAAGATTTGATTACTACCGAGGCGCAATAATGGTATCAGATAGTTTTGTTGGAAATTGTGCATTTCAGGCATACTTTACTGTTTGAAGACAATTACATAAAATTCCATCAAATTTCCATCCTTAACATGGCTAGGAGTGTATCAAGTGGGATGACCAATCATCTCAATTTGTTCAGGACTAAGGAGGGGGTTGTCCTGAGATGGAGAAATTTTACCTTTAAACCCAAGTAAAAATCCCAAGCAAACTAGTATGAGTCAGTTACTTTTATATGCGGCAATTTGTAACTGGTACAGTTTTCCTTAAAGAAAATACTAGAATAACAAATTGTGAGGAGAATGTGGACTTTGAACAAGATCAACTAGGGTTCGAACCCTAGAGTCACCATCTCCAAGTTCTCTGATCTTGATAAAGTTACTTCGTCCTCATGGACCTCAGAACCTTCACTTGCAAAATAGGAGATAATGACAAATCTTCATGTGTTTTTTCCCTCTCCTTACTCTCCACCACATATTTCCATTTCTTTCTGATTTACTGTTTAGCTTTTTAATTTTAATTGTGCATTATAATGTTACTAATTCTGTGCTTTTCTATAAGTCAATCCAAAACACTTTTGTTCATAAACATGTTTCAGATAAAATGCAAACATTAGGGGCTGGTGAGATGGCTCAGCGGCTTAAGCGCCTGCCCGGCAAGCACGAGGGCCCGAGTTCGACTCCCAGGACCCACATACGAAAAAGGGGCCGGTGATATGGCTCAGCGGCACGGGCGCCTGCTGGCGCGCGAGGTCCTGAGGTCGACCCCCCGGTACCCACAAAAAAAAAAAAAATGCAAACATTATCTTGCATTTTTCAGAAAAAATATAACAGTATAAAAATAAATTCATAATAATAGTGAAGGAAAAAATCTGCATTTTCTGTTAAGATCTGGATATTTTACTAAAAATATAACATAAAGCCAGTGATGAACAAATGCCTCCACTATATATTTCCTCCAACTGCAGTTTTATTTCTAAGGATTTTTTATCCTCAAAGAAATGGCAAACTTGACCATACATTATATCAGCTATCACACATAAGAGTTTCTAGTTAATGGTTTGGATAATGTGAGTGTACGACTCATGGATTTGAGAACAGGTAACCTTCAGTGTAATTCAGCAAGCTTTATTATGGATTATCATCTATATGCTTTATATTGCATATTGAAATATCATGTCTTCCCATATACTCTCATAGCAAGATGATATTTTACTGTGGTATCTCTTTGTTTCTGGATTCAACAAGTATTTCTATCACCTGATATAACTGATGAAAGTCACTTCCACCTATAATTATTTATAATTGTATAATAAATATATCTAAATAAATAAATGTCTATGTATTTATAAACATTTCATAGAAAATTGCCATAGTGTTTTCTATGAATAAAAACATCAATTTAAAAACTGGCATGATGCTATGATGTTTCTAAAAACTATTCTACATACTAAAATTTTTATAAGCTGGTAGCTTTTCAAACCATAATGCCTTCGTTTTTCT
Organism: Erethizon dorsatum; assembly: GCA_028451465.1. Taxonomy (NCBI): domain Eukaryota; kingdom Metazoa; phylum Chordata; class Mammalia; order Rodentia; family Erethizontidae; genus Erethizon; species Erethizon dorsatum. The sequence goes on along the minus strand of CM051835.1, from coordinate 56,751,406 downwards.
TTTTTTATTTTAAGGAATAACTCCTGTTTTCTAATAGGCAAAACTGGGTATATTCAGAACAAATACATCTATGATTTATAAAAGATGTAAAAGACATTTCCTTGCTTTTTTAAATAATCAATTAATGGGCAAGCAGAAGTTTGAAAAATGGTGCTATTACTGCACTATATTTCAAAAAAACAAACAAAAACAGAAGCCTTATTCAGAATTCTCAAAACAATAGCAAGGCAACGAATATGGGATAGTTACTAGCTGCACTTTGATCTCTGGACCATCAGTTAAACATTTCTTTAATTTTTTTGATGTTTCAGCACAAAGTCTATATGAAAAGATGTTTTAATCATTATTGGTATTTGTTTTTGTAAATATGTAGTCATATAAAAAAGCACCTGCTAAGCTGTATTCACGTATTATCCTTAAACAAAATAGTCAAGTATTGTAAATAGATAATATTGCAAAAATTCTTCACTTAACCAAGTTCAGCATCTACAAACATTAACCAATATATACTAGAGTAAAATTAGAGTGTATAGTGGGTAAAATTTTCATTGGTAATAATAAATGTAAACTAAAATCCTCAAATATTTGAAACTTCAGAATTCATCAGGAGGATTTACTAGCATTCAAGGACAATAAATCATGTAAGAGGCATGCAGCACTCTTAAATTTCAGTTTAACAGACATGTTGATATTTGGACAGATGCAGAACTGTCTTATGATTTAAATACTAGACCCAACCCTGCCTTTGGGTACCTCTGATATGGCAAAGTACAAGTCAAAAAGTTTGAAACTAAGAACTGTGATCCAATATAAAAAGTACATCAAGGATAGATTATTGGATTGTAAAGCCAGGTAAGTAATAGCAAGAATGGGACCAAGAAGAACACTCCATCCTAGCCAAAAGGTCAATATTAAGAAGTAGTATTTAATTAACACAAGTGTCATCAGTTGGTGGGATAAAGATTGTGTATATCTTATGGGCAGATCATTAGGGTACTCTGCATAACTGCTCGTAGATTGGTATAATGAACTTATGGTCTTCACTAGTCACAACAGAAAAACAACAAACTCCTTTTTTCTGAAGTGAAAGCAAACTAGCTAAAGCAGATGGCTTTATTAAAAGCTGTTTCACTTGCAAGTAACACATCCATTACTAGCAAGCAACATGCATCATGCAAAAAATTTGCTCTTATGTAAATAAAAAAAGTAGATCTCTGTGTATAGACAAATTTCAAAAGCCACTCCAGCTAGAGTACAAGGCTAAGTGAATAGAGGAAAGCTCCAGCCCCTATGGGCATTTATGCAGTTCACACAAACACAACCATACACAACAGCCTTCATAACCAGTGATCTGGAACCACTAAAGTTCAGATAATCATTGACGTTAGCTATATGGCAATAGACCAATTATTCGTTACCATCTCAATTCAGTGTGCTGATTAAAGTGCTGGAGAATGGAATAGGAAATATTAGGGAAGGGAAAGAAGTGTGGAAGCCTAAAACCTCAGGATCTCTCAAGTGCCTCACTATTTCCTCTTCATGAGTAGTTCAGAGAAGTCATGCACAAGGGATAAAGTGTAGGGAAGGCGAACCAACCTAGGTCACCTATCACCCACACCAGTAGAGCTAGTGACAGGAAGCCATTAAATCCGACTACAGGAGATAAGGAGAGCCTTAAACTAAACCAAAATGACAGAGTAAAGAACCATAGTCAAATATTAGTTTAGACAAGCTTTGGTGCCAGTTACCAGAAAATGACATCTATAGCCACCTCCAAAAAAGGATAGTAATAGGCAACCAATAGAAACATTAAGGAAATTATATCGCCACAAAGCTCCCTAGTCTAGAAACTAAAGGCTTGTGACTAAAGCCTTTTCGATGCTGAAGCAAATTTTTTTTTTTTTTTTTTTCCTGGTACCCGGAATCAAACTCACAACCTCACACTTACCAGGCAGGTGCTATGCCGCTGAGCTACATCCCTGGTCCTGAAGCAATTCTTAAATCTAAGCCCTATTACCAACTAAAGAAGAACTGCTTGGGCTCCTTCAAGGGAATCCTCCCTGAAGCCCTTTGGTCAAAGATGGCCATGAAGGACACCAAAAAAGGGAAATCTTAGTGGAAAGTGTTGCAGTAAAGAAACCTAAAGGACACAGAACTCAGATCAAGTCAGGGAAGAAACTCAGCAACGAGATGCTTATGAATGGTCCATTATCTTCCACACCATCCCCAACAAGGGTGATATTGTATATTCCTTATTCCACTACTGTACCTTAGACTTAAAATATGGTCATGCTATACCCCCTTTATTATTGTACAAATATATTTTAAGCCATGAGTTACAGAATTATGAGGTGCTACACGCAAATTTGATCTGGGGCAGATTTTCAACCATTTCATGGGAGAAATAAACATCGCCTTGAGGTCTATGGAACACCATGTCACTAGCTCTAGACACCTGGGTGTGACTGTGATTTGTCTCTCACGGGGAAAGATGAAGTACGGATCTATTTGTGAGAGGAGTAACAGAATCTCATTAAGAGAAAAACAATGTAAATTATATGTATAGAAACAGAAAGGTATTGGCTTGTATACATATGCATAAATGTATGCTTGTTAGTCAACATCAGGACCAGAGCAGACTCCTACCCTTGGTCTGTCCAGTATCACTTCTTTCTCCTGGTAGAAATATAGATATTAATGAAAATGGGGCCTCAATCTATTTACATGACCCTTTTGCAAAATTAAAGTGTTTTTAGTTGTATGCATTTTGTATACACATATCGACAACACTGGGCATTGGCTGACTTGTCTTGATAGCACAGAGTTCCTTAAAGACAAGATCCCTTGGAGCCGGTGAGCTGGCTCAGCGGCTTAAGCACCTGCCTGGCAAGCGTGAGGTCCTGAGTTCGACTCCTGGAACCCACATACGAAAAAAGGGCCGGTGATATCGCTCAGCGGCACAGGCGCCTGCTGGTGTGCGAGGTCCTGAGGTCGACCCTTGGTACCCACAAAAAAAAAAAAAAAAAAAGACAAGATCCCACATTCTTAGAATTCCATCAAACTTATCAGGCATACACAGGCTGACAGAGAGCCTTGTACAATGTTCAGCACCCAGTGGATACCCAGTGAAAATTAGCTGATTATGATGAATTATACTAGCTTTTAAGCTGTCACTAGTTTCCAGCATATAACAACCTTCCTGAATAAATCAAGCAACAGTGTGGTATTCAGTACCATTATAAACTTCATCCTTCACCTTTGTGAGTCTAGGGAATTGCTGTAAAAGCATAATATGAGAATGGTGGAACTGTAGGAAGGATTCAAGAAATTCTCTCTGTTATAACAAGGGAATTAGAGATTCAGTTACAGATATAGGATGTGTGGAGAAATGCATCAAAAATACTAGTTAAGTAACCTTTTTAAAAACAGCATAAGAAAAGTCAGGACCAAATTATATATCTAAAAATTTATTTTCCCTTTCGATAACAAAAGCAAACTGAACTTAATGTACAAGTGAAACTGGTATCCCTCTGAGATTGGGGGAGTGGATATGCAAATGACATTCCAGTGAAAAGATAGAAAACCTATGTTGAGGAACCTACAGATTGCTAACTGAAGCTTTAAGAAATAAATTTATTTCTGGTAGTGAATAAATCAGAAGAATAGCGAATTTATTATTATTAATTTTCCCAGACCTTTAATAGAGCTCATGACCCTCAATGTTCATTGGTGAGTAGTTGCTAGTAGGAGGATTTCAATAAATTCCTTAAAACCATGGCCCAAAACAAGGAAACTTTTCTGCTTTATTTCTAATGACATTAGAGATGATGTACTCTCTGATATAATCTGAAAAATTAGGACTTAGGCAAAATTCTAATACTCAACTACTAGCAAAGTCCCAATAATCATGGCCAACACACTGTACAGGACCCTAACAAGTTTCTTCCATTAGGAATTCAGAAACAAGCTGCTTATCCAACATAACCTAACAACAATATTCAGGAAAATGGTGCAATAAGGTTTTGTTCAAACCTCCAGAAATACATGAAATTTATATTCTGTTTTACATGAACAGTGAATTTGAGCTGTAACATGATGGGGAAATTTCACAATATCTTCATGAATATGTAAAATACTAACACCATTTTCTCATTATTCTCATCTCATCTACTACTGAGATTAAAATCTTGCTTCCCTTATAGAGCTATTTAAAATATTGGAGGCTGATTTTTGGAATGTTGTTTTAGATTCTTGTTTTCATCAAAGTATCAATACACTAAAACTTAGTGAGAAAAAAAAAATTCTTGCCAAAACATAAGCAGTAGCAAATGACCAGACACAGAAGAACAAACTCATTAATTACTTTTAAAGACAAAACATGTTTGAGATCATTTACAAAATTTTTCTTATTCTAATTTTTCCATTAAAATTCAACAAATCTATCAAAGCAACTTAGGCTGCAAAGTGACTATGATAGATCATTATAAATATATTTTGTTATATACTATGCTGCCAAGCAATATTCTAGGCATAAGATATATTACAGGGGACAAATTTTCAAAGACCTTGCCCTAAAGAGCTTAGGGGTAGTTATCACCTCATATAACAAGAAATCCCAAAGTAGATCAGCTTTAATATTACTAAGTCCAGCTTAATATTATTAAAGACAAGGTCTAGAAGGTAAGGGAAATAACTTGTCTTGTTTTGGTTTGGTTCAGTTTGGTTTTTGACACAAGGCCTCACTATGTAGCCCAGGCTGGCCTTGAACTCATAGCAATCATCCTGCCTTCGCCTTCTGAATGCTGGGATTACAGGTGTGTGCCACCACAACCAGCTGGGAAAATAACTGTTAAATGATATCATTGAGTTAGTTGGTTTTCCCTACTCAGACATCAGTGTGAGAACAATGCCAGTGGACTCTCCCAATTATAAAAAAAACCAAAGGTAGTGACACACTCAGAATTCCATCAAACCAAGACTAGTGACACTCACAAAGCACTCCTTACCTTTGGAAATTTACTTGAAAATGTAGATCACTAATCTTTATCTTTGACATGTTGAAGAACAGATTTTGCTACAACCAATAAATAATATATCTTAATAAAACTGAACTCATTTTTTAATTTTGCTCAAAAAGTTGCTTTCATTGATGAAATTTTGGAATTTTGTATTCAACTTTTATTTTCAATGAATTAGTAACATCTGGTCAATGGATAGAACACTAAAGGAACTTTAAATACATCTACAGACCTTGGTTTTAAAATTCTCTTTCAATACAGCATCTAAATGTACATATAGAAAAAGTGTTATCTGAAGGAGCATTGTGCAGAGATGTTTTATGGGGCAGCTTTCCCATTCCTTTTAAAAATACTTGACACTTGCAATTTAAAAGAAGGATTTATTTTGGATTACAGTTTCAGAGGTTTCAGTTCATGTTCTTCTGGCTTCAAGGCACAAACATGATGGAGGGGCATGGCAATGGAAAGCAACTCATCTCATGGTGGCCACAAGCAGAGCATGAGGAAAGAACCAGGTAGAGAGAGAGATTTCGAAGACATGCCCTCAGCAACCTCCCACCTCCAACCAAGCCCCACCTCTTAACAGCACATTCATCTATGAATTCATCAACTGGTCAACTCATTGATTAGGTTAGGGTTCCCATGATCTAAGCATCTTCCAGAAGCCCCAACTCTGAACACACAAGCTTCTTTGGGAGTGGATGGGTAGGTATTTTTTCTAAACTATGACAGATGTATTTCTGTGTGTGTGTGTGTGTGTGTGTGTGTGTGTGTGTGATTTTAATGAAAATACTCTTTCAAAGGAAAACAAAACAAAACACAACTAAGAAACAATGTAAGAAAACAAGGGCAAATGAGAGGGGAAAATGAAATAATAAAGCAGGGAAAGAACAGAACAGGAAGGAGGAGCAGGGGGAGGAAGAAGAGAAGGAGAGGAGGCAGGGAGAGAACACACCTGAAAGATAATCTCAAATTACAAAACTGGTCCTTCTCTGCTTATCCAAAACACCTGTCACATGCTGACTCAATAAGCTCTTTTGTGTATGCCCTATACACAATATACCTTCAACGCCTCTGTGTGCCTTCTTGTCTCTCCATCTTCCTTGTTAACATCAGTTTAAGTGCTCAGCATCTTTTATCTATGTTACCATGGACTCTTATCCAGGTCTCAATGCCTCCAGATTTTCTATTCCAGCCCATCTGCTACATCATTACCAAAAACATTTTTTCTAAAAAATAAAACAAACTAAAATTTATTGTTTATTAATGTCCTAGAGATGAAAGCTTCTCTATTTACTAAATTCTGAGGGTAAATCATAACATTGCCAAACCTTTCACAATATTACCTCAATCTTGCATCCCATCATTTTCTCTTATTTTTCCATGTTTTAATGCTACTAAATTTCTTGAATTCTCAAACACATCATTATTCATGCTCCTGTGCCTTGCACATATTACTCATCTCCTTGGAATGCTCTCCACTACCTTTTATTTTTACCTCAAAACCTAGGTCAGATTTCATCTGTTCTCCCCCTTTGTTAAATGGTTCCACTGGGAAGCTTGAGGATCCCTCCTCTATCCTAAGTTAAAAGTTTGACTTCTTCACCAAATTGTATTCATTCATCCATGTAGTCACACAACAAGTATCTATTAAATGTGGTGGTGCAAGTGCCTCATAATACAACGTTATTCTTAATATCTGCTCCAACAACTAGAACAGTAGCCACTTTGAAAAACATAAAAATAAAAAAAGACACAAATGGAAGTATAGCAGGAAACAATAATGTTCTGCTGCCGCTCCCAATTTCAATTGTTTAGAATTTTAATAAGTATATTGTAATTTCTTAGAAAAGTAAATAAGGAAAATACAAGAACAAGTCCTTTTTCCTCCACTTCCCTGATATAATCAGGTTTCTTCTACTATCCGTTAATGATTTTTAGAATCTATAGTAATTATCTGTATCCTCAGAACCCCACAACCATCACATACATATTCATAACACTTACGTTATTTCTCATTGAAATGAATTGGAAAAATGAAAATGTCAAATTTATTCATCATCATGAACTTCACATGGAGTTCATCAATAGTAGAAGTATATTACTCTATTTCAACAGTAGACAAAAATACCATTAATAACTGGAGCTAATAAAAAATTGAAAAAAAATTAACATTTGAAGCTAAATAGTGGATGGAAGTACCCATTATAACAGAATACTGATTTCTTTGTCTTGTGCATTTCTATCAAATACTTCATTGTACATCTACTATATACCAGACACAATGCTAAGACTAGCTAAATTGGGGTTAAGAAAACCTACAACATATAAATAAACAAATAATATACACTGTCTAAAATTATGACAACTTCCACAAAGGAAAAATACTACTGGCAGATGCATTAACAAAGAAAAATATTTTAATTTGGATAGCACAAAGAGCATTTCAACCAAGATCTGATGAGGAACGGGTCTCCTGAAGAGGAAGAGTAAAGATTTTAGGCCAGACTGACAACACAGGCAGAAACAGGCCCCAGCACATTTGGCAACCCTAGGGGAGTCCATGTGGCTAGGGCATGCACACTGTCGCCTGGATTGAGTATTTATTTACCACCTAATTCAAATTATAAACATTAACAAATATACTAGAAAAAACATAGAATGTACTTCCATAAACCTTCCTGGCAATATTCTTCCAGATCTCGTGTTTCTTTTCCATGTAAGCCATTACCATAATAAATTATTCACTTATAAGACCACTCTCAGTGTAACTGACCAGAAGCTGGCTGAAATACTTACTTTGATTTAATTCAAAACACTCCCAATAAAAGGTTCCTTAGGAAGCTACATCAAGCAGTCATCAACTGCATATAAATGTAAAATACAGCTACAATTTGGAATATTAGGAAACATTTATAGAAATTGTATACTTTAAGAACTTTCCAAGAAAGGATGATACACATCCATTTCTCTGAAAAAGAACAAATCTATTTAAAGTGAAATTCCGTGAAAATTTGTCTTAGGCTAGAGGACAGCATGAATCATTTGATGTTCTTTAACAATGAAATAAAAGGTTTTAAGGGAATCACGCTGCTGCTCTTAGGAATATTCTCAGATTTTAGAAATAGGCTATCATTCTAATTTGTATTTATCTTCATATTGTATTCCAATTTTGTAGATCAGTTTTCTTTACTCAATTAAAAAGTAATTCTGTAGCAGTAGTTCTCAGCCTCTTTCCAACTCCACAGTGTTTATTTGAGGAACACATTTGATAATATCTTGTGTGGTCTGAAAAACATACTCTTTCACCAGGGATTCTCCTATCTCCTGCTTTATGCAGACCACTGGAAAATCATTAATTCTCATAGTGGAACCATGGATGACTAGCGTGCTGCCCAACAGTGATTTCTGTCATAAAGTCAAACTCTGAGGGAAGGGCTGGTGAGATGGCTCAGCGGCATAAGCGCCTGCCTGGCAAGTGCGAGGGCCCGAGTTCGACTCCCGGAACCCACATACGAAAAAAGTGATATCGCCGGTGATATCACTCAGCGGCACGGGCGCCTGCTGGCGCGCAAGGTCTTGAGTTCGACCCCGGTACCCACCAAAAAAAAAAAAAAAAAAAAAAAAAAAAAACAAAAAAAAACTCTGAGGGAAGAACAAAAGAGCAACCTGACAGAAAATTGAATAAATTTATGTACCTAGGATCTTAAAAATTCCTATTAATTTAAGTAATTATTTTCTATTAATGTAAACTTTCAAATCCCATACTGTAGTTCACAAATTATAAGCAGTTATGATATATTCTCATTGATAACCAAAGATCATTTTCAAGAACTGCAGCCTGGTTCTGTCACTAACTACCTGGGTACCCTTGAACAAATTCCTTACCTCTTTCAGTCTCCATTTGTTAACTGAGAAACACAGAGGTTGAACACAGTGATCTCTAAGGTATGTTGCCTAACTTTAACATTCCAAGATTACAGGTCTATGGTTCAGGGTCAACACGTATATAAATAATATATACAAGCATATGGCATGATATCAAGAAAATAATCTGGAAAGACACACTTCACTAAGGCCTTGTAATTTATTTTTAAATCCATCTAAATAATATATATTAACATAATTATTAAAATCTTCCTATCATGCAGCTAAAAATGACCCTGTATGTATTACTTAACCCCATAACTGGTTATTTTCATCCCTGTGCATAATTAACATCCACCTACAGGTTTAGACACTTCACAAAATATTTCCATGTAGATTTTCATGTCTGACCCTTCACCAACTGTAAGAGGTGAAACGTACTTCCAAGTATATTCCAAAGATGCAGAAGTTGAAGCTGAGAGACAATGTCCCATAACAAATGTCCCCTCACAAGTGAGTATTCAGGATTAGAATCCAAACCACAGGACCCCAGACCTCACCTTTTCCAAGCATGCATAGTCTTTTGCTAAGTATTGGTGTTGTGTGCTGGCTGTCCCTTTACCACGTCTCACTCTTAGAAAAGAATAGAGACAAGTCAAATTTTGGGCCATTATTTCATTTTCGCCTTTCCTCCAGTTGCTTTGTAATTACTATTATTTTGTCTATTTTGCATATGGAAGTCAAGCTGATTGGTTTACAACATATGTACCTTTCCAATGAAAAGAAAAGCATTACGCTATTTGAGTCTGTCATCAGTGACACCTCCAGTTTTCCCAAAGTCCTCACAAACAGTGTGTGAGACTTCAGCAGCGAGTTCCCAAGGTACACTAAAGGTGACTGCAGCAGGCCTGGATAGTTGGAAAACTCTTTTAGCTGAAATACTCCTTAGGGAGATTTATAAATTCAAGTCCTCTAAACAAAGAAGCTTCTTGGTGAAATATTACAAAGCACTGAGTTTTAAAGTTGTGTGCCAAAAGAACACCTCAGGAATACGTTTAGGATGGAGATGTGTATGCCTGTCCTCCAAAGAGACCATCCACAAATATTTTCACATTTATATTAGTATTCAAAGAAGTGAAAATAATATTGTACCTTCAATCAAGAGGGAGAAGAATAAAATTATTCCCAAATGATTTAAAATTGTCTCTGCCCCTTGAGAAATGCTATTCTAAGATTATAAACTACCCATTTTTTCAATTCACTGTAATTTAATGCTTCACCCTCTAAAATGGACACTAAAATCTGTCATTATTACTGACCAGGCTGTAATCACACGTAGTCAGTCATGCCAACGCCGTAGACTCTGACTCTGGGAGTGCAGTTAGCCAATTTTGTTTTTCAGCCCCACAAACTAGTGGGTGGACTTTTGTTTGTTTGTTTTAGTTAAGAAAAATTAACTGCAGAAAATGAACACTCCCACTGCTATTTTCTTTTCGCACATTACGCACGTACTCTGTGAACTGTAGCCTTTAAATATTTTTACTTGACCACTCTAGATAGCGTCAGAAAAACAAACTAAATTGCAGCCTTCATCCCAGGGAGTGTTACAACAACCCCTCATTTTCTTCTTTCCTTAATGAGCACAAGGAACAGATCATGAACCTAAAGCATATGCATCGACACAGGCAAACGTGAGCAAGATGATGATGGATCCTCAGTCGAGCCCTGGGCTCCATCTCTCCGGAAAGAGATGTCGAATTCATTTCAGATAGTGATGAGTCTACACCAGTGCCAGAGTAAAGACTTCCAAGAGTTGCGTAGAAGATGAAAATGTACAATATTTTCTTTTTGTGTCTCAAGAAAAATATCAGAAGTAGACAGCAAAATCTTGTGTATGATTTTATATATCCTGTGTGTATTGTAGCCGAATTCATATCCACAGTAAAACTGAAATCTTTAAAGGAACTGCCTTCAGGTGTGAGTGATTCACAATTCTGCCATGCAAGAATAGTTCAGTTTAGCATATTTATTCCGGGTAACAAAACAGTGCCTTCCATAAATGCCTTTTCTTCACTTTTACTAAATAAAATCAACTTTTTATAAGTTGTACTCCTCGCCCCCTTTCAATATGTTTATTTCGCAATCCTAAATTTTCTTATTCTGTGAGTGCTGATTTATCTGCTCTTCTATGTCCATTGTTCAGTGTTTTATACAAGAGTAACTCATGATAATTAAATGACCAAATTCTATTTAATGCTTAAATATTGTAAGACAGATTATTCATATTCAACCAAATGATTATTATTGGTTTATTAGTTGCAAACAATAGTGCCAGAAGTCATATTGAAGTAATGTTTTCCCAGCAGGCCTATAAATATTTGCTATTATCCTTGTTTTAGCAACTGTCCTAAATGAGCAAACTATGAATTTTTATATAGTAGGAACGCTGTAAAACTGCCCGCAATAAATCTTCTCAGTCTTATATTTCCATACCATTGAAAGAAATAGCTGATATTGCACATAGTTTTGAAACACTCTGTTCTCCAAAGTATATGCTTCATCAGCAATTTATTTTAACATCCACATCTCCCTCTCAAAGGGAATTGAAACTAATTATGTATTGTCCCAAATGCCCAGATACTACTGATACCATATGAATTCATATATTATTCAAAAAGCTGATTTTTTAACTTATTAACATGACTCTTAGGTAAACTGTATCTCTATTATAAAAGACTTTGCTTTACTCCAAGAACAAAGTCCAGCTATAACAGTTATGGAGATATTCCTTCCAATATATCTACAAACACTTAAGAGGCTGCTTACTCAAAAAATTTTTAAATAAAAAAGAAAGCTTACTCTAATTCAAGATAAAGTATCAAAGAAGGATGAAAGAAGTAGGTATGTATAATTCTTCAGGAAAAAAACCCAGATAAAACAGTTTTCATCCTTAAAACTTTTTCTGATATATAATATAAACTATGATTTTGATTGGATCCATCAAGACTGCTAAGATAATCAAATAATTCTTTATGGCTACATCTAAAAGATCTGAAGTTGCTCATTTGTGTCGTATAACCAAGCTGCATGTGCCAATTAAATAGTTCTTTTCCAATATGAAATTTAGATTAACGTGCTGCACAGTGAAATTAGAAGTAAGAAACATGTCTGCAAAATGTAACAGTCTCTAGAGGAAACAAGGTTCCCAAAGAGCTAAGGGCTACAACAAGAAGCTGACCTGTGGGCTATCCGAAAGAGGCAACCGCACCTATTGGTTCCCATGGGTCAACCATCATAGCTACAAGAAGCCACTCCCCAAAAAAAGAAAGGAAACTGACCTTCAAATATTCAAATAAGTGACTAATATTCATATAACTCTACAAACTTGTGCACACTGGAATTTCTTGGGGATCTTATGGATACCTAAGCCGTTCTCCCAAATGATTCCACTTTAATTGGTTTGGGATGGATCCTGGATACCAGTATGTATTTTAAGCTACCATGTGAAGTCAAGAACCACTGCTTGTCACAAGGGATATTACTGTCCCACCCTGTATCTTCAGCTAAGGTTATTCCAATTTCTTCTTGCTACAAGTGGAAAATGACTATATACCACAAAAGGAAAGGCATATGCTTAAATTCTCTACCTATCCTTGGAATGAGACCAAATTAGAGTCAATGAGTAAATGGTTCTGAAAATTACAGAAGCCTTTTTTCTAAAATGTCAAGTTCATATTAAACCCAGGAATTGTCTTGAACTTATCATAACAGAGATGAAATTCTGAAGAAGTATAGCATATTGCATTTTTTTCAACTTTTTCTGGCCCAGTACAGAGGCAGAATACAGTCTTGTCAGTAATAGTGGTAAAACATAGCAGTAATTTTCAGCTAGGGAAGTAGACTAGAATTTGGGGCTTGGAAAAAATACCTCTTATCCTCAGCAAATTTAATGCAATCTGTAGAGGACCTTAAATGTCCCAAAGTACCTAGCCCTTCCTCTAACAACACCCCCCTCATTTACAAATAACTTGGAGGCACAAAAGCTATATGCTGAAAATCAAGACTTTAGCTGTTTAGATACAGCCATAGGCAAGCTGCTTGACTTTCCTGAGCTCAGCCTTCTCTATAGTCGATAATGCTGACCCTACCTGCTTCATAAAGGTGTTGATAGGCCAAATTAAATCATCAGTATGAAAAACCAAGTTATTAACCACAAAAAGCTGTAGCAGTAACATCTTTAATATTATAAATAAAAACATTCTTTAATATGAGTGAACTGAAGACTGAGAATATTCCCCTCTAAAGAGAAGAAAGTCGATCCATATTTTAAGAGAAATTACCACAGCTTAGATCATTCAAAGCTGTTAGTTTTCTATAGAGAAGCTAAATGTCCTTAAAAGATAAAGACTTTCATTTATTTAAAAATTAAGGCAGAAGAAGTATTGGGAGCAAACACTGTCCCTGGCCCTGGACTAAACAGTGTGAGGACTCCAAAGCTTAATGAGAACCCAACCCTGCCCTTGAGCTGCCCTCAGTCTAGTAACACAAAAGAGGGACTGAAATTTTGTAGATCAGCAGTGTCCTAATGAGACACAGCTTGCTAACTGGAGTTATGGGGAAGCAATATAAGTGAAGCTGAGAGAAGGAAAATACTAGACATGCAGAGCAAAGAGCAAGGAGAATATTTTGGCTATGAAAAAAAGTTCATAAAAGGAAAAAGCAAGTTATTTTGTATTCCTAGACTCAATCATCCAAAATCATTCCCTGAAAGTTTATTATGGTCCTGGAATTACGCTAATTGCTGGGAATGCAATTTAGAGCCAGTGGACATTAGACACACAATTGCGCAAATAAATTACAAATTGTGGCAAAGCTAAAAAGGAAAAGGGCCGTGTGAAACAGGAAAACTCATTTTAGGTGGGGAGGTCTCTGAAGGGCTAGGAACTGACGTGCCAAAAGGAAGACCTGGCGTGAAAAGCCCTGAGGCAGAAAGAAAACCAAAGGCATCTGTGAGGAGAGAAGGAAGCCAGTGAACCTACAGAGGACCAAAGTCTGGGAGAGTGCAGAAAGGGAGGGAATTACGAGCAGGAAATGAGTTCTGTAAAGTTACAGAAAGTAGAAGGACTGAGAAGGAGCTACTGAACTAGTTGAGAAGTGTGATATATCAATAACAGAAGAACACTTTAGTAGTAACTATTTATCCCTTCCAGGATGTAGACCAGAAAGTGTTAAAGCAATAGCCATCTAGAGCAAAAACTGGTCTGAATACCAGGAAATGGTGCTTAGCTAAAACCTCAATGTCTCAGAGAAAAAGTACGAGAATGTAATCTGAGTCCTCTTAGAACAGTATGTGTCATGAAGTTAACAGGCAAGTATGGAACAAAAATGGAAATCGACTAAAAATTGAGACACAGAGGCATATCAATTGAAATTAGCATAAATTTATATAAGTGCTAATCCTTCCATGATACAGCATTCTTCACGTGTGACTCGGTCCCAGCATCCTGATGTGAAAAGACAGAAACTGATCCACTGCTGTAGAGACAACATAAGACTGGCAAATATGGCATGAGCTCATGGAATTTAGCAGGATAATGGGAGATCTTTTGAAAGTTCCAGCTGGCCAACAAAGATATCAGGTAAAGTTAAAAAGGAGATGAGATACTATGGAGGAAAAGAACATAGTTATCAGATACGGAATAATTTTTAAGGTAAAGCACAGGGAGAAAAGAGAAAGTAAATTTGTGATTTCAAAGATGGAGAAGATTCTGGTCATATAAAGTGTGAGGTGATATAAAGTCCAAGATGTCTCCACATTTATAAGGCAGCTAACGTAAAACAGATAAGTTCATTAGTATTAAATAAGTCAATGATGGACATTGTTTCAAAGAAACGAAATGAAGCTCGGTATCAGTGAAACATGGGGAAGTCCAGACCTAGAAGATCAAATGAGATATTACTTAGGGACTGCATAGATTCAGCCAGAAGTAGAACAGAAGGCATGGTAAAACAGTCACGGTGATCATGCTCAGCAACTAAGCACCTGCCACCTGATTGTCACTGTGATTTGGGAATTCTTCACACCAAATGTCCAGGGACCAAATGGTTAGCAAGGCCCAAGTCTAAATACACTGAATAATAAGATTTGTGGTCTGAACTTATCCAAACTGCTCTATCCAAACAAAATTTGTTCAAACAAATTTTGACTTTATAGTATGTCAGTATTGCTCAAACCCTCTTTAAAGAGCAAATTTTTATGATTACACATTTTTTATTTCATAGGGGCCTAATCTTTGAAATTAAGTAAATATACAATGGATCTTATTTAAAAAATTAAAAAGCTAAAGTTTGTACATTTAAGTTAAAACACTGAATGTTTTATTCTATTTTTTGGAAACGTAGATTCAGATCAAAAAATGGGCCACTTAATTTGGTTGAAATACTGAAAACCTAAATCTGTAAAAATATCAATTTAATTTTATATTTCCATTGTTGAATATCTGTATACAGAATTATTTGGTTTGATAAGACTTTTAAAATTCTACTGGAGATGAGAATTTTATGAGAGCCTCACTCCCTGGGAATCACAGGCTAAAGATAATTGCTCATAATCATACCATTGCTTGGGTGTGCTGCTGTTGTCATCTACCTTGCTATGACAACACCTCTGTAATGCTGAAGGAATGTTGTGAGAATAACCTACAAAAACAGGCCTCTACTAAACGATATGTTCACATCCTTTTCAAAAAGGTGAAGAATGATGGGCAGCATCCAAAGATGAGATGTATGGTCTTATTATGACCACACCAGCATGAATCAATTATTCATGATCATTTGAGAGGGTGGGAATCTTTATTTTTTCCCCTTAAATTTTTCAATCCAAGTTCTCACAAGTTCTCAAGAGCCATGGAAAAGGTATTTAATCAAATAATGTTCCAAAGCAGAACAAATTTCTCCACCCACTCTCTCTCCCACGTTTCACTTAATGTAATTTTCACCCTCTAATACTGTACTCCCATCTGAGTGTTACAAAAGAGATTTCCCTTGACTTTTGTGTATCTTGCTGCAGAACTCATGGAACCTGGAAAGAATGCAACAAAGATTTACCAACAGAAGAAAATATACAGAATACTACATGGAAGTCATCTTCACCCATTTTTTCCTCACTTAATTTCATATTAAGAGGCGGATGTATATCTTGCAGTAAGCAAAAATTAAACAGATATTTATAATTTTATTTGTACACACACACACACACAAAAGAAAGTTACATACATACTGACATCATTTTTTTTTCAATTGCAGTTTTGTATATTAACTGGATGAGATGAAAAAGACTATTTAGAGTCTTATAATAAGACCAGCATCTCCAAGTAATCTAAATGATACTTCATTCATTTCAGCTACTTTAAGATTGAGAATATCAAACAGCTATTCCATTCATCTACAGACTTCAGGGCAAAGTAGCAAAGAGGCAGAGATAACCAACCAGCTACTCCGCCCTACCAATAAGTTTCAATGAGGAACTTGGGAGAAACTTAAGAAACACAAATATGTTGTTTTGCCTCTTACTGGGCATGTTGATTGGAAAAAGACATCTGAATCTCTGCTTCCCCATTATTTGATATGGCAACTTTTATAAGCCTTTAAAGTTTCTTCTAGACCTAGCATTGCATGTTTGGGGAAAACTATCCCAGGCACACATCCTCGTGACCACAGCTTGGCCTTGAGCTCACCTGAGATTGTCCCATCTCAGAAATCCCAAATCCATAATTCCCATTATTATACAGAAGTCCATCCTCTCTTTCCACATGTTCTAGTCAGCCACCAAACCTACTTATGGTTTTGTTTCTTAAACATTACAAAACTATATGTTACAGATAAAGGCCAGGAGACTAATCTTTCAGGTTCTGCAAATTATATGGACTATTAATTCCTTTGTTTTTGTCTTATTTGCAAGGCCCTTCTTGTTTTTACTTCTTTATATCCACTGCCTCTCACTTCAAACCTTCTTTGGACAATGTCCTTAAATCTTTCCCCAACTGTTCTTTCACCATAACTACATTTGTCCAAACTAAAAACCGTGAGCTTATCCCCACTACCCAACATTCTTCAGCCCCATATATCTTACTGATTGTACCGCACAGGAAGATGGACCCATCTCTTTCTTACACCCCTACCTGCCACTGCCACATCCAAGATAACCTCCTTTCTCAGTCAGATTAACACAGTCTTCCATTTGGTTGCTCAATGCCTTTAGTCTTTCCCATCCTTATTTATTTTCCAAACTGTTGCAAGAGCAATCCTTCAAAAATATAGCCAAACTAAAATATAAATCTCATTGGGTCCCTACTCCCTTTAATTTCCTCCATCTTACTTAACTCTTATACAGAGCCTTTTCCTCTCATTTCTTTGCACACCTCATCAAACATTTTATAGTCCAACTTACATAAAATTTTTCCCCATGTCCTCAAGCTGGCTACTCTTACCTCTCCTAAGCTCTAGAACTGTAGGTCTGCTGTGTTTTGGGTTTGAAATACCCTGATCTCATCTACTCCCATCCCGTTTTAGTAACTTAGCTCTTTTAGGTACCATCATAGACATCACTTCCTCTGGAAGGCTCTGACTGATCCCCTCTCACACGAGGATTTGTGCTTCTCTTATGTGAACATACCGTGGGTGCCACTTCCCCCTGGAGCACTAATAATACACGTTATCATTTCCAGATAAACCGCCTGTTTCTCTTATAAGACTGCACATTTTGAACACAGAGAACAAAACTGTATTGTTCTTCATTGTATCCCCAACATAACACAGTGTCAATGTGGGCACTCAAGCTCAATGTAATTGATTTTTCTTCAGTTTTCAAAGTACATTTTAACTCCTAATCCCAAAAATTCACTTTATGGAAAACAATTTGTGTGTAAGTTCATAGAATGTTCAGATCCAGGAAGTTTGAGGTTTGAGAACTAAAATTATCTAGACCACAGCATTTGTGGTCTTGACCATTAAATGTTATTTATTTCTTCAGTGGTTAGCATTTTTGAAATGATCTCTAAGCTAATTCCCAGGCCTCAGCTACTCCGTAAGTCTTGAAGAACTCCCAAATAGGAGAGAAAAAAAACCATTCCCTTTAATAAGACCTTAGCCACCACCTGCACCTCAACACAATCTCATTTCCTCCTGTAAAGATCAAGAGTATAGGACTATCAGAAAGAAATTGAAAACTTTGACTAAAAAAAAGTAGGAAATAGATTTAAAATCCAATATCAAGGTATTTTATAAAAATAAGGCTAAAATAATAAATTAGAAAAATAACATTAATAGTAGTAAGAACAACAATAACTATATATTGCTTTACAGTACACAAAGCACTTTAAAACACTTTTAGAAAATCTTCACAAAAACAAATCTTATCACGTATGCAGGCACTATAGAAAGGATCTGGAAAAAGACAAGAAAAATAACCTTTTGTTTGGTGGAAAGACAAAAAGGTACATATACAAACATCCACTTCCAGGAATACAAAGCAGTCTCTCCCTTTTTACATTGTGCACATTGGTTTGTATAAATTTTGTCATTTTGCAACTACTTAAAAATCTATAACTAATTGATGCCAGTACATTATGGATATAAATACCTAGGGTCTCAGTAAAACCTGGTCTATGTACTCCAGTCCCTGTGGGTCTGTAGCCTAATATAACCAAGATGAATAAGAAAAACAAAGTCTTAAAATTGATATACCTGGGCTTGAGGATAATAATAATGCAAAGCAACTCATTGAGCATTTACTCATTTATGTCTGTGCTGATTAAGCATGAAATATGCATCCTCTAGTATAACCCTCAGAGTAACACACTGAGGTATCTAGTGTTAACATCACCATTTTAAGAATGAGAGATTAGAGCTCACAGAGTTTAGATAACTTAGCCAACATCAATAGGAATGATACAGACAGGGTCTGAATGCTGGCAATTTGTTCCCATTGGCCTCAGGACCCCTAACCTTAAGATACTCAAAACAAAAGATGACAGTGGTTCTCCCTAGGTTCTTGGCAAGAGCCCAGATGAGCATGGCACACGCACCCTGAGGAAGAACTGCGTGAGGAAATTTCATCTTTACTTTAGAACACAGCCAATGGCTGCCACTGGCCAATGGGATAAATACAATAGTCCATCAAAAATGACCCAGCCTTGAAACTAAACCACATTAGTTTAACTTTGGAATAACTGATGGTCAGATTTCTCTCTATAGCAATCATCAAAGCATCTGAACTGCAACCACACAAACATTTGTTCAACATATTGAAAAATAAAAAACTTTCTAGAGCCAAATGGAAGAGGAAAAGACTAAGCAAGACTAGTGTCAGAATGGCTTGCTCCTTGCTCCTCTGGCTGAGAGAGAGGAATTCCAAGTTCGAGGCTACCTTGGGAAACTTTGAAAGACCCTGTCTCAAAATAAAATGAAATAAAACATAAAAGGGCCATGAATACAGTACAGTAGTAGAGTGCTTGCCTAACATGCCGGAGGCCCTGGGTTCAATCCTCACTACTGAAAAAAATAAAATGGTGTGAGAAAGAGAACTTATTCCCAATAATCTTCTAAAAGATCAAATGATCATGCAGTATTAGAAAAAAATAATCTCCTAGATTTCCTGAGAAACAGAAACCAAAACTACACTTATCAAGTCTTCACTAGATGGTACTTATTTGGGGACTTGTTTATGGTCTCTTTTATATAAAGGAAATTCTAAGGAAAACCAAATAATACCTGATGAAATGTACATTCAAAAAAGAGAGCTGTGGGAGAAATTTAAATCTAAGCCTCTTGATGCTCTTTCCTTATCATCGAGGTAAGAAATGCTCTAAGTATATAAATACTGTACCTGAGTACCTGCTTTTCTTTCACTGTTTTGCATAAATGCAGCATTCCCTGAAGTGACAAAATGGTACTCACTAAAGAATGATCAGTGGAGGGCCCGTGAGATGGCTCAGTGGCATAAGCACCTGCCTGGCAAGCGCGAGGTCCTGAGTTCAACTCCCGGAACCCACATACGAGAAAAGGGCCGGTGATATCGCTCAGCAGCACGGGCGCCTGCTGGCGCGCGAGGTCCTGAGGTCGACCCCCCGGTACCCACAAAAAAAAAAAAAGAATGATCAGTGGAAAGTTGGCAAAGGCTAGGAAAAGAAATAATAGAGTTCTTAATAACAGCCTGTTGATGTTGGTAGAAATTCAGATGATACCAAGAGGAATGTTTCAAGTGGTAGGATGAGTGAGAAGGCATGATACAGCAGCTCCATAAGAGGGGCAAGTGTGAATTAGAGAACGGCTTGCTTTCTGCTGCCAATTAAGTGCTTACTATTATGAGAGCTAAAAACTCTTCAAAATGAATAAATGGGTTAAATAGAATGGGGATTACCATTTAAGTAGAGCATTCTAACTTTGCTTCAGATCATGGGAATTCTATAAAATCACAAAGGAGAGAATTAGCTGAACAAAATAGTTTAATTTAATGGGAAATTTATTTCAGAAGAGAAGCTAAGGAAAATTTCTGGAGTTAAGTAATGACATTTAGAATTAGGAGACATTTATGTAAAGGCAATGTCCAAGGATAAAGTTAAGTAATAAAAATTTTCAGAAAGACCTAGAAAAATCTGAGATAGAGTCCTGAGGCATTTTATAAAGAAGAACAAAGAAAAATGTAAGCTCTTTAAGGCAATAATTAGGATAGTGGAATTTGACCTAAATTAAAGCAAAATATTACACATGCTTAATCATAAGCACAAGAGCACACAGTCTGCACACACACTCCTTTCTACCTTAGAAATCCCCCAAAAGACAGATCAAAATGTTTTTCTATTTCTTTTCTAGTCTAATTAAAACCCGTAATGTTGTCTATTACCTGCTATCAGTTTATGCATATTACGGGTTAAATAGAAAAATTAATATTAATTGGGGGTTTCACTTCACTGTAACATTTATGTTACCAAGTCACAGAAATAGTGATTATTAATACAAGTAAAAATTTCAAATTCTATACACAGTACTGTATCTGGTAATCTGAGGCAGAAAGCCAAGGCCTTAGCCAAAACTCTCATAAAAAGTTTTATAAACTTGAAATTTTAATCTCCATTCCAAAAATTAAATTACATGCCAAAATATTTTCTTATCATATGAAAGACTTGTAAACTTTAAAAGGATGAAAAAAATCATAAAATAAAAAGAAACTTTACAATGATAAAATTTCCCCACAAAGCCTCTTTTGTGGTTCTAATACTTTACTAATTTTATTTAATTTTTTTAACAAGTTTAAGTGGCTGAATTGTCTTTTTTTAATTTAAAATTCATAAGAGAGAGTCACAATGCACATTCCTTGACCAGATTGCGTGTGGCCTATTTATTTGAAATGTCTGATTCCATATGGATTTCTTCTCTTTTATTTATTATTTCTAGAAAAAAAAATTTCTCTAATAAGTTAGCAACTCAAGGGCAACCAATTTGAAATCCAAGCCCCCAAAGACTCCAGTACCCCAGGTCTGCTGTCTGCAATATTTTCTAAAAGGAACAGGGAACACAGACAAAGCACAAACTTCAGTGTGGAGCATGAATCCAGTATGAACCACGAGGGGGTGGTCCACTGAGGTCAGGGTTAAAGTTCACAGAATAATTTGGAAATTATTCTCAGCTTGGATCTCATTTATGAAGCCTGAGAATACACCCTTTAATTAGAATGCAATTTCCAAAGCAGCCACTCCCTTGACTTTCCAGAGCTCAGTTATTCTCAGCAACAAAAAGTAAAAACAGCCTCATCACACTGACAGCTAACGGTCTTCTATAAAGTATGCCTTAAATGTCCAACAAAGAAGGCAACAGGAATCCAGGACAACAGAGGCATGAGCTGCCAGCCCTCAGTAACCACTTTTAAGAATAAAGAAAAACTCATATTCAACAGAGTTCCTTTCCTTCGCTGCCTGCTTTTGCAGCTGAGCTGTCCCATGGAAGCTTGGAAAAAAGAGTGGGTTGTGTATTTGAATATGTTCCCACACCCCAGCCGGTCTCATTTTTCTGATGATCCCTCTATCCAGCCAACCATGCGCTACAGTGGGAAACTGACATCAATTCCGTGAGAGCCAGCTGTCCGCCTCTTCCACGGTGCTCAGGGAGCCACACAGGACTCCTAGAACAGGAGCCAGGGCGGGCCTGACTCACCACAGATGTTCTCTCCCTCCCCCACGGAGCACTGGGCCAGAGGCTCCCTTTCCAAGGTCTATTGTTATTACTGAAGATTTACTGGGGCTTCAGATAAGAGCTACATGTTGAAGTAAGGTGCAAACACATATTTCCCCTAAACTCAGGGTTAAGAGAGGCAGACATTAAATTACAAGAGGTGGCCAGAGAGTCAGTGGGGAAGGCCAAAGAGGGAAAGTCCTTGCTATAAGGAGTCCAGTGTCAGAGAGTTGAAATAGCAGACACTACCATAATACCAGAAGTTTCTAATACCATCCAGGATCGAGTTAGGTTTAAAGATGATATAAAATATTCCACTTTTGCAAATCCAGACATCAATTTTACCTCTTTAGATCCAAAAAGTGCCTAGAAAAGTGTGACTTGGAAAAATAACAGAAATTGGAGTTTTTGAAAACTGTAATCTGAATTCAGAGTCAGACATCACTTACAAAAATCTGGAAATGCTTGCTGTTCCCAGCTGGAGAAGCATTACTGTCTTTGGCCATTATCTGTACACCATTCATCCGTCACCACTCCTCACAGCCCTCTCAGAGGGCGCGATCATCTTCCTATCTCTGTGTTCTGTCAGTGCTGTTGGTAGGAAACTCAGTATGTTCCTGAATGCCCCAGTGTCCTATGGCAGAGACTGCATCATTTTCTCAATAAAGAAACTATTTCCAGCAATATTTTTGATCGCTGTCCCCCTAACCAGTACAGATGGGAGAGAGAGAGAGAGAGAGAGAGAGAGAGAGAGAGAGATTTGCTTTAAATCCATTCTCTTTAATGGTACGAATTCTGTGACTCAATTGAGCTTCACCAAGCAGCACAAATTTAGCAAATAAACATAATTCTCCATATCCTTATGCAACAAGTGTTTGTACTTTGTTTTTGTTCTGAGAGATTTTACTCATATTATGCTAGTGTAGGCCTTGGTAAAGGAGATTAGCAAAATAAATCAATTAAATGAAACACATGACATTATGTTGAGAGAGAGAGAGAGAATTCCTGCTTCTTAACAGGTGGAGTTAGAATTGCCTCACAGACCTCTTCCAGTGCTCACTGTTTCTGGTTGCTAGGAAATCACCAATAATATATGCCAGAATCTCACAAAACCTTAAGTTTCACAATAGCAGAGTTGATATATAGATAATAAGTGACCAATATATGTTTTGAGATAAAGATGTAAAGATGTACTTGAAATCATGTTTGTTTGATTCTTTAGTAAAAGCGATATAAATCTTGCTTCTCAACAGTTTCTGAGTTTAATTTCCTTCCATTCTACTCGCTTTCCTAAGAAAAAAAGTGCATCAAAATAAAAACAGTTCTAAAATTAAACTAAAACACATTCATTTTTAGAGCTTTTGTTTGAAAACTGGAAATTCCCTTCTTAGTGTTTTTACTGTTACTGTTTGTTTTCTGCTAAGTTGATTTCTCCCACCCCTCCCTTTTTCCCTGGATTATTCTGTTTGATTTTTGGCTTGGTCCAGGCAGTAAGTATTCTAGACCAGCAGGGAATATTACAACTTTCCAAACACTGTAAACATAAAATGTAATACAAAAAATGGTCTATATTATGAAGTTGTCTGAACTGATCAATTGAATTTAAATAAATAAAATAGCACTTGATTCCCAGAAATGAATTCTTCACTGCCCACTCTGCAAAACTGAGAATGATACATGGTAATTTAGTTACCTTGAATAGGAATTTCAAAAGAACTCTATGGTGTTGATCTGTGCACTTACATATTTGCTATGTAGAATAATTCACTATATGGCAAATTCATCTCAAACTCACCTGGAGGAAATTATCAACCAGAACATAGGCTACAGAGGGTTGAAAGCAGAATCTCACACATTCTCAACAGCATCCAAAGGCCACAGGTGTTTCAAGGCACTCTCAGAATTGAGCAAAATACAGATGGTTCTGTAATATTCTACAGAGCAATTTCAGAAAGCAGGAAAGCATCAAAGTGAAGACACAGACAAATGGTGATACAACAGTAATAGAAAAATAAAAAGATCTGAAACCCCTTGGCTACAAGAATAGAGACCACAGTATCATCATCAATACCCAAAATGTTTTTCTTTCTTTCTTCTTTTCTTAAAGTTGCATTGTACGTATTTCCTTAGAGTTGTCTGATTCCCGCTGAATTGTTGCTCAATAAGGAACTTAGAAGTTCAGACTAATCTCTCTGAGAATCTAATCCAGAATATGCAAGTCAATTTTTCCTTTCTTAAAGAAATGATGGTAGCTGACAGAGAGAATTATTTATATGCTAGTTTTAGCTCTGCAATTTAACATACTAATGAAAACACTTCCAAGTAAATTCTTGATTTATAGATTTGTAGAGGTGTCTGAGCATTGACTGAGAGCGTGTTATAATAGTATAAGCACAAACAGCACACCATTTCTCTTTAAAAATACTTACTTCTGATGAGTTCACCATCTGAAGGATTTTCCCACAAGGACTGGTCTTGAATCTTCCCAGGTGTGAAGTGGCCACTGGTAGCTTGAGTTACATCTTTCTCAGTTTGGTCTTTATTACATTTTTCTGAATAAAAAAGAATACATATTTATTATCATTGAATGTTACATGTTTTTCTCTAGTTTCGTAGGTTACAGATTTTTCTTAATGTGTCTCAATCTATCACATTTTAAGGAAACAGGAGTAGAAGCATTGCCTCAATAACATTTATTCAATAAACACCTACTTTGTGCACTACAGGAACAGAAATGTTCACAGTAAACATAATATGTTAAAGTTATAGTAAGTAAGTAATTTTAACAGAGCAAGTGATCTGCCATGATAAAGAAATGTGGAAAGGTTACATAAGGATGAGAGTGAGTGAATCTATATAGCTAGGGGGCAGCTATGTCAGGGAAAGCATCAAAGGAGACAGGACTCCAATGAATGGTGCAGATGAAAGTCGGACTGCAGTTCAATGAGAAGTGACTGAGTAGTGAGGAGGTAGAAAGCAAGTATAGAGTTCTCTCTGTAGAAATTTAGGAAAAAAGTCAAAGAATGTATAATGTATCCTCAGAGAAGAAGGGTGTTGAGGATGAGAGGTTTATATGGGGGTTTATGAGTTCTCAGGGAGGAAAGCCAATATGTGAGGAAATGTAGTCTTGTTGGGAATGTAAGTCAAACAAAAGCAACCTGTAACGCCAGGTAAAATGCATGCTATGAAAGGCCTAGAGCACTAAAGAGGTTCAAAAGAAGGGAAAAAAACTCATCAGGATTCAGAGATCAAGAAAGACACTATAAAAAAAAGTGCATGTTAGATGGTCTTTAAAAGATTAGAAGGATTTCAAAAAGCCCAGATGGGAGAAATGTGGAAGAACAGCATGGCAAACTCCAAAGGCAGACACTTGGGCAAAGGCTTCAGCCTTCTGGGGTGTGAAGTACTTTCAGGGGGACATTAGAAGATAAGGCTCTATGGGTTTGATCCCTGGTATAAAAAGAAGAAGAAGAAGACTAGAGGTTTGATTAGAGGAAGAGTGTGTGTATTTAATGCCAAGGTGAGAAATCTGGACCTAATTTAAAAACAAGATAAATAAGTGAAAGTATCCAGTAGAGCTTTAGGAAGTGCCTAAGCAACGCCATGTACTAGGAAGATTAATAAACTTTTGCACAACAATGGTTCTCAATCTTCACTGCACGTTATTTAATTTGGAAAGTTTTATTGAATATAAAAGCAGATTCCTGGGCCGTACCAACAATAATTTTATTTTCATTCAGATGATTATATTCATTCAGATGAATATATATTCATTCAGATGAATCCACTACACTTATGTTCTTGAAAATCACTGAATATGGCTTTGTCTAAGGAACACAGAATAAGGGGAGGAGGGGACTTAGCAAAGTGCATATAGAAGTTGATAGGAATTTAAATGAGTAACAAAATAGAAGAAAGCATAAATGTGAGAAACTAGAGGCTTGCACAGTTAAGGAATATAGGGTTGGAGATGAACAAGTTCTTAGTCTGAAGTTGACTGGCAAAACCTGACCATCAGGAGAATAACTTACTAATTATATATAAATGTGTGTGTAACACAGTAGATGTTTAGGAATTGGACGATGTGATGGGAATACAATAAATTATTGTATTTATTGCATCCCAGGCCTTCATTCATAGAGGGTACAGTCTAGTGGATCAGTTCAGTACTGGATGTTTAAATTAGCAAGCCAAAAAAAAAAAAAAAAAAAAGTACAGCTAGAAACAGTCATTTTCCTAAAAATTGATTATTGAAGTCTTTTGAATTAATGAGCTCACCAAAAGAGTGAATAGGTTAAAAGAAGAGTATTAAGAACAGTCTGCACAACTGTGAAGGAGTTAGAAAAGTAAGAGAAGCAGGATGATGTCAAGCTATGGAAGCAAAGAAAGGAAACAGATACGAACAGAAGTTGTTAGTCAACCGTTAACATTTCCAGTGGAAGTAATATTTTCTGCACATGTAAAAATTTCTCATGTACCATGGGGATTTCACAAGAATTGAAAAGTTCTGCCACGAAACACATTTCAACACATTAAAATAGATGGACATGAACTCAGGAATAAATTCAGAGGCTGAGATCTCTGAAAGGGCCTTCAATTCTACATATTTTCAGAAAGCAAAATCATATTCAAACAGCAGTAAAATATAAATTAAAAGCATGCTAAACCAATATGTTCTACACTTATGTAACATTTACTCAGCATTATCGTAAGGAAAATGTAATCTTCATGAGATGTGTTAGTTTCAATTAAAATCTTTACTTTTCTAAACAAGTCCAGAAATCTTCCACTGCTACAGTCAACTCAAGGCCTTTCTGAGATTATCAATGAAAGTGATTTCTGTACAAACTCGCTAGTGCACATGAACTAGCTCGTCAGCAGGGTCCCACATACTTGCTGCTACTTTTATGTCGCTGCCAGCCGCCAGGTGTCATGCTAGTAGGCTTGATTCAATTAGTAACTTTAATTGAAGCTGAATGAAATTAATTATATAATTTTGAGCTGTTCAAGTTTAATTCCATTAAAATTAATTCATGAAACCAAGGCATTATGAGGCATTGCTGACTAAAAGAAAATAGGTATGAATAAAGCCTCTAGACACACTTGACTCATACTTGAATCATGTCCAATATTCGAGTGCTAAACATAGACCCTCTCAACTCTACTCTGAATAAATGAAAATGCCATGTGGTCCATCCACATACACAGGCATTTACAATCATGTAATCCACTACTGGAGAACAAGGGAAGATCTCTCTGCTCTAAATTTTTATTAAGAGACAGTTTATCATCAGTTTTTTTTCTTAAAAAATACTTCTTTCTCTGATAAATGGTAGACGTAGATGATCCCCAATGTCTATCTTAAGTCAAAAAAGGAAAAGAAAACATATCATTCAGTCTCATTATATTCAAATCTATTAAAGTATATGTAATTACTATTACATCACAATCACCAATCTAGCGCATTTTGCTCCTTTGAAAACTAAATGATTCAACAGTTGGTCTTCCTGGCTTTTGTTGTGACCCACAGCACCCAGCCCAAAGCAAGACTCAGAAAGAGTCCAGCTAAAAATTTAAACTGGCTTTTGCCAATTCTCTACTTGTATAAACTAAACCACTGTGACCACTTGGCTCTTCTCATGCATATTATTTCATCAATACTTTTTAAATATTTCATCAGTTTAATAGAATACCCATATGACAGCTTCATATATGGTGGGCACTTACACATATCATGAACAAATGCACTGAAGAGAGAGTGGGATGTGATGATAGACAAGTATAAGACAGGCACCACAATATCCAAACACAGAATCAACCTTACTACAACTTCCAGTGGCTGGCTCAACCACTATTCATTACGATGATAAAATGTCAATTTCTAACTACACGTTTCTATTAGCAGTGTAGGCTTGCTGTGTCACTTCTGAATTGAGACACAGAAGACACAGTGTTGGTTTAATCACTCCCATCCTAGATATACTGAGATTTGTAGCTGCAATTGATGGACTGTGTGAGCTGGAAAGGCATAGCCAATAGGCAATCAGATGATTTCAGTGAGGGAGAACATCAGTTTGTACCTTTCCATAAGACTTCTACATACCCATCTAATAGGTACACCTCTCCAATATAGCAACTTTCTTTTAAAAAGTGGCCCCCATCATATCAAATGTGCTGTTCCTCTAAGCCAAAGTTCTTACTTTGGCTCTCTGTCAGAACCACCTGTAAAACTCTTTACACATATGATGCACAGGCCCCAATTTGGAGGTCCACTTCAGCTGGTACTGGTAGGTGGAAGGGTAAATTAATCACGATAGATGTTCAGGTTTGAAGAGCACTGTTTTAAGTAAGCTGTTCTCCTATACTCCGTAACTGTTTTTTAAAAATTTGGAAGAGCATTTTAATATTAAGATACATATTCTAGTACTTATCACCTTGTCACAAGATTTCAAGTAATCAGAAAACAAAATTGTACCTAATCATCTAATTAATAGAGAGGTATTTATATCTGTCTTCATGTCAGGACAACCAAGAAAATACAAAACCTGAATTATCTGTAACACTAACTAGTTCTACTAATAGATGGGATTCAAGAATATGCTTTATATATTAAAATAAAAGTTGAAGACACTTTTAAAATAGAACTATAGCAAAGGACAGTCATACATGATGGGTATCTGCCCCCAAAGGGCTGGCTCTTGAGCCTTCCAGTATGCCTAGTCTGGACACAGATGTGGGAGAGAATTTGTGCGTGAGGAAAAGTTTAGATCCTGACAACAAATCTTCTAGCTAGAGAAACCAAAACACACACACATAAAACAATCAAGCAACTTCAAAACAGAGAATAACGAAAACTTCCCTGGGTCATAATTCTTGCCCAAGGGTCAACCAGCTGTGTGACCGGAACCCTGCCTCATTCCCTTCATCCTCTTCCTCAGGAAATGACAGTAATGAGCTGCATGATTGCAGAAGTCTTTCTGGCTCTCAAAAATCTGAAAATCTGACAGTACAGGGCAGAACAACAGAGAAAAGATCCCCTATACACCCTGAGAAGTATTCCTAATAGAGTACAGCAAATCACGGAGAAGCCTTTGTAAGGCACTGGATTTTAGTTAAGTCTCAAAGAAAGTGACAAGCATGAATTAAGACCAAAAAAAAAAAAAAAAAGCCAAAGAAAAAATACAAAGATTCTAAAAGATCAATTTAAATGTAATATGTCCTCCTTAAAAATGACTATCTTACATAAGCAATATCCTTTATTTTTTACCATTTTTCTTAAAAAGAGAATGAACCATAAGAAGCAGTCTACTTCAATCTTGATTATGCCTGCTAAAGAAGAATGAGAAAAATTCAAGTAAATAGAATTTCCATTTAATTTAAAATACTATAATATTTTATGTCTGGAGTTATCCAAACGTAAAATCTTGATGGTGTTACTTAACTCACAAAGCAGAGGAACCAAATAATTAAATAACGATTAATAAGACAGAAAAATTTAAGAACATTTAATGAATTGGATAGTAATTTACATAAAATATTATGTATGCCACTAACAGCCATTCAACTGGTATGTAGTAGCTAGGCATGTTTTAAAGATGAAAATGCCTTTTGTCTTTGTTAAAAGAAAATATTATTAATTTTTTTGCAATTACAGTACTGTCAGCTGTTTTAAAGTACTTTAATATACAATATTCATTTGATCTTCAAAACTATTTATGATGTAATAAGGAAGAAAACATTAGTTCAGTTTAACTGATGAGAAACAGAGTAAGTCTCTAAGTCAGATCCAACTGAAAATAAGAGACTATAGTGGAAAGGTAACTTCCAGTTCCACCTAGGAGAGAGCTCTACTGCAGTACTCACCTCTCCTTCAAAATTTTAAGCAATCACAGCTCACATGGGAAAACATTCTACTCTCGTTCAGTTTGGTACACTAGTAGGTTGTCCTTTATTTTGAATATATACCTGCCATCAGGTGATCAATAACTAGTCCTAGTCCTGCGCTTTGTAAATAAAAAGAGTAAGCTTAACTTTTTCTATACTACAACTGTTCAAACTATTAAAAAGGGATCGTTTTTCCCATCAATGTATGACCGATCAAATATAATATGTCAACAGCTGAATGCTTTTCACAAACAATGGTAACAGAAAAACTTCAGAAGGCTGCTTCAGGATGACAGAGCTTGTCAAATGTCCAGCCATAGGCATTCGATTGCACTTTTAAAAAGACAAATTTCTGAACACACTAGAGTTTCTCATTAAATAGGGACAGGGCCGGTGAGATGGCTCAGCGGCTTAAGTGCCTGCCCGGCAAGCGCGAGGGCCCGAGTTCGACTCCCGGAACCCACATACGAAAAAGGGGCCGGTGATATCGCTCAGCGGCACGGGCGCCTGCTGCCGCGCGAGGTCCTGAGGTCGACCCCCGGTACCCACAAAAAAAAAAAAAAAAATAGGGACAACACTGCCATTTAAAATTCCAAATATTTGAAATCTTCCTTACGAATAAAGTAATTATCTTTAGGGACTCTAGAACAGAAATACTGCCCCTAAATTTTACTCTTTACTACAGAAGGGCTAAAGACTGCAGGCTCTGGCCTCACGGTGCCAGGGGTCACTGTTAATAATGTGGATTCTGGGCGAGGT
Organism: Erethizon dorsatum; assembly: GCA_028451465.1. NCBI lineage: Eukaryota > Metazoa > Chordata > Mammalia > Rodentia > Erethizontidae > Erethizon > Erethizon dorsatum. Next base: position 56,720,651 of record CM051835.1, on the reverse strand, counting down.
AATCCTTGTCAGATTCGTCATTTTTGAAGTGTAAATCACAACTGTACCTGCCTCAGAAGGTGGATCTCGAAATAAATGCAATCATGCCTACGAACTAGGCTGTCTGGTTTATAGCAAGTCCTCATCCACGGTGACTAGGATTATTACATTAATTACAGTAAGCATCTTCTGAAATCCTGCTATAAACATGTCACAGGCAGGCTGCTGAGACTGAGGACAGTACCCTTTCATTCAGTGCTTATGAAAATCCGTGCGAGCAAGCTGTCTCCAGATTGAATAAGGCACTATTTCTTCTGAGAATCTCTGTGTGGGTTTTTGTTTTGTTTTGTTTTTCTTCCTCTTGTGGTCAATGAAATTCTAGCAGAACGTTTTCTTTTTTAACTCAGATTTATAATCAAAATTGAGTTATTGAGTTTGACCTTATAGTCTACTTCTGTGCTTCTGATATTTCCCCATGAGTCTTCTAGCCTACCTATGTTTTCTATTATTCTGTTCTAATCTTTTCTTTAAATGGACTCATTTGAGCCACCTCAAATATTCTGCTGAAGTAGGCAGGCAAAAGTGTGTGTAAACTCACAAACTAAACACCAAATACATTTTCTACTTGTCACGCATATTTTATTTGCTCACTTTGTGAAAGATGATGTTGCTTGGCAGAAATCTTTAGAAAACCACATAAAACTTAATCAATGTAAAATATATTTTGATAAAAAGTGCTTAAATTTTAGGACTTTTGCATAATTAGGTCTCATAGATGATAAACTATGACAGATGATTTATAATCTGTAAAATCTGGGTATAGTTATTTTTCAAAAATCTACATTCAGACCTCTATTATATACAAAGAAAATTGCTTTGAATAATTTTTATTTTTATTCTTCCATTCAAAAACCAGGATTGTTAGAGACAATCTATGTGTAATCCAGTTTATGAAATCTTAAGTAATCTGAGCATAAAACTTCTGGGAAAAGTAGAAAAATCTAGGCCCATATTTCCCAGAGGCTCTGAACAATGTGGATATTCTCCAAATGCTCTCCAAATGTAACCTTTAAAAAACCAAAGATAAGGCAGCTTTCAGGAAGACCTGAGGCTCTGGAATTTCATTTCTTCATGGATCCAAAATAAAGAAAAAGAGAGAGAGAAAAAGCATTCAAGTCTAATGACCTTTGAAGAACAATGCCAAACTAAACTTACTTAGCCTAACAGTCTAAAATGGATAAAAATGTCACTATCCAAAAAACACTTTATGATTACCAAGTCATTTTAACAGATGATTGACCATTTGCATAAAAATTCACACTTGGATAAACACAAGAAAGTTATGTAATTATAGATACATTATAAATGTTTATAGAATGTTTAAATCACTTAATTTAATTCATTGTTAACAGTATTTTAAGAAATGGTAGGACTCCTGAGCACATTCTAAAATGCACACCTTCAAAGAGTTTCTTACTGACATAGGAGCTTATGGTATGATTAGATTCGAAAGAATGAAAAAAATGGCACTGACTGAATTAGTTTACAGGTTTGGGGTTGGTAAAGAAGAGGAAGATATACACGCAGAAAAATGGGAAATAATATACAATTGCATATGAATGTGCAAAGAGTAGGTAAACAGCAACCATAATTTTACATGTATTGCAATACATCAGGGTTCGAAATCAATAAGGAGATGAGAAGAAATTCTGCACTTTCCACTTTTAGAAAGGGTAGGTAGTTCAGATAATCTGATAGGGACACCAGAACACATCATCACAATCTCAGTAATCTCTGGTACTGTTTTATATCTAAACCTACAGTTTCTTAAGAATATATTTAGGATAACTGACCCCAAGGCACAGAAACTCTTACTTCCTCAAATATGTACTGTTTCAGTTGTAATTACTCAGCCAATAAGAATATCCATACTATAGCCAAGCATCTACAGGCTCGTGGAATTTTAAGTTATACTCTTAGAGGTCCCTTGAGAAACCTGATGACATGAATCCAGATGAAAACTTTTAACACCCAACACCCTCCAGAACATCTAAGGACAGCAGACAAGAATACTTCAAAGATAGGGAGGAGGCCTCAGAAGAAACGGTTTACTCCAGTTTGGGATTACCACCATATTAAAACACTTTCCTCACATTGGGCTAAAATCTACTTTCGCTATAGATTTCCCTGATTCATCATATTTTGCTCTTGGCAAAACCAAACAAACCAAGTAAACAAATCATACAAAGTGAAATCTCATCCTCACTCCACACTACAGTGCTGCATTAGAAAACATCTCGTGTTCTTCTTTCTTTCTTTAAATACCCTCAGCTTGCTCAATGGTTTTCTAGTCACTCTTACAGACACAGCAGGGTGGTTTTTTGGTTTTTTGTTTTGTTTGTTTGGTGGTACTGGGCATTGAACCCAGAGTTTCGCTGGTGGTAGGCAAGCACTCTACACTGAGCTACATCCCTCGCTCTCACAACGGTCTTCTTAATCACATCTAGAAAGCTACCTATCACGTAAGAGCATCTGATTACTGAAACACAGACACACCATGTCACCAGTTCCTTAACTAGCAGTCTACCAACCTCATTACAAAAAGGAATGGAGGATGCCACCATCTTCCCCTTTTTAACATATGGAGACACACTGATCTTCAATGTTTCACCAGAATCACTCTTAAAGTATTACAGTTTTTAAAATCTTTTCTGTTAACTCTCAGTTAGAGTTATTTTATCTAGAACACTTCCTTTGGTTCTCTGGTTATAGGCTGAACCTTATTTGGCACAATTACAAGAATGCAGGCCACTGAAAATCAAAAGTGAACTAAAGGGGATGATTTAATCTGCAAAGGCATTTCCGGGGTAGGGTCTGATCTTGAACTAAATAAATAAGAGACACTGGAGAGAATCATGTTAAATAGTAGAAAAGGACAAATAAGATAATAAATGAATTAGAAGTACCCAGAAATGTATTTCTTAAATTTTAGAATGATGGGCATTGTTTATTTTGAAGACAAGAGATGTGTCCTCTCTGCTATTTCTCACGAAGTACCACATCCCTAGGCTCTCATGTAATTCCCTCACCTAGCCTTATACCTACTGGACTCTCTCCTCCCTATCTCTGGGACGTTTCATGCTTTGGATTTTCTGTTGAGCCCACCAGTCCACTCTCTTCTAGCTCTGTAACCTTTACAATCTCACTAAATTCCACAGTTTGAGTCATTTTCAGAAGGAGAATGTGTAGATCCATTACCTTAGATATCCTACATGGGCATACCATCTTCAGCAGTTCAAATTCTACATTTCCCAAAATTTGTCACTTTTCTTCTCTCCCTGCCTGTTTCTCCAACTGTGGTCTGCATCTTGATCAAAGGTAGTTACAGGAACATCATCAACTCTGTCTTCCCCTTATTTCTCTTATCTCAATTTTAATCAATTACAAGATATTGCTAGTTATAATTTCCCAGTTTTTCTCAAATTTATGTTTCCATATAAGGAAGGCACTACCAGCATCTCAATCTCTCTTCTCCCCTACCAGAGTTACTTTGCTGTCAGACTGAATATATTTCTCCTTAGATTAAAAATTACAATAATTTTGCATATTGATGAGAAACAAATTTAGTTTTTTTTTAACACAGTCCACTTTTTAATGTTGTGAACTCTTAAAGCTTTCCTATGTTTGGTAATTTCAACTTGCACCTCAGTGACAAATGGGCAGTAAAACACTTCAGAAAAACTTGGGGAAAATCCTGCACACTGCTCGAGTAATACAGAAATAAGAATAGGTTGGTCTATGTTCATAAAGACCTCAAAGATCAGAAGCTGACCCATGAAAAAGAGTAGGAGGACTGTCCCTAGATGTAGAGAACGTAAAGAGGGGAAGCTGGTTGCTTAGAGCTCTGATGCCTAGACTCAGAGTTCCTGACACCTGTTAGACCACAAGTTGTCTTATTTTTAGCGCTCAGCTTTGTACAATTCAAAAAATTTTAAAAAGCTACAATTTGTGTAGTATTCAGCTGAGGTCAGTAGCAGCTCAACACTGACAAAACTGACTTCTTTGTCCCATACTGAGATTCTCTCTTGAACTCTAAACTATAAGCTCCAGAATTCTACCAGTGAATTGGCAACTGGCCATCAATTAATCTACCACATGTTCTGGTTGCAATCTTGAACTAGTATTTAAATAAGGGATCGAAATTTTATTTGGTAGATATTAATATCTCATCTTCTCTAAACTAGTTTACAAATCTTTTGTGGTCCCAACTAAGTATTATGCATTCTTAATCTTCCAAATATCACAATAGTCAAAACTATGTTCTAGCAAAAAGATTTATTTCAGACTGTATTCCTGGGGCTACTAAAAAATTGGGCAGAAAAGCACATGCATGTGAATCATCTTTCTTTAGACCACATGACTGTGAATCTGAAAACAGAAGTAGATTGCAAGTAGAAACCACAAACAGAATTAAATTCTTGTTAAAATAACTCTTTTCACAGTTCCTACTTAGTGAACCCTAAGTGACAATAAGTACAATCTATAAAATATAACTCATAACTCAATTTCAAAACTTTTAAGTTCAAAAGATTTCCTCCTACAGGACATGTAAGCTAATGTAAAAAGATGATATCAAAAGTATAATCCACTTCAGCAGAGTGTTACTGGCAAGACAGAGACGGAGAAGGGGAGGAAGAAGAAAATTCCAAGAAGACCAAGAAGAACTGAAGCATTTTCAGTCTGCTCCGATAAATTACCAACACTTAAAGTGACCTAAAATCTAGAATCTAGACAGTCCAGCATCAATCTTCTTACAATAAAAACTGAATGAAGACGTGGAAGTAGAAACAAAAATCACTTGACTTATCTTCTGCCTTTATACAGAAGAATTCTGACATCTCAGAAAGAAAATTTAATTAATTTTTTCTCTTTTGTTTGTTACCCTTCTAAATAATTTCCCATTTGTAAGTGTCATAACTTTAGATTGCGACAATTTATGTTTCCTTATTTTCTTCATAAGTTTTATCACTATAAAAATATAAAGCTAGTAAAATAATCACACTCTGTTATTTGGCGTACTTTTCATAAAATAACCTCAACATGATCCAGGAAATAAGGTTCAAAGAAACAGGAAAAGCCCTTACACACCCAAAAATTCCATAGCTTCCCCATAGCCCTGTGAAGGTCATCTGATCACATATACTAAACCCTTGTACACGAACTGACCAAACAAACCAGTCAAGCACAGTCTCCGCTCACCAGAAGTCTGAGCCTGCCAGCTGCATTTCTGGTCTTTCTGGCTGCCTTACCCAGCTTGGAAACAAGATCAGTGACTACAAAGACGCCTTTCCCAGACTTGCGTGATACTTGTCCCTTGTCTTGCTTTTGCTCCCATCCTACCAGCCTCTAAACCTACGTTAAGATCAAAATCCATTCTGCTTTTGTCCCCAGACTCCCCACATGCTTTTTTCTGAGAAAGACAATCAACCATGCTGAGCCATGTCCAGTAGATTTCATGCCATTCATTCTTAGTTAAGTCCTCAGTATTACTGAGCCGCTTTTGTTTGCCACACATTGACTCCCTTCTGAGTTCACTTTTCCAAATCTTTTCCACACAGCTCAAATTTCTTTACTCATTCTAACCACCCTTGCTCTCAGCAAATGTCAACATATACTTTACTGAGAAGACCTAGGCTTTCAATAGCCTCTCTCTCTCTTTTATATCAAATTTTCTCTTAATTATCACCTATCCTTTTTTCTTGCCATCTCAAAAGGAAATAGTCCAAATTTTCCTAAGACTGCTATGAATTCTTCCTCAAAATCATGATCTTACAGTTATAAATCCCCACCTCACTGCACCACCATCTCCTGTCATCTTTGATCTTCCTCTATGCCATCATTTTCTAACCTTTAACATGTGACCTTTAAGTATGCTCAATCCACCCAGTTGAGAGAAGTCTTCAACATGCTTTGTTTCTCCTTCAACAATAGCAACATTTTTATTTTTCATAACCACCACATATTCAACACTTTTATGAGGAATCATTATGAATGCATTGTTTCCTTTTGCTACTCTGCCTAAAAATGTTGCCATTTCCCCAAACTGGTCTTCACTTTTCCCTCACTCCTGTGCCCATCTACCAGGTGAATTTTTAGTGGATGAACTTGACCCTGACCCTCATCACGGTCCCAGCTACAAAACCTCATTTCCATCTGTCTATTGGCTATAATGGCTAGAGATAAATTCCCTACTATCTACTGAATCAAAAGACCCCACAGCTCCTACTTACTCAGGTTACACAGCAACTTTATGTGTTCTTTTAAATTTCATCTCCCATGTTAAATATTTCAACCAAATATATCAGTTCAGTTTATAAAATGTGAACAGTGTGCTTGGTCTCAAGAGATTCAAAGACGAGTAAGTAAAAATCAATGTCTTCAAAGGGCCTTTTGAAGCTAGGCAGAGCTCTATCTTGGTGGTGCTATCATCCTGAAATCCATCTCCGCAATTCCACTCCCACTGGTGCTGCCTTAGGTCTTTTATTCTTTTGTCAGTAGACTGGAATAGCTTCCTGGATAACTGCCTTCACTCTTGCTTCCTACTCCAAAATCATCCCTTGAACTGCCACCATGTTTATCTCCTAAAAATACTAATTTGGTTCTCCTTCCAAAGATGATTCTAGGCTCATCACTGCCAACAAAAATATTCTTGTTGACACAAATCTCAGCATGAGAACCAGTAGGCTGCCGAAACTAACTTCACCTTCTCTTTTACCCTTATTCTCTGCTCCTCCTACAACCCTCACAGTGTTCTTAGCAAAGTCCCAACATTCTTTAATCATCCTTTCCATGTCTTGCTTTCTATCATCTTTCTCCACATGGATGAATCCCACAACCGCGCTTCTTGGTCTAATTCAGATTAAAAATTTTCTTTGAGGTTTTTCTAAACTCTCTGGTAGACACTTCTCTCTCTCAAGCTCTGTCATCACACTTTCTTTGCGTCTCTCTTATGGTACCTATTTCTTTAATATGTCAGCCCCATACTCAACTCACACTATGCTATCCCTTAGAAGACTTCCGCACAGTTCTCAGCTTAAACAGTTCAACCTCTTCAAATGCTGTCTTAAATTTACAGAAGTACTTTGACTTTCTTTCTTCTTTCTTCTTTCCTCGCTCCTTTCTTCCTTCGTTCCTTCTTTCCTTCTTCCTAAATTTCTCTCCAATGCCGTCCATCCTTTCTTAGGTCTTTTGCCTGTTTACATGCTTCTCTTCTTCATCTGATTCTTTCTGAGTAAATGGAAAATGAACATGCCCAGCTAGTAAGTCTTGCACTTCTAGAACTAAGCTTATAAAATGAACATTAGTTCCTTTACACATAAAAAAATTAAGACTGTAAGGTTTAAGGTGCTTGAAAATGTCTCCAAATCCTCTTCCAAATCCAGACATGTCTTCCTCTATTTTTCTAACTAAGCCTGTCCTTCCTCAATCAGTTTAAGCCAACTTCCATTCAGTTTAAATTTGTTCTTGGTTATTTATATGTGGCTGCCAGTATTGCAATAGCATGTTCTCTGCAATTTATCATTATAAGAATAAAAAACAATAAAATATAATTCCAACAATCTTTTGAGATTTACTATAGAACTAAATATAATTTACTACTGTGTTTATAATAAAGTATAATTTAGGTTCCAAAAGTCCAACTTACAAATGAACACAACTCATGTAAAAATTGAGGACTGCTTTCTTTGCTCTGTCCCTTGCTGAGGTCTCCAAAGAGAAGAGGAGGATAGCAGAACAAGAATATCTACTCAGGTGGTGAAAGACAGCACTAAAATCTTATTTATTTATTATCTCATTCTTTGTTTTAGAGCTTTTTGAAGACTTCCTGTCAAAAAAAAAAAAAAGAAAAAAAAAAACGTCTGTTCTTGAAAGTCAGTTAATTTAACATGTCATTTTAAAGATAAAAGCCTCTGAATTAGTGGTTCCCAACCTTGAGCAACATTTTGGTCTTATACCTAGAGGCTATGATTCTATAAATCTGCAGTGAAGTCAAAAATGTCACAGGCTTCTGGGAGAGAAGGAAAGCAGGTTTTGGAGACCTCAGCACTCTTGACAATCTGGACCAGACTTGTGGCAGACTTGCTCAATCCTGTGCAATGTAGGATGTTAAGCAGTATCCCTGGCCTTTATCGCTAGATGCTATAGCATGTACTCCATCCCGTTATGGCCACGAAACATGCCATCAGGTAGAGCCAAATGTCTCCTGGGGGGCAAAGTCATCCCCAGTTGAGAACAGAAGCTGTCAAAAGATGACACATCCTGAGAAATGTTCTCCTTAAAAAGATAACAAACAACATAAAAGTAGAATACAGATACTGTATGTATAGGCATGGTACATAAATTGAAATAAACAAGCTTCTCTAAAAGGAAATCTGATTAGCCCCTATAAACTCCTGACAACTCAGCTAAGCTTCTAAGTCAAAGCTCTTATGTAATTTCAACTTGAAGATCCTCCCTCTCCCTGGCTTGTATTTTAGATTATTTTTAATTAACTTCACTGGCATTTTGCATCCTGCTATGAAAAGTCTGCCTAATAGTCTCAGAGGACTCTCCCAAGAGAGAAGAGTGCATTAAATCACACATTATCACATTAAAGTATATTCCAGCACTCAGAGTCCAACTGTCTACATTTTGGCAAATGCCGTGGGGTGGGGGTTGGGACAGAAATAGGCTCAAGTGATTCACAATATCCAAAGCCTATTAACTTCAGTGCATCTACCGCCTATGAAAAGGTTGTATTGATTCTCTCGTACAACCACATCTAACGCAATGACATATATTGTATAATTTGTGCTTCTGCCTGATTTCCTGCTACTATGTGGGTCTTTGGGCAAGTCCCTTAAATTCATTGGATGTCCTTTCCCTCATCTAAAACATGAACAGGTTGGATTACTTCTAAAGATCCTTCTAGTTTTATGTCACAAACTTATGTATGAAGCACTTAATTAAAAAGCTTTCAATTACATGCATTCTAGAAACTACTGCATCAAAGAATACGTAGATTTTCAATATTGCCTGAGAACACAATAAATTTTAAAATGCTCAATTAAAAGAAACAATTGGAAGAACCACAAATAAAAAGACCCTAAAACAAAAATTCTCCCCTAAAACAAAAATTATCTTTCCCCAATTTCTCCTTCTCAGTCAAGGCATTTGAACAGGAATTCACACTAAAAGGTAACTCAGTATTTCAGAAGTTAGTCACAAACTACAAAATAGTTTCAAATTACATGTTTACTTTCTATTTTCAATAACAGAGATAAATCAGCTGCTCAGAGGTCGCATCCAGCTGGCAGATGAGGTTGTTTAGTTTGGCCTGGACAAAAACTATACTTAACTATTTGCCAACCCTTAAAAATGGAGAGATGATACATAAAAATCTAGATTTCTAGTGTATCTTGAAATATCAGAGGATAACCCACAAAACAATAATTAGCTACAGCCTTTGCCCCATGAGTTCCCAGTTTCCTGATACCCCAGTGCTCTCTCTCGTCTGACACCCGCCCTTGTCCCCTCTTACAGCCTAGTGCATAGGAGCTTATGTCCTTGCTCTGTAACGATTTCTGGAACACACAAGAAAGATTTCTCATGTCCTGTAATGCCTTCCAAGTAACAGTAAAGCTTGAAGAATCATGATGAAAAGGTAAAACTTTTGAGAAAGCAGAACTATACACTCTGGAAGGAAAACCTTCTCACTCTTAAGGCTAAAAATGTAGACTATAGTTCTCTAGACACCACCTAAAATGATACAGAATGAATCCTAGATTTGATAGAGAGTTCAAACTAGAGAATTCCTAAAGTCACTTCCAATTTTCAGGTCCCATGCCTTGGTTTAAAGTACGGACAGCTCAGTGTAACATACTAATATATGTATGGCTTATATATCTTTATGTATTTGCTCTGCATAGATATGTTTGATTTTGTAAGGGGAAACTTTTTCATAACTTTCTATTTTCTTTTAACTTTCCTAAAACATTGTTTTTCTCACTGACTTTAATGCATAGAATTTTAAAATTACCTTTCAATTAACTAAGCAGTGACTTCCTACAAGAACATTATTAAAGTGTTCTTCAGAAAAGATGATTAAAAAAAAAAATCCAAGGACAGAGGTAAGAGAGCTAAAAGAGGGGGATAAAAGCTTCTTCACAAATGTATTTACCAACCAAGCCAACCTGTCCGTGGGAAACTACACCTTGAAGTTTCCTCTTACTCACCCGGAAGTTTTTTCCTTTAATTACACCTTATGAAATCTACCTGCTTGAGACAGTATTTTAACAAGATATGAAGATTTTCTTTAAAAAAAAAAAAATCAATTTTATGTTAGACATAATTAAATTGATCTCTGTTTAAAGAAAGTTTTGAGTCAAAGTTAAACTAATAAAAAGCAGTGCATGACTACGTGACTACATTGCTACAGCTAATTTCCAGCTACAACTGAAGTTTCCACACTGAGGAGGCAAGTGATGTAAGCAGAACGCATTCTCCTTCAGGCCCTGTGGACGGAGGCCCTGCTTCTTAAAGTCAGATCCTGTGATGCCAGAAGGCTTAGCACAGTAGCACAGGTGCATTAAGTATGACTGCAACTTCTTACAGCTGATTTTTAAAATGCCTATTACTTAAGTTGGATATTGCACATATTAACTCTTTCAAATCAAATTGTTTTCCTTGGGTGTCTGATGTTAAATTTTGAGGTAAGCATTGTTTAACAATAGTGATTAACAGCTCAGCTGGGAGCACAAACAACCCGTCAGTGAGTCTATATGACTACGGAGGCCATGCCTAATGACAGGGAAATGACTGCGGTGACAGTGCAACGTGCAGAACATGGGCTGCTTCTGGGAAAACATATGTTTATCATTCTCATTCTCTGCTTTTCTGCAGCTAATCATTTTTATTTTCTCTGTTTAGAAAAAATGAATCACTCTTTCAAAGAAAATGATAAACGTAATTCAATTTAACGGCCCTGGATGCCAGAACATTTTAATTTAACCATGGATGCTTTCTGCTTTTATCTACTGGGGTCTGAACATTAATTTCATCTTTTTTCATTCCTTGCCTTAAAAAAAATGCCAAGTAATTCATTACATTATTATGGGGAGAGGGAAGAGCTATCAGGTATGCTTAAAACCAAGTGTGCATCGTAGTATAATTGAGGCCTGGAAATTTATTTAAAGTACATCAGTTTCAGAACTCTTTAGATCAAGAACCATCCTTATAGGACTATGTAAGGGAGGTGTATGACCTTGGCTCTGTCACCAATGTAATCTGACGTATATTACCTTCAAGAGACACTAACTTTTTATTTATTTATTTTTTGATACCGGGAGTGGAACTCAGGACCTTGCGCTTGCCAGGCAGGCACTGTGCCGCTGAGCTATATCCCTGGGCCCCAAGATACACTAACTTCGTTAAAAGCTTGTTATGGAAGTTTTTCAGAAACAGGAATAATTCTTCCCTTTGGAAGAACACGGAGCAGTTAATTCATTCTTGGAAAGCATTTATTTTTAAACATGTTTATTTCAAAACAAAACAGTTATTGAAAACATACGCACGAGCCATTCCAAAGTAACTGGTCACAGAAAGCTGGATTTTCAGCCGGGTTGCAGAGCAGTGCTAAGAAACAGCAAGATGAAAAGGAGAGCACGTGCTTGTGCAGAGGGCGGCAGCGGGCGGGATCTGAAGAGGGCACAAGCACCGAAGAGACCTAGAGAAATGTTCAGAACCCGCACTTCTAAGTCCGAGGCCCAGAAATGCACATGCAGAAGGAAGAAGCCTCCCTGTCATCCTGCTCCTCCGCAGGCAGCAGGGGGAGCGGGGACCCAGCCGATCCCGCCCTCCTATCCGGTTGTTGATCTGGGGGAGGGCTCCGGCGCGAACTCGCCCGAGGAGCGCGAACCGTGCAGAAGTTCCCCACTCCGCGGCGGGAGTCCGCGCCCCGGCGCCAACCTCCCCTCGGCGCCCACCTCCCGTCGGTCCCAGCGGGACACATTTTAAAGGGCCGCCGGGACAGAGGAGCTCGCCCCCGGCGAGCGCGCACTCACCCTGGGCCGGGGAGCCCCGCCGGCCGCCGCCCGCCGCCTCGGCCGCGCGCCGTGGCCCCGCGGGCCCGGGAGCCAGGGCTTCGCCCGCGCCGGACATGGGCCGCGCCGCTGCCGCCGAGCCCGGGCGCACGGAGCAGGGCGCTTAGGTGCTGGGCGCAGGGCACTCACTGCTGCTGGCGGGGAAAAAAAGAAAAGAGAAAAGAAAAAAGAAAGAAATGTTTTTAGAGAAGAGCACGCCACCCCTGCGGGACATTGCCTCCGCCCCCGCTTCCCTTCCCCAAACTCCACCCCGGGGAAGTTTTGATTTGAAACCAGGGAGGAAAATCGTTGGAGCGCGAGTGACAGCGGCGGCGTCCCGAGGGTGGGAGGGGACCCGGGGGGGGGCTCAGAAGAGGGATCGCGCTTGGGGAGGGGCCGCAGCGCCCCGCGGGCCGGCCCGAGACGGCCACCTACCTCCGCATGCCCCGGGTGGCTCCCGCTCCGCCGCCGTCAGCGCGGCTCCCGCATCGCCCCGGTGGCCTGGCGACGCCGCGGCAGCCCCTGCGCGTCCCTCCCGTCTCCCTGTGGCTCAGCCCAGACTGCGGCGGCGACGGCGGCGACGGCGACGGCGGCTCTGACTGCGCGCACTCCGCCCCCTCTTTCCAGCCAGCTCACTCGGCCAGCTCCTCTCCAGGAGGACTTTTGACCCCCTCTAGCTCTCTTTCCTCGCTGGCTTCCACCGCTGCTACGCTCCTCAGACGGTTCTCCCTGGTGGCTCCTTTTCATCACATCCGGATCGGGGAGGCTCGAACTGTTGGCAGCCGGCCCAAGGCTGGGGGCGGCGGGACCTCGGTTTGGCTGCGCGCTCCCCTAGCGCCCAGAGCTGTCTGGGTCAGGAGGCCAAAGCCGGACAAGGCTGACGAGGGCTCCCAGCCCAGCGACGTGTGAACTCAGGGCTGCTCAGACCACCCCCAAACCTGCCCCAACGTGGCTCCAACTCCTTGTTTTGATGCTTTCCCCCAAAGCAACTGAAGGAAGCTCTGGAAACGCCTCCGGGAAGCTAAAGACCTTAAGGTGGACAAGGAGAAACAAAAAAGTAGTACTGTATTTAACTCCGAAAACTTGGCCCCAGTTAGGCATTAAATCTCTTAATCTCTTGTTTTTATTTTTAAGTTCTTTGTTTATGTTGGTCAAACAGGATCCCTGATCAGGTAGAACCAGTTGCACTTGCCTGAGTCCACTGGAGGAATCCAGGGCACGAAGTTGACTCCTGGAAGATGCTCGGGCTGCTCGGGTTCCTCTGGCCTCTTGGAAGCTGCATGCCTCACTGGACCAGTGCCATCTGTGGGGAGATAACTTGTGGTCGGAAGTTAAAAGCCGATCAACTCTTGGTTTATAAATGAGACATTTTGGGCCGGTGAGATGGCTCAGTGGCGTAAGTGCCTGCCTTGCAAGCGTGAGGGCCCGAGTTCGACTCCCGATCCCACATATGAAAAAGGGGTCGGTGATATCGCTCAGTGGCACGGGTGCCTGTTGGCGCGCTAGGTCCTGAGGTCGACCCCCGGTACCCACAAAAAAAATAAATAAATAAATAAATAAATGAGACATTTTGATTATAGCTTAATCTGATGAGCCAAGAATAACTAGTGTAATTTGCAGGTGAAAAGTACTTTGATAATATACCCAACTAACGAACTGCAGAACTCAGTTGAAGGAAGCGTAAATAAATTTATTTGTTGACTCTAGGACAAGAAAGGAGTCATAGTAAACAAAAATCGAAGAAAATGTACGTAGGATTCACCTTTTTTCTAGATGTATCACTGACTGTACCCAATTTTGATGGGTAAAGTAGAGCACGGCTATATGACTATACCACAAGGGTTCATTCAAATAGCAGGTGATCATACTATGCGCTTTGTGCAAACTGTATCAGTGAATTCTAACATTAGCTCTATTAGTGAAATGCTAAGATTACGCCACTAGTGTTTGAGCTGAGGTTTGTCTGACTTCAAGGTTATCCTGCTTCCGTAGGCAAACTCGGTTCTTCCAGGGGACCCTGAGGTGATTCCCTAAGGCCATGAACCTGCCTGTTGGCCCCTGAGAGTTCCCCAAATTGTCTCTTTCCCCACCCACGCTGCATTTACCTGGGTCTAACTGACCAAGCTTTGTTCCTGAGGAGCCCTACAGTGACCACATCTCATTTTTTTCACTCAGTGTCATGGCCTTTAAAATTCGTAAGTTGAAATCCTAAACCCCATATGTTAATATTAGGAGGCAGGGCCTTTGAGAGGTAATTAAATCATGAGCTCAGTGCCCTTATAAAAAAGACACAAGAGAGCTTGCTTTTTTTCTCTGTTTTCTGCCTTGGGAGACTTAATTACTTTCCCAGGCCCCGCTTTCTAATTCCATCACCTTGAGGATTAGTATTCAACATGTGAGTTTGGGAGAACACAAACATTCAGAACATAGCAGGCAGGATATATTAACCAAAGTATGCGTATAGAAGTTGCTCTGCTGTAATGTGTAAGGTGATTTGGATGCGCTGAGATTGGAGCTTGGAAGTTCAGTGAGACCAGGAATGATCCCGGCAGTGGGACTGGAGGCAAAGAGTCAGGGGTGAAAGATGCTGGGGCTGGAAGAATCAAGGGCTCTTCTGGCTATCTGCATCTGATAGGTTGTGATGGCACCTCCTACCTTGAAGGAAACATTCAGGACAAGCAAGTCTGGGAGAAAGCCCTTGAGCTCATCATGTCAGTAATGGTGTACAGTAGCTGCAAGACAGCTAGTGGAACTGCCCACGAGGCCACTCAGTGTGTGTCTGCAGTACAAGCTAACTGATGGTACTTTATTAGCTTGGAGGCTATAAAAGAGTTCCCAAAGTAGGTATGTAGAGTAAAAGTAGAGGGCCTAAGACACAGCTGTGCCCTGAAATTCAATCCAAATGTGTCTCTACTGGTCTCTCCCTTTCTCCACACCCTTCCTAGTATCATAATACTATTATCTGCCTGGGTAGAAGAGTAATCGTTATTTAGGTGCCACTACCACCAGTGCTTCACCTGCTATCCCAGATGCCACTGAATGGTCTGTACTAACCCAGATTTTACCCTGGCTCCTACTACAGTAATCTAGGTGGGTAGATACCTGCCACAAGGACCAGCTTTCCAGGGACCTAATTGCCCTTTCCAGGTGCTAAATGCCCTAGCTCTAGATCAAAGCCCCCTACCTCACATCCCAGTGTGTGGACAACCACTCCTGACTAGTGATATAATACAAGTGATGCTGGAATAATATGTGAAGGCACTATGTAAGAGATCTGACATATATAAAAAAAGAAGTGATTAAAAGTGTATGAAGCATCCTATGGATTAATCTTCATCATTCATTCATTAAACACTTTTATCATTTATTGTACACTTACTATGTGTTAGGCTACACATTCAGCCATGGAGATAAAGAAATCTGATTTAATGTCTTGAAAAAGCAGCTAAATTAGTTTCCACTTTGACATAAGTTTATCGGCCTAGGTAAACTCAAAGTTAATATCCTGACATACATGTCTAAAGCAGAAGTTTACAAATAAGATGTGTAATTGTGTGTGAATTCCCAGAGAATATGAGCAGAAAATAATATAATCAGCATTTATGTATGCTTTCATGTTACCAGTTTTAATTTATATTTTTGAGTATGTAGTATAAGTTATATGGCATACTAGTATGAGAGTACTTCTGCATAATTTATAAATAAACATACATTAGGGGCTCATAGGCAAATATTTTATGAGTTGACTTAAATGTGTTTAAGTAACTTCAGGTAAATTCATGCAGTCATTCCCAGATTTACCAACTTTGATTTTTCTAGAGAACATGTATACCTCATTTATGTAGAAGGATCACTTTAGCAATTACCAAACCCAGGAGCTAGAAACCAGAAAATTATCCCAACCGCCTAAATATCTCAAATAACTCTCATGACCTTCACCAAGTAGCAAGACAAAAGCTGCTGTCTTTCTCAAATCTTACTGCTTCTTTTGTGAATATACACCACAAAACAAACATTATTTTCTATTTTTTCCTTCACAGTGTATTAGAAGAGAATTCGGGGTACAGGAGTTTGAGATTAGCTAAGGGATCTGTTAGGTCAGTGAAAAATGACAGCAGGAGAAATGATGGCTGACAGACATGAAAGATACAGGAAAATAAACATGCCATAACTGCGCCTCTGTGAATTCAGCTCAGTGAAAGAGTCCATGCGGTATTCCTAACAAAGACCTGCGTCATTAAGGAAAGAGTTGGTTATGTGACTGCTGGGAGTATATTCTGTTTTTTAGGGAATTCGGTCAATATTTTTACAGTTTAGGAAAAAATCCCATCACAAATGTTCAAATTTTTAAAATGGTGCTGTTTGAAAGAGTAAATTTCACAGAATGACAGTTTTGGCACTACAAAGTTAGCAGCCCTATTTCTGAGCATCATTTTTTTTAATGTGTTGCTCCACCTCCTACTACGGTGTGCCGAGACAGACTGACAAGCAGAGTGGCGTCTGAATCCCGTTCTTCAAATAAAACTCTTCTTCTTTTCCGTAGCATATTGGTCCTTTGCTTAAATTTTTAACTAAGAAAAAAACTGGATCTTTCTCTTTGAAAAGATTAAAACCTACCAAGCTTGCCTAGCTCCTTCTTTTGACATATAAAGGAATACAATGACATGAATTTTATTCATTAAGTTCAACAAACATATATCAAGTGAATGTGTCCTACATGTCAAACCACATGGCAGGCACTGAAGTTTCAAAACAAGAGCAAATCCTGTCTTAGTCTTCTGGGAGCTCAGTCTGCAAAGCAAGGGGCCAGGGGAAAGCAGCAGGGAGGAGAAAGACGGCCACATCGTCACAGTTCTACAGGAGCACAGAGGAAGTCACACCTACTGCAGCTCAGGCGTGGGTGGGGAGAAGTCAGAGGATGTTTCAGAGAGAAAATGATACTGAACTGAGTGTGGCTGCTGAGTAAAAGTATGCCTGTCAGAGAGGTCAGGGAATTCCAAAAAGAAGACATAAACACCTGCCAAAGCACAGAAATGTGGAAGTCCCAGAGAAGTTAAATGACTTGGCAAAGGCTGTTTCGTGCTTTAATTACAGAGCTAGCTCTTGGAGCCTAAGGATCTTGCTATGCAGGCTTCTTGCTTGCATTCTTTTCAGATTGGATGTAAATGAATCCATCATTTCTAAGTGACGCGGAAGCAAGGTTATACCTGATGTTGTATTTGGGAGTTTGAAAGATTTACTGTTGTTCATGTGTGACCAAAGAATCATACAAAAAATCTCCTGCTACTGAATTAGCTTGACTTGTCCTTCTGCTCCAAGCTCTCAGGTAGGGTCCCTTTCAGCTACCTGACTTGTCTGGCCCGGGGCACTGGCCCGCAGAGTCTCTCCTTGCTGTCACTATACTATACTACTCTGTTTGGAAGAAAGAGGAGATGTGATGGCATTCAGTAATATATGTCAAATAAGAGCAACATGACTGAAGACAAAAATGAAAACGGACATAACAGAAGCAGTAGACAATAAGCAGGCTTTTACTCCATATGTAGAAAGTGAACCTAGATGTAGCAGGGGAATAAGAATTGTGGGGAAGAAATAAATAGTGTATAAGAAGCCATTATAAGTGATGGCTGATCTGCTGAAATTGAAATTAGAAATAAGCATGATGATTATGAAGAAATATTTAAAATGAGGTAGAAGACGAAGTGTTTTGCTATTATAACCCCTAAACTCATTTAGATGCTTGGGTAAAGACAGAATGCTATTTTGAATCTGACGTTTAAATCAGTATCTATATTTTGCCAAACTTTGTATTAATCGATAGACACTAAATCAAAAAAACGAAGGATTATAACTAAATTCCCTTGTTCACCTAATCATGAGACCTTTAATCAATGTGAAGAAAGGGCAATGTTTTCTTGAATATTCTTCCACTTCCCATTATTCTCTCTCCTACTCTGCATAGCCCCTGTCTGTTCCCCAGAGCCTCATATTCTTCTCTTGCAACTTCAGGTGCCCCACTTTAGACCCTGTGCAGATGTGTGCCAAGATTTGTAAGGAAGGAATTTACTTCCTGCATTACACACAAAGATATGAATAACTCATATTCTGTCTAACTCTGGAGCAACCCTTTTCCTATCGTCACAGCCCCCTGAAATGTGTCCAGACCCCCAAGTGGCCAATAAAAAGGTTATGTATTGCAATAATAATAATAATTATAATAATACTAATATCTTAATTGAATTTTTATTTATCTGTCAGGTAATGCAATAAAATTACTAGAAGAAATGAAGATGTCGTGAGGATATGTTGGGAAAAGGGTTGGCTGATACATATCTCTAAAATCACTGCAAATGATTTATCTTTCTGTAAGATCAGGAACCTTTTGTTAAAATTTACCTTTACTTTTAATTTTTATTACTTTTACTTTTTATTAAAAGAGCCAATCTATACAAAAGCATGTTTTCCTTAACCAATTTATAGAGGCTGTTGTAGTCAAATAAATATTGGCACCTTAAAACATATGTCCACATCCTAATCCCCAGAAAGTTGGAATGTTACCTTTTTGGTTAAAGAGTCTTTCCACTGGCTGGTGAGATGGCTCAGCAGCATAAGCACCTGCCTGGCAAGCGCGAGGTCCTGAGTTCGACTCCCGGTACCCACATAAAAAAAAAAAAGAGTCTTTCCAAATATAACGAAGTTAAATATTTTGTAATGTAGACAACATCTTGAATTACACATATAGACCCTAACTTCAGTGGCAAGTGTTCCTATGAGAGACACACAGGGGTAGAGAAGAAACTTTTGTAAAGATGGCTGCAGAGACGGGAATTAAATGGCCACAATCCAAGGAATCTGGTGACCATCAGAAAGCAGAAGGAGCATGGAGTGAATTCTTCCCGAGAACCTCCAGATGGAGGGCAGCAGTATCAACCCCTCATTTCAGGCTTCTGGTCTCTAAAATTTTAAGGAAAAAAGTTTGTCGCTTTAAGCTACCAAGTTGGTGGTAATTTGTTAAAGCAGCCACAAAATGACTTTAGAAATATGAAATTTAGTCTATTTAGACCCACTCTGTTAATAATTATTTAAAATTGCTTCCCTCTCACTGTCAGTAGGGAAGGTAATCCACTCTGGATCTCTAAAGAGACTCAGTCCTTTCACCTGAAAACTTTTCCCAGTGGCAGGTTGATTTATGTCCATTCCAGTATCTCAATGGCTACAACCCATTTCTTAGCATCAGTTATAATGACTATCATGTACAAAGTCCTTCAAAATACACAGGTTCTTTACCATTCATTCTTCAGTTTTATCACGGATCTCATTGATGTATCATTCGCATCATTGATAGGTATCAAATATATTCTAATTCCTACTCTATAAGTTGAAAAGCTTGGACTTTATTTAGAATTAGCATCTAATTTTCAGCAGATATTGATTGATCACGTACTTCTACATCAGACCTCCTGTTAGGTCTTGACGATAGGGAATTTATTTTTTCATCTATATGTCAGGTGTTCTGCTAAACACTAGAGGAAAATGGAGAGAAAACACGTGTGTTAACCTGTAAAGTTTAGTGTTGAGGCTGATAGACATTAATCAAGTTACCATACAGACAGATGTTTAAGTAGAAATAATGGCTAGTGATGGATGCTGTGAGAGTATTTAAGAGTAGCATAGAATTACAGATCTAAAATAACTTAAGGGTGGGTTAGGAGAAATGGCCAAGTAAAGAGAAGATCAAAATATAATACATTACAACCACGAGGTAGGAATTAGTTCCCGTGCCAGTACAGAAGAGGTGCCGTGCAATCCAATCTGAAGAGAAAGGCATCTGAAGAGTGAAATGAGTTTGGAGAACATCTCCAGGATTCGAATGGATTAGTAACAGGAAGAAAGAGAGGAAGCAAAAAGTAAAAGCAAGTGCAAAGGCAGGATAGAAGGTGCAAACAGGTTCATATAGAGAATTCCAAAATGCACACCTGTTCTATGACATGTCTTGGAACATGCAAATCTATATCAAAATAGGTACTCATTTATGCATCCCAGGGGTATTTAATTCATCTCACAATTGTATATCAATTTCTATATCAATTTTTTAAAAAAATTCTCTAACAAGTGGACTGTTCATTCAATTTCTATCAAGTGATCAGACAAAAAACCATCTGAAGTGTGCCCAAGACACTATTGGCCATACAGTGTTAACAAAAGTCCACCTAATAGCAAAAGGCAAGGAAAAAAGGAAGGAAGGAAGGAAAGAAAGAAATGAGGGAAGAAGGGAAGAGAGAAGAAGGAGGCAGGGAGGGAGGAAGAGAGGGAAGAAGGGTAGGAAGACAGAAAGAAAAGAGAGAGGAAGGAAGGAGAGGGGAAGAGAAGTGAAAGAAAATAAAGGAAAGGGTATGTTCAGAAATCTCACTTGTATTTACATCACGAACTGTACCACCATTATCAGAATAATGTCCCTTCACCGCACAGGTTTCTTAGTGCTGCTGAGGTGTGCTACTGGTTAGCATTGTCCATTTCTTTTCATCCTAAAGGCTTTACCTTGTAGATACCAAAGTGCAGACAATCTGTCCTGCGTCTCCCTGTAATAAAGAAAGTGGTGTTTAGAAAGCTCACTGAAGAGTAAAAGACACTTTTTAAGCAACAAAAAGGCAATGGGGTTTATAAAGATATAATTATTAAACAGTGTCAAAATAAAAATATCTAAACCATAGAAAACATAATGCCAAAGATTATAAAAAGTTAAGGTTGAAATAAACCATGACGGAATGAAAGCATGTCCTTTAGATTTGCTGCAGTGACTTTTAAATATTCCATTTGGTCTGCCCTGAGACCCAGAGTTCCTTTGTCTCAGTCTCTCGCAAATGGACGTTGTGTTCACCCAGCATTACAGAAACTACGCTTCCTTCAAACAAGAGCATGACTGATTTCAAAACTAGACAGAAGCAACTTCTTGGGGCCACCCAGATTATTTGTGTTTGTGTGTGTGTTTGTGTGTGTGTGTGTTTTGTGTGTGTTTGTCATAAATCAAGCCTTTTAGAGGGTCTGGGATTTTCTTAGCATTGCTTTTTTTTAAAGCTGTCTTCTTAAAAACCAAGTCTAATTCCCAAAGTACGCTTAAGTTTCTCTGAAAAAAATGCTATGGAGGATTCTTTAATCATCCAAATTATGATTCTTTTAGTTCGGCATAAGGCACATAAATCAGTGTCTTTCTTTAGTACTGCTAAAGTCATCCTTTTGGAATCAATGGTTCTTAAATTAAGGAGCCATATCCATGCTGCCCTCCTGTTCCAAGGGGCCTGATGGAGCAAACTGGAGAGAGAGAATTTGCGTTTTACTACAGAATCCCAAACCGTAATCCAAATGAAAACTGGTATACTGTAGCAGTACAACTAGAAGTTTGAAATACAGTGCTACCTCTCTTGTCAAACTCAATTCGTTCCAAATTCATGTTCGAACACCAAAAAATTCGAGAACTAAACATATTTCTCCCATAAGAAATAAAGGAAAACCAAATAATTGGTTCTGATTCCCCCAATTGCATTTATAAATTCATTTTTCCAGGACTTTAATGAATTTCTCAATGATTTCTTCCTTTAACTCTATTGTGGTTCTCACTGTTTTTCTCTTAGCTTTACTGGTGAAATCACTTTCTTTGGATCCATGGTTACGATATTTTATGCAAAGAAAGCACACACACAAAAAAAGCACAGTGATGAGCGTCTTAATACACTAACACAAGCACTATGTTTTCTGGGAGAAAGCTGCACTTAGACGGAAGCATTACCCCTCTGTGTGCCAGGTGAGACCCAACAAATGATCCACTCCCCTGTACAGGTCTTTTCAAATTGGATATTTGGTTTCACTGTACAGCAAAGTTACTAACACTGAGCAGAGTTTTTTGAACTTTGCTGTTTGAGTAATGGAAAGTTCTAGCTTGGAGCCCTTGAACAACAAAGGTCTCACTATAGTTCCCTGCTAACCTTTGACCCAAGACAAAAGATAAATTAAAATTGTACATTTCAATGAAATGAAATGAAGGAAATCTGTGCTTTAGTTTTTATTTAATTTAACATCTGCTATGGCTTATACCTAGATGTCCCCTAAAATTCTCATGTGCTCATAGGTGGGGCTTTTGGGAGTGACTGGATCATGGCTGATAGGTTTAGCATAGTTCTGGGTGTGTCTGAATGATGGACTTAAATTAAGTAAGAGGGAAGACCCACCCTGGGTGTGGATGGCATCAACCAATGGGCTTGTAGCCTGGATGGAATAAAAAAGGAACGAAGAAGGGAGTCTCCTACTTCCTACCTGCCATATCATGAGCCTTTTCTCCTCTGGCTTGTCGCTCTGCTATGCTGCCCTGCTTTAGATCCAGCCAACTGTGGACTAAAACCTCTACAAACTGTGAGGTAAAATAAACTTTTCCTCCTTTGACTTGTGGGTGTTGAATATTTTGTCCCAGCAAGGAGGAAAGTAACTAAGACAACAACATTCTTTCAGTTTATTAAAATTACTAAAAAGTGATAACTTCAGCTTATAAAAAATCTTACTCCCAGGATTGCTGATGATACAGAAGTTTCATTAATAAACATGTTACTGAAAATGTTTACCTCTCTCTGTGCGTGTAGTTTAGTGTTCAGGAGAAGTCTAGTGGTAATTTCAAAATATTGATGAAAAGAAACATAATTATTGTTATATTTGAAATAATTTCAAACTATTTCATCTCCCTTGATTTTTATGTGCTTGAAAATAATATTAAGTATATTACATTTTTAAATAGTTTGAAAGTACAAGTTTAAAGTTAAGTAGTTATTTTTGGTGGATTGAAATGAGTTCTTTTACTGAAATATCAAGCTGATAAGTAATTGATTGTCTATACAATTAGGTTATATCTATGTATCACACAAACTATTAAAATAAACCCTTTATACATTATACTTCTGAAAAAATTCATTGTAAAAAATCAAATGAAAAACAGATTTGTGTAAGCTATATTCTTTTTAGTGTTCTAACTTAATAAATTGCAATGGAAATTTAATTATTTTTAACTGAGGGAGTTTATTTTGTTACACTGTCAATGTTTCTATTGTATGCTTATATTATGAAACTATATTTAAAGATTTTTATATTTCTCCATAGCATCATGTAAATTTTTCAACATTATCGAGGTGAAAAATGTCATGCACACTACAGCTCAGAATATATAATTGCTCTTTAAAATATATCAAGGGGCCGGGGATATAGCTCAGCGGCACAGTGCCTGCCTAGCAAACACAAGGTCCTGAGTTCTATTCCTGGCACCAAAAAAGAAAAAAAAGAAAAAAAAAATATATATATATATCATTACCTATTAACCTAGACATGTGAATATCTTCACAAGCAGCATTCTATGATGTCCTTCAATCACCCTCACTTCCTGTGTGGTCAGGACATTCTCTTGAATTCCAGCTGCACCTAGTGACTTGCTTTTAAGGAACACAATAAAGCAAAAATGATGGAAAATCTTCTCTCTGTTTAGGTTACAAAAGTCTGACACTTTCATCCCTCTTCCTTACCCCCTCTACCTCCTCTCCCCTTCCCACCTCCCTTTCCATTTCCCTCTCTCTCTTTCCCCAGCAAAGAACTGAGAGTGACCTTTAGTCTGGAGCACCGAATCCCACCAAAACCCACGCATGCGCTCAGAAGCACATTCTTTCCTAGTTAAGTCTTCAAATGAGTCCACAGCCCAACTGATACTTGGTTTAAGCCTGTGAGTAAAACAGGAAGCCCAGGAAATCCTTGCCCCAGAAACTATGAAATAATAAGTGGGTGTTTATTTTAAACTACTAGATTTTGGGGTGATTTTAATGCAATAACCAACGAGTAATACTATCACTCAGCTACTTTTTCACCCTTCCTAGACCCACAGAGTACTCTAGGACCTCATTCAGGATTATAAACAGTTTAAACCTTGCCCTGCACCTTAATGCCCAGGACTTACCTGAGGTTTCAGAAACACAGGGTCATTATTCTTTAGCTTCTCAATTCAAATAAACACAGAAATTATCTTTCAGCCAAAGGGAAATGTGTGTCTAATCTGTTAGTCTGAGAATGTTTCCCACCACACTTATGGGTAAAAAAGTTAATTCCTCTACCCCATAAAGCATCAAATACCTTGATATTTAAAACAGAGATATGCTTAGTATGAAATAAAATAGAGCATAAATATTTTTTGAATTGTATTTATATAAAAACCACACAAATTAAGCTAGAGATTATTTTCATCACTCCATAGGATTTCTTCCTGCCGTTTTCTTGTCATTACCCCTCCCTTCCTGCCTTTTCTCCCCAATTATCTAATTTCTACCAAATAGATTAGTTTTGCCTTAATCTGGAGTTCCTATGAATACATTTTAAAAATTGCCTTCTTTTGTGTCTGGCTGATTTAGCTTAACAGTACACGTTTTGTATTTTTATGCTGCATACCTCACTACTTTCTTTTATCACTGCTAAATATTATTCATGTAAGTGGATGCACCCGGATTTATTTCTTAATTCATCTGCTAATGGCCATTGAGTTATTTGAAATTTTATCTATAGTGAGTGCTGTGTACATTTGAGTACAAGTTTTTGTGTTAACATTTTTTTTTATTTGTATTGGGCAATTATCTGAAAGTTAGATTTCTGGATGAGGACATGAATAACAATGAAATGCCATCCAGGAGTTTTTCATTTTAATCCTATCAGAAATTT
Source organism: Erethizon dorsatum (assembly GCA_028451465.1). Lineage (NCBI taxonomy): Eukaryota > Metazoa > Chordata > Mammalia > Rodentia > Erethizontidae > Erethizon > Erethizon dorsatum. The sequence continues at coordinate 56,695,821 of CM051835.1, read as the reverse complement.
TGGAGTTCTAATTGCTCAATCTGTTTGGTAACAATTTGTTAGTAATTTTTTTTGGTCTTAGCAATTGCGGTAAATAAAAGTACAATTTATTGTGGTATTAATTTGACTTTCCCTGTTAACTAATAACACACAACTATGTTGTGTGTTTCTCATGTGTTAATTGACCATTCTTATGTATCTTGCTGATTTTTATATTGAGCTGCATGTTTATTGTCATTTGCATGTATATGTATATTATATATAAAGTTTGTACACTTTTAATACACTGTATCTATTCTACAAGTCCTTTATTAGATACACGTGTAGTGAATATTTTTTCCTAAACAGTGACTTATCTATCAATATTATTATTATTATTATTTTTAATGTGGGTACCAGGTGTTGAACTCAGGACCTCGCGCTTGCCAGCAGGCGCTTGTGCCGCTGAGCCATCTCACCAGCCCCCAATATTATTTTTTTAATTTTTTAAGTCTTTAATTTTTTTTTTTTTTTGAGACAGGGTCTCACTATGTAGCTCAGGCTGCTCTTGAACTCACTATGTCGCCTAGGCTGGCCTGGAACTCCTGGCAATCGTCCTGCCTCCGCTTCCCGAGTGCCAGGATTATAGCCATGCACCACCATGCCCAGCCAACTATCAATATTCTTAATGGAATCTTTTGATGAGCCATGTTGTTTTAATAACATCTAATTTATATGGGGGTTTTTGGTAAATGCTATGGCTTCTGCTTATTGTAGCCTGTCCAAGTAATCTTTGCTTCATTTGAGGTTATAAAAATAGTGCTTCATTTGAGGTTATAAAAATAGTCTTCTATGTTTTCTTTGAAAAAATGTTATTGTTCTAAGATTTAAATTTAGTGATGCGATCTGTCTCAAATCATTCTTTCTATACACGGAAGGTGTCAGAACTCTGGGTTCAGTCTTTGTCACACGGATATCCAGTTGTTTGCCAGTTTTGTCAAATATCACATAATTACAATTCTCTGCGTCCGTTTCTATATTCTTTACATTGTTCCATCAGTTTTTTTCCCTGACATGACGTGGGTAGCACATGGTTGCTCTAATTTTGTCGTTTCAAATCCGTATAGTACAAGTCCTCCAATACTTCTTTCTCTTAAAAATTGATCTGCCTATTTTAAATCTTTATCAACTACCACATAAGTTTTAGAATAATCTTATTATTTCTTAAAAATAGCCTACTGAAATTTTGAAAGGATTGTGTTGAATGGAGATAATAGCATAAGAAGAATGGACATTTTAACAGTAGAGAGTCTCTGGATCAATAATGTAATTCTTTGTTTATTGGTATTTTCAATAATATCAATAATGCTTATGATTTTGAATGTAAAGGTCATACATATTAATTAGATTTTTCCTTAAGTATTTTTGTTAAAAATAATGAAATAAAGCTAAGATAAATAAATTCAATGTGGACTTGACTGAGGACAAAGTGTATAAACATATCTATGACTAAGAACTAGCAAGAAGCCAAGAGAATTTTTCTTGGAGGATATTAAAAGAATTATAAGAGACTAGAACATAAAATTCCATGCATGTATTTTCTCTAGTTTTGTATATGTAGAGAAAATGAATTCTTTTATATCAAAATACAAACTACCAACATCAACAAACAAATGGGAAATTTGATGATACCTGTTACCTTGGAAGGACCTGCAACAGTGAATAAAGATCTACCCTGTGGAAAAGTCACTGGGACTGGATGGGTTCTTTGCTGACTCTAGATACCCTTCAAAGAACAGTTACATTAAATACCACGCAATACTATTGAGGGCCAAAATAAATGATGGACAAGGTTACTATTCACTTTGGAAAAGCTGAAGTAATATTCACTGCCAAATCTTATAAACAACACAACATATAATAATACAGATAAATATTACTTATAATCATGCATTAAAATTTAAAATAAAGTACTACCAAATAGATGGTACCATGATATAAAAGAATAGTAATGCAAAAATAAAGCGAAACTGTCCAAGCCAAGATGATTCTACACTGGGAAATCTATTAACTTAATAAAATAGATCAAGTAATTAAAAGAGAAAATACCACACTATTATCTCAAATAGTGTCAAGAAAATATTTGACAAAATTTGATAGTCATTACCTATAAGAGGAATTGAAATTCAACAGGATTTTAAATAAAAATCAAAAGCAAATATTACTCTAAATGACTCACACTAAATCCAGTTTAAAAATTGTACTAAAAATGGTTATTTATGATTTAATATTGTCTTCATGATATAGGAAAAACATAGTTCCCAACCTGTTAGATGTCAAATGTGCTGAGTTTTTGGTGTCACATCATTGAGGAATGACGTTGATAACCAAAGGAAGAAGTTAGGAGAGTTTTATTGGAAATAAGGGGAAGAAAAATAGCTTCTGGATTTCCAGCAGTTGGCTGAGGCACTTTGTCAGGGGTAATTTATACAGAAAAGTCATGATGTGGGTACAACGTGGGTCCAAGTATAATCAATCTATAAGATTACAAGTATAGGGGCTTAGCTAATGTGATCTAATAGGGGAAAGAGTCATGTAGCAAAGGTATTCGGAAAGAACAAAGGCATGTTGGGGAAGGGATGGTTCGAGGTGCTCTGGTCTCCCACCTGGGTGACTGATGCCTACCTGGACTTACTGAACAAGGTGGTGCTAATTACAGTATAATTTCAAGTTGCTGCTTATCCCTGAGGAGACAGGCAGCCCTGGCCACTGCCTCCAGCCACAATTCTGATGTCTTTAATTTTTGTACTGACTTCCTTGAGGGCCCAGTTCCTCTCTAACTATATATTAATTTCTATCTAACTTAGCTGCCTACAATACTCAGCATGTAGCAAATATAGTACAAATGAAGATTAAGCAATCAATAGAAACATGGTGGCAGTGGGGGCACTTAAACCTCTCTTCTTGCTGCCTGTGAATGGTATAAGTAGAACTTGAGGCTAGTGAAAACAATAACTACCTCACCCATGATGTGCATGGATGCAAAGCAAACATACAGTAACTTTTCTGTACATTTCCCAAAAGAAATTAAAAATGAAAATGAGATGGTTACTCCTTTGCCAATAGTGAACAAAGTTATTAAATAACTAGAAATAAATTTAACAAAAAGACACATGACCTCCGTAAAGAAAACTATTAAATCCTATTAAAACACAGATGATCTGAACAAATGCAAAGACAGACTATGTTTGCCATTAGGTGGGAAGCCCTGCTATTACAAAACGGCACTTCTCTCAAAAGTAATTAGTACATTTAACATTTTTTCCAATTAGAGTTTCAGTTGCTTTTTTTCATTTTCTCTTTATTGCTGGGTAAAATAATTTTTAAATTAACGTGGAAGAATAAATGCCTGAGAATAGCTACATTTCTCTCCCTGTACCTGGCCCAAAAAAGAAAAGAAAATATAAGATAAAGAATATTGTTTCGGCTTGTCTTACCAGTTATCAGAAATTTATATGTGCTCACAGTAATCAAATCAATGTGATACTGACAGAGGAATAAATCAAGGGATAATTGAAACATATCAGCAAATAATATGTCTATATAAAATTTATGGTAAAGTTTATAATTCAATTTCATGAGGAAAATGTATTTAATAACTAATGTTTAATAAATGATCAATCTGAAAAATAATAAAATTATAAAAATTTTAAATCAGGGAGACAAGAATTTTTGAATGAATTTAAAATATTAAAAATTAATGTAAAATTAAATGTTTTAAATATATAAAATATGGCCATATAAATAACTTTAAATGTAAGTAATACAAATTTCAAATGTTAAAAATAAAGCAATATGAGTCTTAGTAGTTAACTAGGCAACTGCATATATAATCTATAGCTGAGGGGAAATTTCTCACTAAATAGAAAAACTAGAAGATTCAATTTGAGCCCTTTTACACATAGTAACCTCCCCACAGGAGTAACTCCTGGGAAAAAGTGAGGGTATATGTACCACATTATTCATGGAAACACTGCTTAGAGGAAACAATGTGAAGGTCCATTATTAAAAGAGCAGTGAAATCTATTATGTCACAGTCCACATTACAGACTAGTATGCAGTCCATAAAGAGAAAGAATTAAAGTTCGGCTGAAATATTTCCTGTAAATGTTGATGAGATACAAAAGCAAAAAGTAAATAAATTTGCCAGTGATAAATGAGATGAGAAATACACACACACTCATATGTATGTATGTGTGATGAAATACGTATATATCATACATATCTTCACAAGAGGGTTGCTAGGCAGAATACTGGGCAGTTAGAAATATAGATATCTATATCCATCTCTCTACATCTGTTTATGGATTGTCTATTGATCAATCAATTGATAGATAAATAGATATCTCCATGAGACAGTTATTAGTCAGTCAGAATACTTTAGTGGAAGATAAATTCAAATGAAAACACACCTATTATATCTTTGAACAAATCTCGTAAGTTTACTGCGCTCGAGAATAAAGGAAAGTGGCTTCAATAAGTCATCTTTAAGACCTTCATCTCTGTGTGTACCTTAATCTGTCACTTCTTATGAACACTGAACTGAAAAATCTCTATTCTTTTCTATTTTTTGCCCTATAATTTTTAATATGGGTTGGAGTGTGTGTCAATTCTCCATTGCTTCATAACCTTACCCCAAAACTTAGTGGCTTCAAAGCATTAACATTTGTAAAATGTAGTTTCTGTGAATCAATAAAATGAGCATGGCCCAACTAAATCCTCTGGTTTTGGTTCTCTTAAGAGGCAGCAGTAATCCGAAAGCTCCACTGAGAAGGATCAACTTCCTAGCTCCACCACAATACTGATGACAAAATTCAGTACCTTGTGGGCTGTTGTTCTAAAGTATCAGCTCCTACTGAGCTACTGGCAAAAGGATTAATTCTTTGCTACAACCATATAAGCTACCCCATATTGTGGCACCTACCTGACTTCATCAGGAGCCAGCAAGAGGGCAAGAGAGGGTATCACAAAGACAGAGACTACAAGTGTGACAGAAAATACCCAGTCATAGTAGCACCATGCCATCAACTTTGGCATCTCCTATTTGTCATAAGCAAGTTACTAGATCCAGTCCACACTACGGCAACTGGTTAGTTGAGGGGGTGAATACTAAGAAAAGGAGATAATTGGGATCCACATCAGGAGCTTCGTACCACAGTATGTTCAAGCAGTTCGACGTTTCTGGTATTCTCTTCTCTTTTCTAACGCATAGATTTGAAGACTTTAAAGCCTTCTTGTTAGAACATGAATGCGATATCAAGAATCAACTTCCTGAATCTTCATTTTACTAAACAACTTCACTGAGGTACAATGTTGTGTTGGTGTATGTTCTTTCTAAAACAATTTGCCTAAATCGAGATCACAGATTTACAGTTGTTCTCTTCATCTTGTGGTCATTTTGGTAAAATGTATTTTAAATAGTTAAAATTTTTGGCATAGACTTAACATTCTTTAGCAAAAGCTACATGCTATGTTATGATAATCCATCACTTTCTTCATATCATTCTCTCTCTCTCTGCATTTTTGATCTATCCAGCTGATAGCATATAAATTTTGTTGATCCTTTCAAAGAACTAGATTATCATTCAAAAATATCCTTATTGCTGAGGATGTAGCTCGGTGCACAGCACCTGCCTGGCAAGTATGAGGCCCTGAGTTCAATTCCCAGTACAAAAAAAAAAAAAATCCTTATTGCTTGGCTGTTTTATTGATATCTAATTTTGATTTTATTTTTTCTATGAACATTGTGTTTAATTTGCTCTATTTTTTCTTGTTTTTAAGAGAAATCACTACTTAGAACTTCCTATTTTCACATACGATGATTTAAAGCTATTACTTTTCCACTGAACACTGCTTTATCTCTTTACCCCCAAGTTTGATATATTCTGATATCACTTATATTAAAATATTTTCTAATTTCCATTGCAATTTTTCTTAAACTCATGAGATTTTTATCAATGAGTGTTTTACAAATAATTGTAATTTCTTGTATATATTATTATAAAATTCAAATTTAATTTTTTGTGATCAAAGAACATACTCTGTGTGATTCTATTTCTTTTAAACATATTGAGATTTTTAATTGTGCTGCTTATGCTTTATCTTGGTAGAAACATCCTAAGTGCCAAAGTTTTATATCGTGTTCTCTAAATATCAACTGGTTAAAATTTTTATAGTATTTTTCAGTTCTTCTATGTGTTAACTAATATTTTGTGTAGTTATCTATCAACAGATGAGAAAATGGGATTAAATATCTCTCCATGAGATACAATTCTCCTTGTACTTCCTGTGTTACTGTATATTTTGCTGAATGTGTCAAAACTGCAAAGCCCTGAACTCTCTCTTGGCCATTTCTTTGGGTTGTTAATGGCTTTGGTAACCTTAGCAGAGAAGATCAGCCCTCGGTGTCCCCCAAAATCAATATACTCACTCACTGCTTCTTATAAAATCAGTGGATTCCATAATCTCAATATTCCTCCCCCCAACACACTGTCCACTCCTCTGGGTCCATCCTGTTTCCCCTCTCATATCTGGGGGCAAGGAGAATGTGGTCTCCGTGATATGTCAACCCAACTTAAAAAGAACCACCCAGCACATTAGTAAAGATTGTGGTGTACCTTTGGATGACTGACATGTAGGCCAGTGAACTGTGCATGTATATGGTAAGGGCACCCAACTTGGATATGGGTGGCACCAACCAGTAACCTTGTAGCCTAGATGGGATGAAAGTGGGAAGAGGGAAGTGTTTCTTTTTTCAGGAAGCTCTGGTCTTTGCCACTGACTGTGGTAAACATTGGTCTCTAGTTCCGTCAGCCTTTCAGCACAGACTCTTCTGCCTTCTTACACACACTCACACCAGCAACTACATGAGCTTCCAGGCCTTTGACCTTCAGCTGCTACTGGATCCTTCAGCTCTGCAGCACTCAGAAGGCAATTTGGCTTCTTCTGCCTCTGATTCTGCGGATGGCCCTTGACACGCCTCTGCTTCTCACCCTGTAGGACTACCTAGTAAATCCATGTGTAGTTATACACATATTTTATATTGTTTCTGTGCCTCTAGAGAACCCTAAGTAATACAGAGAATATATGCAAGTATACCAATTCTTATACTACCTGCTGAGAAAAATGCACTCCTTCTTATCTGATCCATGAGTCTTGTATTTTAAGCTAGTAGCCATCAAACAGTAACTGGCAAATTTACTATAAGTAGGGCAAAATAAAATTCCAGACCTAGTATTATTCTGTGATTTGGGGATTGTTTATTTCTCCTTTTAAGTCTATTAACTTTTGTTAGAGTAATAAGCCACAATGGATGCATCCATACAGATGGGGACTGCACATGGGTTTTAGGAAATACTGGAAACCTTTAGGATCCAAAAGTGGTTCCTGTTGCCAACCAATGAAAAGCTGGACTCTTCAGTTCTACAAAGAAATGAATTCTGCCAACAACTTGAATGAGATTAGAAACAGATTTTACCCAGGAGAACCTTCAGATGAGACCTTGAGTGTAGTCCTGTAATTCTGATTAGCTGTCTAGACTCCTGACCTATCAGCATTGTGAAATAATAAATGTATGTTGTTTATACTGACAAATTTATGCTAATTTCTTTGTAGCAGTAGAAAACCAATACAACCTCTATTGATTGCCTTTTTTTCCCTGAGAATGTGTCAATTTCCTAGTTCTTGGTATTTGTTATTGTTTACATCCAGTGTGTCCCCCAAAGGCTTTATGCATTTGCTGGTGGGACTTTTTGGAAAGTGACTGAATCATGGGGGCAATGTATTTGACTTGCTTTTAAGAGTCTGGTCACTGGGGGCATGACATGGAAAGGTATATCTGCCTCATCAGGTCCTCCCTCTCTCTCTGATTCTTTATCTCCAGAATGTCAACAGCTTCCTCCACCAGATTCTTCCACTTTGCCTTCCTACCTTGGAGCCAGCCAACCATGGACAGTAACCATGAGCCAAAACAAATGTCTCCTCCTTTAAGTTGCAAGGGTCAAGTATTGTGTCTCAGCAATGAGGACAGTGATTAAGACAGTATTTTAAGTTAATTTGAGACTTTATCTTATACATGAATTATGCTATGTTGTAGTGACTCTGGGCTCTGTTTTACTTCTTTGAATATTGTCTATACTATTGTTTTAGCAGGCAATTAACTTGATTTGGCTTTCAAACTCAAAATGTCTCACCTGTGTTATCCTAAATCTTACAACTTAGTTCTGGCTTTTCTTTTCTTTAATCATTATTCATGGTACAGAAATTTGGGCAGAATTAATACCCACAATCTAATCTTCCCTTTCCCTGAGTCTTTCATATTCAAGATTAACCTTTATTTTCCTATGGAAGTGGCCACACTGAACTCTGCATTCTGAGTTCTTAGGGCATTAAGACCATACTTTTCTCTTGAAGTTTCAATTTTCTGTTTCTAGTCCAAAGTTTGAAGAAACTAGGAAATCATATCATGCTATTTCCTTCATTAAAGTTTTGATTTCCCTGCCAAAATAACTGTCTTTGTCCATATATTGTTTTCCTAAAATTTGTGACTAAAATCTGAGGGAGGATTAGTCTCCTAGGAGCTTTTTCCTTCATATCAGAAGCAGGCTCACCAAGACTTACTTTGATCAACAGATCATAGGTGCAAATATCTTTCAAGTATTTCCTTTTATTAAAATGTGAATTACATTATCTAATCTCCATCATTTCTGTTTGTGGATTAACTAAATTCTATAACAAAGTACTACTCATCTCATTACTGTACCATTCTAAAGAACTCATAAAAGCTTGCTAGGTTTGTAGTGTATATTTAATATGTATTCAGACTCATGCCACAATATGTCTCCTTTTGTTGCTTCAGTATTTTCAGTGAATGAGTATTAACGAAACCATACATTCTGCTTTTTGATCTTTACTATATGTTGAGCCAATAATGTGTGTCTATTATTCTTCATACATATTCAGAGCATCTCTTCTAACAGTTCCTTTGGAACCATTATCCACATATGCTGTGAATGCATATTAACAGTAGAATACATTTACATACTACATTTACATATTATGAGTTCTTCACATTGAATATGTAGTAAAATCTTTATAAAATATAGTTATAATATTCAAAAGCTATTTACTTAAACATGTTACTATTGTACCATTCATTAAACGTTACTTCTTCATTTTATAGTGGAAATTAGCAGAAAATACAGGTTTCAAGAGTCAAAAAGTTTTCCTTTTTTTCTTTTAAGCACATCCTTCCTGTTAATGTCCTCTACAACAGAATAGAACCTGTATAGGTAAAAGAATTAGCGTCTTTAGTTGTAATGAACACATTTTCTTTATGAACTCATTTTGGAGCTCTTATTTTTTCAAGAACATATAATAGATGCAAAAATTTGGATAAATTCCTAAAAGTCCCCATTTATGCAAAATGCAAATGAGAGGAAATTTTTAGGCATTGAGCCACAATGGTATCATAGCTATCATAGCTATGGTGTCATAGCTAGTTAATTGTTCCTCTACTATGAAAATCCACAAGGAATGACAAGAGTTATGACCTTGTGCATGATTTTAAATCTCTTGTAGAGTGTTATAGAGACAGGGCAGAGTGACATTCTGAGTGACATTCAGGACCTGAGGAATGAAAGCATTATCTAGAAAAGCGGAGTATTTATGTCTCATTATCATGATGAAGTCAAATTTCCCAACAGCCAAAAATGAAAGTGACAGAACTCGGCCTCAGGAAACATTAACATGATGAAGAAATCTAAGACATATAGTTAGAAGGCTAAGATTGTGTCCCTCCTCCTACACCTTCTCCTCCATATCCTCTTCCTCCTTCAGTGCTAGAGGTTGAACCAAGAACTTTGTGCCTGCTAAGCTCATGTTCTAAAGTGAGTTCTAAAGTCGCTTCCGAATCTATAGACAGTAGTGCTCTAGCCAACAGCCATTTGCTCCACTCATGTTATTAACACAAACTGCAGAGTAGCAAATGTTTAATTCTGTAAGTAAATATAAGACTATCAATTTTAAAATAAAACCCTCATTCCAAGAGAAGGCTTTCTTTTAAGTGCAAAATATTTACATTTATGGGGAAGTAGCTCTTTCTCCAACATAATAATCAGATTAGTATCAGAATTATTAAAATTGTCAAAAACATCTATGCAGATAAGCAGGGAACACAGAGACACAGAAGGAATTAAAAATGTGTTTATAATACATTTATGTTTTAGAGAAACATACCTTATGGATATATGATGACATATTCTGCTTTACCCAGAATATAATTTATTTCATTTTCTATAATCTAGTCACTTCCAACAGACTATATTTAGGACTCTTTCTTCAAATGAAATCCTCCCCAAGATCTCCCTAAAACAGATAAATATCAGTAGATAGGTTATTTTAATATTTCTTGTTGGTTTATGTAAACTTCTTCAGTTTTTGGTTTTGTATTTCCATGGAGATAAAAAATTTCAAAAACAGTTTAAAAACATTGTACAAATCACTTAGTTAAGAGGTCAGGAGCCATGTCTATCTTACACCTCAGACTTTTTGCATGTATTTTGCTTATTTTGCAGAGTGTCTGGCTGGCCAGTAGTAGGTACTCTGCGTATTTTTGAATGAAAGAAATAAATGAAGATCTTAAAATATTTCTTTTCATCCCTTCATGTAGTGTCCTGTAGACAAAGCTACATATCCAACTGTGTTAGAATTACTATAGCAATAAGGGTATGCCTGGCATGAGAAGTAGAATAATAAAATATATTACATGGCATTTTTCAGAAATACAGTGTAAGGCAAAGATCCCCACACTAGATTAGAGTCATGAATTTGAGTTCTATTCATAATACTACCTTGCAAGTTTGCCATCACTGAGACTTCTTTTTTTTTTTTTTCTTGTGGGTACCGGAGTTCGAACTCAGGACCTCGCGTGCCAGCAAGCGCCCATGCCGCTGAGTGATATCACCGGCCCTTTCTTCATACGTGGGTACTGGGAGTCGAACTCAGGACCTTGCACTTGCCAGGCAGGCACTTATGCCTCTGAGTCATCTCACCGGCCTACTGAGACTTCTGTTAGCATCACTAATCTATGAAAGTACTGGACCAGAATTCCTTGACTCTTAAATTCTTTACAGTAGTAAAGTTCACACAGTATTACAATCTCAAATGTCATAGAGTATTTCTTAATTGACCACCTAGTATTTACCCCCATGTTTTCAAACTGTTAATCAATTTTGAGACATATTAGCAGGATAGATCCATAAAACAAATGCTCTGACCTTTGAATTCTAGCTGAGTACTATGTTAGGCATGTGCCCCTGATGCTTCTTAATTTTCTGTCACTTCACTGGTCATTTTAGTATTAAGGACATAATTTTATTTCATCTTTCTTTCAAATAGAAAGGGAAAGATGAAGTAACAAATGAAAGTAGAAATAACAAGTGGAGGTAAGTGTTTCAATTTCTACAACGCTTGTCAGGTTTCCTCTGTTTACAGAGAATAATAAAAATCTGAAAATTTAGATATAGACAAATGGTCTTTGAAAGTAGAAACCCACTTGGCAAATAAAAATTGAGTTTGGGCTGACGTGGGGTAAGAGTTAATTTTTGAGAGTAGGTAACATGTTTTTGGATTTCTTTCAGTAATTTAAAAAATTTCTGGAATTAATCTCAATGTTTAGCAAATATTCTAAGTTAATACAGGATAATCAAAAACAATGAAAAAGAAAAAAGAGAAAGCAAGTAGATTTCTGATAGGTGCATATTGAATATGTACTTCATATAAAATCTAATTTATATAGCATAGTTATTTTATTTGAGTTCATTTTATGAAATCTACAAAATAACTGCTATGATATGGGGATTGAGCTGAGTGGTATGGAGAATTTCAAAATAAGTAAGATAGGATTTGGCTTTAAATAATTAAACAGTAGTAAGCTAATATGCAACAGGTGTTATAAGAAATACAGCACAAACTAACAAAAATGGTATATATACATAGAAAATATTAAGATGTCTCAGAAATATCTACAAATAAATAGGATTGAGAGACTGTGGTTCTTTAAGAAGGACCTATATTTTACCCAATAACTCAGCTTCACCTTATTGTCATTGTCCCTTGGCTCAATCGTTGGTTTTATATGAAATGACTTCTTACTTTGCCATTAGCTTCATTCATGATAAAGCAACATCATATTGCTTAAAGAGGAATCTTAGGTCCATAAATGGAAAAAAGCAACAAAACATTACCTTATTGTGCTAATTTTGTCTATACCATAGATATACTGAAACACTTCTAAAATTAAATATTTGTAATAGATTCTTTCTCAGGCACTTTGTGGATGTGGTATATACTGACCACATATAATTCTGACTAATTATTACTTGTGTCTTTTTCTGTTTGATCATGTGTGTGCAGATAGATATGGATATAGATATAGACATGTAGCTACCGGCGTCTTCTCAAATACAATTCCTTTTTCTCTTTCATCTCCATCCTTTTCTCCATTTCCTTTAAAAAGGATTTGAGAATCTTCCATGAAGGGGGCCAGTTCCAGGTGAAAGTCCTGCGTCTGAGGTCTCAAAACTTAATGGTAGTTACTGCTATGATGCACTAGACCAGTGGTGGAGAACCTATGGCACACATGTTGCTGTGTTTTTCTTTTAAGACAAAAGATGCTAGGCTGGGCATGGTAGTACATGCCTATAATCCCAGCATTAGGGAGGCTGAGGCAGGAGGATCCTCAGGAGTTCCAGACCAGCCTGGGATACATAGTGAGTTCAAGGTCAGCCTGAACTATATAGCAAGGCCCTTTCTCGAAAAAAAAACAAAAAAAGACAAAAGATGTGAATGTATCGCTTGTTTTTTCCAAACTAAAACCTCAGTATTCAGATTTAATTCCAGTGTTGGCTCTTTGCAATAAATAAGTGGGTTTTGGGTTGCAGTTTGGAACTTGGTCTCTAAAAGGTTCACCATCATTGCACTATACCAAGACAAAATGAGATAAAGCTATAATAAAGAAACAATCAAAGAAAATAATTAAATAAAATCAATTACTTCTGCGAGGAGGCATGGAAGTTGGCCCAAATTAAAGTGGATTCCATGCTTTCCCAATGTAGGCAGTCTGACACAGCCTTCATTTTATGGCACTAGACATCTAAAATATATGAAATCACATAACTCACGAATCCCCACAACTGTCTTCATTCTATTTTTCACTGAGTAGACAGAAAAAAGCAGTAAGGACTAAAAAACAATCAGAATAGAACAACCCTATGATTTACTAATATTAAACCAGCCCTCAAAATGTATGCTCATAAGCCCGGACAACAAGAATGATGAGATTATGAAAATGGGTAAAGTCACAACTCGGCTTGCTAGAGAAAATCTACATCTGAGAGTAAGAAAAATGTCACTGGGTATGTAATTATGCAAATTTCCTCAGGCTTTGGTTTCTATTGAAAGAAATTTACTTAAAAGAAGCACACAGATTTGCCCAACCAAAGTGGATGTGACTCACTGTATTTCCCAATCATCTTGAGCTTAACCTATGACTCATCAAGCTCCTTAAGATCTTCCACTAAGTGTTTTGCAAATCAACAGTTTCTTTTTCATTCTCCCCACTACAGCCACATTCCAATCACTCATTTCTCCATACTCAAATTGCTGCAATAGCCTACGAGATTTTCTTGCTCTGCTTTTCTGTTTCTCAATCCATTTGAGATGCCAAATATGGATTAAGTTTTCCCGAGACTTCAAATTATTATTAGTTTATTTTCTAATATTTTCTGTTTAACAGCTTTATTCAAGATAAAGTTCAAAACCTTCAATTTGTCATGTAAGCCTGCAATCTAACTGTGCTTATTCATCTTTCTTTTGCTTCTCTCTCCTGCTCTTTTCTCTGGCACTCCAGGCTCATTCCTGACTGCTGCCCAGCCTCACTATATTTCTGCTCTTTTTCTCCTCTCCACCTTCCTAAAGGCTATTTTACTACTTCCACTAATCACTACATGTAGGTGCTATAGAAGTGTTCACTTGCTGAATCAGATTCCCAGGCAAGGTGTTGTACACGAACACTGAGGTTTATGGAAGATTAGCAATGGCCATGGTTTTTAGGGACTGCTTTCCTGAGAAAAAGGTATCAGATGATGAGCAGAATTCAGACAAAAAGGGAGTAGAATAGTTACTTCTTCTCTTGGGAAGGTGGCAAAGACTAAGAGATGTTATTTCAGGATGTCTTGGTTTGAATTCTATAACTTTATACTGTAGCAAAAAAATGCCCCCCTGCTAGCCAGTATACTTCAGTTGCCCAGGTAACAGTTCCTGTTACAGTTCCTGTTATTTGTGTTTCTTAGAAATGGCTGGTCACTGTGACGCATAGTTGGTCACTATGATGCATATGGTAAGAACCAATCAAGGACAGCCAAGTACTCTGTTTCTTACTTGCAACCCAGTGAAAACCTCCTTCCCTGAGCCTTCAGGGTCTGACATTTTTATAAGGATTGATTCCTTGTCAGTGCCTCCAAATCCTGGCCAAGGTTTTGTGTTTCTGTTGCCATAGCAATATCACCTTGGGTTAGTTTCTTGATATGATTCTGGCTCAGTTTTCTCCTAATGAGATGGTTCAAGGGATCACTTACTAAGTCAGTATTTAGTAAGGGTAAACTATGCATAGTATCATTGTGTAGTAATAAAACTAAATTATGTAGATGATAAGAGAGCTCAACAGTACTGGCCAAGAAGGTGATTCAAGAGACAAAAGTGAAGGGATGGATCACTGGATAAAGATCTTAGGAGATAAAATGAGAGAGAATAGTGTCTAGGGATATAGCTCAGCAGCACAGCACCTGCCTGGAAAGCATGAGGTCTTGATTTGGATTCCCGGTATCAGAAAGAAAAAAAAAAAAGGAAGAAGAGGATGAGGAGTTTTATAGGGCAGATGAAAGGGTATCAGGATAAGAGTGTTTTAGAAGCCAAAGAGACAAATAGGCTCCAGAGAAACCAAAGAGTAATACAGGCTCAAGAGAAGCCAAAGACAAAAATGGGCTCGCTAGGGCCGAAGAGATAGAGAATGGACAAGGTGAGACACAGAGATTTAATGCAGTTATCATCAGAGTACCATGTGGTGGTCCTTTCCACTTTTTCCTGATGACTACATTTACTCCTGTCTCAGAATCCATTCTTTGAGCATGGCACTCTACGATGGTGACTAGGATGCTGATGAGAACATCACAACATGTGACAAGAATTGGGTAAAGTCACTTTCCTACATAACTTCATATTATCAAACTTCTAGTGCGTATATTCTTTCCCAGTTTTAAAATAGGAAAAGATGCTGAGAAACTGAGTTGTCATTCGCACAGCTGAACATTTGTAGCATTTGATGTAATTGGATGAATCTCATATTTCTGTCTTTACCAGAAACCTCTGTCCTGATTTATAGATTCTAACTTTTAATTTCTGAATATAGGATTTTCAAACTTGAAATGTCCATTATTGCTCTTATCTACTTCCGATTTTTTATTCTGTTTACTCTGTTCCTTCAAAAGTAATCTCTGCTTTCTTTCTACTCCCATGACACTTGCTTCCTTTTGTTGGCTCTCACCACCTTGTGCCTCTAGCTGCCCTACAAAGGATGGCTCAGGGAAAACAACATAAAGTGATCACTTACACTTACTTAAGGAGTCTTCTTGGTGGTCAGTTGTCCAGCACCCTTGGGGACAAGCAGCACCTCGGTCAAGCACAGTTAGGCTGACTTAACACAGTTATGTTTTGTTGTAGTATATTAAAAGGGATATTGCATTGCTTCTAGAGTGTGTTTTGCATCGTATAGGAGAGAAAGCATGTCACATTTTGTGCATGAAGACGTCGCTGATGTAGAAAGTGAAAAGGATTCAAGTCACTGACTTCAGAAGAGTGCTGGATATGAGAAAACTATGAACAAGATTCTAATATAGAATACACAGCAGAGATTTCTCTTTCAAAAGATGAATTTTGTTAGGTGTTTCTGGGTGAGCATATGGATTGGATGATTCTAGATGAAAATTAGTGCTTTATATTATGTTTCTTAGCTAATTTGTCATTAAGATTGTCAATTACATACCTAAGTCCCAGAATTGCAATCATAATATTATGGTTCTTAATTTATTTATATTAATATTTCAGAAATCAGGGAAAAATTGACAATATCACAGATGTTTCATGTTTGTATTTCTTCTCTGTATAAACTTACTGAGGGTGAGTAATTTATAATTAACACTTAGGGCCTTATGTGACAAGGAGTGATAGTACTAACGTCCAAAGATACAAACTTACAATGCTTCTGCACATTAGTTATAACTATTTGTTAAGAAAAGTTATTTGTGGGAGAAAGTACAAAGTATTAAATAAAGAGAAGAATGTCATGGGATATGTGATTAAAAGGCAGGGTGTAAAAAGCGGATAAGAAGCCAATGCAATAGTTAGGGGGGAAAAAACAGATGCCAAGGGGCAATCAGGAACAAAAAGTATGTTTTGTTAGACTATTTCCCCTTCTCTCTCCTGCATCTTGAGAGGTTAATGACCCATCCCCTAGATCAATATGATTGTTTTGGAGTTTCCAACCATTGTCCATTTCTTGTCATCACAGGGCTAGATATGGCCTTGGCCTAAGCAATCATGGTGGACCAAAATTGTTCCTAACAGGGTCCTTCCCAGAGATGTCCAGAAAATTATTGGAAAAGAGAAATTCTCTTTCCCTATAATTCACTGGGAAAATATGACTGAAGCAGTAAGTAGTCATATTCTCTGCCAAATGAAGTATATCCATAGCAGGACAGAGTACAGCACACAGAAAGAAACCAAAAATGACTGAGGGAGAAGACAAGACTGCAGCTATTTGATGGATTCCTATCGCCTGTGAAAGAAACTCTGCTCTTCCTAGTCCCGTGAGCCAATTCTCTGTTGCTTAAAAAAAGTTTGAATTTGGCTATCTGCTATTTGTTTCCAAAATTCCTGGTCATTATAGGAAACCAATGCCAAAAAAAGGTTATGTTCATTGCTGTGAATTCGGGACATTGGAGATAGGAAAAAGATCATTGTCTTTGACTTTTAACCTTTACCAATAAGAACAGAAAGTGTAATTGCATTATACTACTGAGGAAAAAAGTTAGTTCAGTGATTTATTAAACTGCCCCCAGGGCTCAAGAAATTTTTGAAAACATTTTCTTCATCCTCACTACCACCTTACCTAAACACAGTCGATAGAATCTATAAAAGCATTCTCATGAACAATAAATTCCCAGTATTATAATCTATCTCATTTAAAGTTAAGGAAGGAAATGGCGAATGTAAGTGATATAAGGAGTTTAACTTGTATTCAGTCTGAGGATTCAGTTGGGTGCCTAAGAAAGCACTTCTGACTAATGAACTAAACTTATACATTGTTTCAGAAATAAGGCACTTAAACACTGCATATGGAAAATGTACATTCTCAGAACCCAAAACATCTCTGGAAAGCATCCCTTCTGGTAGACCAAATAATAGTAAATTAAATACAATAAGAGTTGAACGCCCAAGTTCACATTTATTAAGCTTTGAAAAGTACCCTCGATATAAAAGGTAATTCATACAACAATACAGACATCAGCAACATAGAGAATAGAAATCTTATATGTTATGAAATGCAAAATATATTAAAGACCACTTGGAGAAAATATTTCTTTCAATGGAGATTGTCAAATGGAGAGTGGATCTTTTGCTCTGAGTTCTTTTGCTGTAAGAGTTGAGATTAAATGTTGCATTGTTCTCTGGGTAAAGCAGGAATCCCTTTCTCACTCTCATGACATTTTTTTGCCAAAATAGCTATGACTGAAAAGTAGGCTAATATACAAACAATAATTTCTTCTCATAAAATTCTTTGTAGCTTGGATCTACATCTAGATCAGCGGGCATAGTGTGCTCACATTTTAAATGAGAGTTAATTGTGCCTTGTCCTTTGGTTTCTGTGACTGGTGACCTCCCTTGGGATGTTAGTTTGGAATATTCTTATATTCTCCAGCCATGAGCACATAGCTTGTGTGATTTTAGCATAGAAACTCCATGTCTGTGCCAGAAAGTATGATTTTTCATTCTTTGCCGAATTTCTCAAATGTTTTAAGAAATTACAAATTTCAATTTAGTTTTCTGGTCTGAACACAATTATAGCAATTTATTAAAAGAAGGTTACTGGTCACTGGGAACATACTTCTAAACATTTGCACTGTCTGAATGATAAATGCTTACTTTTCTATTAAAACAAAATCCAGTTAAATTGATAATGGTTCATATAAGGAAGCAAGAATTTGAGAGGAACAATAATCAAAAAGAAAATTCCTTCTTATAACAGTTACTCTTGAGAATCTTGCTAGCTTTCTATAAATTCATCAGTGATTATTTACGAACCACTTTATTTTTTTAACACCTTGCTCAGAAACATTCTATTTGCCAATATACAAGATTCATAGTGGGGTTTAACTTAAAAAGAAATAACAATCTTTTTGCAAGAAACATTGGCTTGTTAAGTAATTAGGAAAATAGGATTCACAATTCACTTTCAGCTTAAAATTTTTACAATAAACCTAAACATGTCTTTTTACTACTTTATTGAGTGCACATAACATTAATAAATTTTATAACAGTGAATGTCTCGAGTATTAAATGTTCACAAAATCAGGTTATCTAAGCACCTGAACAATAAAGTGGGGACATGATAAAATAATGAAAATTAAGTTAGCCCAGAAAATAAGCCATTGTTCATATCTATCTGTCTGTCTCCACAATGTGAAACTAAATTAAATTTATTAGATGTTCAGCTCCAAATAATTTAGCATTGTCAAAATGGAATTTTTGCCCTAATTTTAAGAGATACACAAGTCAGGTTGCTGAGTAAAAGAAACAAGACGTAAATAACGCATATATACGGATATACAAGTACATAAAAATATAGCGAATGAAACATACTTAAACTTAACAGTACTTCTGAGGTTTTCTCAGAAGTGAATAGAGAAAAAAGAGCTGGGGGTAAGAAGAGAATATTTCTGTTTTATGCTACATTTTTCACTATATTAAATAGTTTATATTAAGAATGTATTCTCGGCTGGTGAGGTGGCTCAGCAGCGTAAGCGCCTGCCTGGCAACCACGAGGGTCCGAGTTCCACCCCCAGAACCCACATACGAAAAAAGGACCGGTGATATTACTCAGCGGCACGGGCGCCTGCTGGTGCGCGAGGTCCTGAGGTTAACCCCCGGTACCCACACACACAAAAAAAGAATGTATTCTCTTTCTTATAATTTGCATAATTATAACAATTTTAATCAATATCAAACTTTAGTCACATAACAATCCCCTTATGTATTAATCTATAAATATATAGACTTGTGGAAATTCCTTTTTATAAGCATTCTAACATTTTATAAAATTTAATTCCTCCAAGAAATATGCAGATGAATAAGTCATTTTAAAATTTTATTATGGGCTATGTCTTCTATATATTTTTAATCTTCCCAAGTGCACATTCTACTCATAGTGAAGGTTGGTGATCAACTAATGCAAATTAAAATTAAAAATTAAAGTATACACATCTTTTTATAACACTATTTTTAAAAAAATACATTCATGTGATACATATTTTTTGAGAAGGCTTTTTCAAAGGAATGAAAATAGATGTGTATGTTTTTAAAGTTAATTTTTAAGCCTAAGAGAAGTTTCTGGACTCATTTACTTACTAAATAATTACTGAGCATTTAATCTGGGCTAGGTATGGTTGAAGACACTAGACGTTTAACTATAAACAAGACAAAAGACTTGCCTTTAAGAAGCGTGCATCTGAGATGGAATACAAAAATAGGACTGAAGATCTCAGAAGAAGGGCAACATGTTGACATGATGGGTCACCATTTGTGGTGCGCCTGATCAGGCTTATTCTGGACCCAGGACTAGGTCAAGCAGAGCACAGAGGTACGCAGCTGTGGCCCACAGAGACTCAAAGGGAGCTGGGAAAGCCAATGCCCCCTTCATACCCATTCCCATGAAGCTGAGTATAGAAAAGGCAGAAGTCTCTGGCTCTAAACTCCTCCATCTTAACTGATTCCTTACCCTGCAAAGTCTTCTTTGACTACTGAAACATGCACATAGGAGAGAAAGAACACAGCACGAAGATACACAGCCACTGCTATGCTTTCCTGAGCTCATGAAACGTCTGTGTCGTTGGTTTGCTGCATCAGTGGTATAAATCAAGGAGAAAGAAAACCTAATCCCAGTCCCTGTTATTCTTGTCCATCTTTGAACTTTGATCTTTACGTTTTCTCCCAGGTTCAAAATTCATCACGGAAGATAACTTGGCCACTACCTCTGATTTTCAATTGATTATCTTCATGACTTTATTTATTTATTTATTTGTTTTTTTGGGTACCAGGGGTCGACTTTAGGACCTCACGCTCCAGCAGGCACCCGTGCCACTGAGCGATATCACTGGCCCTTTTCTTCCTTTATGTGGGTACCGGGAGTGGAACTCAGACCTCGCACTTGCCAGGCAAGCGCTTATGCTACTGAGCCATCTCACCAGCCCCATCTTCATGACTTTAAAGGAAAATACTTAACTAGTGAGAGTCGTTCTAAGTTGAGATGCACAGGCCATATCATGGTTTTAGTCTCCAGTATATAAAAAATGAAGGTGGGAAGGAGGAGTGATTACAAAACATTTGATATATTTAAAATAATTTTATGTAGAAAAGTAATCCTTTACCACACACAGCAAACTCACTTGAAATAAAAATGTCAAAAGTTTAAGTTTAATGACTTTTATTCATGCTGGCTTTTACCTTTAAGGGAGGTTAGGAGCAGATGTCCAGAGCACATGAATCCTCACCCAATTCACCAGGCCCGTGTATTAGGCCGAGGATGCCCTCCTTCACGACAATTTTGCAGGACGTGCAGAAGAGCTGTTTAGGTCAACTCTTCCTACAGTCATCCTCAGTAGAAGTGAGAGGTATGTTGAGTTTTGGTTCCATCAGGAAAATTCTACAAATCAAAGTATTCTAAGTTGGCAGTTATTTTCTTTCAGGCTAAAGGAATTGGGCAGACAGTTCTCAAAAGAAGTATATGTGGTCAATAAATATATGTAAAAGTGTTTGTCACCTTTAGGCATTAAGGAAATGCAAATCAACATTTATTTTCTGTCTCACCATCGTCTGAATGATTATCATCAAGAATACAAAAACAATAAATGGTGATAAGGATACGGGACTGGGGCAGGGGAAAGAACCCTTCTACACTACTGGTGGGAATGTAAATTAATATAGCCACTATGGAAATCAGTACAGATTTTCCTCAAAAACTAGGAATAGAACTCCCATTTGATCCAGTGTACCATTCCTTGTTGCATACTTGAGGCAATTAAAGTCAGCGTACCACAAGGGTACCTTCATATCCATGTTTATTGTAGCACAATTGACAATTCACTGAGACATGGAGCCAGCCTAGATAACCATCAACAGATGAATGGATAAAGAAATGTGATATACATACACCATGGAGTATTATTCAGTCATAAGAGAGAACAGAATTCTGTTATTTAGAAGAAAATGGATAGATCTGGAGACCATTATAAAATAAGAGAAATAACCCAGATGTACAAAGACAAATATCACATCTTTTCTCTAATATGTGGAATCTAAAAATGATGACAAGAACATAGAAGGGAGCCTGTTATTAGACAAGAAGGAGGGAATAAAAGATGTGTAAAGACAGATAGTAGGGAGATTGATATGTGCAAAATATATTATATGCACTATAACGTCCCCAAAAATGTGAAACTAGAGGGGAGGACAGGGTAAGGGGGGTGACGAGGGGACAAAAATGATCAAAATATGTTCCATGCACATATGAATCTGCCAAAAGAGAACCCACTAATGTGTGTAAAAATTTTTAAAGAAAAAATATGAAAAAATAAAACTGTTCACAGTATTCAAAAAATATCCTGAAGGAAAGAGTAAATACTGTACTGTTCAGAATGACAGGCTTCAAACATAAAACAAGGGACTAAAAATACAGATTAATAGGCACTGCCCACAAAGATTCAAATTTAGTAGATATAAAAATGGAGACTGGGCAATTATATTTTTAAAAATATTTTGGTAAATGATAGGTTTAGACAGGCTATTATTTTATTACTTATATTTTGACATATCCTTTTAGCCAGCTTTTGCTCAGTACACAGATCTTTTATTACATAGTCACAATCAGAGTAGTAGTAATTTTCACTTCTTTTTTAAAATTGAAATGCAGCAATTGAAGATTTAAGGAATTAATTCACAAAAGTATAATTCATCAAAATGATAATGCACATAAATAATTTACTATGCTACATTTATAAACTCAGAAACAAAAGGGTGGTGCTCATTCACAATAAACAATATTAACTAAAACGTTATAAATTAACATTTCTTAAATGATGAAAATTTTGAAAACTACACTCATTTATAAATTCAGTGGTTATAGCCAAAGCTAGAATTTCTAGAAGCCTAACAAATTAATTGGAAGAGAAAGAATTACAACTGCTTTTCTATAATATAAGTGAAAGAACTGATCTTAAGCACATTCAGAACTCAATTCATAAACTTGAGGAAGTGGTTCATCATCTTGTATGGAAATCTTGATGTGGCTGTTTAAGGAACTCTATGTCGAGAATAAATTTAAGCATGAAAGACATCATGGATGGAGTAATTATGAAAGTCATTTTTCTTTCCTAATATTATATAGCTATTTTATATTTCACATGAAAATATTCTATTTTATAACGTGTATAAATACAATTTTTACATTTTACTTAATTCATAAACAACTGGAAACAACACCACTGCTTTTTCTGCTGCAAGCATTAATTCGTTAGTAACCAGGCACTAAAATGAGTGGTGTTTAAAATAAATGTGAGTAATGTAAAGAGAAAAATCCTCTGTCATTATTATAGAATATCTTGCAGAGTAGTAGCTTAGTTTATTAGCTTAGGTATTCAGCTAGATACTTGCACCATTACAGTGGTTAAGAAACTCATTTAAATCACTAATGAACCTCTCCAGTACAAGCACTGAATGGAGATCCAACTTAATATATACAGTCTTTTTTGGATAATGGAACAAATAAAAACATCTTTTACAAGGGAAAGATTTTTCCAAAGAATCCAGCCATTTGACATATGAATGAACGTTTGAATACATACTACACCACGAATTTCTGTTGAAATGCTTTAGAGGCTTTAGACTACTGTCCCCTCTTGTCCAGATACCTTCAGTTCCAACAGTGTGCAACACAGGTTAGAGAAATACACTGCTGAGCATCTGAAGATGTTTTTCATCCAGAGGTTTTAATTGCATACAGACACCATCACTGACTACTGGCACTGATGAGTGAAGAAAGGCATTCCTTTTCAGGGTGAAGGTCAATTTTAAATTGTTTTTATCTCCTTTCATTTTTGTCTCATTTCAGTTCACTCTGCATTATTTTATGACAAGAAAATGAAGCAAAAGGAAAAGGAAGTTTACACACATTTTATTTTAAGTTACAGTTTATATGAGCATCAAACATGAGTGTTTTATTTAATTCTTTGGGTTGATACTTTTCTGGTTTCCTGAAATATAAAACCCATTAATCCCTGTTTGCAGACACCTTGAAATATTTATTGAATAATACAATACAGATTCTAAAACATAATCTTCTTTTATGAATACTGGCACAATTTCACCCAGCTCTGTGGAAGATTTAAGAAAAATGGCAGGGCAAGATCAGACATTGTTTACATCTCACCTCCAGCAAGATATAACTTTACTCTTGGCTGACCTTTAAGCAAAAGCAATGGTTATGTAACCATGTAAGCTAAAAACTAAACAGGAAAAGACAAGCAAGGGGTCACAAAGCAGGGAATGAACTACAAACTTACTCTATTTGTTAAACTTAGATTTTTATCATGTTGCTCAAAGAAACACTAAAGTTTCACAAATGGAAAAATGTGACTAATATTTTAGCTTTGCTATCCGAACATATACATAAATATTTCATTGTTTAAAAGAAGTTATTTGGAAGTCTACTATAAAATGCATTGCAGCATTTTGCAATGTTAACCAGGACTAGCTATTTGAAAGAACTGTATTCTCTCTTCATATAAAAATGGGTTATAATTAATGCCATACACATTGTTCCTGAAACATACTTTCTGATGTTGTTCTAAAGTTAAACACATTTATCTTTGGAAAATTTTAAGAGTAGTCTTAATCAAGCAGCAAATGAATAACTTCTTGAAATCTTTTTTAAAAGCTTTATCATTTACAGCATATAAATAAAGTTAATAATGGCTACATTATACGTTCAAGAGGAAAAAATTCTTTCCAAGAAGAAAAAAACAAAATCAAAGAAATGATATAATCTAGAATTACTCTGGCCCCTTCTCTGGAAATCTTTCCTTCTATTTCTGCCTCCTGGCTGCCATGAGGTGAGCAGCTTTCTTTTACGATGTCCTTCTGCCATGATGTTTTTGCCTCACCACAGACCTAGAAACAATGGATCCAGTAAAAACTGGACTGAAACTTCTGAAACTGTGACCTAAAATAAATCTTTACTTTAAGTTGATTTACATCAGGAATTTTGTCACAGTAATGGAAAGATAATAAATTGAGCAAATGGTCTAACGGGAACATCATACTCAAGTACTGAGCAGTAAAAACAACTAACTGAGTCTCTGTACAAGAAGAGGTTATCGGACAAGGCCTCTTGTGTAAGAAGAGGTGATGATGAGTCAAAGAGAATACAGATGGCTTGATAAGACTAGAACAGTGAATTTCCAAAGGAGGATGAGGCAGAAGAAGGAAAAAAGTCTGCAGCCATGATTAGGAGTTTAAACTTAAAGGTAAAAAAGAAAGACACCAACAAATACTGTGGTGTTTGTCCACGTGAGGGGTCACAATAAAAGTAAGGCAGAAAGAAGAAGAGTAAGGAGTTATACAGGAGGCATTGGACTAACGGTGCTCGGTGAAGGAGCAGCAAGATGGTCATGACATTCCCTGCAAGATGACCGTGGAAAGAAGACTCAGTATGAGGAGAGAAAATGAAAAATGCAGTGTTCGACATGCTAATCTTCTTTCAAAGAGCCCAAATATGGATGTCAAATAAGCAATTGGATATATGGGAAAGTCTGAATAGGTATTATGACATACAAATGAGATGTCATTAAAATTATATTTTTATAATATATGTATACATCTCAATGAATACCATCTCAGCACACTGCATCTTATGCTTTTCCTAAAGTAATAATATTATAATCAGGAATGTAGATGATGAGGAGACCAGAGTATCCTATCAGGAGAGTAACTGGAATACTCTCAATTAAATTTAATATTTTTCTATAAAGAAGACTATAATAAGAGTAGACTTAATGGGATAAAGTCCAGAATTTGTCTTTTATTAAAGACACCAGACCTGGCAGGTTATTTTGATGTTGCTGTTGTGTTTTGTTTTTCTTTTTTAATTCATGGAAGCAATGGTCTTCATAAGATTACTCAAATTTTACAGTATTGTAAGGTGATTTGTATTAAAAACCATCTATAGCTATCTATTTCCTGTGGAGGAAAGATCCATAAATTACAGCTCAGGTTATTTGTCAGTTATGTAGTTTAAAAATTCTTTGGCAGATAGGATTACAGTGTGAGAATTGATCCTGAACTCCAGCTGAGGGGCCTGTGAAATTATAAAGATAATATGTTCAGTACAATGTCTCCCGCTGCCCAATTTAAAGGGGCTGGGTAGGAGGTCAGTGGAAAGAGAAAGCATTTGGATGGCACTGTTTGAAATATTTTAAATAAATGTTTTGTAAGAGACTAAAGTATTATGTAAAGGAATGGATACTTTTTTCTCCAAGCAGAATTTTTATGAAATCAGTTGGTTTACGAATGAGTTCACTTGGAGTTTTGTGTCTTGTGATCAATCTAGTTTTCAAGAGAGTGTTATTTTACATGCTATAATTTTTTATGCCTTTCCTAAACTTCTTTTAATGACTAATAAGTGTGGCTTTATTTTTTCTTCCTTATTTTCCTCAAGAAACTATTTTGTGTCTAATAATTATTATACAGAAAAACCTGTTTAGAACTTTCTGCAAGGATACTTACTCATTTTGTGTCATATTTCCTGCTCATAAGCTGCCCTGAAACACTTATAGATTGCAAGATGTTAAGTATAAATTGGCTGCATGAACTGAAACGAAATAAGAAATGTGAGCTTTCTGCAATTTGCTTTGAAACAGCTAAGTATCCAGAATTCAGATAATTACATTCAAAGCCAAATTGGTTGGATGCTTTGTTCCAGAAGGGTTTGGGATATAGGCAAGATGTATATAGCATAACAAAATAAAAATACTTTCAAATTTGTAGGAGGAATAAGAAAAACAAAATCATGAAAGCAGAAAGGAAGAAAGATCCAGAAATAAGGGCAAAACACAAGATACATGAGATAGTGTCCACTTGCTAAAGATGAACTCAAAATGTGCTCTAAGCTTGACACTTCAAGGGAAATTATATTTAATTATAAGGGTGACAGTACCCATGAGGGAAAAATGAAGCATTAGTGCAGAAATCCATCAAGTGTTGATTCGCAATCTGAGAGGAAGAGCAAGGATCTTTTTAAAGGAATGGACAATAAGTTCACATCATTATTGGAGATATAGTGAAGAATTTCCCCTGCTGTGTCTAATGATGTCCCTCATAGGGGCAGGTGGCATAATGCCTGAGTTGTAAGAGGAATCTCAGGGTGGGAGAGAATTAAGTTTCCAATTATCAGTGCAACTCCTAGCCTGTAATAGTTGAGAGCCCCAAGTATAGCACTGTTTTTTTGTTATTTATTAAAAAATAAGAGGTAATAAACACTTTGGTATACAAAGTTTCTATGTTGTGATTTGCTTTATAGCTTAACAGGAAAGCAAAAAATGATCTCTGAAATCCATCTATGACAGAGTGGAACTATCACTCATGTGGGTGTCAAAGCCCATGTTTGAGTCCAGCTTGGCTAGCTTCTAAAAGGCATTTTGCTGGTACAAATCATAAATGACCCCACTGAGGATAATACAGAGAGTTTAAGCAAAATATTGCACATAAACAGCTGTTCTCTACTGTTATGGTTTAGATCTAAAATGGTTCCCCAAAGCCTCATGTGTTTGGAAGATATTTGGATTATGAGAGCAATATAGCTGGCTTGTTAGGGGGTAGGTTGTGTTTGGAAAAGTCATTGTGCTTATGGCCTGGAAGGGTAAATCTGTCTACTTGGCTGCTCCCTGTATGCCATGAGCAGCTCTCTTGTGATATATCTCTCTGCCATGCTGTCCTGCTTTGGAGCTATACTACTATGGACTGACACATGAGCCAAAATAAATCTCTCCTCTAAATTGTGGGTGTTGGGTATTTTGTCCCAGAGATAAGGAAAGCAACTAAGACAGATTTTGGCACCAGAGAAGTGAGGTCATTTCTGTGTCACTACCTGACCATGTGGTTCAGAAGCCTCTGGAACTGGTTTGTGGAAGGAGTTTGGAAAGATCTAGAGATGCCAGTTGGAGAAGCTCTAGAATGTTGTAAGCTGAACTTAATGGGAGATTCTGGTCAGAGCTCAGAAGATCAGAGTGCTCATAAAAAATGCAGAAGGTAAAGGCCAGATCCAGGAGGTTTCAGTTAGGGACAAGGATTCCACCGGCAGTTGGACTCCAGGCCATGTGAGTTATACTCTAGCAGAAAATGTGTCTACATTTTGCTCATCTCCTGAGACATTGTAGGAAACAGATTAATGGTGGCAGATTAATTAACCTGGCAGAGAAAATTTCCAGGCATCCCAGTGTTTAAGTGATGCCATTCATGAGTATTGTTTGAGGCCTTTAGCCAGCTTTACATTGAGAATCAAGAGCAAAGAGCACAGCTAAGTGATTTTAAAAGGTTTGCGTTTTACCAAAAAGGAAGCATCTGTAAAATCTGGGTGAGTCAAGTTAGAGGGAACACTAGATTGCTGAAAAAATTAACATCAAAAAGAAGCTAAGTACTGTACAACAGAACAATAGGAAGGATGCTTCGAGGGAACCTCAGAAGCCGGTAAGAACCCACGCTTCACAGATCAAGAGGTGCAAAAATGAAAGGGGTTGCTTGGAGAAGATAGGCCCAGGGCACCCTGCTTGACAAGGGCCCAGAGAGTCACTTACAGAATCGGTTCTCTGAGATTCATTCCCAGAGATCAGCCATCCAGGCACTCAGGACCTTTGCAGGTATGATGCAAAAGGATATGGCTACTGTTGGAGCCAATGGCAGACCTTGACATTATCATTATAGTGCTGGTTTTACAGGCATGCAGAATGCAAGAATCACAGAGTCAAGGAGACTTCTATTCAGATTTAAGAAGAAGGGTTGGGAGGCCAAGCAGTATGTCACTGGGAAGGCAAAAGCTGTGAGAGTGAAGTCAAAAGTGCAGAGGAGACCCTAGGAAGTTGGAGAAGTCAGGAACGTGGACCATCTAAGGAAAGCTGAAAGGAGTGAGAAAAGCCAACCCAAGAGAGAAGCTATGGTGGCTACAACTATTGGCAATGCTATAGCGGCAGGCTCCTAAGCCAGTATCTGGCCACAGTTTTCCCTGGCTGCTACGTGATTTAATGTTTGTTCTGCTGGGTTTGGGTCTTGCTTTGGACTGATTTCTTTCTATCCACGTATTCTTCCCTTTTGTAATGGAAATGTTTATCCTGTCCCATTGTATACCAGCAGTCCTTAACTTTCTTTTTGATTTGTACAGGAGTTCACAGCTAAGAGTTTGCCTTAAGTCTCAGAAGAGACTTTGAACTTGTACTTTTCAACAGTGCTTGAGCCATTAAGACTTTGCTAGCTTTATGAGATGGGCTAAATGAATTTGGCATGAAGAGATGCTCATGAGTCTTTGGGGAATAGGGGCAGAATATTATGGTTTAGATCTAAAAGTGCCCCCAGAGCCTTAAGTGTTTGGACTGTGATTGGATTATGGGGTGCTATAATTGACTTCTTGCTAGGAGGTGGGGTGGGTATGTCTCTTTTCCCAGCTCCTCTCTTGACACTTTGTAACTTAGCCGCCATGACGTGAGCAGCTGTACTGCACCAGGCCCTTCCTTCATGCCCTCCTCTCTTGGAGCTGACTAACAATGAACTGAAAACATGAGGCAAAACAAACCTCTCCTTTAAACTGAGGGTGTCAGGTATTATGTCTAAGCAATGAAGAAGGTGATTAAGACATTTACATTATATGAAATATCATTTTCTTACAATATCTGAATATATTTTTATATTATCCAAAAGATATTTTAAGTATATTTTGAAGGTGTATTTCAAGAATATTGAAAATCACTTTATAATTGCCCCAAATGATGATTCATCTTTTTTTTTTTTTAATGCAGGTACCAAGAGTTAAACTCAGGACCTCTTGCTTGCCAGGCAGGCTCTTATGCTGCTGAGCTATATCACTGGCCTGATAATTCATCTTTATGTCTCTTTATAAGTAGTTATATTGAGAAAAGCCTATTGGAATATATTTTAATTATTATTATTTATAATCACAATATTTGAATTCCCAAGTATGGGAAAATCAATCTACTAAATACTTGATGTGTTTTATTTAACTCTAAAACAACACTCATGAAGGAACTAGTGTTAGTCTTCCCATTTAAACTGTAAATTTATGAATTACTGAGGTGGGGTTAGAAATGTTAAGTTTGCCAAAAAAGAAGGGAATAAAACTAAGAAACAATTTGGAAGGGAAAAATAATTATTTAAATATAGAAAAAACCAGTTACACAGTAAGATCAGATTTAAAGTTATTGATTTTTGTTGATAACAATTATAGAACTCTTTTACAATAACATATTTAAGACCAATTAAAAAAACTATGTTTGATATCAGCTAAAAGTTTTCAGATAATTTGTAGAGCATATCAGCCTTTAGTGTTCAAAAGATCAGGGAGCCACAATATGCCTCTGTATTTGATATCTGCCACTCAGAGATCAAAGTAGCACAAGGAGTTTGTGCCAGGGTCCTCCAAGAGCTACCATGCAATTCCGTAATGGCAAAGAGGTTATATTTCAGTCCTAAATGGTCACTGTTGGCTGTATGTGTTTTGAGTAGAGTCCCCTTTTCCTTTCAAATTGGAAGGCAAGTTTTTAAATTATTCAAAAGGAAAAACATAGGGCCGGTGAGATGGCTCAGCGGTGTAAGCGCCTGCTTGGCAAGTGCAAGGGCCCGAGTTCGACTCCCAGAACCCACATATGAAAAAAGGGCTGGTGATATCGCTCAGTGGCACGGGCGCCTGCTGGTGTGTGAGGTCCTGAGGTAGACCCCTGGTACCCACAAACAAAAAAGAAAAAATAATCTTTACATAAATTCACAATGATTATTAGTTTGGATACCATTTGTTTTGTTCTTTTTAGGGCAAATTGTATTTTAAGCAAGGAGCCCAGCAGAATAAAAATAGACCTTGATTTCTGTCCAGGAGTTGTGAAAACGCAAAGTGACAACAGAATAAAATATTGAAAAGTAGAAAAGGACTAAGGAAACACAAGGCATTACTATTCTAGCTTGAAGAGCAAGTTTGTCCTTAAAATTATTGATAGGCCAAATTAACACGTATTTTCTCAGAAACTAAGTAGCAGAAATTCATTTTCTTAGAAATTTATTTATTTATGTGTAGATTTCAGGACTTTGTTCTGGAGGTCCGAAGCCCTAGATCAACATGTCGGTGAGGTTAGTTTCTGCCGAGGTGGCTCCTTTGGCTTGCAGACACTGTTTTCTCTGGGTCTTCACACGGTCTTCCCTCTGTGTATGTCTTGCCTAGTCTCCTTTTGTTATAAGGACCCTAGTCCTATTGGATGACTCCTATTGGATGACTCCTATTGGACGACTCCTAATTACCTCATTTCAAATTATTTACCACTTAAAAGATCGTATCTATATAATTACTCTCTGAGATATTGAAGAGCAGTTAGATTTTTAGCATATACATTTTATGATCATAATATAGTTTACAATGTTAATACAATATAATATGAATATAAAGAATAGTACCATGTTATTAGTCTAAATATTTTATAATAAATACAAAAATACTAGTGTAAACAAATATTAACAATAATTTCATAATTTTATTGATGCATTATCTTAATATGTCTGAGGAATAGCAATCTGTTTTCATTTTAAAGTTGTTATAGAAACCAGCTGCACAGAAAATTGTTTCTGTCCTACACCCTTCATCACCCCCTATGCTGGTGTGCTAGGAGCCATCCATTGCTTATTACTAAGAGCTGAGAATTAGAAGGGAAAAAATATACATACCCTAGGGACTTAATATTTAATTGGAGCAATTAAAAGAGACAGAAGAATGAATAACAATACAGATTTGCTTGTCCTAAATTCCAAATAGAAGATTATCTGTTTTTCTGGATATGAGGTGATGCAAGCCATATCAGTGTTGGTCTCTACAAGATTCCAAGAGAAAACTAATATTGTGTAAACACAGAGATAATTAGTAGAATAGAATTTCAGAAGGAGCAATAGTGGTGTACCTTTTGAAGGCCTCTGATGCCAAATGTATTATTCTTCCTTTGCTTCTCAATGAGGGAGAAAAACAATATGCTCTGAAGTTGCATTATTTGAGGTCCATTCAACTGAAGTTTTGCTATCATAAGGAAATATTAATTAGGTTAAAGAATGTTTTTTCTATTTAGTTGATGTGAATTTAGTTTTACCACATCAACTGAAGAACGAGATAGAAAGGTTGAATGATCTGACTATCTAAATCAGCATTAATGTCTTTTTACTGGTACGAAGTTTGGCCTAAATTAACTCCTATTTCACAGTCAAACGTGGGAAGGGGGAGGGGTGACAACTTTAGTTATGTTCTAGTGATTCAACTACCAACTGAAGACTCAGAACAGATTTGAAAATACAAAATTATATATTGCAGTGATCAAAATATTAAAGTAGTTGGTTTTGAAGGAACAAGGACATAGCACTGAAGTTCATTAAGTTTCTTACTAATATTTTAGTATAGCAAATGTAGAAAAAATAGAGAAAGTCTGCCATTAAAAGTGTTTGGAAGCAGTGTGGTATAATGGTTAGATGCCCAAAGTCTGGCATCCAAGTGCTTATGAATTGACAAATGTCTTTATCTTTGTAATAACCTAATTTCATCAACTGTAAATGGAGGTGCTATGGTATGAATGTATGTATCATCCACAAATTCATATGTTGAAACTTAATAAAAATGTAATAGTATTAAGAGGTCAGTCCTGTAAGATGTGATTAGTCATGAAAATAGAGTTTTCATGCAAGGGAGTAGTGAACTTGCAAAACAGATTGAAGAGAGTGACCTAGTCCTTTTTGTCCTTAAATCCATTCAACCAAGCGAAGACACAGTAAGACAGGTTCATTTATGAAGGAGAATGATTCCTCCTCACTGAGTCTGTGGTACTTTTTTCTTCACTACATGACACATTTGCAGGCATCTTGATATGGGACTGCCTGGACTCCAGAACTGTGAGAAATACATTTCTATTGTTTATAAATTACACAGTCTTAGGCATTTCGTTATAGCAGCATAAACAGACTAAGACAGGATAGTAATAGTACTTGCTTCATAAAATAACCATAACAATTTAGTGAAAGAAAACATGAGGAAAAAGTCTTATCACAAAATTAAAAATGAATTTTAGTTATTCTATGTAGCCGATAATCTGGAATATAATAAACATTTTTCTTATATTCTCTAAGTGATAATTCTCCCTTAGGGATTTTTAAAACTCTCAAATCTGGCCTTATGCCTAGAGATTTTGATTATGTCAATTGATTCTGGGTGAGGTCCAGACATCTATGAGTTTAAAGAGTCCCCCCATAACTCTAACATGCAGACAAAGTTGAAAAGTTCTGATCCAAATAATGTTTGCAGATATGCAGTGCTGGTGACTCCAGCACCACGCAAGCCCTGGAATAGTTTCTAGAAACCATGCTCTGCATAACAGTGCTCCAGCAAGTTGCTTCCTAAATAATCATTAATAATAAGTAACTTAAAAGGAGCAGATACATAGTCCACAAAGTTTAATGATGTTTATGTCTCTTAAAGTTTAATTTCCCGTGGTAGCTGCTAAAAGATCTGGTAAGTTCAACTTTAAATAAATTTGCTTATTTCTTTTTTTTTTTGTGTGTGTGTGTACCGGGGGGTCGACCTCAGGACCTCGCGCGCCAACAGGCACCCGTGCCGCTGAGCGATATCACTGGCCCCTTTTACGTATGTGGGATCCGGGAGTCGAACTCGGGCCCTCGCGCTTGCAAGGCAGGCGCTTATGCCGCTGAGCCAGCTCACCAGCCCAAATTTGCTTATTTCTAATGAATTCAGATTCTTCCAGATTATTTTTGTAATAAGAAAAAGCTTCTTGAGAAATATTTGACTTTTACTGTACACTATGTGGCAATTATCACAAACAAATGGCTATTAGTCCCAGTATTAATTAATTAATAAATATTTAGTCCAGGTAATATTCATTTATTAATACCTGGTAGTCCTAGATACTGGCGATTCAAGGCCAAAAGGCACTGGTTTTAGCCTTAGACTCACGCGTGTAGACCTTTTCAAATTATAGTTACCTTGCCTTTACATAAGACCTATTACTTAATTTTTTGGAAAACTTCATGTGGGACAAATGGATAGGAAAGTAGACAAAGTCTGCATTTATAGCTGTGGATCAATAAGTATAAGTAATTAAGTAATGATAAGCATAAAAATAAATAAGCAAAAATAAAGTGCTCCCTTTTGTGTTCACTACAAACCTTTCATCAGTATAAAGTAGAACATGACCTGAAAGACAAGCCTTGTTTAAATTCAAAGTTGAGGAACACACAAAATATAGCCAACGTCTATAAAATGACTTGGACTCGTTTGTGACCTAAAGGGATGGCTCCAGTTTTCTGTGTGGCAATCTGGAGTGATGGAACTAAGGGTCGAAATGCCAAGAGGAACTTGACAAGTTAAAAGAATGTTCCATCCCCACAGCAGTTTAGGGTGAGCTCCCATCTTCGAATAGAAATCTCCACAGCCATAGGAGCCATTCTGACTTCAGGGTGAAGGTTGCGTGCCCTAACTTACTTTTATTTTTGCAGGCCAAATTGTTGGCTATTTGCTCCTGGCATCCAGCAGACACCAACCAGGAATGAGGTAAATCAAGTAACAACATGAACGGGATGTAGAAAAAGGAAGTTTTTAGCTGTAATTTTATTTTAAAGGATAAAGACAAATAAGAGGTGTCAAGCTGTGAGATCATGAACATGGTGGAGAAAACAAGATTAGGTTTAGAAACATTGAAGTAAGCTTTGGCTTTGGGTGCATTGCATGTTGTTGGGGAGATGTAATTAAGATCTAGTTTTCTACTAGTCCTGTGGATTGAGTCAAATCTGCAGTACACAATTTTGAAGCTTATATCTGGACTGTAGCAGACATTAAGTTCCATCTCTTTGGGAAACTCTGGGTTAGGTGCATATCCCTACTTATCCAATTTAAAATTTAAAACTATTTTAGGTACCAGAGAAAGGCAACCTCTTCAGGATCTCTCCTCTTGTAAGAGGCATAATCAAAATTTAAATCTAGAGTGAACCGAGTGTGTAGCATATGTGATTTCCACTACACTGGGAAATCATGAGTCATTCTCCTCTAATGTATGTTTTTTATTATGCCTAACTAGAAGCAGAATTTCAGAAGCAGCCGAAAGTAGCTATTAATTATTATCAAAAGTAACAGCTTAGAAAAATTTAATTCCATGTATATTTGGTAAATTTTATTATTTAGGTACAGGATATGGAAAACCTCAATCAGTCAATTCATTCAGTTCCTTTGGTTGCATTTTGCAGCTTAGTCATCTTGATCATTTCCCATGGTAAAGTACATTTCATAAAACTACACCCTTCCCAAGGTACATACACACTTAATTCTGGTCAATTCATTTCCATTATTATATGAACAATCAAACTTTTTTCAGGACCAAATGCCTTTTTTATGTTGTATATTGAAGCAATAAAAACTACCTTTTTTTTTCAAGAGCTAGAGTAAGTTTAAGACTTAAGGGTAACTTAGTCCTTCCAAAAGGTACCCTCATAGCCTACTCCTGTGTACAAGGGGGCTGACCTTCTGAAAGGAAATGCATGCTGAATTCTTACCTTTTGCAACAGAGTGGTAATTCTGCACCACCCATATCTGATTGGTAAAGCATATAGATCTCCTTTCGGTTACTAATAAAAATAAATCAATCATGAATTGGTTTCTATTCTATACTTGAGATTAACTCCACATTTATCTCTCTAGATTTGCTAAGCTTTATCCCGCCAATAAGCTGCATCTGAAATCAGATCTCTGAAGAAGTGTTGAACCGAGTTCAGGGTATGAAGAGACCTATGTTCATGCTCCAAACTCTCTGCTTATTAAATGTGTGATCTTTTAAAAATCAGTTACTCTTGTTGATGCTGGTTTCCAACCAGTAAAAGAAATGTAGAAATTCAGTTCAAGTTAATAAAAATACTTAGAAAAACAGTTAGAGAGTACATTTTGTGCTGGAGTTTGGTATAAAAAAATAATTCATTTATTGACCCAATATTTACTTTGAGCATGTCCTATATATTAAGCAATGTTTTAAGGGCTTCAGAACTGATAAATTTCATGTACATACAGCTTGTATATTAATAAAATATTCAGAAAGCAAAAAAGAAGCCAAGAACTAATACAAAACAAATTCAAAGAAGTTAATGGAAACTATGAAGGAAATGAAGCAAAACGAACAGGGAGTATGGTTATTTTGTTCAGAAAATCTGCCATCCTTTTGATGGAGATAATGAATTTTAAGAATAGGATGATCAACACATCTCCATTCAGAGAGTTTAAAATTTAACAGGAGATAGAAAAACATAAACATACTTTTTAGTAAGTGCTAGGATAGAGGTATGCAGAGAGAGATTTTTGGGGAGGGTGTGTTTAAGAATGTAATAATGCCTCATATGTAGTTATGCACAAATAGGTACTCACCAAAGGTTGAGCTTCTAATTCTTTAAGATCTAACATGTCTGAAAACCATTTGAAGCTTCATAATGAGATTTTAAATTTAGAAAAGAAACTTGGTTTAATAAGATGTCTAAGGAGTATATGCTTTGTTTTTTGAGAATAATAAATATATAACTGCACAGACTTCCCTTTTCTCTTGGGTTTTAGTAATACATATGGTGCTTGATTTCTACGACTAACCTTAATTTCTGTTTGTGTCTTTATTTCTAGTTATCTCTGCTATTATTTCAATGTCATATGCTGTCACTATTTTTACTATATCTAGCTAAGGAATACATTTTTTTAAAAGTCCCCTCATTGCAGTTATTATTGTTTCTGGTATTCAGAGGAAGGGCTTGATGTTTAAAGTAGAAAAATAGTGCTAGTTTCATGCTTTTCCGCATAGCCTTCATTTCTACAACCATTGTCTTTGATAAGACAGAGACAAACATTGTTATGTAAAATTGCATTCATATAGTCTGTTAGTTTACTGAAAGCACATAGTATACAATAAATTTAATTAATCTTATTGAAGCAGAAGACAACATAAATCATTAATAAATAGAACTAGACTATCCTTAAATACATGTGTAATATCACTATGAAGAACATGCACTTTGTAATTAGATGCACTGAAGGTACTGTTTCCTTCACTTACTAACTGGCCGGAGTATGTTTTGGTCCTTCTTGTCTCATTTGTACAATATAAGAAATAACATCTACTTCATAGGATTCTTTTGAGACTAAGGACATTATAAACATTAAACAAGGTTTATAAATTACTTAGCAAATACCTGACACATAGTAGGTATCCAAAATGGAAAATATTCAGATTTTATGCCACTTTTATTGCCCATTTTATAGAAGAATTTATGTGCTGATGTACACTATTAGTGAGAAGTGAGTCTTCCAAGATTAATAATTGTTGCCAAGAATAATAGTACAGCAATGACCAGATTTCTGAGAATCCCTCTACTCCATCATAATTTAAGCTCACAAAGCAACACTATATGCTAAAAAGAGTCCAACTATAAAATGTCCAATATTTTTCACACAGTTAGATAGCGGCTGGGAGGCTAATCACTGGATAAAGGTCCAAGGTGGGTGTGTTTTAATGTGAGGAACAGGGAATTGAATGTAAGCCTAGAACTATAGGAAACAGACAGGGTGTGAGTACTATTAACTAAGGAGATGGAACTGAGCCCAAGAACTAGGTCATTTTAAACTTGCACAGGTGCAGGACCACTCAAAGGGAAGTGGCAGCATCTGCTAGCGCATCAGCCAGGTGGGTGGATTGGCATTGGTCTGACCTGGCAATGGCACAGAACAGTGCCCACAAAGCAATTCTAGTCGATGCAGGGATCCAGGCAGTGAGGTAGGAATCCAGGGTACAAGTCAGAGGACCTAAGTGAGCCTAGATTTAAAGACTGTCTTGGAACCACCTCTCTTTTCCTTCCTTGGAAAAAAAAAAACTACACCATAACCTAGTATGAGGTTGATTGTCCTCAGCAACAAAATTCTCCAGTAAAAGCGTAGGAATATAGGAAACTTACCATGTCACACAAGGCATAGAGACACAGATAAAAGGAATTAAAAATATCTAGAGTAGCTGTTGTATTAGAAAATGTGCTATGGGCTGGGCGTGGTGGCACACACCTGTAATCCCAGCACCCAGCAGGCTGAGTAGGTGCATTGTCATGAGTTCAAGACCAGCCTGGACTACATAGTAAGATCCTGTCTCAAAAAACAAAAAACAACAAACAAAACAAAACGAAAAATTCTTATTCTCTAGTTTAAAAAAAGATACCTTAATTGTAAAACCTGAGCACTCAGAATAGCATCAGTAAACATATTAACAAAAGTCTCTGTATTCATTGCATTTATATATGAGCAGATTTAATAAATAGAACTCTTAACCACCTGAAAGGTTATCTTCCGCCTGAAGAATTCTGTGTATAACCAGACATTGATGAAATCTCCACAAGGAACAGGTTTGTTGCACCTAGTGACTGGAATAGAAACCTTAGTCCTTTGGCAGAGATGCAGCTGTAGAGATGATGGATGTCTGGAACACACGGAAGTGTCTATTAAACCAGTCACAGTTGACACCACGTTCCAGCACATAACGTTTGACACTTACTCATGGGTTACTAAAATGATTATGTGTTCAAGAGTGAAGCCACGCTGACAAAACAACTTTTCACTGTTGCAAAGGGAGACTGTTACTCTAAACAGTGGTTCAAACTTGGATTTAGACTTTCAAGTAAGTATAGTTCATATTGATACAAACCAGGGAACTCTCGGGACTGAAACTTAATAAGTACATTGATAGTAAAATATTTTTGTACTTTTTATTCTGGTTTAAAAAGATTTCATAAAAAGCTTACAGTACAATATAAAACAGCTTATCTAATTGAAACATGGTTTTCTAATTCAAAAAAATGTTTTAATCCTTGTTCCAATATGGTAAATAGAGATAGCAGAATGGCTTAACATGCCAATCAAGTAATAAGTTTGCCATACTATATTTCTAGGAAAAATAGGAACTAATTCTTCTTTCGTTATGGTTGCATACACTTGATTTTGACTTTGTAAGTTCTCTTTAATTATTAGGAAAAACAGGTGTAAGACAGCAAACAAGATTCTGCCCTTCCTCCTGGGCAGAGAAAGGCCATGTTTCCCATGTAAAGGAAAGCAGGCAGTAGCAGCATTGGAGTCTTTGGAGATTTCTGAAAAGGTTGGATCCTCAGTTGGAAAACCAAGAAGCCAAGAAGATGGTAAATAGTTCTGACAATGGTCTAAGCCCAGGGGATGGTGGGGAAGAGAGTGCCTGCCATTGGCATGGTCTGTGCTTGGGACACTCTGCAGTACTGTCCTGAGCTCGTGTAATACATTTCAAAAGGCAAATGCTCAAGAAAGTGAAGAAGATTAAAGGATAGCTCAGCATCCTATATGACTGTCCAAATCTCCTACTTCTTTAATTCACATTTCCCCAACTGACAAAATCAACAAACTTTTATTACCTCCAGAATTTCAGCTACACTGGTGTTCTGATCCAGTACCTCTCCAACTTCAGTACGTGTTAAATCACATGGGGGTCATGCTAAAAATGCAGATACTTATTCAGGAGATCTAGAGTGGAGGACAAGATTCTCATATTTGTAGTAAGCCCAAGATGACACTGATGGTGCTGACACCTGGGTTTCAAGGTGCCAGAGCACCAGTGCTCATTTCGGACACCGTAGGTCCTAGTAATGCAACTCACCAAGCTTGGTCCCCCTTTGAAATCATGGTGCTGCTTGATATTTTTTCCTCTTCCTGAGATTTACTTTCCTCAGGTCTTGGTCCTGTCTGGCATCTTTCCGCATGTTGGTCACCGCTCAGATGTAAGCTCCCCAGATAAGACCTTCTTAATGGCATTTTCTAAGATGGTCTATTTCATCACTTACCTGTATTTCCCCACCAACACATTTTCCTATATATTGATTACATTACATTTGTCATCCTCCGAATTTTCTTTATCTATCTATTCATTTCTTTGTATGCTCCATAAAGCAGTGGTGTGGCCTGTGATTTTCAGCTCTGTGCCTCAACACATAAAACAATGCCTGATCCACAGGGTTGGCTTCAAGTGTGAGTGACCTACGGAATTTCACTGGCCTCTCTGCTTAGCTGAATGTTCGGCTGTCACTATCTAGAAATTTATAATTTTATCTTTGAACTTGTATTTTGCAAATGAAGTCCAATGGGACAGGAAAACATGCTTCCAGCAGAGGAAATGTATGTCCTCTGTTTGTGGCCGCCCTATTGTGTGCACAGCGCCCAAGCACACAGAATTTTGATGGGCCCACTCAGCGCAAGCCCAGATAAGCATGTTACAACCGTGACTCAGGAGAGGTCTGGCATCCCCGAGAGACCAGGGCTCTCCACTCAAACTAGAATGTGCTTCAAAAGTACAAAGAAGAAAGTGTTTTTCTAAGAAAGAAGTATGACCAAGGAACCCTATGATGCCCTTTCTTGCATAACTTACTTCCTTAGCCCAGCATTTATGGAAAATGATGATATACAAGGAAAGTGAAGATTACGCAACTAGTGTCCCTTTTCTTTCAGTTCTTCTTTACTGAAAACAAAGGTACTGAGTGTTGGTAAAATGTGCATGTATGAAGATAAAGAATGAAGTAAAACCAATTCATTGTAGACTGGTGCAATTACTATGCAAATCAGTGTGGAGATTCCTTAAAAAACTAGGATTAGAGGTCCCATTCGACCCAGCTATTACCTTCTGGGTATCTTCCCAGAAGAATTAAAAACATCATACCACAGTGATATATGTGTACCCACGTTCATAGCAGCACAATTTGTAATAGCTAAATCTTTGAAACAACCCAAATGCCTACGAACTGAGGAAAGGATTAAAAAGATGTGTTTTTTCTTTTTTAAATAATGGAGTACTACTCAGCTATAAAGAAGGATAAACTTGAGACTTTTATAGGGAAATGGATGCAACTTGAGACCATACTCATAAGTGAAATAAATCAGACCCACATGTATAAACATCATATTGTCTCACTAGTATGAGAAACTGAACAAGTGAATTACA
Source organism: Erethizon dorsatum (assembly GCA_028451465.1). Classification (NCBI taxonomy): domain Eukaryota; kingdom Metazoa; phylum Chordata; class Mammalia; order Rodentia; family Erethizontidae; genus Erethizon; species Erethizon dorsatum. Next base: position 56,655,085 of record CM051835.1, on the reverse strand, counting down.
TCTAAACTGTACAATAGATATTGTGAATAGGGAAGAAACTTCAGAAGAAAAGAGTAACTGTGTTGGGGGAAAGGGAAAAGGAAGGAAGGGGAAAGGAAAAATATACAAACAAGATAATTCAGATAGTTATACAGCAGTTTCTCCTACTTCATTGAAAGAAAGGTTTGTGCTAGTATTGTTTGGTCAATATTTCATGTCTATATCTTGTACTCTGAATAACTACTATATACAATGTATTAATTACTGTTACTCTCCTACTAGCCTGTTTTGAAACTCTGTTTTATTGTTATTTTTATTTTTTTCTCTTTAAAATTAAAAAAAAAATTCAGTCAGTTTTGTTTGGTGATCCTAATGTTTTGTAAGAATATAAATATATATATGTATAATACATGCATATTGTAAGAATATGTATATAATACATGCATATGTATTATGCCATACTAATTATATAATTTTGATGATTCTAAATATAGTTTAAACTCTCCTGTATTTTCCTTTTTTTTTTTTTTTTTTTTTTTTTTTGTGGGTACCGGGGGGACGACCTCAGGACCTCGCGCACCAACAGGCACCCGTGCCTCTGAGCGATATCACCGGCCCCTTTTTCGTATGTGGGTTCCGGGAGTCGAACTCGGGCCTTCGCGCTTGCAAGGCAGGCGCTTAAGCCGCTGAGCCGTCTCACCGGCCCCTGTATTTTCCTTTAAAACTGTCATTTCACAATATAAAAAGTTAGAATTCATGCTAATAATTTAAAATTCAGTATTTTATTTTATAGAACAACAATAAATTATAGAAAAACAAAGAAGAAAGTATTCACAATGCACAAAAAAATGACAGTTGAAAAAAGGTAAAGTTTTAAGTATCTTTATGGCATTTTTTCCTGCCTTTTGAACAAAGAAGCCTACATTTTCATTTTCCAGTGAAACTTACAAATTTTCTAGTTTATCCCACTGATCCACAGAACTATTTATTGAATGAGTAAAATTGTCTTAATTAACTATATGGCTGGCCTTGTGTTGAGGTCTTTCTGTGAATCTCATTTTATCTTCACAAGGACCTTTTAAAATAGATGTTACTGTTTAATAGGCAAGAAAACTGAGGCTTGGAAGACTATATAATTCAGACTTAAAGTTAAAGATTATTCATACAGAAACTGGAGTGCGAAGTAGGCTCTGTATCTACAGAATCCCACTGCCCAGGCACTTGAGTCTGCTCCCAGGAGCCAATCTCATTCCAGCCTTCCCTTGGGCTGCATGGAGTATTCCAGAATGAGCCCAACGATCTACTCCGGAACAAATGAACCAAGAATGCTGATCCCATTTCTACCTTAATACAAAGGATTCTAAAAGGGTTCCAGTTCTGTGTCTACATTCACACTGTCACTTGGCTCTAGGTAAATACCAGAACCTCTGAGAGGAGGATTTCATTATGTGCGTTTTAGAGACTCGGGAAGCTTTTAGCCTCATGTTCACATCCTTTGTAGCCCTCCAAGACGAAGACATTCACCGGTCAACAGCAGGGCCTTTTAAGTATTTCTGTCTATATTCTAGAGCATTAAGAAATGATGTCTGTCAGCAGTTTTAATCTTCTTTGCCAAATCTCACTGGCAAATACGGGTATATCTTTTATTCATGGTATTAAAAGCCTCTGCCTGGATATGCATGGTGTTTAAAATATTTTAAATAATGTTCACGACAGTAACCAAATACTTGATGTTTCTGTTATTTGGACATTAAAATGTTCAATTAGAAGGTGATATATAGCACCATACACTGAGCATTTAGTATTCACCAATGGGAGAAAAATGACATTTTAGTATTTATTGGAAGACATAATCTATTATTTAACATATTTTTGATTAAATGTATTTTAGCATTATGGTTTTTAAATGAAGTATTTATTTTTAGTATATATTTTTAATAAAAGTATTTATTATTGTAAATACTTGAGGTCTGATTTCTTGTAACAGATTTGTGTATATAATGGGGCCTAATCATAGGCCCTTACGTTCACTCTCTTTCAAGGGGCACAGCTCTAGATAATTACATAGTAACATATATGTGCATCATGGGCTGTAAGTGATTTCAAATACTTCTAATTTTGTTGATATTAACATCCTCAAATATCTACATTTATTTTTTCCTTACTCAGTATAATATCCATCCGAGTACAAGATTTAGTGACCTAGCCACTTGGATTTCCTTTGATTTGGACTCAAAATGAAATCACTTGATTTTAAATACTTCTTTAACTTTTAAACTCTACCTTGGTCTGCTGCACCAACCACTTGATTTTACTCTTAAAGTTAACAAAGAAAGAGTAAGAGAAAAGCATAATTCTCTAGACTTAATTTCCTTATTTATAAATGAAGACAAATGAACTTCAAGGGACCTTCCTTTTCTATGAATCTAGAAAGGTCATTCTTCTCTTCCAAAATGAACCAAACATTACTTCAATATCCATTTTGCTTTGATTAATATTATTTTTAGTCATTTAATTTGCTCAAAAATATATTGCTATCAAAATAATTCAGGCAAAAAAGTTCCCATGCCCATTATAATCAGTAGCACAATTTAGGTGAATATATGTGCTTTTTTTTTTTTTTTTTTCTTTTTTTGGTGGGTACCGGGGGGTCGACCTCAGGACCTCGCGCGCCAACAGGCACCCGTGCCGCTGAGCGATATCACCGGCCCCTTTTTCGTATGTGGGTTCCGGGAGTCGAACTCGGGCCCTCGCACTTGCCGGGCAGGCGCTTAAGCCGCTGAGCCATCTCACCGGCCCCTGTGCTTTTATTTTTATATTTAATTCATCAATTCATTCTTGGCATGTATATCAAATATTTTGGGCAGTACTAATATTAAAATGTGTCAGTCTCCATCTACTTTGTCAAGTTAATGAAAAATTTTCCGTCTCTTGATTAATCACTGGATACTTTGTAAATATTTGGCTTCGTAAAGGAAGGAATAAAAAAAGAATAAAAGTTTTCAGTTATCCTGAAAGAAATGTAAGGCACATTCACAGGTAATATATTCCCAGTAGCAATAATTTTTTAAAAATTGCAGTAATGCCCCCAGAATTGTCTAGGTATGCCCATGTATGTGTGTGCCTGTGTGTGTGTGTGTGCATGTGTGTGCATGTGTCAATATGGACACTGATGAGTGTGTGTTTTGGAAAGATACGGAAAAAGAAAAGAAAACAAATATAGAAACTGTTCAAAAGAGAAGACAAACTGTGATGGGGAAAGGGGAAAAAAAGGGAAAAAGAAAAAATATATCTATACACAAGATAGTTAAGAGAGTTATACAGGTAGTTTCTCTTAGTTCATTGAAAAGAAAGGTTTGTGCTAATATTGTTTGGACAAGATATCATGCCTATATCTCGTACTCTGAATAACTACTAGGAAGACAATAATATGCAATGTATTAATTATTGTAACTCTCCTACTAACTTGTTTTGAAACTGTTTTATTTTTATTTGTATTTTTTTCTCTTTAAAATAAAAAAGAGAGAGAATAGGAAACAAAGAACACACAAGCAAATCAGTCTCCAAAATTTTCCAAAGTAAAATTCAAGATGTTAAAATATATCATGAGGAATACCCTTGCTCAATTTTATAAAGTAATACACAAAACATACTTAGAAAAATAATCAAGGTACTGTTCCTTCTTATTACAACTAAGTACTAACACTAGTTATTCTCAACCCTGGCAGCATATGAGAGTCATCCTGCAAGCTTTTACATTTTTTTCTGAGTCTCCCCTCAGATCAATTGAAATCTGATACAGGGTGGGACTGGCAATTCCTCCTGTTTTAAAAGCTCCCTGAGGGATTGACCAGGGTTGAGAGCAATGATATAGAATAAGCTTTATTACACAATGCAGTAAGAAACATACACTTAAATTTTAAGGGAGAAATCCATTTTTTCTCAGATTTTGAAGTCACTTTATACAATTCTTGATATGTTCTGTCCATTCTTCAATTATGACCTGAGCCAGAAATCAAAAGCACCAGAGCTCCTGCTGCGCTTGTGGGATTATGAGCCAGTGACCACACAGTGGCCTTTCAAAAAGCCAGTCCTTGAGGTGCGCCGACCCCCTTGCAAAGGCAGCCCATCCTCCGGGTAAGCACCAAAGAACCAAACCACCCGGCCTTGCATGGGCTTTTCCTCAAGCTTTTATCCCCTCTCCCTCCTGTGTGAAATGGTTAAATTGAGGTAAAAATATAATATTCATATTATACATTCAAGCTCCCTAGAGTGGAAATTTTTATTTCTTTTCCAAAGGAAGCAAGAACAGTTTACAGGCAAAAATATTAAATGAAAATTGCCTACATTTTAAAATCCCTCTTTTATTTGGCTTCTTACCAGACCAAAGTGAAATGTGACCTACGGCTTGGAGGTCTCTTCCAGAATTCGTAATCTCCAGGTGTATTCAAAACCATTAATTGCCTCTGAAGGGAGCAATAGGAGGTTTCCCAGGAATCCTGTTATTTGCAGGAGAGGCACTGAGCTCGGTGTTTGCTGCTTCAGTGAGCTCCTATGGCCAAGGTATTCACGTTGTTCTTAAACTATGAAGCTTGAAAGGAATAACTTGGGCAGAGGACTTTGTTGTACTAGCGTGAAGGCACAGAAGGCCTTGTAAAGAAGGTTGTTTGAATTACATGTATGTTAAACAGTTTCAGAAGAACTGTTTCCGCTTTAGGTTTTTGCACAATAAAACCCAAATTGCACTTTTGACTACTGAGCTGAGTCTTTTAACTTGCCTTTTTTCAAAAATAATAAATTCCCCTAATGATGACTGTGCAGCAGTGTCACACACTGACACAGTCTATTTCTTCAACCCCTATGTCATTAAAAGATGCAACTTACTTATTTATGATGATTAATAATAATGAAATATGTATGAAGAAATAAATTATACAAATGCTGCACTGTACATAGAGGGAGAGATACAAATTCTCAGTCCCTGATTACCTACACCCCACTACAAATAAGAGGTGCCAGAACATTTCTCTCCTGCTGATTTTCCTTGGGGATCATAACTTTGGAAGCAGGATATGAGAAAGTTTGAAAGGTGTTTTGACAGCCTCAAATTCTTTTTTAATTGTGAATTTGTAAAACTCTACTTCTTCCCCCACCCCACCTCCAGCTTTTACTGTTTCCTTCACATCCTATTATTGAAGACAGCCTGGAATACCTGAGTCAATGGCATCTGACAGAATGTGTCAAATGCTTTTGTCTCAGCTGACAGAAATACCAGATACCCTTCTGGAGCTTTTCCTGAATATCCATAACTTGGCAGGTGGGCTCTGTGTGCTGAGCAGGTTAAGTAGTGGAGTACACCTCATGGTAGACGCAGTGGCTGAGTCTGAAATGGGGTCAGGATGGTTATAAGCCAGTTGGCCCAGAAACTGGTGTGCATATTAATTCTTAATGGCTCATGATATATGTGCTTCTCTGGTTAGTATGTTTGTTATTTGAGAAAGATATTAATAATAAGCAAGCCCAAGTCCCCTAATTTTCACTTTTGACAAACAAGTAGATACAGATTTTAAAAATATAAATCGTTGCACTGGTGAAATTTAAACAAGTTAACACGTCTGCTAAAGTTGAAATCCCATAGATCTGTGGCTGAACTTTGCAGAAAGCTGCAAGTGTTCCTCTACCAACTTTTCTCAGTTGATCAGACACAAAAAATGGCCCATAAAAATTTTTCATAATCTTGTTCTCAGAAGACTGATTTAAATTGACTGGAGAAATTTGCCATTTGAGAAAGGGAGTAGAGTCTTGGAAATATCTAAAACAAAAATAAAGCTACTACTATGTTCTCCATTAGAGTAACACACTGAGCCTGTAAGAAGCCCAGGGAACATGCAATTCCAATCAAATCACTGGATGATCATGCCCTGCAGGCTTTTTGCTGTTTTTAGCTGTCTCCAAAGCCTTTTGTCACATTAATCTTCTCATAGACGTTACACATACACTCAACAGATGTTCTTACAGATAAATTATGTGACAGAGTGAGAAACATGACACTTTTAGGAGATAAATATTGAACTAAGTCAAAACAAAATATGAAGCTGACAATTTTTATACTCACTTGGTGTTGTAATAGAAGGTCCTGATTGTTTTGGATTCATTTTTGTCAGATGGAGTTTATCAAAACTTCAGAAAAATCACTGTACATGATGTCAACTTATAACTGTATGTTTATTTGTGATTTTTTGGAGACTGTCCCTTCATTAGAATGTAAGCTCTTGGAGAACATGGGCAAATCTGCCTTTATTCATTGGGATTATCTTGTACCTAGCATATAAAAATTTCTCAGTAAATTACAGTGAACCAAAATATCTCATCATAAAGGCAAAAGACATATGAATCTTCTCTTTTCCATTACTGCTGACTCATTTGAGAATTAGATTTATCAGTAGGTATGTTTAACACTTACCTTTCACCTGTTATCTCAAAGTAAAACTTGAACATGTTATAAAAATACCCCTTACAAGAACTGGCAAATATCCTGCATTCCTCAGAAGGCAGTACTATATAAATAATCTTTTTATTTTTATATCTTTTGGCCTTTCAAACTCATAGCACTTTAATGTTCTGACAAGAGAGCTGAATTTCCCACTATGTTATAATTCACCTCAATTTAAAATTCTGAAATTTTGTCTTAATCATTTTGCTACTCAGTTAATTCTTGTTATTTAGCTAATGCAAAATCTAGCTCATAGAAATTAAAACTTGAAAGGTGGATACCTTAGGATAAGAGATGTTGGCGTTTGGTAAAGGCTAGATAATTTATATGTACATAGAGTTTACTTTGGATAAATGTCAAAAATATAGATATCTAGATTCTATCCACAGATCCAGTAGGTCTCAACTAGGGGCCAGGAATCTACATTTTTAACTAGCACTGTACCTTGGACCCTATGCATGACGTGAATACTCTGAAAAATACTGCCTTATAATTTGGGCTTGAATTCATCTTTTATTTTGGAGTAGATGAGCAAAAGTACTTTAAAAGGACCTTTGATGATGCAGGTGTTTCCTATTCTGCCATGGGCGCCACCCCTTCTGTCAGTTAGTGAATTTCTGGGCATAAACAGTGGTCAGTCTTAGGGGGCGAATTTCTGCAGCTCTTTCCTTCCATAAAAATGGCTGTTTCATTCATAGCTTTCAAAATAATGGGGGCTTAATCACAAACAAGATAGACTTGCTGAAGTATATTCCCATTGGAGATAAGTAAGCCAACCCTTCTAACAGCTGCAAACCAGGCTCAAGGAGTGACCTGCCCTAAGATTCAGGGAGGATATTTTTCCTTCTACTTTTCAAAACTCTTCTGTTGTCATCCTACATAAAGCACATTCCTCCTTTATGCAAATCATTACACTTGCCAGTTTGATTTTCTCTACAGCACTAATTACTATTTGAAATATTCCTGTTTATACTTTGATTTACTTGATCTTTCTTTGCTTCTTCAAATATAACACAAATACCATGAAAAACGGGGTGTGTAACTACCTTTTACAGGCCCACATTGATCAGAAACAGGTAGAAATAAAGCAACAATAATTGCATAGCCCCAAAATAAAATTATAATCATATGTGTAAATTCTGGCTTGGGGGTGTAGCTCAGTGGTAAAATCTCTGCTTAACATGCAAAAAGCAGGGTTCAATCCCCAGAAACACCCCCTCCCCTGACATTGCAATCATTGAAATAATATTTTTATATTCTCTAAGAGATAAACTTTAGACTTGACCATGTTAAAGAAAGAATCAATGAATTAGAAGATAGTGCTGGGAATTTTACTGCTAAGATATGTAATCATTATTGCTGTTGTTGTCATTATTACTATTTTTGTGTTGTTTCCCACTGTCCTTGATTCATATATGACTGAGCAAGACAATCAGGTTTCATGATTTCCTGCTATTTATATACTAAATGTGGATGCAAAATAATCAAGTAAAAAGATCTACAAATATGGGTATTTTACAAGGTAGTTAGTGTTAGTGCTCTGGAGAAAATAAAACTGAGTAGTAGGATAATTTACCTGGACACAAAAATGGACTTTATTTAAGGTGGCATGGAAGAGTTTTCCAAAATGAAGGAAAAAAATCCTCAGAATGTCCGTAGACCATGTGTCTTCCCAGAGCTCTCTCCTCTTGACTCTGTTTTATATCACATTTCTGAGTTACCTGTAACCTATTTTCATTATGCACTTTCCTTTTTGATTTAGTAATATGCATAATAATTTTTTAAAATTTTAATTGAATAACAGACCCTTGGACAGGCTGTGTTCAAGTTTTGATAAGGTTCCTGCTACCTCTGGTTTGCTTCAGGTCTTACTGCCATGCCTCCAGGAATTCTAAATGAGAGGGTCATAACCTACCAAAGCCCCTCCTCTTGAGGGTACTGCCCTTAACTTTTTATCTGTTCTACACCGCAAACTGGCAAAAAGTCCTATTTGCTTTGTGGAAGATTTCTGTTCAGCTACTTAGGCTTCTGATGCATAAAACTTCAGAATTTGACAAATGTCTTTAGGAAAAACTGGTGATATGTTAAACTCTTTTCTCTGTGTTTCCAGTTTATTGTAGTTAATTAGGGTTCTGGTCTCAAGTCTTCAAGCAAGTCACTATAAGACCACCAAAAGCTTTCCTCTTTTTCCCTTTCTTTCTTTCTTTCTTTCTTTCTTTCTTTCTTTCTTTCTTTCTTTCTTTCTTTCTTTCTTTCTCTTTCTTTCTTTCTTTCTTTCCTTTCTTTCTCTTTCTCTTTCTTCTTTCTTTCTTCTCTTTCTTTTTTTCTCTTTTTCTTTCTTTTTCTCTTTCTTTCCATCTGTCTGTCTTTCTCTCTTTTTATTTCTTTTTTTGTCTCTGCATAGAGAAGATCCGGTTCTTAGACATTTTCTCAATATCAGAATGAACAAATTCCTGCAGGGGAAAATTGGCTGAATAAAGTTTAACTCACTTGCTCCCATCCTTGGAATCTTGGCATTTCTAGCCTTGGTTGTCTTAGCAGTTCTCCAATGCCTTTAAGCAGATACTTGGCTGAAGTATTGGTTTGCTGGAATGTACTACTATACGAAGGAAGACTCCTGAGACATCATTTTTATTAGTTTTCTACTACCTTCTAATGAATTATATTAAAACTTACTAATTTCAAAAAATGCATTTATTATCTCACAGTTTCTATGCATCAGAAGTCTATGGGTTAGGAGCAACATAGCTGAGGGTTTCTCATGAGGCTGTAGTAAAATGTTGGCCCACTCTTGAGAGTGAATTTCTAAGATGTGTCTTCTCCATGACTGGCAACCAAGTGCTGACTGCTTTCAGGAGAACCCTGTCCCTTTTTATCTAAGATTGCTTGAGTGCCCTCATAACATAGCAGCCGACTTCTCCAGTTAGAAGTGTACCAAGAATGAGAAAAATGAAAATGGCAGCATTTTCCCTAAGTCTTGAAAATCATATTCTTTCCTTCCTCAATATAAAGGTGAGCCTTATTAAGTAAGAGTAGAAGGCCATCCACAGAGAGGACAGGCTAGGAGACCAGAATCATTTCCAGTAAAAACTGTCCTGGAGACTGGCTCAACAATGATAATCAATCAAATCAAATGCAATTCTAAAAAGTGTAAGTAGAGAAACACGTGGGCAATCTATAATGTTTTGAAAAAATATATGGAAATATTACTGTCAATTGTGGGAAATTACTGAAACCAAATTTCATAATTTTTTGCTTACTGTTTTCCTAATAAATCAGCATTACTAAAAAATAAGATTAATCTTACAATAATTAATAACCTTTAGCTTTGACTTGTGTAATCTATCCATCTCTGAGAGAATATTATAACAAAATGATTAAGGTTAACATTCTACTGAGAAATTTTATTTTTAGAATCCGCAGTAGATTGCTGATTTTTTCTATTATTCATGGAAATAATATCATGATCACCTTAAGACCATGAATTTTGATTTAAGTTTGTAAAACTATGATCACACACTTACAGTATATCTGAAAGAGAATGATTATTACCAAGACTTACACAAATAAAACAAAATGCTGGTTGCTACTACTCTTTCTTGATATACAGTTCCAGTTTTCTTATTTAGATGTGCCAAGTAAAATTGTTGCAAAAGCTTGTACAATTTGGTGAATGTAGGTAGAATTCTATGCTAGCCTTGAAACACCAGAAAAATTAGAAATTTCACAATCATGTGAATATAATGACTTGCCATTTGATAAACCAAAATTTAACTTTTTAAGCCCTCCGCTATCTAGTTTAATTCAGCCGTACTTCAAAATGTTAATTTATGTTATGTTGTTGGGTTCTAGATTTTATAGTTTTTATAATATAAATTCTTTTTTTTTTTTTTTTTGTGGGTACCAGGGGTCGACCTCAGGACCTTGCACGCCAGCAGGCGCCCGTGCCACTGAGCAATATCATGGACCCTTTTTTCGTATGTGGGTTCCGGGAGTTGAACTCAGGACCTCGCGCTTGCCAGGCAGGCACTTATGCCACTGAGCCATCTCACCGGCCCATATAATATAAATTCTAACTTTTACGTATTTATATTCTACATGAGCCAAACTAGTTCATATTTTCTAATTAGAAAAATTGCTTTTATGTGACACATTACCCAAATACATTTTAAAATCTGACATTTCATTTACCCAGGTAAAAAATTCATTTTACTATGCAATATGTCAGAATGGAGATTTATTAATCACTTTATAAAAAATTTGCCATCGCTTTTTTTCAACATTTGAAAACTATATCTTTTAAGCATGTAAAAATACACATCTGTGGACATTGATGATCACAGAAATTTTAGCACTGTAGCATTAATTGTGCCTGCACGCACAATCACCAACATACCATTTTCTCTCTATTATAAATTCTTCAGCATATACTACCATTCTCTCTGTCCCTTATGACTGATTTTAGGTCAGATGAACATATTTTCTTTATTGTAGTCCAACATATGATATACAAATTAAGTTTCAATAAGTGAAAATTTTCCCATTGCTTAGCATTATAATTTTAGGTATGAAAAAATAATTTTAGGTATGAGAAAATAATTTTAGGTATGATTGAACTTTAGTTAGTAATAGTAACTTAAAGTTTTGATTTCTTTGTTCACTAAACTTTCAGAAGATTGATCCGCAATTAATGCTGGCATGTAAAAGGAGAGTTACTATTTAAAACCGTTCGAAAAAGAAAATCCACTTGAAAAATAAGTGGTCACCCTCTGGTTTATCTCCTTTGTAAGTATGAAACTTCATATATTAGGTTTTCTTACAAAAAAAGACACCTCTCTCTATTGGTTTTAAATACAAAACAAATGCATAACTTTCTGTAATAACTTCTTTCATTAAACCAAAATAATTTTCTACCATGCAAATATTTAGTGTTAGCTATAAGTAATGAAGGGCTGTCCTACAAGAAGAGCATGATAATTAATCTTTTATTCAACAAAAGTGAAATTAATAACCATAATTACTACACATCACAATTTTGTCTGCATTATTATAAAAAATGGACACCACCATACTTTTATTGTTTTTGAGGAGTTGAACTAAAGAGTTCCTCCAGAGGATTAGTTTGCCCAATGTGCTTTTACATGATAAAAAGTGAAAACTACACAGTAGAAAGCACTTTTAAAATATGTATTAGCAATATTCTCAAAATTCTCTGAAAGCCACTATGGGAGCATTTCCTTCAAGTTCCTGTGCATAAATCATTTTGCATGCTCTCCAAATATCAGAGGAAGAGATGTCAGCAAATAGCTTCCCAAATATGAGATATTTTTGTAGTTAAATATTTCATTTCTGCATGAATGACTATGAACATCTATGGACTGACCCAGCATTGATAGCCTATGTGGCAAAATAACAGGTATGTAAAATTGAATATTATCTCATTCAGGTAAAAGAGAGGAGAGTAATATGAGAATTATCAACAAGTTTAAAACATTTTATATTCATTTTCATTACATTCAGCACCATAGAGTAAAAGTCTCCAAGATAAATTTTCTTGCTCTTTGAAAACATCAAGGAAATGAGACTCATGTGTCATTAAAAGGATCAATAAATATTGAAAAAGGTATGTTTTATTTAAAAATTCTTCTTTTATAACTATATTTTTGGGGGAACCTAGTTTATATTCAAAACATTCCTCTTTTCCCATGGTATATTGTTTTTCCATTCTTATTGTTTAAAATTTTTTTACATTGTGCTGAGTATATATTAAGTACTTTATAGATGCTAACTCAATCCTCATGGAAATTCTACTAGGTGGGTGCACTTATTGTCCATTTATAGCACGTGAAGCAGGCAGAGTAGTTGGATAATTATGCTAAGGTCGCACAGCTAGCCTGTGGAGCTCCTGGGGTGTGAATCTCAGCTGTGAGGCTCTGGAGCCTATGATTTAACCATTTGTACTCTGCTGCCCCTCCAATGATGACTGCAGTACCCTTGTATACCTGACAACTGCTGATTTCATTTCCTACTTAGTGCTGGCCAATGACTGCATCACAGTATTCATCAAATCTTGAAGACGTTGGCAGAACAGGTTGTCTATGAAATTATCAAATACTGAATCTTCAATTCCAAGAGTAAGTGTTCACACTGCTGGGATCCAGAGAGCCTACAGTTTCCCGTAGAGAAAGTAATAAATCGTGAGCGGCCTGATACATAGATGCCACAAGCTAAAGTAGCACAAACAAAAAGGAAAACTCCATTTCTTCTTTGTCCATACAAGAACTGCAAGTTTTCCCTAGAAGGGAACCACAGCTATAAAAAAATATACTTTACTTTTACTTAGACCTTTTTATAAATGTTGATCATCCTATAAATAGAAACAGATAGCAGTATTTTCATTGTATAGAAGGAGAAATTGAAACAAGGTGAGATCTATTACAGAAAGGTTACTCAGTAAATTGATAAGAGAGGTTTTCAGCAACCTATAAAGCTCTCAAAATGAGAAGCCAAATATCCCTCAGTCCCTGTAGTACTCTGGAAGCATTTACAACCAGAATTTTTCCTATTTATATTTGTGAATATTTGTATCCACTGAGCAGAAGACTACTTTCTTTAATCAGTACTATAATTAGGAGTTAAAAGTCGAAGTTACATTGTGTGATTTCGAGGTACCAGGGTTATTCCCCCCAGCCCCTGAAAGCTCCTGCCATAGCTCTGATATTTACAATTTATTTTTTATCACTAAAAGCCATACTCATGAAGCATAGGGGAAACTGTGTGAAGGGAGATGTAATATGGTAATGCTAACCATTATTAATAATTTACATTTGTGTAAATTCTCCTGAAATTTGGTATGTGAAGGTAGAGAACTCAGTAGGCTAGAGGTCAATAGGAATGCACTAAGAAGTTTGCTCAAGAAAAAAAAAGAAAACCAAGACAGCTCAGAAGGCAACATTTAAGGTGCCAGAGGGAAACTGCTTCACTTTTGTTCTATATAAAAGAAAATTAAAGTATGAGTAAAGCAATTCTAATTAATGTTTATTAATTGGGAAAGAACAGTCATAACTTTAACTTCATAAACCAACTTATGCAGTATTAAAAGTAAAAAATACAAATTCAGACATTTCAAGCTATAAATAAGTTTAAGTAGCTGAACTAAGGAACAAATCAAAGCCCAGGCCAGTCACTTCTAAAAGAGATTGCATAAACCGTTCCGAGCACTGTTAATGTACAAAGCAAGGCAGGTGCTACTAAGACAAAAAGTAGGCTACACAGTGCTTCCACTAAGCACTTTTTGTGTGCTAAAACACAAAGTACTCCCGAAAGCAGGCCTGCAGTCCTGCAATAACTGAAATGGGAGAAAGTCAAGATTTGGGGTGAGATCATCTACAAAGATTTTTCTTTTGTGTAATTCTGAAGGCAATGAATGAAATGAGAGGATATGTTTGGTATAGACCCAACGGATGAAGCCTTGAGTTTGGAATTCACTCTAGCAAGAGCAGACAATGATTTTTCTGGTAAAGCAGTCTCCTGGCAATGCTAACCATTCAGGAAAACTCAGCAAGTTGCATCCTGTCATGGCCACCAAGTAGCCAATCATAGATACCAAGACAGTGTGTTCAGTCTACCTTGAAGGGCCAGATGCCTCTTGATTATTGTATGGAAAAAGAGATGTCCACCACCACAAACTCAGTCATCTACTAAAACTAGCACAGACAATGTCCACACCCGGGTGGATCTGCCACATTCCACTGTAGACCATGGGGTTACTGAATTACAGATATGTTAATGATTTACTTACAGATACTTAACCAGTTAGAAAAGTGACATAAACAATTTGCTTCCTTCCTGGAAAAACAGTATGTTTAAGCTTATGGAAGATGTATGTGAGGAACCGAGGACTAGTACCAGGGTTTCTCTCTTTAGATTTCAGTCTCTCAAGAAATTTGTTAACAAGAATGATAACCCTAGCAGTTTTACAAATACTGGTCTGCAGTAATCAAGTTCTAATTTCAAAGACCTACAGTGAAAAACAGACCACAACATTTTAAAGCCTTCCAGATCCAGTATTTTAGGATAATGACTATTTATTTAATTTACCATTTAAAGTAATTCCTATAAAGTGTATAAAAGTATACCTGGCACATACTAATCGGTCAATAACATTGGATATCATTATCATTACTATTGGAATAGTAACATAATGAAACAGATATGACATTTTTAAATTAATTATTCTTTTTTTTTTTTTTTAATGTGGGTACCGGGAGTTGACCTCAGGAGCTCACGCTTGCCAGCAAGCTCTTGTGCTGCTGAGCGATATCACTGGCCCTTTTTTCCTTTATGTGGGTACCAGGAGTCAAACTCAGGACCTCTAATTATTCTTTTCCAAACAGCTTTTTTAATAAAATTTAACTTAAATGACACAACTTTTAGCTCCAAGTTTATCTTGAACTTTTTTTACTTTGTATACCATTTGTTGGCTCTTTTCTTAAAAGTCTGAATTTGTAAAAGGTATTTTATTTTATTATTTATTTATTTATTTATTTTGTGGGTACCAGGGGTCGACCTCAGGACCTCGCGTGCCAGCAGGCGCCCATGCCGCTGAATGATATCACCGGCCCTTTTTTCATGTGTGGGTTCCGGGAGTCTAACTCAGGCCCTCGCACTTGCCAGGCAGGCGCTTACGCCGCTGAGCCATCTCACCGGCCCTTAATAGGTATTTTAAAATAGCAGTTAAATTTGCAAACATGGTGTTATGTATACTCAAAATATTTGTGTATCGTTTATGCGGCAAGATGAGATTTTCTTCTCTACATTTGTTCTTTCACCTTGTCACATTTGACAAATCAGTACAATGGGCAGCCTTATATTTTAATTTAAAGATAATGCCCTGACAGGTGGTCAGTATTTACAAGAAAACACTAAATATTTTATAGTTATTTCCTTTTAATAGAAAGACTTAAATCTTCTGAAAAGAACACTTTCAGTCTGCTACAAGACCTCTAATATGGAGCTGTGAATGGTTCAAGATCATGCTATACAGCCATTGCTGTTTGTATCTAGATGTTCCCTCAAAGTATCATGGGCTCATAGATGGGGCTTTTGGGAGGTGGCTGGATCATAGCTATGTGACACTGGATTATGGTTGTGTGATACTGGATTGGTCCACTGATTGGTTTAGCTTAGTTCTAGGTGTGGATGATGGATTTACTGAAGAGGGAAGACCTGCTCTGGTGGTGGGGTGGCATCAACCAATGTGCTTGTAGCCTGAGTGGAATGAAAAGGGAAGGAAGGAAGGCTTGCTGCTTCACGCCGGCCTTGCCACAAGCTCTTTCTCCTCTGCTGTAGCCCATGGTGTCCTGGCTTGGAGCCAGATAACTATGAACTAAAACCTCTGCAAACTGTGAGCCAAAATAAACTTTTTCTCCTTTAACATATGGGTGTTGGGTAGTTTGTCCCAGCATTGAGAAAGCAATGAAAATGGTACCTTTCTGGATTATAGTCTGGAATAAAGGTAAAAGTCAGACAACTAGAGAAGATGAAGTACAATATCAAAGAAAGTAGGAAAAGGAGGTAAGCCAGAAAGCAGATGGGCGCTAGGAGGGCTACCAACCGAGGGCACATAACTGAGGCTTACCAATCATAAAAGTCATTTCAAAGGCTGAAATTAATTTTTTGTCAGTAATTATTCTGATCTTAGAAATGAGAAAGCAGTTATTTTCTCACCATAAGAGTTGTGTGTTTCATAAATGTTGCCTGGTAAGGATAATTTATTAAATGCATCAAATAACTGTTTGCCAAATCACAATAATTGCCCCTGCCTACAAATGATCCTTCCAGAGTTGTCAAGCTCTTCCAAAGCGAACAATTTACTTTTGTTTTTCACTGAGTAAAACAAGTAGAATATTATCCTTAGACAGCTGTTTTATGTACTGTATTCATTCTACAAAACCAAATTGTGAAGGAAATAATTTAACAGAATCAAGCACCACTCTTCATTTTTACTTTCCTCCCTGTCTATAACATTCACAATGTAGTGGTTATATTGTCAAGATTCCACTAGATTGCAATTCATTTTCCCTCTGTTACCCAGGAGCCTAAAAGCAAATTCCCAACAATACATTAAGAAGCATAAAACAATTCTTGAAAATGGAATTAGATTAGATATGAAGCAATGCCAGAAAAGTTGGAGATTGGGAATTAAACTTATCGAGTTGCATATGAAGAAATGTCATTCGTGAGATCTCCAAGGGACCTGTGGCGACTGTTTGATACACTGTGCCTAGGATTTGTCAGGTTGCTGCATAGATGCTGCATTCAAAGAAACAAGCATTCACTTATCTTGTAAGACTGGTCCCAAGATGGACCAATTTGTCTGCCAATGTTTATCCTTCTTTCAAGGTAACTTCCCTAAGTAGTTTTTTTTTCCCCGAATAAAAGCTTGTGCTGAGCTTATTTTATTTCCCTCCTCATGTGTTCAACTAAGTTCTCCTGGTACATGAATATGCCTCCTCTTTTTCCTGAGCTTTTCCACAAACTTTGGATAAAACTGAATTAAGCCATAATTAAATTTATATTGTCTGGAAAAAAGAAATCCAAATAATTCAGATACTAAAATCTACTCAAAATTCATTACTCCCATGGTCTGCCTTTCTTTTGATGCTGTTTCTAGAATATGCTGAAAATTACAAAATTTGGTTTTATCTGCTCGTTGTTTAAACCTGCTTTATAGTAAAGCCTCCAACAAGGAGTAAAATTAACTAACAGGCCAAAAGCAGAAGAGAGAATGAAGAGATGCCAGAAATCTTAGAAACGTGAATTAAAAAAAAAAAGTTTTCTCCCATTAGAGTTTTTCCTATGAGGCAGAATCTCATCCTCTGTTTATATATTTGTTTTATCAAGTTTGCCTAGTATTTTTCTGTGGGGTTGGGGGGCACTCAAGTATTTTCCACTATAAACACTTTGTCATTCTTTCGTTTTTTTTTTTTTTCATTCTTTCTGTTTTAACACTTTCCATTTATGATCATGTCACCTAAAGAAATATCAATAGCAAAAACAAAATCTTCCATTTGAAGTTTTCCTTTTTATTTTCATGTTCCTCTTTTATCTCCTTTCTCATCAGTTATATGTTAAAGAGAAGGGGTGGGGTGATCAATTAGTAGTCTCAAAATGATACTATGCCATTTACTTAGAAACTAAAACGTTTCCAAATACTTCCCACTCTAATAATAGAATTGGACAATTACAGTTTTAAGAGTTCTATAACTTTCATTGCTCCAGTGGTTTTCCAAATATTTTCATTATGTGATAGAAAATGGCTTTCTGCTCAGTACCCCGGATAAATCTGACCATGAAGTTACTTGCAGGGTAACTGAAAGGTGTTGGTCTGTGCTTTTATTGCTCTATTTATAGAATGATGGCTAAACCTAACATTACCTTATAACCCATGAATAAATTATGTAGTCTTCTATTTTATAAAATCTGAATTCTTGACCATGTGAGAAATGAAACTATGCTACAGGTTAGCAGTTTGGTTTTGCAGTTATCTCACTTTAATAAAAGAAAATGTTATTGTTCAGTGACCCCTCCCCCAACCACAGACAATTACTCTCCTCTCTAAAATCACAGTCATAACCTTACAATTTAGAAAGGTTTGAGTCAGAGGTCCCCAGCTCCATACCCGGTCAAAGCTGGAGAACAACTTTGCCCACTTTATTCTGCCATCGTTCAGGGAGTGAACTCTGACCAGAGGTAGATCATAGGTACATGATGTCCTCTCTACTCAAAAACAAATTCTCCTCCTCATAGTCCACTAATTGCAAATGAGTTTAATTTGAACTCTGTATTTTGCTTGGGAATTAAAACTAGACATAAATAATGTTGAAAAAGTTTTAAAAAGAAAATGCAGAGAATAGTTATTCGAAATATACCCTGTGATACAGGAGTGAGGAAAAGGAAGGAAAAAAATTAGTGCAAAATTTGGCTCAGTCACTTAATTTGGTGATACAGACAAGTTACTCTTTTTGTATAGTGAACCAGTTCTATTGATAGAATTGTTCCAATAATTAAACAAGATCATATGTGCAAAAATGCTTAATAGACTGTGTTCATGCACTGAATAGATACAGTGTTTGCAGTCTACTACTGGGATGGGGCTAGCGATGGTGAACCTTTTAGAGATCGAGTGCCCAAACTTCAACCCAAAACCCACTTATTTATTGGAAAGTCCCAACATTGAAGTTAAACCTGAATACTGAGGTTTTAGTTTAGAGAAAAAACAACTTGTACACTTGGCTCCTGTGCCAAAAGAGAGGCCTTTGCATGCCCACTGTGGCGTGTGCACCATAGGTTTGCCACCACTGGCCGCTAGAGCATTAACCACTCACAGATTAATGTGATGTAGAGTCGTGATCATCACATTGGTATATGCAGATCCCCAGGAATACACAAAAGATCTCAAAAGACAGGATACATGAATCACTTGAAGAGAAGCAGTTTTCAGACCCATTATTTCTCTTCCTATTCTTCTCCAAACTTGACCTGTTTCAGAATGTTCCTCTGTGACAGGAAGGCAAGATGCCACTTCCTACCACCCCTTTTAAATGTTGTTGTGGTTTGTGTCTCGATGTCCCCCCAAAGCCTCATGCAGTCATGGAGGCGGGCTTCTAGAGTTTATGACTGATTCATGGTCTAATGCTGGGATTATGGGCATGAGTGCTACACGCACCCTGGGGCGGGCAGCCTGCATGTAATATAAGGGAGGGAAAGAGGCTTGCTCTCTCTCATACTCACACTCCTCCCTTTTGCTCTTGTTGTTTTTGCTGCCTTCCACCACCATGAACTGTTGCCCTCTGCCATGTGCCACTCTGCCTCGGAGCCAGCCAAGTAAGGACTGAAACCTCCACAAACTGTGAGCCAAATAAACCTTTCCTTTCTTAACTTTGGGTGTTGGGTATTTTGTCTCAGCAATGAGAGAAAAGTAACCAAGACAGAATTTGGTACCAGAGAAGTGGGGTCGTTGCTGTGACTATACCTGACCGCGTGGTTCAAGAACCTTTGGGAATGGCTTGTGGGAAGATTTTGGAAAGGCTCGGAGATGTCGCCTGAAAGAGTAGAGCTGGAACGCCTTAGGCTGTTCTGTATGGGAGATTCTGGTCAGAGGTCAGAAGACCAGAAAACGAGTAAAGTCCAGGCTTGGGAGGTTTCTGCTGGGAAGAAAGACTGCATTGGCTGCTGGACTCCAGATGATGTGTGCTATGGCTTGGCAAAAAGTTTGTCTGCATTTTGCTCGTGTCCAGAGACTTTGCCTGAGACTGAGATTAAGGGTGGTGGACTAAGTAAACTAGCAGAAAAATTTCAAGGCAGTCGACATTGAGACGGTGGCATGGCTATTGTTGGAGGCCTCTAGCCAGATTTACATTGAGAATCAAGAGCAAAGAGCACAGCAGGATGATTTAAAATGCTGAGTTTGGCCAGAAGGGAAGCTCCAGTAAAGCTGTGGACTACAAAGACAGAGCTGAGGAAATCTCAACTGTGGAAAAGGAACAGGAGAATACAAAAGACAGCCTGAGGGCATCACAAGAAGCAGCAAGTCTCCACCCTTTGCAGCCTCAAAACTGCAAAAGTGAAAGACTTTGCTTTCAGGAGAAAGCCACAGAGCACCATGTTCCAGAATGGCGGCGGCAGCCACACTAAGTTCCAAAATGGCAGTGGCTACATCAGGTTTCAGAATGTCAGCGGCATAAAGAATTTCTTTCTCAGAATCAGGTTCAGAGTGCTCAGTGATCCAGGCACTTGATCCCTACAGCCAAGAGAGAAGAAAGCCTGGCTACTGCTCCAGCTGGCAGTGGACCTTGGCATCATCCACGTGACGCTGGTTCTAGGTCCATGCAGAACGCAAGAGTTCTGAGGTTAAGAAGGCTTCCACCCAGATTTCAGAAGAAGGCCTGGGAGGCCAGGCAGTGTCCCCCGGAGAGGACAATGTGTGAAACTGTGAGGGTGAAGCCAAAGATGCAGTGGAGACCCCAGAAGTTTGGAGAAGCCAGGAACATGGATCATCTGAGGAAACCTGCAAGGAGGGAGCAGAGCAGGCCTAAGAGAGAAGCCATGGGCATTAGGACCACCGGAAGTGCCATAGGGGCGGAGCCACGCAAGCCCTTTGGAGCTCACAACTTACCACAGATTGCTTCAGATGTTCCACGTGGAACTACAGGACTTCATGTTTGCCCTACTGGATTTTGGACTTGCTTTGGTCCCATTCCTTTGTATTCCCCTATTTGTACCTTTTGGAATGGTAATGTCTATTTTGTGCCATTGAATGTTGGAAATGCTTAAGTTTTTTTATTTGTAGAGTGGCTCACAGCTAAAAGTTTGCCTTAGATCTCAGAGAAGACTTGGGACTTGGACTTTTGAGCAATGCTGAAACTGTTAGGACATTGGCAACTCTTAGAGATGGACCCAAATGCCTTTTGCGTAAAGGGATGTGCATGAGTCTTTGCGGGTCCAGGGGCGGAATGTTATGGTTTGTGTCTCGATGTCCCCCCGAAGCCTCATGCAGTCATGGGGGCGGGCTTCTGGAGTTTATGACTGATTCATGGTCTAATGCTGGGATTATGGGCGTGAGTGCTACACCCACCCTGGGGCGGGCAGCCTACATGTAATATAAGGGAGGGAAAGAGGTTGCTCTCTCTTGCACACTCTCCTCCCTTTTCTTCTTGCTGTTTTTGCTGCCTTCTGCCGCCATGAACTGTTGCCCTCTGCCATGTGCCACTCTGTCCTGGAGCCAGCCGAGTATGGACTGAAACCTCCACAAACTGTGAGCCAAATAAACCTTTCCTTCCTTAACTTTGGGTGTTGGGTATTTTGTCTCAGCAATGAGAGAAAAGTAACCAAAATAAATGTGCTCCCCCAATTGACCAAAAAGAATGTAAAAACATTTCTTTCACGCATCACAAATTTGTGTTGCATTTCTCCATGGTTAAAATAACCTAGGGGATCAAACAAAGGACAAAGTAAAATTTTGACTAGATTCCCTTTTAATCATAGTATCATATCACCTCTATCCCTTTTATTAAAGAAGTGCATTTCAAATTTTCCTTTTTTCTTTTTTGTGGGTACCGGGGTTGACCTAAGGACCTTGCGCGCCAGCAGGTGCCCCTGCCGCTGAGCGATATCACTGGCCCCTTTTTCGTATGTGGATTCCGGGAGTCGAACACGAGCCCTTGCACTTGCCAGGCAGGCACTTACGCCGCTGAGCCATCTCACCGGCCCATGCATTTCAAATTTACTTGTTGTAAGTAATGATAATTTATCGACATCTGAAATACATTTTTGTTGATTTTATCAATTGACTTACTAATAATAGAATAAAAATACAATCAGAAGGAATGCTTAACCCTCAGAGCTTTATAGTTTCCAGAAAGTATTTAAAATTCACTTTAATTTAAATTATTACTTTTAATACAGAAGGCATGAAGTGGTGATCAATAAATGTTTTTTTTTTTAATGTGGGTACCAGGGGTCGAACTCAGGACCTCTCACTTGCCAGGCAGGCGCTTATGCCCCTGAGCCATCTCACGGCCCCAATAAATACTTTTAAGCATGAAAAATGTCATGATAATATTCCAGGGGAAGGATATCATAAAAGTTAAATTTCAATAACAACAGATTGTTCACAATTTTCTTAAAATCAATGATTTTGGGTTCCATACCACCATGGCATTTAGGTTCCCTTGGAAATACTTAAAGGAGTTATCTAACAGATATATTTTTAAACAATAACTTTTACAATATGTGGAAAATTACATCCTTCTCAGCCACTTAAACTTATTACTAAAATGTATAAGATGGGACATATTTAAAAATCATATTCCAGGGACCAGGGATGTAGCTCAGCATCACAAGTACCTGCCTGGCAAGCACAAGGTCTTGAGTTCGACTCCCAGTACCAAAAAAATAAAAATAAAAATCATATTCCACTATATGTAGGGAATGGAAGCTGGTCTGCAGACTGTTGAGACAGATGTTAAGAGGATAGTATGGTGCTGATTCAGCAGACATGGGGGCTTAGAAAGCTCCTAGCATTTGCAGAAAGCTCAGTTCCTGATATTCAGAAGAATGCAGCAAAAGCAATTGCTACAGCAGCTTATGACCCTGAAAATAGAAAACTTTTTCATAAACAAGAGGTTGAAAAGTGCCTTGTAACCTTTTTGGGTTCTGAAAGTGATGGAACTAAAATCGCTGCTTCCTAAGCTATTGCCGTAATGTGTGAGAATAGGAGCAGTAGGAATTTTTTCAATACTCAGGGGATTCCACAGTTAGTGCACTTGCTCAAAAGTGACAACGAAAAGGTCAGAGAAGCTGCTGGCCTGGCCCTGGCCAACCTGACCTTTCGCAATCCTGTTAATGCAAATACCATTGCTGAAGCTGAAGGCATTGAGCCATTAATAAACACCCTGTCCAGTAAACGAGATGGAGCCATGGCCCATTCAGCTGTGGTAGTAACCAACATGGCGCTGCAGGAGCCCCTGCACGGGACCATGCTGAGCCACAACCTCATGCAGGCCCTCATTGCCCCACAGGGCTCGCCAACACCTTTGTGCAGAGCATGGCTGCCCTGGCCGTCGCTACCACGGCCTGTGACGTGGAGGCTCAGGCAGAGTTAAGAAATTGAGGTGGGTTGGAGCCCCTGGTGGAGCTCCTGCACTCCAAGAACAGTGAAGTCAGAAAGCGTGCCAGCCAGGCCCTGATGGTCTGTGCCAATGATGAGCTGATGGCCACTGAGCTCTGCAGGCTTGGGTGATGCCATTCCCGGCTCAGAGGAAGAGCAGAAGATAGAGGAGCACTCTTCAGAGTCTACACCACACTCCCAAGGGGGCAGCATGCTCAGAGCCCTGCTGGTCCACGGCACAGGCCTTCACTCTTGGGGGGCCATCTAGAGGCAGGGTGTCCTTCACCCACTGCCTCACTAAGAGTCCCCCGCTACTCTTTACACAGTCATCTTCCATATTTCCTTTTCCCTTTCTTCATCTTGATAAATGTTTCCTTTTGACTTTTTTCTGCCATGGTCAAACACAGTCCTATCTCTCCACTTCAAGGTCAAAATAAAACAAGTCATGAATATTAAAAAAAAAAGAGCACTGATTTTAAAACAGAAGGAAGAAACTTCAAAACAAGTCTCTGACTCTTGGTTTTTAATGGGCCACGTTTAAGTTAACCTCTGTGCCTTAATATTCTTATCTTTAAAATGGAGGAAATGCAATAGAATCAAATGTAATTTTGTACCTAAAATGGTGAACATTGTGCTTGTTTACAGGTGTTGCTTAAAACTTGAATCAGCATTTCTCCAAAGAAGAGCTACAAAACGGCCAACAAGCACATGAAAAGAAGTTCAGCATCGCTGGCCATTAGGGAACCACAAATCAGTAGCACAATACCATATCATATGCACCAGAAGGGCAGGATATGGGGGGGCAGGGGGGAGAGAGGGAGAAAAATATTGTGTGGGTGAAAATGTGGAGAAACTGGAACTCTTTATACACTGCTGGTGGAAGTGTATCAGGGAGCACCAAGTATGGGAAACACTTCAGTAGCTCCTCAAAAAGTTAAAACCAAAATTCTATTCTATAGAATACAACAATTTTACTCTTAGTTATCTACCCAAGAAAATTAAAAACAGGTATTCAAACAGATACTTGTATACAAATATTTACCAAAGCACTATTCAGCAAAGCAAAACATGGTAACAGCCCAAATGTTTATCAACTGATGAATGATAACCAAACACTATACAATATTATTGTGCCATATGTTAGCCAGGTGTGGAGATATACACTTGTAATGCTGTATTCTGGAAAGCTGAGGCAGGAAGATCTGAAATTCAAGCCCAGCATGGGAAATGTAGCATCTTAGTAAGACCCTGCCTCAAAAATTAAAAAAATTAAATAAAAAGAACTGGGGATATAGCTCAATGCAAAGGCTCTAGGTTTAATTCCCAGTATCAAAAGAATCAATCAATCCATAAATCAATTCTGATACCTGCTAAAACATGGAAGAAGTATTATGCTAAGTGAAGAACCCAACATAGTAGGTCACATATTGTCTGCTACTAGTGATGCAAAATATCTAGAATAGGCAAATCCATAAAGACAAAACCCAGACCGGTGACTGCCAGAGCCTGTTGAGAAGGGAGAAGACAGCCTCATCTCCTTTGGGGGTCATGAAATTGTTCTGAGGCTAGATTGAAGTGAGGCATAACATTATGAATGCATTAAACATTATGCAAATTTGAAATATATTCAAGTGTTTTCCACTTCGTTGCAACATTTCTTTAACTGTAGTAACAAACACTGTGACTTAACCTCAGTGTTTCTTTCTCTCTTGTCTCCCACTTTGAAAAATACCAGCTATCAACAGTAGTCAAAGCTCAGCTACCATCGATAGCTGGGAAGCCAGGCTGTACAGAGAACGTGCTGGTTCTTCTGAAATCACACTACATTCTTCCATTTGCAGAATTTTGCCAAGCCAATCAGTGGACACACTTAGTAATCACACATCCTCAATCCCAGCATGATGTACTTAAACCCAGCATCACACACTCCAGATCCAGCCATCTCTGAAAAGCCCCACCTGTGCGTGTATGAGGCTTTGGGCAGCACATCAGGATATGAGCCATAACAGTTGTCAACCTGACTGGATTAAGAGCACCTAGCAGATTAATAAAGCAGAGTCTGTCCGTGCCTGGGTGGAGTATGCAGGCATGAGCTTGGTCACTCTATCTGATCCCTGAACCTTCCTCTCTGGTGCTGTTTCCCAGCTCTCTGCTTCCGGGATTCCATGAGTTGAGCAGCTTTCCTCCTCCGTGCTCTTTAGTTATGATATTTCTGTCTTGGAGATAGCCAATCATTAAGCCATGAGCCAAATTAAACCTCACTTCCATCAACTTGTAGGTGTCAGATGTTTTGTTCCAGCAGTGGAAAAACTGACCAATACAATGTTTTCCAACTTTATTAATGTAGCCTACTGCATGCATCATTCTACGATGTGCTTTGATACTTGCTGAGTTTTCAATATTTTATCCAAGTTGAGATATATATATATTTTTTTCTTATTGAAACATTATAATTCACATATGAATTATCACAAAGCATTAAGACTGTTGAACATATTTATGTTATTTCCATATTTTCACTATATTTTTTTTTGTGTGGGTACCAGGGGTCAACCTCAGGACCTCATGTGCCAGCAGGTGCCCGTGCCGCTGAGCGATATCACCGGCCCTTTTTTCGTATGTGGGTTCCAGGAGTCGAACTCGGGCCCTCGCGCTTGCCGGGCAGGTGCTTACGCCGCTGAGCCATCTCACCGGCCCCATATTTTCACTATTAAAATTAATGTTATAATAAACAATCCAGTATAAAATACAGAAATGTCAAATTTCCCTCCTAATTCTTTTGAGTTATTTCTCCAGATCTTAAACAATGCTCAATAATGGCAAATTTTATGTGATTTTTTTACTCGTTGAATATAAAATTATATTACATAGCATTTAAATTTGTATTTTCTGAGGTCGACCCCCTGTACCCACAAAAAAAAAAAAAAGGGCCGATGAGATGGCTCAGCGGTGTAAGCGCCTGCTTGGCAAGCGCGAAGGCCTGAGTTCAACTCCCGGAACCCACATACGAAGAAAGGGCTGGTGATATCACTCAGTGGCACGGGTGCCTGCTGGCGCGTGAGGTCCTGAGTTCGACCCCCGGTATCCACCAAAAAAAAAAAAATTGTATTTTCATATTGACATTTAGATTTCTTTTTTACAGAATGGCTGTTTTATTTATTTTTATTGGGTTACGTTTTGTTAAATGCTGCATAATTACTTCAAATATTGTGGATGTACATTTTTTTCATATATATATGTATGTGTATAAAATTCCATACTTTAGGTTTACTTTTATATATTTTGTGATATGGAAAATTTACTTTTTACTATATCAATTTTATTGATTATTTTCCAAATGATTTGCATTTTGTGTGTGTGATAGAAAATGTTTTTTCTCCTCCAACTTCAATAGCATTGTTTATTTTACTTAAGAATTTCATTTTCAATATAGTAAATTTTACTTTGCATATATGGAGTGAGCTCTGTCTCTCTTTCTTTCTCTTTTTCTCTCTCTCCTCCCGCAACCCTCCCTCAATTTCTCCCTCGGCATCTGAATACTTTTTACTGAATAAACAATTTCCCAATAATGATATATAATGCTATCTCTTTCACCCATAAATTTTCTGTGTATATTCAGGTCTGTTTCTGAGTTCTTTATGAGCACTGAAATGTTTCAATATCTGTGAACCAACACTATTCTTACATAATTGTTTTAGAAATATAATATCTTGGTACTTCAAAAAGTAATTTTCTTCAAAAATTTTTTCTTCCATATGGTTTTGAGGATCAGTTTTTCAAGTTCTATTACAAATGATAGGTTAATTTGGGGAGAAATAGATTACAATGATTTATGATATTTTATATTTTCTCAACTATTTAAATTATTTAAACTTGAACTATTAGGGGAAATTTTTCTTTCTCAGCATATGAACTTTGTTTCCTTTTAACTATCTTTTTACTTTTATTTTCTAATTTATTTAAATTTTAATCGAAGTACATATCTGTATTATCAATTCTTTGAAATATATTTCACTTCATTTTTGGAAAATATTTTATTATATATTTAGTGAAAAGTCTCAATAATGGGTAATTCTTCAAGCTCATAATTTTGTTATTTATGTCTTCTATAGCCTTATTTTCTTTCTATTTTTTTTTTCTTTTTTCACATTTTTTCTTGTAGTACTGGGGATTGAACCCAGGGGTGTTCTACCACTGAACTACAACCCCAGTCCTTTTTTACTGTTTATTTTGAGAAATAAAAATATATATTTATATGATCTTCCTTTATATCTGTGGGTGTGTTAATTTTATCCTTGTAATTTCAATGGTGTTTTATTTGCATGTTTTGTAAGATTATGTAATTAGATGCATAAAGGTTTATGAGTATATTTTTGATGGATATTTCCTTTATTAAGATGTACAGTCCTTTACTGATGGCTTTTGACTTAAATTCCATTTTGTCCAACATTAACATTTACTTTCTTTTAGTTTATATTTGACTAGTATATCTTTCCCTTTTTTCACCTTTTTCTCGGATACTTTTTCCTAAATGAGTCTCTATTTTTTGTGTTTTACTATTTTCTAGAAGATTGAAATTGAATACATTTTCATACAATAAAATAACTGATATATTTAATATGGTGGTACTTTACCACTATAATTTGTGTTTTCTAATAATTATTCTTTTCTCCCCCAGCTGCTTATCTTCACTGTTGCACCAATAGCCTTCTATTTTTCTCCTTCACTGACTTAGAAGAAATGTATTAAGTTTTTATCCAGTTAAGATAAAATTTAGGGGGACCGGTGAGATGGCTCAGCAGCGTAAGCACCTACCTGGCAAGTGCAAGGGCCGAGTTCAACTCCTGGAACCCACATACGGTAAAAGGGCCGGTGATATCGCTCAGCGGCACGGGCGCCTGCTGGTGCGCGAGGTCCGGAGGTCGACCCCCAGTACCCACACACACACACACAAAAGATAAAATTTAAACAAAAAATGCTTAAATATTAAAACATGCTTATGAAATTTTCTAAAACTTCTTTTTTTTTTTTTTTTTTTTTTTGTGGTTTCCAGGAGTCAAACTCGGGCCCTCGTGCTTGCCAGGCAAGCACTTACGCGGCTGAGCCATCTCACCGGCCCCTAAAACTTCAAGTTACTCAAAACTTGAGTGCTCTTCCAGAACATGACAAGAGATTCAGGCTATGTCCACAGTGCACCCCGCACCTCTTCCTTGGTTCATCACTGGGTTTGGAGTGGCAGCTTGGGACGATTGCGCTGCTGTGAAGCAGTCATTTTCCAGACGCGGGACTGCAGGAGTATTTCAGCCCCGGGCACCTCCTCTTGCAGCCTGATATGAAGCCCCCACAAGAAGCCCAAGCAGATGTTGGCAGCTGTTTCCTCAGCCTTCTTTCACAAGCACAGGATCCTGCCCTAGCCAATGGCAAGCCTGGCTCAAGCCCCCATCTCACTGCAACTTCCAGTCTGTGAATATCAAGGCTGCCACTGCCCATTTCAGGCCTGTGGCTCCAGTCTTACTTATTGCTTGGTGTTTCTATTTGATTTCATAACAGTTCATGTGTGTTTGTAGTCTACTATCTATTTTAAGCTTTGTTATTTTTATTTATTTGTTTATCTTACAAAGCAGAGCGGGTGGTTGAAAACACTACAACCAAGGTCAGTGGGAGCAGTTTCAGGAGCGCAGAATCCAAAAAGTTTCAGAGCATCTCGGCTCCGAACAACCTCTTGACGTAAAACCTGAGTTCATCCCTCCATGCTCACGCTCTTCGCTTACTCCACAAACAGACCCTAGACTCTCCTAGGTTTGACGTAGTGAAGATTTAATTTTGCCATGTCTGCCTTCTATTTAATTTATTTGTGATTTTTTTCACTATACTAAGATCATATGAAGAAGAGAGTCATTAAATCAAAGCAACGATTAAACCAACAGGACTTCATTGAATATTCTGTTACGTGTTGTCAAACTTCAAAGGCATTTTATCTCTTCTTGTGCTTGTCATGAAGACAACGATGTGCTCCTTCTCCTTAACTTGCTCGTTTCATCACAACAAGCTGATAACCTGTACATGGCGCTGTGCAATCACTGCTTAATGCAATCTCCTTCTACTAAATACCCTTGGTACGTTCCTCCTCTACTGTAATACATTCCTGTTTAGATGATATAATCCTATACTTCATGCATATCCTTATAGGGAAAAAACTCACAATACGTGTTATCATTTCCATGAGAGTGTATTCCTAGGAAAACTCATATGAATTCTTTCATACGAAATACTTCTGAAAATCCATTAGGATGCATACAAGAGAACAAACATGACGATGACAACAAAGGTACTATTGGAAATATTCTATTTTTGCTCCTCACAGGGTATCAATACGTTAATTTATATTCTCTTTATCTTTTGCAATAAGGTCAGTAATTTATTATTAACTCTTCTTTAAGGAGGCTTAGCTTCCTGTTAAAACTAATAAACATTTTGGGTGACTGATTTTTCTGAAATGGTCGTTCAGAACAGGCCCAACTATTGTAACTCAGTCTATCTTACTGGATATTGGAGTCTTCCTCGAAAAAATAGATATGAACATCTCTGTGTGACTAAAGAAACCACATTGTTTTTACAGTAGAAGAATTGCTAAGCTTTTGCCTCATTTTTTGATTAATTTCATGCCTGACTCAGTCAGAGATTAGGCCTTGACACAGGTTATAATTAAATATTGAAATCATGAAGTGCAAGAATGTTTAATTTTTAAAATATGAGTTTTAATTTACCTCATACAGAGAATAGCTCTGGTCACCTGCAGAGATGCATTACACACTACATTGCCTAATGTAGGATGCCTGAATAAGACCGAGCGTACAGTTAAAGTAAACTAATGCAATTTACTGAACAGCAGTCAAATATTTATCCAGTTGATGAAGCAGACTTTATGTGAAACTCAGACAATAATTAAAGAGAAGCCTTACTTAAAACATGCATACTCTAGTTTTCACAAATATGTTATACCCTTTCAGCATCTTCCATTTTCCTAAATCCCGAAAACATGCCGGTGAATATTGTATGGAATTATGTGGAATGTATTTCCTGGTTATTTCACCAGGAAGCAGCAGTTGAGAGCCAAGAGGGCAAAAGTAGCCCCTCCCTACTCTTTTTCCTGTCCTCGTACCTATTGCAATGAGACTTCGCAATGCCTCCCATCGAAAGTGAATTCTATTTTACCAGATTTTGAACGTGCTTCGCTTAGGACTTGCTTTGGCCAATAGAATGTTGGAGACATCTTGTTTTCTCCTTTCAGAACCTCTGCTTCAAGAGACTGAATGCTTCTTGTTCTCATGGAATCCTTGTGTGGGCATGAGAACAATGTCAAGCTGCCCCCTGAGGAAGGAGAGACTACAAGGAGTGTATCTAGGACTGGTCAAATTTCAACCACACTACTATCTTACCAGAGTGGGTCCAACTGAGATTAGTCAACCCTGACCTAGCGTGGGGAAACACCCAAGTTACTTGTAGATACATGTGGGCAATAAATTGTTGCTATTTTAAGCCATTATGGTTAGGATTGCTTGTTATTATTACAATAGCTAATGGACTCTGTAGATCAAATCTAACTTTTCCTTTTTATAGATGAGACATTTGAGACCCGAAGAGGTTAAGTACCTCAATGCCTTCCTTCAAAGGTGAAGTCTATTTCCACAGCTTTCAAATCTGCCTGGTGTGGGACTTGCTTTGACCAATACAGTGTGGCAGCCATCTTGTGCCTTCCACATTGATTATATATTCAAATTATTGCATTGTTAGTAGAGGAACCAGGTTGAGAGATTATATTTCCCAGCATCTAAGCATCCAAAGCTGTCTCATTGTATAGTGTTACTTTTATTTGTCCCCTTTTTGGCAATAGATATCAAAGAATGGCTACCAAAGAACTCGCATCTCAGCATAATAAAATGACATTTGTTAAGAATGTCAGGTCATAAGTATAATTATTACAGTCAGAATATAGACGTTATCTGACAGTATTTTTTCTAAGTTATGTGAAGAAAATTATGAATAACACAATGATGGCTGTTTATAGGTGGAATAATTCTATAATTTTTAGTCACCATAATAGTACCATTAATCTTCATGTTTGGAATATTTTTTGTGTGTTTGTGTGGGTACCGGGGGTCGACCTCAGGACCTCGCGCGCCAGCAGGCGCCCGTGCCGCTGGTTGGTTTCGTATGTGGGTTCCAGGAGTCGAACTCGGGCCCTCGCGCTTGCGGGGCAGGCGCTTAAGCCGCTGAGCCATCTCACCGGCCCTGGAATATTTTTAAATGCTAAGTTAACAAGGATCTTTTGAGAGCATTGTTTAACAGAACTGAAGTTTTCTCTGAATCTCATTGCATCCAAGACTATAATCTGGAAAATTAATAATATACAGTCCATCAGGAGCACCTTCTTTTAAGTATCCTAGGTAATGAGCATTTCAGAAATTTTCATATACTTGGATTATGCTGAATAAGGGAACAAAAGCTGCTGAATTACTTTTTATATTTTCTAAGTAATAAGTATTTCTACTTTTACTTCACTGTCTCTACAATCCTTATGCTCTGTATAGCATTGTTGGCACCTCCAAATCACCTCAAAAACTTGTGAAATCACAGTTGCTGGACTATGCCCCAGAGTTGCTGTATTGCTAACCCTGGAATGAGAACTAAGGAATTGCACTACTAACAAGTTTCCAGGGGGTACTGAAGCTGCTGGTTGGGGGTCTGTGCTTTGAGAATTTGTGCTTCATGGTTTTCAACAACTTTTGAAATAATGTGTGGAAACTTCATTTTAAAACATACTTTAATGTGACATTTTAGGGGAAACAAAAAGAAGCATATGAACTATATTCACAGTTTATATTATTAAGTAAATTACTCAGTACAAAATCCTGTCAATAAAATCAATGAGACAGTCCGTACAGTTAGAGTTTGAACAGTCTTGAATTTTCATTATGTCCACAGTCTT
Organism: Erethizon dorsatum; assembly: GCA_028451465.1. Classification (NCBI taxonomy): domain Eukaryota; kingdom Metazoa; phylum Chordata; class Mammalia; order Rodentia; family Erethizontidae; genus Erethizon; species Erethizon dorsatum. The sequence continues at coordinate 56,622,952 of CM051835.1, read as the reverse complement.
AGTTCACAGGCTGGGAGGGTTTAGGGGAGAGTGGGCTGTATAAAAAAAAAAAAAAAAATCTTGTATTGTCACAAGACCCATAATATTTGGAATGCATGCAAATTAGCTCAAATGATCATCCTCTAAAGGGAAATAATTTGCAAGAGTTTTTAAAAGGTAAAGAAATGCCCACTCCTAATCCACAGCCAGCTTTTGTTTTCTGTTTTTAATGAGTATTCACATAACACTTTCCATGACAGCTTCTGCTTTCCATCACTCAACTCTTTGTGAAAATAGTCCATTTTTGGCTTACTGGCTATATGTTTGGGCTTAATCCAAAAAATGAACTTCTTGAAAGGTTTTTAAAAATGATTTCTGGTTTTTTTTAATTCCTGACTGCTTCAAATAAAGAAAACAAACTATGGAAAGGGTAGTGGGATTTTAATTGCTTTTTTTTTTTTTGCATTTGAATATCAAATAACTTCCTAATGGACCTTTATATATCTATGTCCTATGTAGAGATTCCGTACCTTCCTCAATTTGAAAAGACGACTGAGATTAGAAAAAGATTGGCGTCTAAGAATGTCCTGTGAGAGAACACACAAAGGCGTGTGTGTGTCCTGAACTCTGGGTACCCACACTTAAGAGGCGCCAGCCAACTCCATCTTTCTTCCTCTGGTAAACATGCCTCCCTTAGTATCTAGAGAGCTCACTTTGTGAGGAGACCATGCAGTATTGTTTATAATTTTTATGGGTGTCATTTTTCTCCAATCACCTCTTTAAAAGTTAACCACCACCCCTCCGTGAACTTTTTGCATCTCCTTTCTCTGTACAGGAAAAAAAAAAAAAGAGGCGAAGTGAGTGAATTTGAGGCACTAGAGGGAGATTTTCCTTCTCTTTCTATTTTTAACATTCTCTTAGTCTGCACCTTCCTCAGAGTGAAAGTTCCTAGGTACGGAATAACACAGCGGTTATCGTGAAATGGTGGGTTCCAACCGAGAAAAGACTTCTCAGAGACAGAGTCAGTCTAATTCTAAACATAGATTTCCTCTTCCCAATGAGGTTTTTACTACCTGATGGTATTAACATACTTTTCATGTTTAGTGACATCTTTTAATAACTTATAAACCCTGTATCTGTGTTTGTGTCATTATTGCACATAATTAAATGACATTAAATTCTGGCCAAATTATTCTAGCCTATGTAGACATGGAATTTCTAGCTATAAATGCTTTTAGTTTCTTCATAACTATTTCCCCATTAACTTCAATCTAAGTAATCCTTTGATCTTAAGCCCCTTCACTGTTTGTTACCACAGCCTTCATATTTATCTGATGTGATCTTATGTGTCACCAACTAACTTTTTAGAGACATACATGAGTACTATCTACATAACTACATTGTAAGTGGCTTACGGAGAGAGACTTTATGGGGATTGGAGGTATCGCTGGCTTGAGTATGTGGTAACTCACAAGGATGTGTTAACTGAGTGGTAGATAGGGAAGAGGGAGTTGGTCTTCCCTCTTAGGGGTGAGGAGGATGGAATGAGTAAAAATAAACTCATATCACCTAGAGAATGATTTCCCATCTAAGTTAAGGATGCCATTGCCTGAAAACAACCCTGGAGAGGAAGCTAAATTAAGAAGGAAGAGCAACGAAGCCATAGCCTACAATAATTATTTCTGGTTGAAGAAATGCCATGTTTCAAGAAATGGCAGATAGAAGACACAGTGGGAGAAGTATCTACTTTTTAACAGGTGAAGGCACACCCTACCTCACCATCTCAGCACCTGGGAGTTAGTTATCTTAGTCTGTGAGTCAGGAAAAGTGCGGTACTCTAAAAAGATGACTTTGACCACAGAGACTCTCCACAAGGGAGCCGTTATACTGTATATCAGGAACAGTATTAGTCATTATCCAGCCAGATATCCAGTTGCTTCTCCATCTTGCCTCTTTCTCGTTAGCTATATACTGAAGGAATTTTCCCCTATGCTAGTTTACAAAGTTCAAGCTCTCCTATGCTGAAACATTTCTCAAGGAGTAAACTAATGCATTACTAGTAGGAAGACATGTGTATTGGTAATTTAATTAAGATAACCTTTGAAAAACTTTATCCTAATTTGCAACCTTATTCACGTCTATCTTCCTACATCCTACCTGCTGCACAAGGCTATTCGTACATGAGATTATCACATATGTGTGCTGGAGGGTAAGGTGGGGGTTATATTTTTGAATGGGAATGGGATAATGTAGCTCCAAGTATCAATTCATCATTTACCACTCTGAAATAAATGTAAATGCATGTGAATACATATGTTTATGTGTGCCATATTTTATAACTCTCTCCTAGTTTAAGTTGCTCTTTTTATATATACTTTTAGAATTATTACACACTCCTGTGTTATGGTAAATACACTTAAATGTTCGAATCTTCAGAAGTGGTTAGATATACACTAAAATAGAAATCTACACTGCAGAACTATGTCACAAAACAATTCAGAGCCTTACATGAAAAGTAGCACATCTGAATGAAACAACTATCGGAACAGAGATCACCCAAAAATAATTACTCAGGAGAATTTGGACAGGACAAGATCACAGATCAAGAAATGCCTGGTGGTTTGAAGAGTTAAGAAGCTGCAACCAAGTGCTATAACTTTCATCCAAGGAGAGAAAGAGAGAGAGACAGACAGACAGACAGACAGAGACAGAGAGACAGACGGACAGAGACAGAGACAGACAGAGACAGACAGACAGAGACAGAGACAGAAAGATCGATGCTTTCACCACTGTCACTTATATATAGACACCCACGTGCACAGGCGTGCGTGCACACACATACACACATATGTGAGGTGCTGAGGCTCAAACCCAGGGCCTTGAGCAAGCTAGGAACTGCTCTGCCACTGAGCTACATCTCCAACCCCAAGCTTGACAATATTTTAATCCTCAAATTCTGTCATGAGTCAACCTACGTGGCTGGAGTGGACAGTACTGAGTGACCTACACATTCATCTGATGGAGAGGAATGTGGAGTCACGACTGTTCTTTCCATGTGAATGTGTATGTCAAGATTTATGAAGCAGGTGTGTAGAAAGAGTACCAGACATGAGAACAAACATCTCATTCAAGTCTGCCATGCACAACTCCAGGGAACATGATTTCTACTATTGTATGTCTCTTCATCGTCCTTTAGGTGGGCCCCAAAGAGCAATGAAGCTGTACAAGGGAACGTGACTTGAGTTCTGGTTCTACCACTACCGCTTACCCACAGTATGAACTTGAATGAGCCATTTCACTCTCCTGAGCTCTTACTCCAGGGCTTCTGGGTCTACTTCATAAACTGCGGTGTCCTGTAACAATCGACAAAAATCATGGACACCTTCTCAGAATGAGATCTCTAAATACCAACTTAGGATCTCCTTGATACTGCTTTAACTACAAATGTTACATTTAAAATTTTCAAATGGTTTGCTAGTCATGGTTTTTTAAAACTTTTTTAATTGGTTACACAGATTAATGGTTTCATTTAGGCAGGTTAGCACATACACATAACATACTCTAATATTTTCACCCTCCACACCTCCTGCCCCACTGCACCCCAGAGTCATATTTTGGGGAGGTTTCAATATGTATCATACATTTTGATCATCTCCATCCCCTTATTATCTGCCCTTACATCTCTTCTCCTTTATTCTCTTCTTCCTGCCTACTAATAGTCTCCCTTCTGCTTCTTTGTCATGTTTTTTAGATTCTATATATTAGGGGAAATATACAATACTTATTTTTCTAAGTCAGGCTTATATCTCTTAACATGGACCTCCAGGTCCATTTTTCTGTGACATGATTTCATTCTTCTTTATGAATAATACCCCATGGTGTATATACACATTTCATTTATTCAGTCATCCACTAATGGGTAGCTAGGCTGGCTCCACATATTGGTGACTGTGAATTGTGCCACAATAAACATGAGTGTGCAGCTACCCCTATAGGAGGCTGAATTTAATTGCTTCAGGTACTTCCAAAGAATGATAAAGCAGGATCAAACAGCTCTATGTTTAGGTTTTCAGTTATTTTTCATAAGCGTATGTTTGCATTACACAATGATCATAAATCTTTTGGGGAGACGGTACATGCACATAACACATTTTAATTCTGTTTTCATCCTCTTCCCTTCCTCTCCATCCCCCTCCTTCCATCTCTTGATCCCTTTCCCATTCGAGCAATATATATTTCCCTACTCCCTATTACCTATTTTCTATGTTGCTCTTTCTTTACTTTATATTTTGGATTTCTCATATAAATAAGAGAAAACATAAAATATTTAAGCTTTTCTGTCTGATTTATTTCACTTAATACAGTGGTCTCAAGGTGCATCCATTTTTCTGCAAATGACTTATTTATCCTTCTTCATGCCAGAGTAATATTCCATTGTGTGTATACTACAGTTTCTTACTCCATCATCTGTTGATGGACATATAGGCCTCTTGCAAGATTTAGCTATTATGAATTATGTCAGAATAAGATTTATATTTGAATAAAAGAATATAGATTTTGCAGAACATGATCATTATTTTTTCTGAAATACAATGAATGTGTCTTCATCATATTAAATGTCAGTATCAAAAGATAGGTCTCAAAAATATAATTCTAAAATAGTGATGAATGTAAATAATATTTTTAGGTATCTACAGTGGTAATGTGAGATAAAATGTGTCATATTTATTGACATCAAAATTATATCTACCTATACTGATATTGCTGTTCATCACTTATATTCATTAAAGAAGAAAATGTTAGGGTTTAGGAAATTTTTCTGTGATATAACTTTTCTCCCATCCAAGCTTAAAGACTCATTGAATTTTATTGATGAAGAGAACCACTGTTTTTGTTTTGTTTTGTTTTGTTTTGTTTTGTTTCTGATCGGTATGAAAAGGGAAAAACAACATTCCCCCTCTAGAATTCATTTGATCATTGCCGGGACCAATGAGATAAAGGTAAATCGACAGGTATTTAGTGGACAGTTTCTACATATCAGTCCCTAGGTCAGGGCCTGGCGACACACCAGACCCTGAGACATTTGTTTCAGACATGAGTGATATATGCTATGCAAAGGATGGTACAATTACAAGGAAAATGAGTTAGTGTACGGTGAGTGGGAAGGATCAAGAATAAGCCTCTGTGCTCGAGTGGCACTGGAATGCAGATCTGAAGGAAGGAAGGATAGCAAGTCCTGGGAGCACCTTGGAAAAGGTGTCTGCAAATAATACCTTTTTAAATGCAATCAGTGAGCAGGCTGTAAAATAAAATACAAACCCACATCACTAAGCAAGAAAATCAAAATATGTAGACTTCTTGCTAGAATTATGGACTTCAAGACTAATGTATGTTATTCTATCTCTACTTAAAATTTTTATTCTATTAAGTTGTATTATATACGCAATTATAGTACAACTTGTTTTGTGCCAAGCACTATATGTAAAAATTTAGTTTATTTCTACAAGTGAGTACGTACCATCACCCTACTTTACAGGTAAGAAAACGGAGACTCTAAGAGACTAAATTAATTGCTCATATTTACTTAGTAAATGTAAGTATTAGGTCCAGAATTGGAGTAGAACCAATATCACACATACCCCTAACTTTTCTCTACCATGCCAACTGATCTTTGAAAATGATTATTGGTATTTGACAGAGGATCAATCTTACTCAGGTACTATATTTTAAAAGTTGCTAAAGAGCTTTAGGACTTTGTGCTAAATGAGAAAAATTTCCACTCTATTTATTAAGGAATTGTTCGAAGAACCAAGAGGCAAGCCATAGAGAATTCAGAAAGAGAGAAACTCAATCAGAGGAAGACCAGTCATTAGAAAACCCCTGGGAAAATATGGTCACCTGTAATCTCTCTCTTTTTAGCACATATTTACTGTTGCCAAAAATTAATTAATTAATTAGAAACAAATCAAGAATCTAATCAGGAGTGCAAATAAGAAAATTCAAGATGTCTACAATTCCAGGAGCAAGTAACTGTAGCAGTAGATTTAAGTGAGTCCTTTGAACCATAGGTTATATTGTGAGAAGTCCGAGATTTCATAAAACAGGTAAGAGTAGGGACCGGTGAGATGGCTCAGCGGCTTAAGCGCCTGCCTGGCAAGCGCGAGGGCCCGAGTTCGACTCCCGGAACCCACATACGAAAAAGGGGCCGGTGATATCGCTCAGCGGCACGGGCGCCTGCTGGCGCGTGAGGTCCTGAGGTCGACCCCCCGGTACTCACAAAAAAAAAAAAAAAAAAAAAAAAACAGGTAAGAGTAAATGAATGGGGAGAGTAGAGTAACATCTTATAAGTCAAACCTAGCAAAGTTTAGGGAGAGTGAGATTAACCACAACAATTCAGATGCAATTCGTATTCTGTCTTAAATTATTTTTCTTTCCTTAACTTGTTTTCCTGATCCTAGGTAATTCCTATTTTTCAGGTATATAGAGCAATAGCTTCAGTGAGTGATGAAAAAGCCTGAAGGAAGCAACAGTAGTGGAGAAAGAAAGAATGCATGTGATATTTAATATTGACAGGCAGAGGAAGGTAGAGGGAGGGTGGCCAGGCTGGCTTCAGTCTCTGCTATGGGTGGCTGGAGGGATGGCATGTTATTATCAAGATAATGAATGTGAAAGAAACAGAAGGGAAGTACTGAGTCAAAATTTGGACAAGTTGATTTTTAGGCAATGACTAGGAGGCAATTGAGTATGCACATCTGGAACTCAGTAAAGAAACAACTGGAAATAGAGCTTCAGCAATCATTAGAATGTGGACAAAGAAAATTACTCCCAGATTTAAGGCATGGACAGAGAATGAGAGAGGCAAAGGAGACTGCAGTATACTAGAATGCCCGGACAATCCAGGAACGCATAGCATCTCATGCCAAGTCATAGTTCCTGAGCGGGACCTATGGATCAGATGAGTCCATGCATTGAAATCTTGACCAAGCAGTTGCATTAAAATGGTGGCAACAAGGCTGAAAGCCTTGGAGTAAGAGGTAAATAGTAAACAAAAATGAGAAGATAAGTCACTGTATTCATGAAGGTGATGGTTAAATATCCAGAAAAAAAGCTCAAGACAGTCTAGATGCCAAGGCATAGTCAACAACTGGAGACTTGTAATTACTGGAAAAAGAATAATTGATGGGTAAATACCTCAGAGAAATAAGAGGGGCAATGGCTTTGCCTGTCGAAATTATAGGAAGCCCAACTGACAAGGAGACAATGGAACCAAGGTGCTTAAAAACCTTGCTTTACATCATATACGATGTAATATTGTGAAAATTATCAAATGTCTCAAGAAATATTCATATAGATGAATAATTTGATGAAAGCTTTGTTGTATATATAAGCATAGAGCACCACTGAATGATTTTGATGCATATGCGTTTTGTGGGACTATGAATACTGTGTAATTCAAGGGAAATTTGATTTAGTTCAATGAGACTTTTATCAAGAATTGATCATACTTTCAGAAATTTGCACCATCAACCATAACTAATTCATGATTTTAGCTGACCAGCAGCACGCATCTGTCATTCTGTGGTTGCAGCCATCCCACTCGTACAGCACGGACTCAAGAGATCACACCTGAGAATTTACATATTGAAATGCATGCTTCCATGTAGATTGCTTTCTTTTGATTTGTTCTTTATTTTAAATTTGAGACATTATATTGATTCTGTTCTTTGACCCACATTGTGCTGGAGACAACCCTATTGCTGATTGAGTACACTTTTTCTCTTGGTTTCCTTCAAATCCTCCTGCAGCAGGAATCACGGTGCTCTTCACTGACAAGCATTTGACTATAGATAGGGTGACCGTAAAATTTGTTATTTAAATTAGATTCTTTGGGGAATGAAAGTGGGTACTATTAATAATTATTCAGAGATAAAAAGAATGAATTGTGAACAGCTTGGGAAAATCAAAATACATGTTTGACAAGTATGGTAAAGAATTTGTAATTATTTATTTATTCATTACGGAAGAGAGCAGATTTTCTTATCTAGACCAAATAGTGACTAAGAACATACTCTGTGAGACAATACTTCTGGAAGGCAATGGCTCTCTAATTTATCTTTATGTCTCCAATATTCAGACCAGTGTTCAGTTCATATTTGGGAAACAGATTTTGGGACCTGGTCAAGAGATTTGTATCGGTTTCAAGTTAACCCACTGAATATCAAAGTCATCAGCCAGTGATTAAGAAGCCTCATAATACTAGTAAATGGCGTAGCTGCCCAGTGGAAAACAAAAGTTAATGCAGTAACATAAGTGTGCATTTGGGAAAGTCAAGGTCCTTTGACAAAAAGCAGAGGCTCTGAATAGAAGAAACACAACAGGGATTGACCTGGAAGTTTTCTTATAGCCCAGCTCAGAGTTGGTGGCACACAGAAGTAGTGCTTCCCAAACTTAATGTGTGTGTGGATCACCTGAAGTTCTTGTTCACATACAGCTTCTGCCAAGATGTGTTTCAGTAGTCGAATGGGTAAATAAACCACGGTACAACTGGACAATGGAACATTATTTAGTTCTAAGAGAAATGAGCTATTAAGCAATGAAAAAAATAACATGAAAAAATGTGAGAAGCCTTTATGAAAAGACTACTTACAGTAGAATTTCAAATATGAGACATTCTGAAAAAAAGCAAAGCTATAGAGACAGATAAAAAGATAAATAACTGCCAAGAATGGGAGGAAGAAAGACATGAACAGTCAAAGCACATTGAGTTTTAATGCTTTAAAACTACATGGATACATGTCATTATTATATATTTGTCTGAACTTACAGCAGATAATACACCTGCAAGCTATGAACTGTGAGTAAAAGTGACTTGACAACCTAGATTCACAGATTGTAGCAAATGCGCCACTCTGGTGGTGACCTTGATAATGGATGCTGTGCCTTTCACCTCTCTAGGTCTGTCTTATTTCATTTTGTATAATGCAGAATGTATACTGGAAATCACACATCACATTCAGTTTTCCTCTGAACCTAAAAATGCTCTAAAAATACAATTTATTTAGATAAGTGAATGAGAGAAGAAATAATGAATATATAAATAAATAAATACCAGTCCTGGTTTATAGGTCTGGACATAGCCCGAGAGTCTGTGTTGCATTTGTTTATTTTTTTAATTGTCAGATAAGAGCTGTACATATTTGTAGTGCACAACATGATATTTTAATATATGTATGCACCATGGAATGGCTAAATCACCTAATGAACGTATCTAACATTTTACATATTTACCATTTTCTTATGGTGAGAACATTTATGTTAACTACAGTCACCATACTGTACAATAGATCTCTTGAACTTGTAACTGAAATTTTGTATCTTTTGACCAGCATCTTCCTTATCTCCAACTCCTTCTTCCCTGACTTCTCCCATGGTACGCACCATTCTACTCTGCTCTTACGAAATTGACTTTTTTAGATCCCAATATATTTTGCCTTTCTAGGTCTGGCTTATTTCGTTTTGTGTACTATCCTGCAGGAATGCCAGTGCTTCTGGTCCCTGGATCACGCTCTGGGTAGCCAAGATCTTAGAGTACTTCAGATCTAACTTGGTATTCACTTTCTCCTTCTACTTGCTAACTTTCCCACAGCAACCCAATCACTCTTTTGACTTTCTAAAGTTTTTCACTCATTTTTCTGTCCCCAGGCCTTGGCTACTCACTTAGCATGGCTTTATACCTAGCCTTTGGTGGCAACTCAATATAATTTTGATTGAATGATAGAAGCTACTTCAACTCATGTCTCCTTATAGAACTACCAGCCAATGGTTTACTCTTCTCTGTTTTGTCTTGGTAAGTAGCATGCCCATTCTTCATCATATTCTTTTACCTTTTAATCCCAATTTCTAATCCAGTTGTACTCTTGGAAACCTTCTGATTTGAGTGGTCTCTGTTTCCAGACTTGCACTATTAGGCAAAGCTCAATTTCAGCCCTTGACTAGGAAAGCTGCCTAGACCCAAACCGCCAGCTAAAAAACTCTCTGCCTTGTCCTCCTCCAAGGAGAACTTGAAGAGAAATTCAGTTAGATGTCCATGCCTCCTATAATCCAGATTTCCTCTAAACACTAATGAACCCCTATTGGAAAAGGCTAGCGATTATATCTGTATCAGTCAAGGTTCAGCCAGAGGAACAGGACCAGCACAAGATAAATACTATAGGATTTATTACTAGGAATTAATTTATATGATTACATTAAAGGGAAAATTGATTTTGGGCAAATGTGAAATCTATTGGGTAAGACTTTGTGAAGGGCAGGCTGGCATGATTTAATGATTTAATGCTGCAATTTGCAGACAAAATTTTTCTTCAGGAAGCCTCAGCAATACTCCCAAAGCTTTTCACCTCATTAAATCAGCCCACCTGAATTATCTAGGGTAATCTCAGTCACTGAAAAATGAGCCGATCATAGTCCTTAGCCACATCTACAAAACACCTTCTCAGCAATATTTAGATCAACAGTTGACTGAAAAATAGGAGTCTGGGGTCCAGCCTGTTGACACAGCAAGCTGAGCATCAGTAGCATGTCATGGCCAAGTGAAGACTCCCTTCCTAATTCCTTGGTCAGCCAGCCAGTTTGAAGCTCTCCATATTACTGCTTCACTTTCTGAGCCTGAATTTCTATACTGTATTTAAAATGACAATTAATTGTCAAAAACAGAAGCAGTAAAAAGAAAATCTGAGAAGTTAAACCCTGTGCTCTACCATTTCTAGTGTCAGAGCAAGAGAAAGACCAGACTTAAATCCCAGTTTTAGTATTTGCAGTCTAAGTGCCCTTAAACAAATACTCATTTCTCTCATTTCTGTGATGTGGGAACACAACCTCAGACCTCTCTCTCTCTCTTTCTCATGCACACAGAGGCGTGCATGCTCACATACTTCGTAATCCTTTTTTTCTGAAAATACCTTTTCAGTCTCTTAAACCAACTCTACTCCTTTATCTGATAAATGTTGGATGGTCTTAAAATATCCCTGTAGCACTTCCTCCGTCAACACACTCTGTGTAAACTGATATCAGAGGCAGCCTGTGGATTCAGATGTTCATGATGGGATTTCGGCCTAGAAGTACAGTTTGGAAGCCATTGTTCCCTGCTTTTGCCATCACCCTCCACCCTGTGAACTAAATTTCATCTTTTCCTATGGAAATCTCCATGTGTAGGTCACAACTTTCCCATTTCCATTGTCCCTGCCTTAATTCCATCTCCTTGACCTTTTCCTTGTTTTATTGAACTCATTTCTTTGGAATTATATTTCAAACTAATCTACCCCAAGTATTTTCTTTTCCCTTATCATCCAATCTCCAGAATTATCCTTCTACATCAAAGTTTAAATACTCCATTCTCCTCTTAAAACTTTAAGTGATACCATTTATTTCCAAACTGTACACCCAGCCTCCTTTCCTGTTGGAAACACATTAGAAATTCCACAAATCGCCCTATGCTTTCCCCTGTTTGTACCTTGGTTGTGCTGTGCTTTCTCTCAGTTCCTCTCTATCGTTTGGTTATTTCCCTGGACAGAATCAATCATTCTATTCCTCAGGCCCACATTATGATTTACACACATCTCTATTTTGATATCTATCTCATTGCACTGTGATTCCTTTCCTATCAATCTGGTTCCTTCGACCCCTTCAAAGTCTAATTTTTTTAACAATAGGATTTAAATCAAATTATTCATGTGTATAATCTAGATCTGATGGAAAAAAGCGTCTGTGTGGTACAGACTTTATGTTGATCACCTATTTGTTAAATGAATGAGAAAAGTTAAAAATAAGTGAATGAATTAGAAAAATTGTACAGCACTAGACTGTTCAATAAATTGTCTTCCTGTAAGGGCTTTATTTTTAGCTTTTGTACTGCACTAACTTGGCTGGCTTCAAAGTGCAAACACTCTAATAAATGAGCCCCAGAAAAAATTAAAGAATTTGCACTAGATAACCAGCTAGTGTGAAAAAATACAAATTTAAATCGTATCTTCTTGCTCTTTCCCATGCAACGTGTTTGCCTCCGGTAGGTGAAGAGCAAGGATAGATATCTAAGAAATACACTTTTTATAGAAGAGAAACTTTTCTATAAAATCCTTGTGGACTTCTTTTATTAATGCTATACTGGAACATAAAAGATTCAGTATGCACTGGGGAGATGCTGTAGGATGCAGAAAGTTTAGAAGAGCAGAGAAAAAAACCAACACGAAGAGGTTTATGCTGTGAGCTTTCCTCTTCACATTTGGTCTGCAGAGCAAGAAACTACCTGTAAGAACCATCTTTAATCAACAAGCAGCGTGCTAATGACCCAAACTGTGGATCAATAAAAACCGAGACGATTTAAACCCAGTATTATTAATAGTAACATCTCATCCCTGAGGGGGCCTTTTATTAGATGAACTATTTAGATGAACTCAATGTAAATAGAGACAACAAGCCTTGTGGTTAAGTAGGTGGCCAGCTACTAGCAGCTTTGCCTAATGATGATAAATAGGAGGTGAAAATGTTAAATGGTGCGGGAGTATCCTTGAGGGGAAGCTCAGCAAATTCATCTTTTCAGTTTACTAAACACCAGTTTGGTAAACCTTTTCAATATGAGGCATGCATCCATGCTGACCAGACATTCCTTCATGGAAGTCTTCAATCAACCTAGCTAAAGTCTGTTTTTCCACTTAGAAACTCATTTGCAGGGCCGGTGAGATAGCTCAGCGGCATAAGCACCTGCCTGGCAAGCACAAGGTCCTGAGTTTGACTCCCGGTACCTATATATGATAAAAGGGCCAGCGATATCGCTCAGCGGCATGGGCACCTACTGGCACGCAAGGTCCTGAGTTCCAACCCCAGTACCCACAAAAAAAAAAAAAAAAAGAAAGAAAGAAACTCATTTTCATTTCCATGTTCTCTCCATGCTCGTCTCCCTTGGTTTAATGTATTTCACCATGTATTTATCAAATTCCTGTCTTTGTGTGTGTGTGTGTATGTGTGTACTTACTAAACCTTTAGTGTGCAACAGACACTTTTAATGCATTATTTTATTTAATCCTCACAACAACGTTAAAAGAGTGATAGATACCATTACTACTTTCACTTTGCAGAGGGGTAAATCATGGAAGGGTAGCATCTTGTCAAGATCACACAGTCAGGTGTTGGAATGGGGACTGGACTTCAGCTCCCTACCTAGTACATGGAATGTAATCTACAAACATTTATTGATCAAATGTGTATGTCACCATCTCACAGGTTTTTACCTTCTCCCTGCTCATTCTGTCCCTGCAGGAAGATCAGAAGTGTTCTGTAATTCCAAGGCTAAAATTATCTGTGCTGACCGAAAGCAGCAGTTTATGACTGCAGCAATTTCTAAGGGCACTTAAAGGAAAGAAAGCACATAAAAAGGAGCAAGTGCTTTCTCCTAACTCCTTGAAGTTTTGGAGCAGCTGTATCTTCTGGTGCTCTCTCTGGGAACGTCATCCTGCTGCTGGGAGAGTCCTCACTACTCAGTGCACGTAGGCCCAGAAGAGGAACATAAAAAACACCATGGCATCCTTTTTCCTTTCCAAAACAAAACCAAACCCCCCACACACTCTTGATTCACTTCTTCCTTTTTAGAAACATTTTTGCTAATACCTATGAAATTAATGTTAATACAATGAAATCCTAAACTTAAAATATATCTTTTTCTTTTTCTATTTTTTTGTATAATTTAGTGAGCTCGGAAGCCAAGGTGATCTGGACAACAATTCCAACTTCAAAGAAAACAAGCTCTGTGGCCTCGAGCAAGGCACTTAACCTCTCTGAGCTGCGTTCCCTTGAAGTGTAAAATCAGCTGATGTTGCTAGCCTGGTAGGGTTATTATGAAAGCAATCTTATGATATAATTGAGAGATTTAAATGTAGTTTGCAAGTGCTTAGAATTGGGCTAATTGTCAGTTCTATGCGTCCAGTCAAAAAATTTGACCAACTTTTTGTTTTTATCCTATAAGAAGAGTAATAATATCTACCTGATAAAACTGTGATGAAGACTTAGTTAAAGAATACATTTAGCAAAATACCAGAAAACCTAGTGTATAGTATATGCTCGATACATGTTTGTCCCACTCCTGCTCACATCCCTTCCCCTCAACTTGAGAAGTCAAAGTTCATCTATCTTTGCCCTTCAGTCTGTATATAATTTTCTGAACCATCCTTCTGTCTTTATGGTCAGTTTCATACTTTTCCTTTTCTCACAGCCTCACAACTTATAATTTGACTTTTCTGTCTTAGTGCTTTCCATGTGCCCTGCCTCCACCTGAGTCACAGACTACAGTGCCATGGTTGAACATACTTTCCTCACTCACGACCTTTCCCTGCCATTGCACTCACCACAGCATTCTGTTATAAATCGGGACCTACTCCTCACCACTGCAGCCTTTCTACCCTACAGGACACAATGTGAAATATATCTCCTTCATCTTAACCCATGTCTGTCATTTCCTCAAAGCAAACTTTGTTCTAATCTATCATCCTTTTTTCCAATTTGACAGTGGCACTAGACAGTACTTCTTCCCTATCCTAGTGTTGATATTCTAGATTGGGGAGCTTGGGTCAAGGAGAATGGGAAAAATTGCCCTGATTTTCTTTGAAAATCCTATACTTCTCCCAAGACTGACCAGATTTTTTCCTGCCCCCCTTCCCACAATGCAAAAGGTGGAGTAAAAGGAAGTTTTTAAAGAATGACCCTATTTCTCAGCTGTCCAATGGGGATATTATGTGTCTACATTTAGATACATTCTGCATGGTTACAAAACAGGTAGTTTAGGGTTGTAGAGCATACAGGGAGTGGTGCCATGCTGCAGGATTTCTCACTTTTGTGGTCTTTGGGGAGATTTTACATAAAGTAGGAGTAAAGATGATGAAAAGGTTGCAGACAGTTTACACATTAAAAAAAAATACAGGAATGTGAACCCGACGTGTGTGTGTGTGTGTGTGTTTTCCTCTTCTGAAAGGAAAAAAAATTGCTGGAAATTAGTGATTTGTATAGGAAGTGGCAAGATTTGATGAACTCTTTGTTATAAAGGGAGAAATTGAAAAAGCAGTTTCTAAAATGGACTCAGACTTGGATCTGTTTGATTGGCACTGGAGTAATATTCCCCACAGGGGCTGCAGAGTTGAAAAGAGAAGAGCGTGTTCCAGTAAAAAATTAAAATCTTGATTTTTGCCATGTTAAACATAAGGTGGTAATGAGACAGCAGGAAGCTACTTTGGTGAGCCAGCAGGAAAACAAGACTAAACGGCTGGAGAGTGTGATGAGCAGAAGTAAATTGACTGGTTCATTAGATAATCATACCTTTCAGTCACACACCATTGAGCTATATGGTTCACAGAATTCTCCTATAGACACGATCTAGGTCCTCACAACCAGGAAGGCAAGTATTATTCACTTCCTACCGACGGGGGACTGACATGCTGTGAGACGACTTGCTGTGACCATGAACCCTTTGGTAAGTGCTAATGATTCAAGCTAAGGTGCGCTTTCTTGTCAAGTTCAGTGTGCCTTCCTCAATCCCATGCTGGCGTGTATGAAAGCTCAGTCACTTTTGTTGCTTTGGACATGAAATGGCCAAAGATTTTGGAACCACAGTCTCTTAATCACAGTATATCAAGTATAACTTTTTCCCAGATGAAGATCACACGGAAAATGACCAAGAGTCATGGTCTTTAAGTCAACCATTATCTTCTGAAATACTGGGCGAAGAAGGGGAGGTATTTATTTCTCCATCTTCTTGCTAACAAAGAAGGAGTTGATACAGAGAACCAGACTTGATCAGAGGACCCTATCCAAATTCTGATTGGTCTAAAGCAACTAAGGAGGCCTCATTCTCATTACCTGTCCTTGCCCTGGGATAGAGGAGAGAGTATGTGGTATGACCAAGTTCTAGAGGCACATGTGGCATCTTCAGATAGAGATTTCTTGTTTCTAAAGAGGAGATCAAAAGAAAAGTGTACCCTCTTTCTTTCTGAAAGAGGTATCACATCTAGATATGTTGACAGATCTTCAATAATCTCCTCTCCATAAGTGTAGATCCATCACAAAAAGATGTCAGAAGCAAGAAAAATGGAAAACAAAATTAGAGCACTTGATATTTTGAAACTTCTGCTTCACAAATCTTCAAACTGTTATAACTCTTGATTTACCACTAGGCCGATAACATTTCTTTTTTGTTTAGGATAATTTAAGAAACTGAATTTTCAGTTTTTTGCAGATAATACCTTCCTACAGATTCCATCAGCATGAACCTTTAGTTTTGCAAACTAATTCCCCAACTTTTGACAGACTGAATGATGTAAATACAGATTCCTTCCCATAAACTATTATTAGAACTCACAATTTTAACTGCACTTCCAATGAATCAAGTGTACTGTTTTTATCAACAAATGAAATAGACATGCATAAGTTAGATACATGATAGATAGACATAGGTGAATAGATAGATAGATAAATAGATAGATATAAGATTCCTAGTCTCTGACTCATTCTCATTGTGTACAGACACTTAGCAGAATTTTATAGCCTTTTGTGTAAATGGCGAAGACTTTTTTTCCTCTCACCCTGTGATACAAAATTTTGTCCTAGGAACACCCAATTTTTCTTTATTCATTCCAAACTCTGACTTTGTCTCTGTTTTAATCAACAGCCTCTTAGCAAATAGTAACAAATCGAGAAGTATGAACACAGTTGGCAAGCAGGAACCACATATTTGTGGATCGCTGAGACGAGTGTCTATCATGAATGCTTGCACTCTCTGGAGGGTGAAGGGGCTTAGGAAAGAGAGCATCACCCCAAGAAAGGGCATCTATAATGTAAGAAGCCTTACAGAGCCCAAAGGTTCCAAATATTTCATTTTATTTAATAAACTGTAGACTGTCTCTATTTTCACTTGCTATGATAACGTTAAACTGCATAGTTAGAATGTCTTATTCTATGCATTGTCCAAATGACACTTGGTGAAGTTTAAATAATGCCTGATGGCTATTTTTACTAATTCCTTTGTTAAATCTAGTAATGTGCCAATTTTATATTGTATAGATTCGCTTGTATTAAATGTAAACACTGCCTGCGAGTATGTGAATGCATTAGCATGGTGTAAGTGATATTCATTATATATGAACTGCCAGCTCTGCTCTAGGAACCTTATGATAATGAGATGTCGTTCTTCATGAAGTTTTCCCAGCAAGTAACCATTTAAAATAAATAAAATAAAATTTGATCCCTAGAAGACTTGACAGTTCTTTCATTGATGGAATTTTTTTTAAGTAAAGCATGTATGTCAAAAGTAGAGTCTTTCATATTGTTTAGTCTGAAAGCAATTCTGTCCTGCTCTTTGGAGATTTTTTTCATTACAGCTGCCCACCATGGTCCTTTTAATGGACAAATTTGAGTGTGAATAGCAAGATTGTATTGCTAGGATTTCTCAGCTGTTGTATACCCCTAGTTGGTTTGGAGGAAAAAAATGATTTCATTTCATTTGAAATGTATAAATGATGCTAAATTCCTATTTGAAGTTGTTAGGGTATGATTACCAGTAGATCTATAACCTTAGTTATGCAAATCACTAGAGTTCATGGTAAGTCTGACATTTACAGAATTAATGAACTAAATAATTAAGTGTTCTAGTAAGCGAATTGGTAAACCAGAACTATTAATCTTTTAATGAATTCTTTGCTATCACTTAAATAATAAATTTTTTGCATAATTTTAAAGGATTATAGTAAAGAAACATTAGAATAAGAAACCCATTATGTGAAGGAACGTTACTTTTATAAATCCGTCATTATGTCTCTTTTTATTGAATTCATTTCTATTCAGGTTTAGAAAAGTGGCAATTCCTATATTGGTGACTAACAGTCCCCGACTTCAAAGGTTTTTCTTTCTCCCTCACTGAAAAAGAGGGTTTAGGATCATTTACTGCTTCAAAAAAACCACAACCTAAAATGAATAATTAGCATACAACTATAATTTCAGAAATCCTCTATTTGATGGTGTGCATCACATGTGCTTTGGAATTTCTAAGCCCTTGTAGGTTAACTAGCACATAAAATAAGGCCTTTGCACTGGTTCTTTTCACAGAACATTTTTCTATTCTCCACAAATGGCTATCTTTCTCTTTAAATCCCTTATCTTTCCCTTCATTTACTCTTTTTTAAAAAAATCTCAAATCACAGCTATTAAAACTACTATTCTGGATGAAGTACAACCAAACTTTAGAACAATAATGAAAGGGAAATAGAGGGAGTTGGGTCGTCAGTATCCATATTAATTGCTCGAAAAAGAGTAGCATGAATGACTTTTAAATCATAATTACTCAATACCTTCCACTAGAAGAAAAATGTCCAAGAGATAGAATGGCAAATGTGGCAGCTACAATAGTATTTTCAATGCATATGAAAAAAAATCTTATTACTGTCTAAATCAAGGTATCAGTGTTTATTGAACAATTATTATGTGTTCTAGACAAAATGAGACCTAAAGAAGAAAGAAAAGATACAATCTACAAACTTGAAACAATTTTCACTTAAGTGGATTCCATTAGTGCCCACACACACACACACACACACACACACACACACACAGATACATGCATCAAACTACCTAGAAGAATTAATAATAGCTCCAACTACTACACATAAAACTGTGTGACACAATTATATCTCATATGGCTTTATAGGTTGAGGGGATAAACCCAGCTAGCTTTAGTCAGTAAGTCACCTAAGTATTTGGAAACCTATTTCTGGCAGTATGGCAGACTCAGTATCCTGCAACTCTTCCTGATAACACCTAGGAAGGCTACATAAAGTATAATAATATTTGTTTAAATGCAGAGCTGAGCTCATGTAAACTAAAGGAAATTTCTGGGATCCAATGACAACAGAGAATTTCCAACCAGGTAGTAAATGAACTCACTCAAAAGGTGACCCCCTGAGATGGCCCATTCTGATCACTAACAGACTCTAAAGAAGAGGCCAATGACTTGAGTCTTCACAGATGGCAGAGTTGGGACTGAGATCCCCATGCACAGTAGGGATCCTGAAATGGTTAGATACTCCCTGAAATTAAGGACAAGGAAAAAAATCCTCCCATTGGCAATTGAAGGTGAAAAGTCTCATCTCACTCTAAGCCTGGATTCTGGAAAAAGCTTGCCCTGAGAGTATTGTAGCTTTGGGTTCTGAAAATCAAATTTAAGCTCCTTGGTGAATTTGGGCATGCAAGATACCCAGCTAAAGCAATGACAGTCTTCTTGTGACATATTTACCTATAATCCATGTCCTGGAAGAGACCCACAGATGAAATTCTGCTGAATTTGGCTTACAGTGGAAGATATAAAAGGCATAAGTAAATAAAACTCCTTGGATATGGTGAAAACTTTGCCATGGATATAGTTAGTGGGAAAGATAATGAGGATGCTCCCAGAAAAAGAAAACCATAAATGTATTCCCAGTGTAGGAAAGCCATGTGGTCCTGGTCCTAGACCAGTGGGGAGAGTAGCATAGAAGAAAGCAAGTTGTAGAAGTGTCTTTCCTTTTGTACAACTTGTGGAAAAACTTGCATTTTAAAAAGAACTCACCAAAACACTTCTGACCTATCAATATGTCTGAAAATGGCAGTACCATAATTCTCTTGATCAATGGAAATGTTCATATTAATGAAATGGCTGGTGATTTGGCAGGTGAATTAAAAAATATTTGAAACTAATTTTCCTCTGGCTATGTTTTAAACATGTGACTTGAATATTTTTCTTACTGCTTAGGTTTGCTATTCATTGAGTTAGTGGTTAGTTGCACCATGAGGCAAAGGGGAGACAGGAAAATTCTTTGTTAAAGAAATTGAGGGCCGGTGAGACGGCTCAGCGGCTTAAGCGCCTGCCTTGCAAGCGCGAAGGCCCGAGTTCGACTCCCGGAACCCACATAGGAAAAAGGGGCCGGTGATATCGCTCAGCGGCACGGGTGCCTGTTGGCGCGTGAGGTCCTGAGGTCGTCCCCCCGGTACCCACAAAAAAAAAAAAAAAAAAGAAATTGAGAGCCAGGTAAACGCACCACTCTGAGGACGTGGCTCTCAAGCTCACCTATCATGAGACTTTTGTCCTCAGATACCCAGCCTCCTCAGGCCAGAGTTTAAAACCATCAGATATGTTTTTCTGATCCTCTTCTATGATCTGTGTATTGAAGAATATGAAAATTACAAGATTTTTATCTTAGAACCGACTGTCCAATGTGACATAATTAAGAGGTGACCCTTGGGAAGTGATTAGATGATGAGCACTTCACTTTCTTGAGTAGGGTTCGTGCCCTTGTAAAAGAGGTTTGAGTGATCTCACTTACCCATTCACCATGCGAAGACATAACAAGCGATGCATTAGAAACAGAGCCCCTGGTACCCCCAGCCACCAAATTAGCTGGCACTTTGATTTTGACACACTCAGCCTCCAGAATCATGGGTAATACATTCCTGTTTCTTATAAATCAATCAGTCTAAGGTGTTTTGTTATAGTGGCACAAAGACATCCTTCAAATTTTTGTGAAAATGTGAGTGGAGGAAAACTGGCAATACCTAAGCCTAGTGCTTTGCACATAGAATGTAGTTAATATATATTATATTAACTGAGTATAAACTTCTATTTCTCAAAACCTAAAGAAAAGTCCAGCCCATTAACATAATGACCTATAAAGGGAAGTTCTTCTGCAAAGCAAGATCAGGTAAAACAGCCGACCGCCTGACAGGAACCATGTTCCAAAGTGATTTTGTTCTGTGTACAGCATGAAGTGGAGACTCAATAAATTTCTGTCAAATTTAAAAGAACTTTTCTTGAATAGAGTAAATTTATTCCACAGAATACAATTTGACTTGACATCATGCTGAAAAGTCAATGCACACCCCAGCGTTAAACTCAGTTTTGGTGGAAGAGCCAACAGAAAACTCAATTTCAGATTAGGCTGGACTTGAGAATGGGTTTGGGCCATCTCCCAGGGATTTCCACCTTCTCCTTTGGCTTTCAAAGTACTTTAAATTCTGAAAGACAATCAGTGATTTCATGCTTGCTCTTCAAGTATTTTCTTCTCACAATATTTTACTCAGATTAGGAAACTTTTCGATTTTCTCATCATCCCGGAATATAGCCATTTATTTCAAGTTTACTGATAAAGGAATATTTTTATGTTACAGATGTCATTGTCATCACAGATGTCTTTACACCTGATAACCCTCTATTACCAGCCTTGAGCCTTACAGGGAGCACAATCCAGTTGTTTTTAATGATTATTGTATCAGTGGGTATGAGGATCACATGACAGACCATGTGTTGCCATACAAGAATTCAGGCAAGAACTATCAGCAGGTGAGGGAAGACACTGGATAACTTCTCATAGATGAAAATAAATGTCTTTCATTTCACTGAAAGCAGTATTGAGCAGCCATCACAGGGTGAGCTATAAAAATATTAACATTATCAAGTCTACAAATGGGAAAAATATCTTCAGAAGATCATCAATTCCATATTTTAAATATATGATTTTTCAAAGCTACGTGGAACTTAGAAATGATTAAACAAATCAGTTATGTTTGCACAAGTGCATATAGATGATTTGGAGGTGTTTATATTTTCAAGTAGTTTAATGCAAACAGAAGAGAAAATGAAATCTGCCGTTTTAAAGATTTAATTTTTAGCTATCATTTTCATTTATATACAAACACACACATCTATACATACATACATATATATTTTTTTAAAGATCAAATAACTTGTGTCCTCTAAGTGTGCTATCATAAACTCTATGTTGCTTATGATATGAAGACTTGGAATGAAATTGTAGCTACACCAACAAAAGACCAAAAAGAAAAACTTATGAAATCATCTTGTAAAAAGAATCCTTAGCATAAAACCATATCTATGTGTGGGTACCACACTGGACCATAGTCTAGAGAACTGTCTTTATGATTAATTCCCATCTCTGCCACTGAATCGATCATGCAGTGATCTGCATTGATTGTTAAGGTGACTGAAATAACCAGATCAGACATGGCTTACCAGTGCAAATTGACTAATTCATCAACACATAAAGATTTCAGGAGAAATATTAGTGATTGTCACATATCACCAGGAAAAGAATTACCCTGTACTTATCAAATCTGCTGGGCCTATTTTTTCTGACTCATATTATATTTTTAAAATAAACACATTTTACCTTAGAACTGTAGACTTGATATCTTTCATAAGAATAAAAAGTTATATTTAATCCTAAATCAATTAGATTTAAATCCAAAGACTGGCCTTTTTGTGACTGAGTTGTCTCTCAGGAAAAAAAATATTGAAGGTTCTATTCTTTTAATATGACATCTCACTAGATATTAGAAGGTTACGACTTTTGGCCTCTCAAAAAAAGACCAAACTCTAATTACAATAAAAGTCCATAATCAATTTCCTGAGACTCTGAACATAATGCAAAGCAAAATTAACTTGGAAAGATCTACTTGTATTTCTACCCAATAGAATGCTTAATATCATTCCTCAACTCTCAGATTAGAAATATTCATTGGGAAGTCACAACACAATTATTAGAAGCTAAGTTCCACACCTAAGAAAAATTACTGATAAAAAAAGGTACTGTGTTAGTAAATACTTAGGTGTTTCATGTAATTCTGTACTACTTTGAGGTATATTCATGTCTGTATATACATACTTTTTATTCTAACATGTAATTTTAAAAGAAAAAGCATGGGACACTATAACAAACTCAAAATTAAGAAGACAGCCATGAGCATTTTCTAACTTAAAAATAGAAAAATTTAGATTTTGAAGACATAGTTTCACTGGGAAGTAGCTTAACCTGAGATAATGGATTCATGATAATTCTCCAGAGCGTTTGGCACCAAGTCTATGTGCTTCCCATTTGGGGAAGTATTGCTCAGTCTCCAATTATGCCACATCATAGGAGTCTCAAGGATATATTTAAAGATGAAAGAAAAATTTTGACACGGTGATAAGTTAACAGACCCTAATAAGCATTGTTTGGAGAAGACATTTGTTTCACTTGTTTTTCAAAAGCAAATATAGTACGACTCAAAATTGCTTCTGACAGCAGCCAACTGCCAACTATTTAGATTGGCTCAGTTCAGCATATGCTGGGACTCCCCATGCTACTCGTGTCTTCAAAAAGAAGCTCTTCAGATTGGCAGTGAGGGAATATTTCCTTTGAACATTCAAGTAATATGTAAAGATACCAAAAAGACATAAATGCCAATAATTAAAAAGTAAATGAATAATACCCAATGCGGTATATTTGGAAGGCATGGCAGATTTTTTACATTCCCGGAAAGTGGCAGCCAGATGTGCTAAGCCCCTTTCAGTATCCTCCTTTTCTGCTAATCTAAGCATTGCAAGGGACAAAACTGAAGGTAAATATCAAGGAAATTCTAGGAAAAATAAATTTGCATTATTAACAAGAAAAGCTTCTAGAACATTTGTTCACTTCTTTGTGTTAGGGTATAGTTCTATACAGACATTGTCTGGTCACCTTCCTTGTTGCTGAGCCATAATACCCAACACTCACAATTTAAAGGTGGAGAGGTTTATTTTGACTCAGTTGTTAGGGAGTTCAAGCCACAGTCTTAATTAAGCCTTGAAGGCAAGAAGCTAGCAGAAGAGTTCGGCAGAGCAAAGCTGCTCATGTCATGGCAGCCAGGAAGCAGAGAGCAAAGGGAGAAGATGGAAGGAAGACTCTTCCTTTGCCATCACGCCCCCAGTGACCCACCTCCAACCAGGACCAACCTCCAAGCAGCACATTAAGCTACTGAACTTATTCATAGATGAATCCACTGATAAATATAGTGTGCCTATGATCTAATCACCTTTCAAAAGCCCAACCTCTCTACACATGAATCTCTTGTAAGACATTCTAGATTTAAATCATAACAGAGATTAAAAGAAGGGAGGTTTTGAGGGAGAACTGACAGGAAGGAAGAAGGGAGGAAATCAACATCACATTCAAACTTGGTACTGCATATTATAAATTAAAAGAGTTTATAAATTATGATTTTACACCTGAGTTATGAATGGGAAATATAGTATAACATCACTCACTCTAAAGATAATTGCAGGAAACAGTTTTTTTTTTATTGCTACCACTTAGGATCAACAGATTTTAAAATCTTGCTCTTTGTGTTTGTTGGTTTATCATTAACAGTGATTAAAAGGAAACATTCCTTTTTAGCATTTTTATACTGATTTTAGAAAAATTTTACCCCATTATTGGAAATACTATATTCATTTAGCCATATATCTAATCCTTAAACTGAAGTCTATACATAATCTGATTTAAAATAACAAAATCAAATTAAGAACTACAACGTTTAACCTTCAAAACTTCACTAAGCATGATAACTATGTGAGATAAGTTTGATTTATGAGCTTGCTGCCCTTATGTCAGAGATTCTTAATTGGCAAACTTTGGGATGGTTTCTTCTCTAACTAGTCAGCTTCCAGAATGTTCCTGAACATTCTGTGAACAAAGCCACTCCTATCAATGAAGACTCTTCACCATTAGCTCACTTACTACCTTAATTAACTTTGAAAGTCAGCAAGACAACATATGAATGTTCATATCTTATTAAATAACTGCAAGACATTTAAATAAATGTAAGACTTTTAATCTCTTCAGAAGGAGGCCGATTTCACTACCATCAAGGCTTCTTATTCAGGTATAGATATAACCTACATAACAATTTCCCTTTGGCTCTTTGGCTATCCAATAAATATCCTAATGATAGATGGAAGGATAAATTTAGGAAATCGAATCAAGAATGACTGAAAGGGCTTACTAATATAAATAATTAGAACAAGAGACCTATTAGGAGGCCAGCAAGTAAAGTTTTGAAGGTCAAACCCAAAAATCTTCTTCAGTATCAGAAAATGATTTTAAACTGAAGGATGACCGCTCAAGATATTCTAGGTAAAGACAACAGATATCCATTCATTCAACTTTGTATTCTAGAAAAATATTCCTATCAAGTACAAAGTACCAGATAATGTTTCTATAAAAGAAAAAAGATGGTCTAGGCTCACACACACACACACACACACACACACACACACTCATGAGTGCTAAGAGCACAGAAACAGACAAGAAGACAAGAGTAGATAACAGAGAGGTAAGGAGGCTTAATAAGTAAGCAGAAGAGGGGCCTCTTAACTCATCTATGGATAAAGAGGCAAGATTTGGAAAAACATGGTGGGATTATTGAAGATGAGTAAAATCAAATAGGTCAGGAGAGGCAGAGGCAAAACAGCTTGTGTGCGTATTGGGGAAATGTGGAGAGTAGAGAAGGAAGATGCAAACAACAGTTGCAGGGCTCTGATATTGTTAATGGTTTTAAGCTCTTCTGAAAACATTGAAAAGACCAAAGATCAGCATTTTAACAAGAAAGTAAGATCTCTGGATCTAAAAAAAATAACTTTGATTGTTGTATAGAGGATGATGTGAAGCGAAACAGTCCTGGAGGAATGGAACAAATGGTGTCTAGTCCAGAACCAATGGAGGTCAGTGAGAAGCAAAGGAGCTGAGATCCTGAGAAGTGATATGGATGGCCAGGCAGCTAGTGGCTGGTTTATTAGGGCTCCCAAAAGCTTTGAGGATGACCCAGGCCTTACATTAGTGTTCTGGGAAGGGGCGTTGCTCTAGCCCAACTCTGTGAGTATTTTACTTGCCTCGAGCACCAGCATCATGCTGTTCTGACCACGTTTCTAGTGTCATCCTCACAGTCTTGGACCTCACACACTCTCTTTTCCACTGAAGAACACACCTTGTCTTGACAGGAAAAGTTCTCCATTTCTCCTCCACAGAATACAAATCCCATGCTCTAGGATAACTTCCTCACCCTTCCCTCTCCTCTCACCTAGGCTCTCTCTTTACAAAATTTTAAGAAAAAAATCTCGTGGGAAATCTTCTTTTCCAACCTCTCTGATGACATTGTAATTTCCCAAACAAGAATCTCTATTCAAAAAGAATTGTACATGGAAGTTCTGGAATCTATCTGGTACTAGGGCTATGTTCCCTTTATTGTTCTTCGGTGAAATGTTTCTATCCAGAGGTTGAAACCATACTTGACAAATGACAGCCATTACAAATCACCAGATTTCTCCCTATCACAGTATTCTCCATCTTGGTCCCAATCCAAAATCTCCTTCCTAGTCACCAGGTGAATTAAAAGTTAAACTCATCTTGTGTAAGGTTTAGTGATAGATTATAACATGTCAAGCACTGTGCTAAATAGAGTTTTTGCTTTATTTTCAGTTTTGAGAGGTATGTTCTACTGAGGTTCAGAAAGGTTAAGTTACTCACCTAAAATAAGGCGGGGTGACTTATTTTTGTACTATTTCTCCTTCATCTCCTGAAATTATATTTTATTCTTTGTTGAAAAAACACCTAATCCAACACATTCATTTCTTCTACCATTCCAAAGAGATGTTAGTTGTATTTATCTGTCATTTATTAAGTCAAATACAAATCAAAAGTTTAGTTATCTTTCCATTTATTCAACAAAATTTAACTGGGCATTTTTTACACTGGCTAGGGTATTAGAACTCAAGAACCATAAAAAAAAACCTGCCATAAAGAACCGCCTAGAATCAACCTTCCACCCAAGAAAGGAATTATAGTTTCTAAAGCTCAGCAGTAAATGAGAGGACCTCCATACACAGGTGAAATGGAAGCTGGGAAATCAACACCTCAGTTTCCCCCTCCTCCGACTTCTCAAATATCCACCTTCCTATATACTTTATCTCTTCATTTGCTATCTGACCTTGCCAAAATGTCTTCTATTTTGGTTGTATTAATAGCTTGATAATCACTTAGGGACACCCAATGAGTTTGACCAAATATTTGATTTAATGAACATGTCTGACCCTTTGGAAAACATCGAAGAGCCCATAAAAAACTCCAGAAGAGCACAATTCCATTGGTTGCACACATTACAGCCAGTAATTGGGGTTTCCATAAAGGAATTATTATTTCCCTCTTGGGATTTCTAAGTTACCTCTGTCCATTTATTTCAGAGCAGAAGTCCATCATCAGTGCCCCAGCCATACAGAGCTGTGACGTATGAAGAACTTCAAAAATGCTATTATTGTTAATATTAATGATATGGGTAAAAATGACAAATAGTTATAACTGTCCATGCTGCCTAAGGAGAAATTACTCTGAATATCAAAGAAAGCAATTATAAGATTATAGTTTACTTTAAATGAATGTATTCATGTCATCATGTATTTGCTTTCCTTGTGTTTGCACATCGCAGGAGGCTATAGTCCCTAAGTCCAATACTAATTTAAAAAAATAAAATTTAACTCAACCTTTTACTGATCTGATAAGGCAAGAGACATTTCTGGGAGAATCAAGGGTGACAAATTAGCACACTGGAAATAAAAATTATTTCTAGGCCATGAAATGTGCCTGATAGACAACCACATTGCACAGCCTTGCTCTGCTTCCATCCACAAAGACGATGCCATTTGGTTCTAAGGATTCTCAGAATCCCAGATATTTTCAGATTTTTCTTTTAGACCTTCCACATTGCCAGAGAAACCCACAATCCTCTCTTTTCAAATTCCTGCACAGAACACTCATGCATTTCCTTCATAGGAGGCATTAGGCAGTAGTAAATTAAGAGAAAAGAAAATGAAAAACTAATTTTCAAAATATGTTTATTAATAAGACTTCACAGTGGCTGCTAGTTGCCTGTTCACTATCAATTTTCCCTTCCTCCTTTCTAAATCACAGAACATAGGCGGGTGGGCAGAAATGCGCTCATGAAAATGCTCTGTTAGATGTTTGCATCCTACCTATGCTTTATAACGTGTAAGCAAACGTCTGTTGTGTATTTCTCCTTTACCAAAGTAAGAGCTTCTCCTTTTCTCCTTCCTTCTTTCCTTGGCTTCCTGCCTCCAGTGCCGAGTTGAGGCTTAAGATATGGCAACCTTCTTCAGACCGTAAGAACAAATGCAAGAACTAAAGATTGTGCTAAAGTTTAAGACACAAAAGCAGAGAGCTAGAACATTGAATACTGAAGACATCTGATTTATTGCTATCTTAGTCACTTTGTCATCACTGGGACACAACACCTGACACTCACAGCTCAAAGGAAGAGAGGTATTTTTAAATCTTTTTAAAATTCTTATTAGTACGTGCTTTCAGTACATAATGATAACATTTATCATAGGAAGTTGCTTTGTGTGCATAAAACATCTGAATTCTTATTTTGGCTCATGGTTTGCAGAGGTTTCAGTCCATAGTCAGCCAGCTGCAGCCCAGAAAAGGAGTGACAACAGGCTGTGGAAGAAAGCTGCTTATGTCCTGGTGGCCAGAAAGCAGAGAATGAAGGAAGAAGGCATGGAGGACACACCCCCTCCACAGTGACCCTCTCCTTCCAGGCCCCACCTCCGAACAGTACTCAGAAGCAGAACTCACCCATGGAAGAGCAAAGCACAAACCACCTTCTGAAAGACCTGGCTCTGAGCACAGGAAGATTTGGGGGACGTTCTTGTTCTAAACTGTAACACTTGCTGAGGGAGAAAAATAAATCTCTCTTTGTTTAAGCCAATATTATTAGTTTTATTACATGCAGCCAAAACCTAGGTGATGTACAGGATAAAAGCAAACAGTATCAGAAAAACAAATGCATCTTCGTGGCAACAACAGAACTGCCTCCAGTGTCTGTCATGTGTGGGCCGAATAACTTTTAATACTATTTTAACTGTGATCACTGAAGATTTTGTTTTGTTTTATTTTTTCTGATCATTACCTTCGACTCTGGGAATACAAGCCATAATAAATAGCGTAATGTATTTTGTTTGGAAAAACTTGAGCACAGGTAGAGGTCTTAACTAGCCACACCTCTGGAGCAGTGGGTGAAACTCTGGGCAGATGGGGAAAGAAGGCTAAGGAAGGCATAAGCACCTGAGGCTCTCGAGGAGGAATTACTCAGTCTACAATGTGCCATGACCATGCCCTTGCACACCTTGAGAGTGTGCAGTAAGTGCTCTCACGGAATGCTTCACGGAAGTCTTTCCAAAAACAGTTCCCTGACTCATGTCAACAAAAGCATCCTTTTAAAAAGCTCGAATTGGCATACCAAGCCTGTAAAGACTTATTGACGATAAAGGCCTCAATAATGGTGTCTGATAGTGATGAAGTTCTGTAGCTCTCTCCTGCCAAAAGCAGCACGTGAACAACCTCCATCAGTGACCCAAGGGCCGCATCCTTGGATAGGTCAGCTGCCATAGACCAAAGGAAAATGTGATGGAGAATGTGGATCACCAAGTGTTAATGCCACTGGTCTAAACACAGGCTCGTACGTTTGTCTTCCTCATAGGCGTAGGTACAGCACAACAGGCATTCTGAGGAAAGGCTGCCCAAGCTATCAGTGCCAGGGAGGTTCCTGCAGTATATGATAGCAAGTGATGTCACTGTCGACATTCAGATACATAGCCTGACAGAGGGGTCTACTGATGTGTCAAACTTCTGTGCTGGTTAACTCAGGAATGTCACAGTCAAGGGTGTGGGGTAGATGCCCACCCTGAAATCAGCCCATCTTGTCCTTAAAATGAGTTGTTCCTTTAATCTATTTTTCTGTCCCATTTTTATTAGGGTCTTAGATACAAAAATATTTGTCCACTAAATGAATAATGACAGTGAAAATAAGAGGACAAATGTGAACTACTGTATTACCATGTGATGGGATAGCATAAAAGGATGGTAGAGGCAGTGGTGAACTGTCCTTACTCATCTAAAACCCGCAGCCACCTCACAGCTCTGAGGATTTATCCAATGCAGGCCCAGTATCCTGGGATATTCTGGTTCTTTTGAGAAAAGCCAAAATTTTTTGAAGTCTCCGAATTTTGGAACCGATTTCTGGTCAGACGAAACATGCTTGTATGTTGAATCCAACACATGAAGTGCCAATTGAAGATTTCATATTTTTAAAATCAAACTGTACTGCTGATTGTGATAAATGCCTATTATAGACAACGTTTATCTTTATTTCTGAATCTTTGTTTCTTCCTTTTCTGTTTCTTTCTCAAAGATACCATCTTTTCTCCCTCTCAACTAGCCTATACCCATCAGTAGTACTGAAGAATTGCTTATTTCAGAATTCTCTACACCAAAGATGCTTCTGCAATTAAACAGTACCCAAGAGCCAGTGAAGGACTCCACAGGCAGAATTGCAAAGGAGAGATATGTGGAATGTGGCGCCTTTCAGCGCCTCTCACATCACACAGCATACCTTTAGCAACTCCTGCTGGTGCTTTATTGTGTGGGTGTACACATTTCTTGTTTCCCATCCAAACACACGCACACATCTTTGTGGACACGTGCAATAACTGTGACTGCCTAAATAACAACACAAAGGATAAACAGAGCCCCTCCCCCCCAGGAGTGGCAGATAAGTCTCAGTGAATACAAACTAGTTGGCACATTTTATATTTGTTTCCTGGGTTGGGTTCCTGCTCAGTTTGAATCAGCAGGAAAATTCCACAACTGGCCTATAGTTTGCATTCCAACTTGGATCCAAGGACCAATTTCAGCACATGAAACTGGAATTAAAATACAGTATTTGAGAGCTGTAACTTCATTCAAAAGAAATAAAAAATAATACCTTCCAATAATGTATTTCTTTTGAGTTTGTGAACATTTTCATAGCCATAATTTCATTTGATCATCCAAGCTAATTGACACACATAAAGAGTTCATAAGTAGAAACAATTCCCTAATACAAATCATAGGTAAAGGCACAACTTTTTAAAAGTTTTTTTGTAAAGTTTGTCAGAAGAAATGCACATTAGTTATAACAATTTATCTTAATCTCTATAGGATTAAGTTTATGATAAAGAAGGCATGTCAAGGAAGTGTAGTGTCTTAATCTGTTATGTATTGCTATAACAAAATGCCTGAGACTGTGTACTTTATATTGAAAGAAAGTTTATTTATCTCACAGTCCTGGAGATTCAAGAGAATGTTGCCAGCATCTGTTCAGCTCTAGCGAGGGCTTCATGGTAGTTGGCATCAGAGTGATGGGAGCACTTGTGGATGAGATGTGCAGCACAAGCAAAAAAGGGATAAAAGGAAGGTGCCTGGTTCCCATAACAACCCATTCTCATGGGAACTAATCCAGTCATCAATACTTTCTAAGGATAGTGTCTCCATGACTGAATTACCTTCTTTTAGGTTCCATTTCTTAGAAGTTCTACTACCTCAATACCACCACCATGGGGAACCAACTTGCAGCACATGACTTTTTGGGGGATACGTTCAAACCATATCTGCACCATAACATGGGGTAAGAGAGTTTTAAAAATATGTCCACAACTTCTTTGATATTTCCCCTTTCAAGAGACAGAGCCTATGTAGCTCAGTGGCATAGCGCCTGCCTGGCAAGTTCAAGGTCCTGAGTTCGATTTCCAGTACCCCCCCCAAAAAAAGAGACAGAGCCTAATTCTTGAGTGAAGGCTGGACTTAGTAACTCAATTATAATGAATAGAATATGGCACATGTGATAGTATGTTGCTTCTAAAAGAATGCTATTTAAAAACAAAACAAACAAATAAAAACCCTTTAAATTCTGTCTTGAGGGCTCTCCTTCCTGCTTGGAACACTTGCTCTGGCGAAAGCCAGAGTTCTTTCATGAGGTCACATAGGCACCTATGAAGAAGCCCAGATGGTGAGGATCAGAGGCCACCATCTTACAGCCAATGAGAAACGAAACTTGCCAACAATCTTGGTAAGGAATTTGGCAGCAAACCTTTGAGCCTCCAGATGACTGTATTCTTGGCTAGCAGCTCACATGTAACTTTATGAACAACTCTGAGCCAGAGACACTCAAATGAGCCACTCTCAGATTTCCCACCATCAGAAACCGTGCAACCTCATAAATATTTGTATTTTAAGATGCTAAGATTTGGAGCAATTTTATTATACAGAAATAGATCATAATACCTGGGGAAATAATTAATGTTAAAAAAATAGGTACTTATCTAGAAAAATAAAAATATGAATACATATAGTACTTTATACCATTAACAAGGATATATTCTAATTAAAATTTAAACATAAAATATGAAATACTCTAAATTATGAGAAAAGCACAGTATGATTCCTTTTAACTCATGTTTCTCCACTTCAGTACTCTTGACAATTTGGGCTGGGTAATTCGTTGTTCTAAGAGGCTTTTGTGTCACATTGTAGAATATTTAGTGGCATCCCTATCTGCTATTCACTAGATACCAATGATCTATACCCAGTTGTGACATCAAACCTGCTTTAGACACTAGAACAGAAGAGCAAAGAAGATTTCCAATTATGATCAGAAGAAAATACAGATAAATACACACATACCATCTGTAAAGTCCAAGGAGAAGAAACAAGCTGGGCGAGAACACTTGCAACTCATATTGCAGAAGAATAGAATAATTGGCCGACTAGAACAGACCATTCCTAGAAAAAGAAAGAAAAATGACCCTCAAATATATAAAATGAAGCTCGACCTCACTCAAATACATTAAATTGAAATAAAATCTAAATTGATATCTTTTTACTTCTCTAATTGGCAAAAATCTTCAAGTTTGATAATACATTCCCTTGTTTTAGCTAGGAAAATGAAACATACTCTCACATTGCTAGTAGAAGTATAAAATGGTTCAACTCCAATGGAGGAAAATGTAATGTTATATTTCAAAATTACAACTGCATTTATCATTTGACTCAGCCATTTTCTTCATAGGAATGTGTCTGAGAGGTGTGCCTGGCCTTGCCTTCTGCCATGATGACAAGATTTTAGCTGGCATCTGGATGCCTGGTTGGAGACTGCATTTCCAACCTCTGCTGCAGTTGGAGGAGAGGTATCAGTGGGTCACGGAGGTGACATGATGCATGCCATTTCTGCTCTTCCTGTGGTACCATGAATTTCTACCAGTTCCACTGCTCCTGCCCCTGACATGGGAAGAGTGCGTCCCAGTAGAAGCCAATCTTTTGGCCTGGATCCTAGAAAAGAAGACCTAGAAAACTTTCTATGGCCAGGAGCAGAACTGTATCTTGCGCAGAGCAGCTCCTACGCAAAGTGAGAGAGAAAACTTGTTTTGTTTTGTTTTGTTTTGTTTTGTTGTGAGCCTCTGATATCCAGGAATTGTTTGTACTTTCACAGAATACTCTATAAAAGCTGATGAGTATGTTAAGCTACTGTTGTATAAGCAAGGGAATTACAAGAATATATTTGCATTTACAGTGGTACCTCGGTTCACGAACTTAATTCTTTCCACAATGCTGGTCACAGAATTCTGGTTGTTGCGCCAAGCATTGTGGAAAGAATTAAATTCGTGAACCGAGGTACCACTGTATGTTCATAAAGAAATCCTGAAAGGAAATATAAGAAATTAACGACAATATTTTACACCATAATAGGAGGCCAGAAGACCAGGACTGTCAAAGATAAGGAAGAAGCAAAGTTTGTTTCTATCTGAATTTCTTTTTAAATTCCTTTCACTTTTCACCAATCTGAATATATCACCATGTCACAAAATTAAATGCCTTCATAAAATTTAGAACAGTAATGATGTACAAAATATAAAACAATGAAAAATATTGTAATGTTACCCGACAAACCTGCTATCAATATTTTGTTCTATTCACTTCTAGTCTTTTATACTGTGTCTATTTTTAAATAAAAATGGAATCGTAGTATATATACTGTTTTTGTAACTTTTAATTTCCACCTAACAGTACATGAGGGCAACTTCTCAAATGCCTAGTACCCATTTTAACATGGAATTCACAGCTAACTGGACAAAGAACTGTGCAGAGCCACTCACACACACCAGCCAGGGCTGGAATACCTGTGTCTTCAGGTCATCCTTGGCCTGAGCCTCCTTCAGCAAGGACACAGTAGTGAAGGAGGGCGTGTGCTTTGCCAACCCAGGCAGATGAGCTGGAGGCTTCTATATGACTCCAACAGTGAGAAAGGCAGGAAGGATTCTGGTCAGGTTTCATAATTGGGGAGGTAGCATGCTTCAAAGATTTGATAAAGCCACAGGCAGGTGTACTACTCCTAAAAATGGTTTCTTTGTCTTATTAAGATCAGAAATTTTCATCTCAAGCAAAATTGGAAGGTATTTTTCTTTGCTTTCTCATCCCAAACTCTCTTCAGAGACTATGCTAAGAATAGGAAGAATTTTATATTTAGATTGAAGTTTTTGTCTCATGTAGCAAGGCATAAGGTCACACACTTGGGGCAAAAGCGAGTCAGGGATTCTAGCGCCCATGACAGTGTGCAAGCACTACACAACTCCATTCCTGTCCCAAGAGGATCATCCTGAAATGTATTTGTATTTCATTCCTGCAACACAGGTCACTTTTAACTTCATACATGTCACCTTTGCACTGACAGTGAAGAGAAGAGCATTCTGATACTATGGATGTGTATGTTTTAAATAATATAAACTAAAACCCACATGTAACATTCAATTGCCATAGTGTAGCACTGGTGTACCCAGTGGAGGGAATTACTGTCAGGGTGTGTTTCTTATTCCTCTAAAGATCCAGGGAATCGACTCAACTGGCCTGGAGGAGAGGGGTCCCTGCAGACTTCCCAGTGCTTTAGAAGCCCCAAGGCAGAATTTTCAATGCCAGAAGGTGATTTCGAGGGCTATATTAGCCCGTAAGCACGCCCATGAGGACTAATGGGAACACTGTAAGATAAAAAAAATATTATAAAAGACAAGGTGAAGATGAAACAGATTCAGACTTCTCTGGCAGGTCTAAATAATTTAAACGCACAAAGCACATGCTTCTAGGGCGGGTTAAGCACATTCGGCTGTGAATCAGAAGACCTGTGTTTTACGAGTTTAACACTGTGGATAGTAACAAAGAAAGAGAGGGCTGAAAGCTGTCCGAGAAGAACAGAGCAGAGAGTACCGGGTTCTTGCTCTTCACTGACAGAAGAGGTAATGATTATGGAGATCACTGATAAAGGTAGAAATAGTTACTCAACTAAACAAAGAGGAGATAGTACGAAATGGACTTTTCCAAAGAGTCTTCCACAATATGTGTCATTATAAGAAAGGAGACAAGGAGTTCCTAACACTTTTGCCTTAAATTTGTTGTGTTACAGAGATAGATATGTGGTTTATCACTATAGATACTTAATTACCTAGGAACATGACATTAGTGGAGGAGGAAAGAGATTAATAATAATCACTGAGAGGCATAAAAATAGGGGTTTCCCAGTCTCCAGTCAATAATTTCAGGATCAGTTATTCCAAGCTGACAGCAGCCATGATTCCCTTTTGGCACATTCAGGGCTGTGCCATTTAAAGTGTGCTTTCAAACACAATCTCAGTTTGAGCCAACCACATGCATTATGTTAGCCTTTAAATGCTCCACGTCCTCCAGTGTCAGGTCTCAGTTACTGCCCCGAACTCTTTGCCAGCACGGTCTACAGCATATTTGATAGCTGGTGTCCTTAAGTTACATGAGCAAGT
The DNA here is from genome assembly GCA_028451465.1 of Erethizon dorsatum. Lineage (NCBI taxonomy): Eukaryota > Metazoa > Chordata > Mammalia > Rodentia > Erethizontidae > Erethizon > Erethizon dorsatum. Next base: position 56,587,389 of record CM051835.1, on the reverse strand, counting down.
TGGCCCTGGTAGTGTGGGATTTTTCTGCCAACCATTGTCATCTGTGACAAACTTCTAAAGCTCAATTAGAAGACATGGTTGCCTCTGCAGGTGCTCACTGTTTATTAGACAAGTGCAGCCTGTGGATAAGAGCAGTTACTGACTCCATGATAATGCCACAGAGGCAAAACTTCTCATTTTCCCCAATACTTGTCTTCTAAAGCTGATAGCAGTTATTTTTGGTGGTAAGGGCCATCAGAATGCAAATATTTCTGAGGAAAAGAATGCTATTTCTTTGTCAAAGGTGCCAGTAATCTTACTATTTGTTTCTAATTTTGGGTGTTCATATTGCACTCTCATTACTTTTCACTGGTTCAGCCATATTGGAGAAATACATTGCTAACTATACCTTAAGGACAGCAATTCAGTGATATGACCATTTTAGAGGGGCAGTATCTTCTGAATTGTTGGCACACATGTGACCAGAGCTGTAAGTGCTCACATTACTTGGAGTGAGAGATCTGGGCCAAACACCAAAGAACAATAATGAGGTTTGTTTTTGTTTGTTTGTTTGTTTGTTTTCTGCCTCCTATGCCTGAACCCCACCAAGATGTGTTAAAGAACTGTTCTTTTGTGTGTGTGTGTGGGTACCGGGGGTCGACCTCAGGACCTCGCGCGCCAGCAGGCGCCCATGCCACTGAGCGATATCACCGGCCCTTTTTTTGTATGTGGGTTCTGGGAGTTGAACTCGGGCCCTCGCACTTGCCAGGCAGGTGCTTACACAGCTGAGCCATCTCACCGGCCCCTAAAGAACTGTTCTTAATGTAGATACAATTGGTACTGCTGTCATCATATAATTTCAATGTGTTCTTTCAAAAATAAAAATCTTATACTAGAGTTTTACAAATACCATCTATTGGCAACATGCATACTTTTTTTTCAGACTATGTTTAATTAGGTCTACATTAATTCCTTAAGTATGTCAGATGGGAGCATGTTCCTCTGTTCATTTTATCTTTGCATTAGGCAATGGTACAAACAGGGGTCACCTGCTCTCTGTTAGTTCCTCTGTATTTACTTGTTCTAAGTATTTGCTGCACCATGCACCTGCCAAGTTTCTGACCACTTAGTACCTGCCATTGAAGAGTCTCAGTTATTTTTGTGTTTAACCTTTATTTTCACAGAACGAATGTTCTGAATTGTTGTCTAATTATACACACATATATATAATTTTAATATGATAAGTTAAGCGTATAAGACATAAATCTTCCATTTTCAGTATATAGACCAGGGATAGTAGTATACTGACAGTGTTGTGCAACAATCCTCACTATCCAGTCCCAGTATTTTTCATTTTCCCAAACAGAAACTCCATCTCCATTAAAACATGACTCACCATCTTTCTCACCGTAGCCCCTCTACGCTCCTTTCTGTTCAGAACACTTTTTGTGTCTTTATTGGATATAAAGAAAGGAGAAGAGGTCATGGCTGAGTTAGCAGCCAGGACCAAGCACCAAGGCTGGGAAAGGGTATGACACAAGGTCACTATGCATAGATTTGTCTTTTTTGTGCTCCACTCTCCATGCTTTTCTACCTAGAAAGCTGCAAAAGAAAATCAGCAAAATGAAAAGGTAACCTGTGGAGTGGGAGGAAACAATCAAAATTTACGAATAATATAGCCAATAGGGGGCAAATATCCAAGAGTAAATAAGTACTTCATACAACTCAATGGCTGTAACAATCGTAATACCAACAACCTGATTAAAAAGGGTCAAATGACATGAATAGACATTTCTCAAAAGAACACATACAAATCAAAACTATAATGAGATATCATCTCACACCTTTTAGGATGGCTATTATCAAAAGGTCAAATGACCATTGCTAGCAAGGCAGTGGAGAAATCCTTGTACTGGTGATGGGACTGTAAATTATTACAGCCATGATGGAAAACACAATTCCAAAAATGAAAAATAGAGCTACCATATGAGCCAACAATCCCATTTCTGGGTGTATATCCCAAGGAAATGGAGTCAGCATCTCAAAAATATCTTCATTCACAATAGTCATTGTAACATTATTCACAAGAGTCAAAATATGAAATTAACCTCAGTGTTCACTGAGTGATGAATAAAAAATTGTGGTATATACATACCAATACACAATGGAATATTATTCAGCATTAAAAAGATGGAAATCTTCTCATTTATAACAACATGGACCACTCTGAAGGACATTATGCAAACTGAAACAAGTCAGATCCAGTGAAACAGATACTATATGGTATCACTAACATGTGGAATCTCAAGCTATCAAACTTAGAAAAACACAGAGTAGAAAAGTATTCGCTAGGGGCTGGGTAGCGAAATGGGAAGATTTTGATTAAAGAGTACAAGCTTCAGGATAAATTCTGGAGACCAGATAGATAAACAGCATGACAGTTAATAATACATCATTCTATACTTAAAATTTGCCAAAAGAGGAGCTCTTAAATGTTATCACCACACAGAAACATTAAGTGTATGAAATAATGGGTATATTAATTAAGCTTGTGGTAACCACTTCATGAAGTATACATATATTAAAACTACACACTGTTCATTATAGATAGATAGATAGATAGATAGATAGATAGATAGATAGATAGATAGATAGATAGATAAAATTTTCATTGGTAAATTTGGTCTGCATACAGGTGGAGAAAAAAGAGAAAGTTGAGCACCTCTGTTGACCTCTGTCTGTCCTTGGCTAGAACAAGAACATTCTGCTCCCACACGGATTCCCTAGGCCTGGATTACTGTCCTTGACATGACATTTTGGCCCTTGGCCCTCCTACTGCTGCTCAAACGTCAGTATCTGCTCAAATGTCAGAACAGAGGCTGAGGCTGAGGTAACATCAGCACATGACGAGCACCTGCTCCATGAGCCCGAGAGACCTCGCTGGAGCACAGGAATCCTCCAGGCATTTGTTTTCTGAGAAAGAATGATTTTGAGTACAAAGGACAGTGCTGCATCCTTAGGCCACGTACCAGGGACAGAGAAAGTATTTGGAGTCATACTAATCAAGCAAAAACAAATAATTTCCATGTGGGTGTCTGCAGTGAGCTATCCATACTCAGCAATACTAGTAGCTGAGGATTTTGCGGGTTACAGGAAGTGAAAAATCAGAGTCTCTGTGTGGGTCAGGGGAGGTGGAAGTTTACTTGTGTAGTTTGGAAATGGTTTCCTGATACTTGTGATCTTCACTTACACCCTCTTTCTGCCGGAGAGTCATGCTTCAGTCCTCCAGTTACAGTACTTTTTGAAACAGAAAATACAAATTGCAAACATTTTATTAAGTAAAAAAAAGGATGCCATGTAATATGGACAGTGTTTTGTAACCCTGTGGGGTATATTCTTGTCATATACATATATATGATATTTTGGTGGAGTTTCCCACCCACTAAAGCAAAACATAAGATTTTGACACTTCAGAGGTAGAAGAGACAGCAACAATAAGACCCACATTACTGCAAGATTTTACTGTCAAAAAAATAAAAATAAAAATAAAGCCTTAAAGCTAGGCTTTGTAAGAAGAAAAGGGAAAAATGATGTCCTAAATTCTTTTGGCATGTTAATAATCAAGCTTAAATACTTAAATCATACCACCAATAAATTTAGAAAAAATATTTCTTTTGCCAGGAAAAGCCTTGACCACATGGGACAATGACTTAAGAGCAGGTAAAAGATAGCAGGACAGAAAGTCCAAGGTGGCCCTGGCCAGTCCTGAGCATCATCGCAGGGAGGTGAGAGAAGGAGAGAACAGAAATGTCAGGCTCCAGGTTGTGGGGTCCTTCTCCCCCAGTAGCGAGTAGAGGAAACTTTAGAACACTGCTGGCCAATGGAAATTATAATGGGAGCCACAAATTTGACACTTTCTAGTAGCCACATGGAAAAGTGAAAGAAAGCTGATAAAACTAACTTACATTAGTTGTGTTAATTTTTTAATGTTACTTATCCAATATGACCAAAGTATTATTTCAATATATATTCAATATAAAATTACTGATGAGCTATTGTATATTTTCAATATTTTCTTTGCAATCTAGTATGTATTTTATACTTGCAGCACATTGCAATTCAGATAAGCTATATTTCTAGTTTCGGCAGGCACAGAAGGCCAGTGATTACCAGTGGTTGCCATAAATAGACAGTACAGGTTTGAATAACCATAGAAGACATACGAAAGTGCCTGATATGCCAGTCCTCAGTGTGATGCTATGACCTAAATGGCATAGCATCGAGAGCTTGAAGGTAGCTAAGGAAGGAAGAAAGCAAGGACCCAGGCTATGCTATGCACCCTCCTGCCTTCCCTGCAAGGGCTTCCTGGTGGCTGGGAGAAGATCTAGAAGTTTCTTTGCCCCTGTGTCCTAATAAAGACATACTGAGATTTAAAAACCAAAGGCAGAATCTGGAGCAGGAAATGAGTTTATGGGTTCAAGCTCAGGACAAGGATTAGTTCATGGGCTAATGATAGTAGCCCCACCTCTCAGAAAAGACCACACAAGAGCCAGAAAACAGAAGGCCAATGCCTCTCTTCTCTTATGTAAGCATTTCAATCATTTTTTAATTCAACAAATATGAATCATAGATCTGCTCTATAAAAGGCGCTTGTCTCAGTATAGGAGACACAACAGTGAAAAAATTAAAAATCCATTGTTCTATGCAAATTATACTCTAGTTGAGGAGAAAAATATTTGAATAGAAAAAATAATAAGCAAATATATTGGGTATAGGATATTGTAAACATTATGGAGAAAGATAAAAATAAAACTAGATGGGGAGGGAGTCGAGAGATGCATGATTTTAAATAAGATAAGGATAAAAGAATCAGGGCAAGGCAATGGAAATCTGAGAAACCATTAAGTTTAGTTACATGTCTATATTTTTTCTTTTCTTGCTACCCAAGGCAGGAACAAGGCAGAGCAGAGGGTACAAAGCAGATTAAGGCAGTTAGGAGAAATAAATATCTGTATATTGATAACCTATGTATAGTATGATAAAGTTGGCTTCTTAAATTGAGATATACTTATGCTGAAAAGAGTGATACTATGAATTACACACTGTTAACTGTGCTTTACCCTGGGAGTGACATTAAATTTGTTTTCAACATACTTTGCTCCATTTCTCAAATTTTCTGCCATCAAACTAACCCCTCTTAACCAAGGGGGGAAGTCCTCAAAATTGTTGTTTACCGAGAAAGGAAGTAAAATAAAGGTAGCTCCCTTTGCTATCCTATAAAATTTGTATAACTGAAGTATCCCATCAGTGTGTGAACTTTGGAAAATTGTTCATCTCACTGTGTTTTCTCAGTAACAGTCACTCTAGTTCTTCTTTCTGTGGAATTTTATTTAGTTTTCTTTTCTTTTTAATCCACATGTCCAAATTTAATGAACTTGAGTCCTGCCATTGTATTTTTCTGGTATTCAGCATCTAGTCCCCGATTGTGCTGACACTACCTTTTGAGAAATGCTGACAGGTTTCACGTGTGACACACACTCACAGCCCCGTAGACCACAGATCATCAGTTGCGACACTTGCTCGGGCTGCCCCACCACCTCTCAGTGTGCTTTCTTTTGGAAACTTCTTTTGTGGCTAAAATCCCCAAAGACATCAGGAGGAATTGCCATCTGGAATATCACAGGTTGTCATCACACTGCTTCATAGAGATTTACGTGCAACTTATCATCATCAGCACCAGGTTCAGTAGAGTCACTGAGAACAAGCCCAAAATACCTTTAACTCTTTGAGAAAGAAGTGATATACACATTGAAATAATTAGAAATGCCACTACTTTGAAGTGATTCCATTTGATGCTGATAGAACATTTTGATCCCCATTAAACCCATGAGAACAATACGAATATTTTGGTGAATGTACGAGCTTGGACTGACATTCTATTAACCTGCTATCTTTATACTCACTTGTGTTAGTACCCAGGATTTTCAAAATCTCTTTCTGTTAACCACATTAAACATATGGAAGATGTACGTATACTTAAAAATGTAGTTAATACTTTAATAAAAACACTTACAGACAAGGTATTAACAATTAACACTTTTAAAAATAATTACGAATAATTTGCAAAAATGTTAGCATTTTGAAGATTTTTTAAAATAAAAACCTATTAAGATATATTACAATCAGGAATAAAATATTTTGAACAACCGAGTAAAGTTTCTTATAAATACAATGTTTAGGGTTCACTGTGGCAAGAAGGAGCTAGAATCTTGAATCTTCCCCCAATATGTCTGCCCTTGCATCGTTTTATACAAAGGTGATTCTATATAAGACAAATTAGTCAGGAGGGAAATAAACTGCCACTTTTACAAATAAGGATCCAATGAAGTCACTGACAGCCTGCGACCTAGAATTCAATTTGGAAATCTAAATGAAGCTTCTTAGTTAGTGGTTCAACACCTAAGCTATATTTCAACATTTTAGTCTAGTTGCCAAATGATAAAAAAGTAGGCAAAAAAGTCACTAAGTGGACAGAAGATTTGAATAAATCAATGAACATGCTAATTGGCATGTTGACTCAGCATGTAGAGGACGCCGTGCTCAACAATGTCAGAACTCACATTTCTTCCAAGTATAAATGTGGTTACCTTGTGCCAAAACCTGTATGTTGAGTAGTAGAAAAAAAAACTTAAATAAAATGATCGAAACACTTGGGGATAACTTTTCTTGTTATAGAAAACTTACGCTAAAAATATATAACTAGAAAAATAAATTGTTAAAAATTAAGCTCTTAATAGAATCAAATACCTATTCATGATTAAAAATAAAATTAAATATTAACAACCTTAAATCTAGGAATAAAAGGAAATTTTGTTCAGTAGATAAGGTACAACTACAAAGATAAATGTATTGCAAGCATCATAAGTTATTATTTAAAACATTCTTTTACAAACATGAATTCTATTTCTGTATGCCAGAAAAGAAACTATAAAGTTTCAAAATAATGCCATTTAAAATAGTAATAAAACCACTCAATTTCTAAGAAAAAAACTAACAAAAACTGTCAGAATATCTACAGAGAAAACTACGAGTGTTACTGAGCAAAAACATTTTTTAAAAAGACAAAATTAATGCACTCATATGAATTTTCCCATTGGAAGGCTAAAAGCAGTATAATTTATACCATCCAGGTACATAGGTTTCACTCAATCTCAATAAAAACCACAGCAATTATGTGTGAGTGTTAAAAGGGCTATTTTTATATTTTGATGGAAACTGTGAACACAATTGTGAATAATAACAATGTTGGAAATTTCACAATACCAAAAATCAAGATCTATGAAGTTACAATAATAAAAACAGGATGATAAAAGCACAAAATTAGTCAAATTGACCATTGAACATAGTGTGCATCACCAATGCTTAAATATGGTCACTAAGTCACTTCTGACAATGCAGTGACAGGGAAAATGGTCTTTAAGATAAAGAGTGCTGAATCATTTGAGTATCCATATGGAGAAAAAACTGAATCTCTATTCTTTTCTTGGCTCACCTTATGCCCCCAAATAAAACAGAAATAAAGATTTAAGCTCTCTATATGAAAAGTAGAAAAATCACACTATATATAACACCACATAAAATCATATCTTTCTGAACTTTGGAAGGCAGAGATCCCTTGCACATAAACTGCATACAGAAAAGCATTAACCATAAAGGAGAAAATTGGTAAAGAAACAATATTAAAGGTAGCAATTTCTACTTATCCAAAGAAACTACCAGAAGAAGACAAGTGCAAATCACAAAACAGAAGAAATTACATATAGTATCAATATTCAATAAAAGATTTATGCCTAGAATAGAAAGAACATACAGAACTCTCATATTTAGCTGGTGAGACAGTAAACTGGTGCCACCACTATGGAAATTCATTTAGCAGCATTTACTTAAACTTGAACATTCAGTTTTATTCCAGATAGCCAAGATAGATAGACGAGATATGTAAAATAATGTTCAGAGTAATTTTATTAGTCATAGCCAAAAATTACAAATAACATAATTGGATATTAATATTACCATGGATAAATTGTGGCATATTTATATAATAAATAACATATAGCGATCTATACCAATACAACTGAATAGCTAGTGTAAGAATAAAAATGTTGCCTTTCATAATAGTAGCGTTCTGTGTTTGATTAAAATATGTTATATATGTTAGCAATGAGATGATCTGGCAATGCCTTATGGATTTAATAATAGTTACAATTCATTATTTTCTAGTGGTGTCTAATATATTCAAGAGTTTATTCTCTTTCAAGAAAAATTACATGTTGCATATTTTTCCAGGGATTTGTGTCATTGTATTAGAAATACAGGATTGAATGAGCATCCACAAAACTTTTTAGTGTACTTCGTTTCATCCTTCTTTTAAAAATTGAAACTTTGATTATATTTTTATGTGGAATATTTTTATACAATCTGCACTTCATACTTTGAGATACAGAAGAATATGTTTATAAATACCATATCGTTTTTGTTTGTATAGAAGTTGATTTATCTCCTTTACACGATGACCAAATCATAATGTGCCCTAGCATAAGATAAAGAATGGAAGATTCATAATCTCACAAATGTCACATGATTTTTAAAAACAACCTGTTAAGATGACATGAAGCAGGCTGATCTTACACAATCCCTTTAGGATTTCAAGGCACAGGGATCATAAAACTCTAAGTCCACTGGCTTTCACAATTCTTCATTGAAGAAAGAAACCAGAGTCTCATTTGACGGAAGGCAAGGCGGAAGCTCCAGTATCTTGCCTAGTACCACGCCCCAGGGAGGAGAAGTGCCCGGGTAAGATCAGTGAATTTTCCTCATTTATCAGAATATTTCCTCCTGTGGTTCTAGCCTCAGTGGTCTCAACACTTCTCAATTAATAAGGCAGCTCTGTTCAATTTTATTCTTTATTTTCTACATTCTTACCCATTTCTTTTTTTTTTTTTTTTTGTGGGTACCAGGGGGACGACCTCAGGACCTCGCGCGCCAACAGGCACCCGTGCCACTGAGCGATATCACCGGCCCCTTTTTCGTATGTGGGTTCCGGGAGTCGAACTCGGGCCCTCGCGCTTGCAAGGCAGGCGCTTACGCCGCTGAGCCATCTCACCGGCCCTCTTACCCATTTCTTGAAATTCTCTTCTGTCTTCATTGTTTTGACAAACCCATCCATTCTCTTATGTCCAACGGAAGCCACTTTTCTACTCTGCCATATTTAGCCCCTTGCCCTCATATGAAGCAAAATACCTAAAACAGCGATTACAATTCCAGGTCAATGCCAGAACACAGTAAAGGCAGCGAATGGATAGACATTTCTTTAAAATCAAGGAAACCCTTTCAAGAAACACCAGTCCTACATCCACACCTGCCTCCTTCATCCCCCACCCCACCACACACACACCCTGATGTCAAATTAGCCCTGCACTTCTTCAACTTACGTTGCTTTCTGCAGGAACAAGGAAAGCTCTAAAGGCTCGTGATCCTCCATGCATCTCTTGAAAAGCATGCTCACCCCAGTAAACAAAGGAGAGTTCTCTTAGAAGGAGGAAGGGCCACAGTCAGCTAGTACTGCATGTCCCAAACCTATGGTCAGCCTGTCAGGATTCTGGCACACATCGCTCTTTGTAGAGTTTCGTAATCTACTCTCTCCCTACCTGTCATCACTTCCTAGCAGGTAGGTTCTTGTTACCTCTACTTCACATCAACATTCACATCTAGTCGCTAAATTGAATGACAAGTGACTGTTTTTCATTACACTTCTCAGGAGTGGCAACTGAGTCTTTCCAGAGTTAATTAACCTACACGAGCCCATAAAGGGCCAGCAATACACTTAATATCAAGAATGCCTCCTCCTGATTCCTCTTCTTCTGATCTGTGCTTCTGTTATTAACCTCAGCTCCTGCAAAGGACGCATGTGTCTCTCACCACACAGATTCTATGGTAGTGAACATGCTTTCAGTTTCATTTATGAAGTCAAATCACACCATGAAATTATTTTTTTTAACACTCCACTCACCTGAATTAATTGTTATAGTTACAGTACTCCTAGTTTTTATCCAACTGATTAACTGAAGAATAATCCAAATACATTGCAAATTGTAAATCTTTCATGATTTGGGAGATTTTATACAAATGTACACTTGATAGTGCTAATGTAAAGCAAATATCAAAGTTGATTAAACATTCTCCAGATAAGAAAGATAAACTGTTGGATTATTTTATAGATTTAACCACCAATCATAAGCTGGTATAAACAGAAATATTTTGATGCTCATTTTTTTAATAATTCTTTGGGAAATATCCAAGAAGGACTATGGAAGTAGGTCAAAACAGTATGCACAAAACATTTGTATTCTTTACTGTGTAAACACCAATTTATTTATTGAAGTTATGCATTATTAAATATTTATCAAACAAATTAGCATTTTGCTGAGCTCCCCTCCAGAATCATTAATATAGTCTGTGGCTATTGATATAGCCAGGTCTATGATTGTTTCTCATGTCTGTCTTCCCATTATCTGCTAAGTAGTTATTCACCAATCACCATCTTCCAGTGCTTACTCTTAAACTGTACAGCTATTCTCTGAAAGGCTCTTGAAGTAAAATATTTTTGAAATCATGAGATTTTACTTGAATAATGCTGTTCATGTTATCTAGTTCTCTTATTTTACTGATGAGTTGGAAACAAGTTTTAGTGGTCTGCCTCAGGCCTTGGATCTAGCATTCTTTCACATGAGTGTTAAAAGTTGTTGTGCAGTGTGAATGACAACGATTCATTAGAATTGAAGTTCTTTGGGAAGAATTTTAGGATCAAATGGCAGCCTACATAATTTTGAAAAAAAAAACCTCTATGCTTCACATTTTGTTTAAAAATGCATGGTCCTTTAGAAAATGTCATCAACTTGAAGAAAAGGGATAAAAAGGAATGAATCTATCTCCAAACAAATCTATTGTAAAAACTGAAGAGACAAAGATTATTATTTGTAGATTTTGTCACCCTCCAATTTTCAGAACTACTTGCAGGGCAAGCTAAATGCAAACAATAAATAAGTAAGCAGATAAGTAAATAGAAACAGCAGAAGTGGATAAAGTACACACTGCCAAGAAAGCATTAAACCTGTCCTGTCTGCTGGAAAATGAGCAGAACACATTCAACAGCCGAGAATATGCAGCTGCACGGTGCTCTCCCAGGTAATGTGTAAATGAGGAATGACATCCAGGAATGACATCCTCTGGAAATCTCAATTGGTCTCTGTCTCAGATTTCAAGTATAAAGCATGCATTTTCTCTCTTGTTTCTCTGCTTTGGTTAATACTGGATTCCATAATTCTTTTTCAAATAATCTCAAATGATACCTCAATGAGATTATTTTCCATATTTAACTTAATACTGTTTTCATCTGTACCATATTCATGTTTCAAGAAAATCACATCCGTTTCATTCTCCCACCCACCCACCCCACAGACATGTGCTAGCATAAACCCTCTAATGTTTTATCTGGTTCTATCTCCTACTGTGTCCCAAATTTTTGGTATCCCATTTGAACAGCTCCTTGTAAGAAAAACTTTTATTGTGTAAAGCTCAACAGAATAATTAAACTGTCCTAGAAATATTCCAGGTAAAAAAAAGTGACCCATAATATTTCAAAAAATTGAGCTATTGATTTCTAAAATGTAACCAAATATTTTGATCAAAAGCATAAATTACGACTAAAACTTCAGATTTAACAGTTCTGTCTTTCACAAATTGAAGTCTCAATCTAATTTGAGAGGAGTAACACGGTTTTGTAAGATTTGTTAGTGTATTTTCTCAAGATAAATGTAACGACCAGGTGCTATTGTATCATTTTTACCCTCCACATTGAACCCCACATTGTTGACTAAGTCCATTCTTGTTTTCATGACTGAATTTCAGGGTAGTAAACATGAAATAGATGCTTTGAATTTTATCCCCAAAACATATAGTATTACTTTTCTATTTTTTTCTTCTCCAAAACACTATAGAAATACATTTTCCTTATGGAGGAAAGATAACTTTTACAACAAACTTTTTTTCATCTTGATCATATGTGTTTATATCATTTTCCTTGGGAACACATAAACTATTTTCTCTTGCTTTTTTTTACTTAGCATAACTTTATAAATCTTGCTGTATGTATTCATAATTACTGACAAATACATTGTTTAAAAACTGGGTATCAGGGCTGGTGAGATGGCTCAGCGGCTTAAGCGCCTGCCCGGCAAGCGTGAGGGCCCGAGTTTGACTCCCGGAACCCACATACGAAAAAGGGGCCGGTGATATCGCTCAGTGGCACGGGCGCCTGCTGGCGCGTGAGGTCCTGAGGTCGACACCCCAGTACCCACAAAAAAAAAACTGGGTATCAGATGTTTTAGACAGATTGTCTTCATATACATTATTATTGTCTTAATAGCTGCATAAATTCCAGCACATCTTGTACCATGATCTAATCATTAGATTAGCCATCTTGTGATTAGTGAACATTTGCACTGATTTCCATTTTCTTCTCTAGATAACCCCACAGAAAATACATACATCATTTTGGGTTATTTCATTAGGATATTTTTTCAAAAATGAGATATTACCAATTTTATTGCCATAATTATTTTCAATTGAAATTGCCAGCAAGGATTTGTGAGTTCAGTAGTTTTCTCATACCTTTATGAATGTTTGGATTTATCATTTTTAATTTTTGCTGACATATTTAAAACAATCCCTCCTGATTGTTACATACTTTATATTATTTTCTTTAATAATTAATGATAGATTTCTTTTCTATCATAGATGTTTTATATAAATTTCACTCCACAGCATTCTAACATAGGTTTGCTGAGCACTTATTATATGCCAGATGCTATGGATTTTGATCTTGAGGGGCTCACAAAGTAGAATATGTTAATATGCTTTGTTAATTTATAATGGAAAGCTCTGCGTTTCTTCTTGATGATTAATTGGCATGTGCATAATATGATACCTATCTTTTTCCAAAGGAATACCTTTTACAATAGCATGTTAAATATATGTATTTTGAGAAATTTTTAAATTATAAGAGCACTCAGAGCCATATATAATAAAGGCCGAGGTACTAACCACCAAGAAATGTCAAATATTAATCTTATTTGCATAATTGTATCAAGCCTTTTTATTTCAATGAAGAAAGTATATTAAAGTATTTTTTTGTCTTTTCATTCTGCTTTTCCTTAAACAACCACTGTTGTGCATTTAGTTTATATACTTCCAGAGTAAGACAAAATTAAAATTTTTAAGGTGATTTATGATTAATAATATAGTTGAGTTTTTAGAGGTTTGTAATTTTTATAAATATTATATAAAAAGAATTTGGCAACTTCCATATTTCTCTTAGCATTGTTTTTGAGACAGATATTTTTGGCTAATTCATTCTTTTACCTGCTGTATAATATTCCATGATGTAGATGTGGCATATTTAGTTTCTGTATACATATTAATGGACATACAGGTTATTTCTTCTAAGGAACAGCTTTAATAAATATTCTTAAATGTAACTCCTTGTGCATTTGTGTGAATTTTTTCCTAGTGACTATATAGCTTGGATTAGAATTGCTATACTGTAAAATACTATAAGGATTTTCACTTTTATTGGACACTACAAAGTCATTCTACAAATTTGCACTCCCACAAGCGGTATGTAAAACTTCCTACTTTCTGAAATTTTCTGTGTTATGATTTATAACTTAATTGTCTCCAAACTCATGTGTTGTTGCCCCGATCCCCAGCCTGCTGCGTTGCTGGGAGGTGGCGAACCTTCTAGGAGGTGGAACTAGTGGAAAGAAGTTGGGTCACTGTGTCCTGTCCCTGAGGGGACATCGGAACCCAAGCCCTCTATCTCTTCCCCTTTCTTTTCTGAATACAAGATGAGTAGCTTCTCTCTGTCTTGTGCTCCCTGCCATAATACTTTGCTTTACCACAGGCCCCAAAACAATGAAACTAATTGAGTATGGACTGAAATCATAGCTAAAGCAAATCTTTCCCTCTCATAAGCTGATTTAATCTTAGGAATTTTGTCATAACAATGGAATGTTAACACACTTTGTCAGGCTTTTAAATTATCACTAATAGGATGCATGACAAACGGTATTGTTATATATCTGTGTACCTGAATTTTAGTGATGAAAACAAACATCATCCTAAGTATTTCCTTTTGAATTCCAAAGTTTATAAAGTGTCCAGTGACATAATTAGACTAGTTTTACTATTGCATATTGCAGATGATGATGATGGTGAGGACAACAATTATGATGCTGGAAGGATAACATTTTTCTACATAGAATTCTTCATATTGCATTATATATGTATTAACCTAAATGAATCCTTACAGAAGACATGCGGCACAGGTTCTATAATTACCCTACTTTTACAGATCAGGAATCTAAGATCCAAAGAGAACAAATAACTGATCGAAAGTTAGGGAGCAATTCAGGAATACACCCCGAATTTAATCATAAACTCTCTGGTTCCAGATTGTTAAATTTATGGTAAAATTGCCAGTCACACTTTTGAAATAATCGTATGAAATAGAAAGACAAAACTAACCCCAAGATTATTTGATTTACATACACTGATTAAACACTCTCAGTGTGTCTTCATGTCTTACAAAACCAAAATACATACAAGTAAAACAGACATAAAAATAAGTACAGATATTAATGTATTTTTATGTTCATGAAAGTACTGTATTCTATTTGTAGAAATCAAGCTACACAAAAATATATTTAAGTATAAAAGTCACTCAACATTGTACAACACTGCTTACTATGTCTTTTAAAATATAATAATTAGTTTAGTATTATCATTGAATGTTTTTCTTCCTTTTTCACTGTTTGGAATAAGAAATCGTTTTAACAATACATAAAAGAGGCAACAGTGTATCCGTTTAATATTTGTATTGATATGGGATTACCTTATCTAATTAAACCACACTGAAGAGAAACAGAAACAGTTCAGCTCTACTGATATTAATACAATGAACAATTGCACACTTCAGGAGAGGACAAATCAGTAAAAAAACAAGAGTAATATGTTTTTGCTGAAATGGACATGGCTCCAAGTTTCCAATTTCAGGCAGAATAGAGTGTGATTTTTCATGGCTGGCAAAAATAAACACAACTATTTGCAGATGAATTCTGTCAGCCAAGCAATCCTGACTAAAAGCTAGGTGGGTGGGAAAAGAATTTTACACGGACATGTTGTGTAGAAAGCAATTTTCCCTTCTGGGTATGCCCATCGTGATGTAATCTGGACAATGTCAAGACAGTGTCAGTGGTTTAGTGAGGTAGATGAAAAGGTAGGTGGTGTGGCTCCTCCTCAGGATGGCATCGTAGCACTGATAGGTTTAGCGAGTCAAGTTATTGTGCCTTAGCATTCTTCTGTGAGTATTAATTTCTTTTCAGAAAGTACCCACACCAGACAACTTTCAGGCAGCTCAAGCTCTGACTTGGGAATCTTCTCTCACCCTTCCACAAATACAGTATATTTTTCTTTTACAAGCAACTGTCTGAGTTTACAATTAGTCACTCTGAATTTAATCTTACTAATTCCCATCGAAGGTCAAATCTTCTACCTGGAAAGGGGTCATTACCATCTATTAATATCATTCAAGGGTGGGATTTTCACGCAGTCACTTAACAAAACTTTGAGCAAAAGGCATCATTGAAAATCAAGCTTTCTAAAAGTAATGAAGAAAAAACAGTGTATTAAGGAGTTTCCTCAAATTTGTTTCCTCTAAAAATTTTTAAGAGTAGTTAATGGGATTCCATTGGGAAGTAGAGTGTAGCTGAATTTTTATACAGTTATCAGACACACACTGCCATTTCAAAAGTGAAATTTAGAAGTAATTTTCCAGTAAAAAAGGTAAAAACAAAAACTTTGGGTTTTTTTTTTCCCCTGGATTCACCATGAATGAAAACTATGATAACAGACTACCATCAACAAACACAAGAAACTTCATTGTTTGTGAAATGTAACCTGTGCCTCTCATGAAAGGCGTAAACTCTGGTAGGGTGATTGATACTTATGAGATAGGAAAGCTCGAGACCTACTGATAAGGGTAGATCAGAATGCATATGCAACTAATTACTTCTAATTAGAAAAACCTTCCAAAGTCTAAGCCACAGCTTTAAATATATTAAAAATTAAACACTTGGTCATAAGCAATCATGTTAAGTGTAGCTTTTCCTGATGAGCTGTAATCAGAGTATGATGACAAAACACACAAAAGTTAACATCACTTGTCCTGCATTTGAGTTCCCGTTCTCCCACTTATTAGCTATGTGACATATGTGAAATTTGCAAAGTTAAAATTCTATATAAATGTGGTACATTATCAAAATTTAAGAATTTAGGTAAAAGTATGGATTTTTAAAAATTATTAGTTTGGTTTGGTTTTGCTAGTTTGGGGCTATCCTAAATCTCCCCTACACACTTTTGTATGTCTTTCTGTGGATACATTTTTATTAGGTACTTTACCATGTTTAACGAGTTTTCCATTTCATTAGATTTTCAAGTTTTTCTGTTTCTGACAGAGCGCTAACTACTTCCCCAGTCATCAGTTAGAATTCTTTTGTATTTCTTCAGCCATAGCTAATGATATTCTGATTTTTTTGTTTTGAAGAATTAAATAATTATTTCTGAGCGCTATAGAAGCATGTGTTCATTGATTTTTGTAATGATGGTAATAAAATAGAGTTCTTTTAACATTCAAAAAACTAAAGAGATCTGTTTAAGAATATTTATTGCAGTTTTTTTCAATATAGCTGTCAGTAAGTGAATGAATAACTACATCATGGTATCCTCATACACAGATTAACACGAAACTATACAGAGGAAAACACTGTGGTACACACAACATGGATGAATCTCAAATATGTTGAATAAAAGACACCAAGATGAAAGTGTACATATTGAATAATTTCTTTTTTATATGAATTTAAAGGCTGACAAAAATAACGGATGGTGATAGGAATCAAAATCGTGCTTCTTCCTCTGGTTTTGGGAGGGTAGGAACTGGATACAAGAGGGAATGCCCAAGAGGGCAAGTTATGTAGTACTGAAAATATTCTGTACTGCATGTGCACGGTGGTTAACGACATGTATACGTATGGAAATGTGCATTGAGTTGTGCATTTGCAATTAGTGCATTTGTGTGCATTGTTTGTATGTTATCCTTTAATAAACTTGTCTGTAATAATCATAAATTTTATATAATTCCTAACTACCTTTTATCCATATTACCTTTAAATTTATTATTTCATATCACCTTCATTCTTTCAAAACTGATTACTTTCTTGCACTCTGCATTTACTAGGAGCTGAGGATTTAGCAGTGAGTAGGGACATCCAAGGTGGCTTCCCTCAGCCATTGCTCACCCCAGAAAGGAGCAAGGGATGAAATAATTGTGAGAAGACAAGGACGCAAAGAGAGCATGACACCCAGGGCTCTGGCCTAATCTGAGAGGTCAAGGAAGGGAGTACCTTTAACTGGAATATCAAGAAGGATCAGAATGTACTAGATGAGGAATATTTGCTAGGAAAAAAAAAAAACACAGCACTTATGAAAAGTCTTAAAGCAAGAAAATGTATCTATCATTGAGACAGACTCTTTAGGGAAAGAAAGCCAGCCGAGAGTGGGGAGTAACCAGGGGTTGGAGAGACAAAAAGTTAGTGAAAATACTGTAGCCCTTTGGAGACACGTGACATTTTTCAAAATATAGATTAGTTCAAATTTTCTTGGAGTTGCTGTGGTCCTATATCACTGTCAATACCCAGTTGCTTATTTTGTATTTGTTGTCTGATATTGGGAAAATGCAGATTAATATTGGAAAAGTGGCTACACATAGTTTTAAATAGTCTACCTCGAATTGCAGGAGACTCCATGATTAAATAAAGATGGCAGGAAATACTTGTACTGTGAGTGAAAAACAGCAGCAAGGTAAGGGGCAGAACAGACTGACATCAGTTTATATGAGTTATTACATCCAGTCAACTTTCTGATACATGAGAAAATTACATGTGTAGAGTATTTTTGATTGCATATTCCGAAACATGTTTAAATATTCTCATAAAATTTTTGTATTTTTCCAATTCTGAGGCACTCAGTTGGAAAACCACTGGTGGAGCCAAAGGATTAGAAACTGGACGTCTGTCCTGAACCTCTCCATACAAATTTGGGCCACTTGCAACCCTCCTTCAAGTCATTTATAAAATGTATCTGCTCTGTATTCCAGGTGTATTGGTCACAGGAGCTCAGGTAAAGCAGACTATATTGGTCACCTGCCTTGCTCAAAGAACACTGAGTTTCTTTCAAGTGGCATCATGTCTAGCTCTATGGGTTGCGTCTTTAGTGGTTGATGACCACTTAGTCATCGGGTAACACCAGTAAATAAATTAGAATAAACCTTGTATTCCAGGAGAAATGTAGCAGGTGAAATTTCTTTAAACATCAACTGGATAGTTTCAGATAATAAGTGCTGTGTGGGAAATTTGAAAGGATGATGTGTCAGAAACAGGAAGGACTACTTAAGTCAGCATCTCTGGAGAGCTAAACTGTGAGCTCTAACTTGAATGGAAAGCAGTGGCCACCGTGAAGTGATACATTAAGTGCATGGAGAAAAATAAAGGCCAAGGTTCTAGTGAAGGAACAAGCTTGGTCTATGGTTGATAGCACTGGTCAAGAAGGGGAATGACTTTGTCACAGAATTAGGCGAGGCAAACAAAGGAGGCAGTGCAACTCAGGGAAAGTCTGCACTTGATTGCAAGAGCAAGGGGAGGGCCAGTGAGATGGCTCAGCGGCTTAAGCGCCTGCCTGGCAAGCGCGAGGGCCAGAGTTCAATTCCCGGAACCCACATACGAAAAAGGGGCTGGTGATATCGCTCAGCGGCACGGGCGCCTCCTGGTGCGCGGGGTCCTGAGGTCGACCCCCGGTACCCACAAAAAAAAAAAAAAAAGAGCAAGGGGAAGTTATTTGTATAATAGACAGGCAAATGAGATGGCCTGAGTCAAGTTTTAAAATGATCTCTTTGCTGCCTTATGGCTAGAACAATATATGGGAGCAAAGTGGAATTGGGGAGAATATAAGGTCACAGAAGATAAAAGTTGCTTAGACCAAGTGGCGCCAGAGGAAATGGATATAGTTAAATGTGTTCAAAATGTGTTTGCAAGGTAAGTTGTCGAGGTTTACTAAAGGTTTTCTGAAAGTAAGAAGATGAGATATGAGTGGTAGAAATTATAAATAATTCCTAGATTTATCCTAAAATCGAATTGCATGTCAATGTAACCATATAAATACAATTATTGAAATGTAACCATAGTCCCACTTTCAAATTTACCTTCGTGGTTTGATAAAACAGCAAATAAACTTGACAAAGGAAAATGCTAATGGATATTCTATACTCCTAGAATAAAGTCCATGGTAAATTCACCTTTCATCACCTGGGATGTTTAAATGTGCATATGTACAGTAAATGTTCAAGAAAATAATAGTGAACAAATAAATCAAAACTTTGTGACATGTTCTATATATGTCAGGAGGAATATAGAATAACCTCGATTGCCAGGCAACTAGTTTTCGGCTCTCTCGTTTATCATTAACACATATCTATTTATTACTTAGTTTGTACTAGGCATTGTGATAGGAGACATATTAGTTACATAGTGCCACGGCTAGCGAAGAAAAAAATGTCTGATTATAGCAATGACAAAGGAACCTGCTCAGAGGAAAATAATCTTGAGTGAAGTGTGAAAGCACGGACTAAGTAAGAGGAAGTTCATATAATCAGAAGACCCAGAGAAAGCCCTAGTGCTTGAGCGGAAGGGTTGGGACAGCCTGTGCTGAAATGTAGCTGACAGGAAGGCAGGAAGCAGCACTGCAGACTGAGACCAGGGGAGACGTGATCAGATTTTCACCCTGAAGAATCACGTGGCTGCTGGAGGCCAATAGCTACCTTGAAGAAGATGGCCAGCCAAGGGGTGGTGGCTTGGCATGAGAAAAAAGAACCAGTAAGCAAGAACTTGTAGTAACAGTCAAAGCTTCTCATGACACTTGATCCCAGAATACACTCTGCACTTTTAGTATCAAAGAAATCACTAAAGAAATGGCCTTACTTTTTTGTTAACTTTAATTTTAAAATAATGTCTTTTTTCATTATAAATGTAATGCACACTCATTATTCAAAAATTTAGGAAATGCAGAAAGTGAGTAAAAAAGAAAATATCCTTAGAATCACTGTGAAAATATCCTCTGTCAGTATTTTATCATACTTCCTGGTATACTTACT
Organism: Erethizon dorsatum; assembly: GCA_028451465.1. NCBI lineage: Eukaryota > Metazoa > Chordata > Mammalia > Rodentia > Erethizontidae > Erethizon > Erethizon dorsatum. The sequence continues at coordinate 56,567,030 of CM051835.1, read as the reverse complement.
ACAAAACATTTTCCTCTCATCTTTTTCATCTTCTGTTACAGTTCTGTTGTCACACTTTTCGTACAATTTTGCTTAATTTCTTTCTACTTAGCATTATAACACAAACATGAGAAAGCAAAACTCTCTTCATGACTTTGTCCAAGGCCTTGAATAACCCTATCCTTTGTCTCCAATCAAACATTCAGTGTACGTATCACGTATGAGTTGTGCTGGTCTCCTGTGAGTCCTGGCATTAACAAACCTTTAGAATACTTGTCTTATTTTCATCATTGACAGAAGTGTCCAATTTCCCTTTGTATTCATAAAACATTGCTGTCTCTTTGGGAAAAAACTGTCAAAAGCCAGTAAAATTTTTGAAGAGGCCAGCTTATTTTGCATAGTGGAAAACGTATATCCTCCAAATAGCTACCTTGTGATAGTCAAGAGATAGCATCTAAGTTGTTCCCATTTCCAAATATGAGAAGTTTGATAAGTCCATAGTTATCTGTACTTCTTTTTACTTATTAAAATAGTTCTAGTTTAGGAAATTATTATTGTAAGCCAAATGACAATAGTAGTACTAGAAGTACTTTTTTTGTTCGTATTTGAATAGTGGGGTGGACTGAATAACAGCATCATCTCCTTCGCCTGAGAATGAAATGAAATCTCAGTATGCTAAGTTGCACATATTTTTCATTAGCACTTAGCTGCCGTGTCTATACTAAGATCCATTTATCTCATACATTTTTTTCTCTTTTCAGATAAAACTTTCAAATGCTTACATTTCACTGCCTGCCTGACTGGATAATTTTAACATCAAAGGAAACTTTCATTTAATTTAAGCCGCAAAGTTGTCTTTTGCTTTATTAACACTCGATCAATAAACAAGCAATTTAGAAACGTAATCAGGAAATGCTTCCTATTGGCTGACAATGTATCAAAGCCAGGCTTCAAGGCAACAGCAGGCTGTAACAAGCAGTTTATTACCAGTAGCTGTTACTGACATTAGTCAAAACCAAGAAAGATAAAATGGAATAAGAAATGTAATGCTGGAGGAGCCTTGGGCGCTGTGTTCTCTTCTTCCTTTTGAAAACTGCAAGCCTGTCTTTGATATGATAACAAATATAAACTGTTTAAAAACACCAAATGCAGAAAAACTGAGCCTCGCCTGTCATGGAGTTAATCCATTCCAGAGTGACACACAAATTGTGTAACATCCAGCAGATATATGTTATGGAAATATTTTGAATTGGATTTACATGTAGTGAGCAAATTGGAACTTTTGATTTTTACCAGATATTGTAATATGCATGTTCTCATATTAACGGAGTGTAATCCTATTTGAAGATAATGAGTTTTCAACAGCTCTGCAATTGGAAGCTACGCAAAAAATAATGTTTAGTTTTCAACTAGAAAGGGGCAAAGAGAATTGGACCCTAAATTTGCAAGGTAGCCTCACTTTATATCAGTCAGCTGCATGTTATTTTGCCCTCGGTTACTGCTGAGCAAGAGATTTCTGGGATTGATGGATTTTAGGCTTCCCCCCCACTTTATCTCTGGACTGTCCATTGCCATGGGCAAATAGCAAAGCACAGAGCACTTGACAGGGATTTTTCTTTGCACATATTACTCCTTACAGTCTATGCATATCTTTCACACAATTAAAAAAGGAGAGAGGAGACGAAATATCCTTTATCCTTGTTGGTTTGAAAACTCCTTTAGATATTGAGTACAGATTCACAGAATTATTTTTCATTGCACTCAGAAAATTATAAGCCACACTGATAGCAAAATCAAATAGACTTAACACAAAGGGGAGATAAAAAGAACCAGGAAGGGATTCTATTTTTTATTGCTTTCAGCAGCATCTCCACCTTGGCATGTTGGCCATGCTGAGTGTGGCTGCCTTTTCATCACCACACCAGGAGTTTCCCTCATAAAGCAGTTAGAGATCTCCATATTTCTAAATAAATAGCATATTTACTATTTGATGAAGCTTCGCTTTAGGGCGACTATGTATCAAAATGAGCCTGGCATAACTTGCTGGTAGAGTCCACCAGGGTTACAAACCATAATCTCCATCCACTTTTTCTTAGAGGCCAGGCACATCAGATAGTAATTTTCTCTTAATAACTGGCTGACCACCTGCCCAATTGGTACTTGACATATAAATAAACAGACTGAAGAGTTACTAAAGCCCCTTAATAGGAGCTTACCTAAGGGTAAGTGGTGCGTAATTTGGTGTATGGTGTTTCAGTCTTGGTTTGATTATCTTGCCCATGACTCACAGGTTAGGCATCTTATACATTCAGAATGTATGATGCAATTAAAAATCTATGCCTATGCAGACTTTTTGATTTTCTTATTATTATGGACTCCTATAATGATTAAAGAAAACCTTCTGAGCTGATTCAACTCCTTGGTTTTAACTGAAAGCTGCTTTTCAATAGATTTAGAATAGTTAAAAATTTTGACACATTTGGTATACAACAAAAATTAGAGGGAAATGTTTCATTGATGGTTGTAATTCAAAGTTCTCGTGAAGCACAACAAAGCAATTTCCAGGAATCAATTCCCAATCAATCATAGTTACAATAGCATTGTTTTTGTTATTGCATGGTACTTTGTGGATCCTTGAAAAATCACATTTTGAAAAATAAACATTTTATTTGATACAGAACTCATAAAAGTCACACATCTCTGAACCTATCAGACATCATTATAAGGAGAACTGGATTCTTAAAATCCAGTGTTTTTGATTTGCAGAGAGAAGAAAAATTTTATCAGTATTCTCATGACACCACCAAAAGCCAAGATGTTTGTTCTTTCAGAAGTAGCAATAATAAAAGTCTCTTTGGCTTTATAATGAAAGGCTGAACGAGCAGTTCAGACTCAGGGAGCAAAAGCCATTGTGAAAAGGATATATCTACCACTGACGTCTTAAACACCAAGAAAGAGATAATGTCACCAGGCGTTTAGCCTTGACTTATTTTCTGTGCTCACTGCACATATAACTTAACACCTATTGCTATCAATGGGAATATGTGCAAGCTAAAAAAAGTATTTAAAAATAGATTTATCATTCATCTATTAGCACGTAAAGACGAAAGAAAAGAAGTCAGCAGTTAAACAGTTTGGAAGGAGATTTTATATATATATATATATATATATATATATATATATATATTTGATCTAAAAAATCTATGTGAGGTTATTTATATCATCTGCAGCTTTGTGCCTCTAAGACAAAATGTGCAAATATCAATGTCAAAATGAAACTTCAAAGGGGAAACATTAGGTATTGTGAAAAAAAGTGTCAATTGTTTAAAGATGAAAGGCATCATACTGCTAGAGAGAGAGAAGAGGTACAAATGGTGTCATTTATTAGTTCTAGAAGATTACGTGGCATTTCACTGCTTTCGCTATGCTTAATAGAGAGTGAAGCCATTTGTTATGAAAGTGGTCTGTCTGGGATAAGCAGGAGTGTGGAGGCAACTGCTATGAATATTTCTTTGTAACACTCTAACTTGTGTGTGTAAGACATTAAAAAAATCCCTGGAATAATAGAGTCTCTCTAAAGTACTGTGTTGTTTCTTATTTAGGGAAAAACATACTGTCCTAATAAGTTTATGTGAAGGAACAGAACTCCGGGATGCGGCCCTTTGGTAAAATGAAATTTACACCAATTCCACCAATTTCTGAAGTTACCAGAGAACAATTAGGCTGCATGTTTTCATTCACATGTAAATTGTCCAAGTATAGATAGATAACTAGACAAAGAACATGGTCAGGTGATTTACATTACAGGCCATAACTGGTACAACAGTGAGCACCTCTAGCATAGATAGTACTAAACTAAAATGATTGAGGGTCTGGGCCTGAAGAAAAGAATGATGCTTAAGTCTCGATTGGAGCAAATCGGGAAAAGATCCTGTCATTTGCTTTGCAGAAGAGGGATTGGGATGAAAAATAGAAATTTACATCTAAGAAATTTTTGGTTTAGCCTCCCAGAGTGCTGAGATTACAGAAGTGTGCCACCACGCCACTGCCGCCTGCTTTGTGACTCATTCTTGAGGATTAAACTCAGGAATCCATCCCCTGGACGCCCTCCTGAATCTCTCAGCACAGAGTTGGTGCTGAACGGAGCAGATGCTATGATCAGTTATTTGGATCAACAACGGTAGGATGAAGGAATTAATAAACGTGTGGCTGAAGCTGATTCATAAAGTTAATCCTACTTCCGGAAAAATACGTCTTTCTTCAATGTTTTTATTAGTACATGTTTGTGGTACCTAATGGCCACATTTCTCATGGGAAGTTGGTACGTGCATGTAGCACATCTTAATTCTTTCATAGCACCTTCCCCTCCCTTCATCTCTTGGTACCCCTCCCATTTCTAAAAGATCTGTATCCCTATTTCCTACTCTATCTTTTATTTTGCTCTTTACTTAAATTTTGAATTTCTCATATAAAAGAAACCATGTGACATTTAAGCTCCTGTGTCTGATTTTTTTCACTTAACATTATGTTCTCAAGGTGCATCCATTTTCCTACAAATGACTCAAGTTTATCCTTCTTTATGGTGGAGCAATAATTCACTGTGTATAAATATCATGTTTTCTATACTAAATCATCTGTGGATGGATCTACAGGCATCTTCCAAGATTTAGTTATTATGTATTGTGTTGCTGTAAACATGGGTATGCGTGTGTCACTGTAGTATGATATCTTTAACTCTTTTGGGAAGATAACTAGAGGGGAAATAGCTGGGTCAAGTGGGATTTTCTAGTTTCAATTTTTGAGGAAGCTCCATACTGATTTCCACAGTGGTTGTACAAGTTTACATTCCCACCACCAATGTAGAAGGGTTTCTTTTTCCAAACAGCCTCACCAGCATCTGGGAAATATGATGTTGAGACTTGTAAAAGTCATTCAAGCCTCCATGGAAATGTTACAAAGGCTGCTGAAGACATAAGAATGGAAAATTTGGGTGACAGAAATATGAACGTTAGGCTCAACAACATGGTGGTGGCATAGGTCATCCTAAGGAGACAGGATAGGGAGAAGGAAGGGCTCAGAAAAAGGCCTTGAAGATTCCCAAATTTAGAGATTAGAAGGGAACAAAAGGAGCTAAGGCAAGTGGAAAGGTACTATTGGTGAGCGTGAAAGCCATGAAGAGTGAAGTTTCTACCTTCAAAAGAAGAAACACTGAGAAAAACATGGTGGACTATATCCAGTGATTCTTGGAGCTGAAGGAGAATAAGGACTTGGACAACATGGAAATCTTTGGCATCTTGACAAGAGTGATTTCAATAGCATGCTAGAAACCATATCACAATGAACTGCATAGTTTCTGAAATGAGAAATTGTAATTGCATAGGAAATGATGAAAAGATAGAAAGTTTTCTTTGTATTTTTCCAGTGCTAGAGATAAAATCTAGAGCTTCACGCATGTGAGGTAAGCACTCTATCACTGAGCCCTACTAGGCAAGAACTTTATCCTGGCTTTGGTGGCATCTTCTCTCCCCACCCCTTGTCCTCCTTCCCACCCCTCTTTTCCTTCTCCTTTTCTCCTCTTCTTCAAAGAGGAGATAGAAGAGAGTGTTTCTGTGTTCTCATTGGAATAATACAGTGGATGGAGCTTTGCACTACAAGAATGAGAGAATACCAGAAAAGGTAGAAATAATTGAGAATGTAGGAAATGATAGGATGCTGGCTCAGTATGGTAGGCAAAATACTCGATTCATTGCCACAAGGAGGAAGGAGATGGACAGATGCAGAAAACCCACATAGATGCCAGCTGTGTGTGTGCACATGCACTAGTGAGCGTGCAACAGCAATAAGTGTACACTGAAGAATTCTTGACATCAAATATTACATTGTATAGAAGTGGTTTCCAAAAAGAAAAAGTGGTTAAAGGACTAGGTAGCTTTGATTATAAACACTGCATTTACATTGCTCTAAGCTAAACACCACTGAGCAGATGCAGGTTTTGATTACATCCATCCTTTGTATCTGAGTAATGTCTTTTATTTTCAAAACAACGTTTTATTCAGAGATGACTTCTTACCGCCTCTCACCTTTGATGGCAGTCGTCATAAAAGTGATTCCAAAGTGCAGTTCTGGACCCCACCTTGAGACTATTTCAAGGTTTTGAGATATCAAAACTGGTTTTTAATAACAATAGTAATAGCAATACTTTTACACAGCGTTGACATTTGCACTGATAATGCAAAAAACACTGGGAAGAATAATACTTCTGTTGCCTTAAAAGTCAGAGTAGTGACACCTACTAGTGTGACTTGTAGCAAGTCACTATTTCTTTCTTTTTTTTTTTTTACCATCAAGCATTCCTAGTAAATCAAACAAATAGTTTAACTTGAGAATGCCCTTGACGCAGCAGTAATCATTGTTAATTTTACAGGGCTTATAGTATTTCCTTTGATGATGTGGGAAATACGCACAAAGACATTTCGCTACATATTGAGGTAGAATGTGGAGAGTACAACTACCTGCCTTCAGTAGAACATCCTTTTTTACTTGAAAATTATGGTTACTGAGATGTAGATATTTGGCAGGTATTTTCTCAAAAATACCTCCACATAAGCCCACCAATTCAAGAATACATAGACATATGGCAATATTTGTTGCCAACAATAAAATTCGAGCTTGCAAGTGAAAATTAGAATTTTGGAAGATTTGGATTCACTCTTAATAGTTTCACAACTTTTCAATAGTCAAGTTTTTTTCTGAAAAGTTTGGTGATAATATTAGTACATGTAATGTTTTAAAAACATATTGCATGATGAAATATGTCAGCATTTCAAAAATCGTCATAAATCAGTCTTTAAGTATCTTCCAAATGACCAATGTATGATATTACAAAATTATGCATGAAAAAAGATCCACTTAAAGTATAAGGTAGGATAATTAATGGATTTCATGTAACGGAAAATCAAATTTCATTGATATGCTTTCAGGTTACACACTGCAACCAATTTGTAAGAAACTATTGCATGTCAAGTTTTAGAGTAGTATTAAAGAATATTCATTATTATGTGAACAAGTTAAAAATATACTTCAACTACATCTGTGCCTAATAGAATTTTCTTCATATGAATAAAAAAATACAACTTATTGCAAGAGATTGAATGCAGAAGATATGAAAATGATTTCCATTTTGCTAGACATGGAAGAGATTTGCAAAACATAATGAAATAGTGACTATCCGAGAGGGTGAGCAGAGTGGAGAGTGAGATTAGGAATATAAATGAACAGAGACTAAGTTACAGTTAGAAGAAACAATTTCTCATGTACCATTACGGAGTAGGGTGACTATAGAAAACTACAATGTATTGTATATTTCAAAACAGCTAAAAGAAAGAATTTTGTATGTGTTCACCACAAAAAATGATAAATATCTGAGGAGTTGATATGTATACCCTGATTTAACATCATACAATGTATACACATATTAAGACATCATGTGTCATTTACATAAATATGGACTATTTTGATGTTACATAAAAGCATTTTAAAATTGTGAAATGACACCTGTCTATTTTCTTTTGAAAATAGCTATTTTGTTTTCATTTAAAAATGCTCATTGGGCCGGTGTGATATCTCAGCGGCATAATTGCCTGCCTGGCAAGCGCGAGGTACTGAGTTCGACTCCCAGTAGCCACATATGAAAAAAGGGCCGGTGATATCGCTCAGCGGCACGGGCGCCTGCTGGCACGCGAGGTCCTGAGGTCGACTCCCGGTACCCACAAAAAAATAAATAAATAAAAATAAATAAAAAAAAGAAACGTCAAAAGGAAAGAAAGACTGGAATAGGGAAAAGAAAGAAGGGAAAGGGAAAAAAAATTGTATATATATATATATATAAGATGGTTAAGATAGATACACTACCAATTTTACTTAGTTCATTGAAGAGTAAGGTTTGTGCCAATAATGTTTGGACAATTGAATGCTAATGTCTGGTATCCTGAATAACTAACTTAAAGATAGTAATACGTAATGTATTAACCATTGTTACCCTCCTATTATGTTGTTTTGAAAATTTGTTCTTCTTTTGATTTGTTTTGTTTTTTCTTCTCTTTAAAATAAAAAATAAAAAATAAATAAATAAATAAATCAAAATGCCCAATCACGTGTATATTAATAGAATTATTATTATTTTTTTTTATTTTAAAGAGAAGAAAAAAACAAAACAAATCAAAACAAATCACTATTTATGGCTGAATAGTACTCCATTGTATAAAAATACCACATCTTTCTTATCCATTCCTCAGTTGATGGGCATTTGGGTTGTTTCCAAGATCTGGCTATTACAAATTGTGCTGCTATAAACATGGGTGCACATATATCGCTGTGGTACGATGTTTTTAATTCTTCTGGGAAGATGCCCAGAAGGGGAATAGCTGGGTCAAATGGGACCTCCAACCCTAGTTTTCTGAGGAATCTCCACACTGACTTCCACAGTGGCTGTACCAGTCGACACTCCCACCAACAGTGAAGAAGGGTTCCTTTTTCCCCACAGCCCCTCCAGCATTTGTTATTAGTTGATTTCTTAATAGTAGCCCTTCTTTCTGGGGTGAGATGGTATCTCAGTGTTGTTTTAATTTGCATCTCTCGAATGACTAGTGATGTTGCACATTTTTTTGTATATTTGCTTGCCATTAGTATTTCTTCATCTGAGAAATGTGTATTCATCTCAGATGCCCATTTTTGGAGTGGGTCTTTAAATTTGAGAGGTCTGATTTTTTTGAGTTCTTTATATGTTCTCGATAGTAATCCTTTGTCTGAGGAACAGCTGGCAAACATTTTTTCCCACATTGTGGGTTGTCTCTTCACTCTGTTGGTGGTTTCTCTTGCTGTGCAAAAGCTTTTTAATAAGATGAGATCCCAGTTATTGATTCTTTGGGATAGTTCCCGTGCGGTTGAGTTTTTATTCATAAAGTCTTTGCCTACACCAATGTCTCCAAGGGTTTTACCTATCCTACCTTCCAGCAGATTTAATGTTTCTGTTTTAATATTTAGATCTCTGATCCATTTTGAATTTAGTTTAGTGCATGGTGAAAGATATGGATCTAGTTTTAATCTTCGGCATGTGTAGAGCCAGTTTTTCCAGCACCATTTATTAAAGAGGCTATCTTTCTTCCAGCGAATGTGTTTGGCACCTTTGTCAAAGATAAGGTGGCTTAGTATGTCTGGGGTTGTTTCAGCATCTTCTAATCTGTTCCATTGATCTTCAGGTCTGTTTTTTTGCCAGTACCACACTGTTTTTATCACAGTAGCTTTATAGTATAATTTCAAGTCGGGGATTGTGATGCCCCCTGCCTTGCGTTTGTTGCCCAGAATTGCCTTTGCTATTCTAGGTCTCTTCTGATTCCAAATGAATTTTAGGATTGTTTTCTCTAATTCTGTGAGATATGCTGTTGGAATTTTGATTGGAATTGCATTAAATCTGTATAACAATTTTGGAAGTATGGCCATTTTCACTATATTGGTTCTTCCTATCCAGGAGCAAGGGATATCTTTCCATTTTCTGATATCCTCTTCAATCTCCTTTTTCAGAGTACTGTAGTTTTCAGTATAGAGGTCTTTTACATCCTTCGTGAGGTTGATTCCTAGGTATTTCATTTTTTTGGATGTTATTGTGAAAGGTATTGTTTCCCTAATTTCTCTTTCAGTAAGTTTGTTATTTGTGTACAGGAAGGCTATTGACTTTTGAGTATTGACTTTGTATCCAGCTACACTACTGAATTTGCTTATTAAATCTAGCAGTTTTTTAGTGGAGATTTTGGGGTCTTCTGTGTAGAGTATCATGTCATCTGCAAATAATGATAATTTAACTTCTTCCTTTCCAATCATTATTCCTTTTATTTCTTTCTCTTGTCTAATTGCTCTGGCTAAAGTTTCCAGAACTATGTTGAATAAGAGTGGGGACAGTGGACATCCTTGTCTTGTTCCTGATTTTAGAGGGAAGGCTTTCAGTTTTTGGCCATTTAGTATAATATTGGCTGTTGGTTTGTCATAGATAGCTTTTACCAGATTGAGATAAAGACCCTCTATTCCAATTTTCTGTAGGGTTTTTATCATGAAAAGGTGCTGGACTTTGTCAAAAGCTTTTTCTGCATCTATTGAGATGATCATGTGATTTTTGTCTTTGGTTCTGTTAATATGCTGTATTACATTTATTGATTTATGTATGTTGAATCATCCCTGCATCCCTGGGATGAATCCAACTTGGTCATGGTGTATAATCTTCTTGATGATTTGTTGGATTCTGTTTGCCAGTATCTTATTAAGGATTTTTGCATCTATGTTCATTAGGGAGATTGGCCTGTAGTTCTCTTTCTTAGTTGGGTCCTTCTCTGGTTTTGGTATCAGGGTAATGCTTGCTTCCAGGAATGAATTTGGGAGTATTGCTTCCCTTTCAATTTCATTGAAAAGTTTGAGAAGTAGGGGCATTAGGTCTTCTCTAAATTTCTTGTAGAATTAGGCAGTGAATCCATCAGGGCCTGGGCTTTTCTTTGTTGGGAGGTTTTTAATTACATCTTCAATTTCATTGGCTGATATTGGTTTATTTAGGATTTTTAAATCTTCTTGATTCAGCTTTGGTAATTCATACGAATCTAGGAATCTGTCCATTTCTTCTGCATTTTCCATCTTAGTAGAATATAAATTTTCAAAATAGGTATAGATGATTTTCTGGATTTCTGCAGGGTCCGTCGTGATATCACCCTTTTCATTTTCAATTGCATGGATTTGAGTCTTTTCTTTTCTTTTTTTAATAAGGTTGGATAAGGGTTTGTCAATCTTATTTTTTCTTTCAAAGAACCAACTTTTTGCTTCATTGATTCTTTGTATTGTTTTTTTATTCTCCAATACGTTAATTTCTGCTCTGATCTTTATAATTTCCTCCCTTGTACGGGCTTTTGGCTTAACCTGCTCTTCTTTTTCTAGAAGCTCGAGGTTCACCCTTAAGTTGTTTATTTGCGCTTGCTCTATTTTCCTGATATAAGTATTTAATGCTATAAATTTCCCTCTTAGGACTGCTTTCATTGTATCCCATAAGTTCCGGTATGTTGTACTGTCATTATCATTCAGTTGTAGAAAGTGACTAATTTCTTCTTTAATTTCATCTGTGACCCATTGGTTGTTCAGGAGGATGCTGTTTAATTTCCATGTGTTTAGGGAGTTTTTGTAATTTCTTTTGCCATTGATTTCCAGTTTCATTGCACTATGGTCTGATAATATGCATGGGATAATTTCAATTCCTTTGCATTTACTTAAGCAGGTTTTATGAGCTAGTATGTGGTCTATTTTGGAGAACGTCCCATGTGCAGCTGAGAAAAATGTGTATTCTGATGTTGTGGGATGAAACACTCTGTAGACATCTACTAAGTCCATTTGTTCAAAAGTTTGGTTCAGGTCTACTATTTCATTATTGATTTTCTGTCCAGTTGATCTATCTTTTTGTGACAGTGGAGTATTGAGATCTCCCAATATAATTGTATTAGTGCTTATTTGATTTTTCATGTCCTTTAGTACTTGTTTTATATAGCTGGGTGCATTGGTATTTGACGCATATATATTTATGATCGTTATCTCTTCCTCTTGGATTGTTCCCTTTACAAGGATGTAATGACCGTCTTTATCTCTCTGAATCCTTCTTGGCTTGAAGTTCACTTTGTCTGCAAAAAGAATAGCTACCCCTGCTTTTTTCTGGGTTCCTGTGGCATGGAGTATTGTTTTCCATCCTTTGACTTTCAGTCTATGAATTTCTTTCTGAATTAAATGTGTTTCTTGTATACAGCATATTGTTGGATCTTGCTTCTTGATCCATTTCGCCAGTCTGTGCCTTTTGATTGGTGAATTGAGACCGTTAACATTGATGGTTAAAACTGATATGCATTGACTTGTCATGATATTTTCCTGTTGTTGGTTCCCACTCTTTGTTTTTCCGCTTTCCGGCTATTTAATTATTTGCCCTGCCTGGTGGATTCCTTCTGTTGGGGTTCCTATCTCTTTCTAGAATGTCCTTCAGAACGTTTTGGAGTGCTGGTTTGGTGGTCATAAATTTTCTCAGATGTTCTTTGTCATGAAAGTATTTTATTTCTCCATCAATTTTGAAAGATAGTTTTGCAGGGTACATCAATCTGGGCTGAAAATTATTTTCCTTTAGAGCTTGCAATACATCATTCCAAGCTCTTCTTGAATTGAGGGTTTGTGCTGAAAAGTCAGCTGTGATTCTGATGGGTTTTCCTTCATAGGTGATTTGTCTCTTCTCCCTAACAGCTTTTAAGATTCTGCCCTTCTGTTGAATTTCTGGGATCTTGACTATAATATGTCTGGCTGAAGTTTTTTTTTGATCATGTCTAGTTGGTGTTCTAAAAGCTTCACTTATAGGGGTGTCAAATTCCTTTTCTCTTCCAGGAAAGTTCTCCCTGATTATGTCTTTGAACAAGGTTTTAATGTCGTTGATGCTATCTCCTGCTTTTTCATTTATTCCAATTATTCTTAAGTTGTTTATCTTTGAGTCATCTAGCAGCTGCTGAATTGATTTTTCATGGTCCCTTGCTATTTTTAAGAATTTTTCCATTTCATGATCACTAATTGCAAGCCTGTCTTCTATATCTGAGATCCTGTCCTCGCATTGGCTTATTCTGCTACAAATACTTTCAATGGAATTTTTTATCTCTTGGATATCTGCTTGAATCTGCCTTATGGATTCCATTTCTTTCCTATGCTGAGCATTCATGGTTTCTATAGTTTTCTTAAGTTCATCTATTTTTTTGTCTGTATCAGCTATAGTGTCCTTAAGCATGGTCTTCATTGTAGACATTATCTCTGCAGTTATCTGTGAGATTATTTCTGTTTTAATTTTTTCCAGAACCTCATTCAGTTGCTTTGTTGTTACCACTTCAGATAGGCCAGGTGGGTGGCTTTCGGATTGTCCCACCTCGTTGCTCCCTAGGTTTGCCTTTGGTGAATTGGATGTGTGGGGTTGCATCTTGTTTAAGTGTCGTCTCATTTTTTCTTTCTTTAATTCCTGGGGTGATGTTTGCAAATTACCTATAGTAGGTTACTTTATTGCTAGTGTTTAAGATCTTTAGAAGATGACTACTTCTCTGCAGTATCTTCCCAGTGGAGCTTGCTTTTAGGTTTTGAGCTTTCTGCCAGATCCTACCTCTTCAATTCGTTGGGTATGCGAAGTTGCTACCTGTTTGGCCCAGTCCTTGATTCTTTGGTACTGTGCCACTGTATTTTCTGTGTCCCTTAGTCAATCTCAATCATGAAATATCAGGAAGGAAAGATGTTTAGAACAATTATTTCACATTTGGCTATAATGTTAACTAAAGCATCAAACACAGCCTAGAAAATGACAGACTGAGCTAACCAGTTATTTACCACTTTTAGCTGTATAGAGTTGCGGTTATATAACAAAATCTAAAACACACCAGAAAAATTATATGCAGTATACAAGTCCTATGTATGTCAATTTTTCCTTGAGGAGTTTAAATTTAAAATGAGTTAAGGAGGAAATAGAGTATTGGGAGAAGAGGAAGGAATTAGATGTAAGGTTAGAGGACCAAGAGGGATCCCACTAAAATTGGGACACTAGTGCAGAGGACAGGTGGTAAAAAGAAAAGGAAGGGATAAAAGGAAGAACAGATCACAACCACAATCACAAAGAAGTTAGAGGCGCTGTTTACACTCATATAAAAAACCAGAGAGAATAATGAAGGAAAGAGCAAATACACATACAGAAACAAAAACGAAGATAAAAACAATAAAACAGACAAAACAAAAATAAAACCCCACCAAAACAAAACAAAACAAAACAAAAACAAAAAAACCCTTCGCCAGAACAAAAAACAAATCAGTGAGAAAAAAAATAAATAAAAATAAAAATAAAAATAAAAATAAAAAAAATAAAAAGAATCAGTTCCAGGTGTTGACTCTGTTGTAGGCAGGTACCTTGTGACAGAGTAGTGTTCTGTGTAGGTCCGTCCCAGTAAGCCAGGAGCGCCCTCTGGCGGGCAGTGAGCAGAGGCGCGTACTTTCAGGCAGAGACCAGTCTAGCTCGCCTCCGCTCTCAGCGCCCTTTCACGATCCCTGGGCCTGAGAGGCTCAGCGTGCTGTCCGGAGTGCGGGTTCCCTGCACTGGTTCCCGCTGCTCTGGTTTTTCGCCACGCCCCCCACAATGGCGCCGGGCCAGTCGCCCTCTGGCGCGGGACAGGTGTGGCTGAGAGTCCAGTCCCGTTCGCCTGCTGACCTCAGCACACTTTCGTGGGCCTGAGAGGCCCCGTGCTGCCCTGTCCGGAGCACAAGTTCCCAGAGCAGTTTCCGAGCCGCTCTGAGTTTCGCCACACCCCCCACAATGGCGCCCGGCCGGTCGCTCTCTGGCGCGGGGCAGCTGTGGCTGAGAGACACTCACCGCCGGTCAGCGCCATTCTCTGCCGCTCCCCTGCCCCGCCGCTGTCTCAGGATCCTCCATGGGGGCTCCCTGGGTGCCAGCTGCCACCGTGTGTCCGTAGAATTGAGCCTCCGCGGCGCTGCAACTCCCGGGATAGTAGAAGGTGCGCGCGTGCGGTCTGCTCCTTCTTTCCTTCTTCTTTGTTGGAAGTCACCCGTCACTGGTGCCGGGGGTCCCAGATTGCGCTTCAGAACTTTTCTGGGTTTCGGGGAGGCATCTCCCCCCCTCCTGCGCTTTCCGGGTCGCTATATTCCCGTGTTCCAATGGTAACTTCCAGAGAGAGTTTCGCTGCCTGCTTCTTACTCATCCGCCATCTTGAGGTCCTCCAGCTCAGCAGACACCAGTGTGGTGAAGCAGAGGCCCCATCCCGGAGCACAGGCGTAGCTGCAGACGCGCGGCCCTCTGCTCTGCCACATAGGACCGCAGGCGCCCATCCCGAAGGGGCTCCCAAGCACCTAGAATTATTATTTTTAAGAGGACTAGTAACAAACATTTAAAATATTTCTATTCCTAGTCTGGCATGGCCGTGCACACCTTAATCCCAGCACTCTGGAAGCTAAGACAGGGGAATCACCATGGGTTTGAGGCCAGCCTGAGCTACAGAGCGAATTCAAACCCAGCCCAAATTACATCGTGAGTCTCTGTCTCAACAATCAAACAAAAAAACCTTTTACTTCTAATGGTAAAGACTGATAGATAAAACCTGCTACGAAAGCTCTTTGTAGTCCTCAAAACTTCTAGAAGTCTAAAGGAGAAACAAAATCAAATGTTTCAGATCCACAGTGAAAATACATCTTAAAATGTATATGTGGGAATTAAACATATATTTTCCTTTTTTATTTCTAATCCTTATGTTTGGTTCCCTATGCAAATCACGTTCCTCTATTGAGTGATTCTAATATGGCCAATTTTCTATATTATCACAATCGAGACAACTGCCTGTTGCATTTAGGTTGGTAAGAAGGTTGAATGTTTTAATTTTTGCTTTCATGATTTAACAGTGAAAGCACACACATGTTAAATTAAAAAGCATGGTCATTTTGAAGATCTAGGGTCCCTACTCAGCGCCTAACATTCCCACAGGGTTATTAGGCAGACAGTGATGGTGGTAATCCTGGGACCGGGATTTAGTTTCCAGCTCTGTTCCTAACTTTGATCAAATCACTTAAGCACACTGGGACTGAAAATTCTCATACTTACAATAAAGACATATATCTAAATTTTTTTCATATCTTTTCAGCAAATTTGAATTTCATGTAATTCTGATAAAGAAGTCACCCAAGAGATCAATCTAAAATGTATACCATTGAGCAATTAAAAAAGATTTCAAGGTACCTCAACCTTCATTCATAATCTTCATGTCTTGAGTGCCATGGAGACCACAATAAAAATTTGTAAAGTTGCCTACTTTATAGATTTTCTATAATTTCAAATAATTTTCCCATTGAAGAACACAGAGAATGTGTGTATTTTTGTAACACTACACAAGAGGTTTTAAATAACATCCATCTGTATCTATCTATACTTATATCTAAATATATCTCAAGATATAGATATATATGTGTGAAATCATTGCAATAATACCTTTGTATATTTATAATGGATTCTTCATGCTCACTTCTACAGCACAGATACTATAAGGGATTCTTGGAATAAGATGTTTTTTAATTGTTTTCCCAGAAATCTGAACAATTTTTTATTCCCACTAACTCGTAGTTCATTGCCTATTTCCTCAAATTTTCCTCAGTACCAGGTATGATCAAACTAAAAATATTTGCCAGACTTTTAGATTAAAAATGACATTGTGTACTATATTAATTTGATTTTATTTATGATTTTCTACTAAATAAAATTATGCTTTTTATACTTTTATTACCCATTTGAATTTTTCTTTTATTTACCCGTTAATGCCCATTTTCTTATCATTGCTACTCCTTTACTAAATGATTTATAGAAATTATTTTCTTTACCCTTTAATTTATAATATTTTCCTAATCTTGTGTTTCATTTTTTACTTTACTAAATACGTTTCCTGTTCAGGATGATGTTTTTAATTTTTATTTCATTTAATCTCTGCATTATCTATAGTATACCACTTTTACCTTGTTTAGCAACATCTTGAGCACCCTGAAGTGTTTTTGTAATTACCAAGTTTATTCCAGACATTTAATGACTGCATTTTTATGCTCAAATTTTGTTTTATTTATTTATTTTTGTGTGTGTGTGTGCATACCAGGGGTCGACCTAAGGGCCTTGTGCACCAGCAGGTGCCTGTGCCACTGAGTGATATCACTGGCCCTTTTTTCATATGTGGGTATCGGGAGTCGAACGCGGGACCTCATGCTTGCCAGGCAGGCGCTTATGCCGCTGAGCTATCTCACTGGCCCTGATGCTCAAATTTTGGAATCACCTAGAATTCATTCTGAGTAAGGAGTGAAATAAAGCTCCATTTATATATATTTTTTCCCAAATGGGTAGCCAGTTGTCCCGATACCCTTTATCGAATAATCTATCTTTCCTCCAATATTTTGAAAGACTATCTTTATCATATCCTAAGTTCCTACATTTTTCTCTATCTCTGACCTCCCACAATAGGGAGTAAAATGTGAAAGATAAGAAATTAAAGAAGAAAAGGAAAAGATTAAATGGAAAAATTAGTGGTTAAGATAGATCAGGAAAAAAGAATATAATTGGTAGAGGAAGACTAAAATCAGACCATCATTTTTTCAACCTGGTTCTAAGAGTTTCTCCTGCATTTGTTAACTAAGCCATAGAAATTAGAAAGTATTTGCAACCTGCTTATGAGACATTTATTCTAACTATAAATACTGTAGAATAGGTAGGTGAGTGCTATCTATAATCTTGTCTTAATGTGAGATTATTAGTAATTCTGAGGCATGGGAGAGCAGTACCTTTAGAAGACCTTGTACATCAAAGTATGCAATACAGAAAACAGTACTTCCTTGCTGGTACATGGAACATTTCAACATCAACATGAAAATTTCCATTCTGAATATTATGTTTTCATGGAAAGGAACTATTTTGAATTGTAGGTAAAGGAATAAAAATTTCTCTGTGTGTGGTAGATAGATGTGGCAACAAGTAAAATTAGAGATGCAACAGCACCATCTAACCCAAAAGCCTTTTGACTAATTGTTTTCCTCTTTGAAAAAAAAAAAGAGATTTCAGAATTAGAAGTGGCCAACATCCTCAGGAAGGCCTTTCTGAGGCTGAACTGCAGCTTCTAGGGCCCCAGTGACCATCATGGCTCTGCTTTGGGAGGGCACTGTTTTCCTGGGCTCTGTGAAGAACCCAGCACCTCGCTGGCATTGCAGCAACTAGAAACTCAAGGAGTGTCAGGCAAGGGCGTCCCCGGCAGGAACACTCCTTTCTTGTAGCACTAGTAAGGCTTCTCCGGTATCTATTTGTGGCAGCATGTGTAGAGAAGGGAAAACTAGAGGGAGAGAAGGAAGAGCACAAAGGGAGCTCAACAGCCCCACAGAAACACTGTGTGGTCACATGAAAAGCACACCCTTGTAGGATGGGAGGTGGGAAAAGACAACAAGGAACATCCAGGGCCTCCTATTCCCTGGGAGGAGGTTGCCAAGGATATAAACATGTGAAGTCACAGATACTTGGGGAAGGAATGCATGCCAGCCAAAGAATATTTTCATGTAAAATTTGTCTTCTTTAGCACTCTAAGAATCGATCTTACTTGGAATAAATAATGAAAATCTGCTAATTAAGGGCAAAGTACAAGAAATACACTCTTTGAAATTTAAAAATTAGAAACCATTAAGAATAATTGGCTATTTTAAAACCTTTCTGGTGGCACGTGATTATTGTTTTTTTTTATCATGTTTTTAACCTATACCACCAAAGTGTGACCACTTCCTAACATCATCACGACTGAAGCCCAGCCCTTCTAGTAATTATAAAACAGAAGTCTCTGGGTTAGAAATCTTCATCTTAGAGGTCCTGGGTAAAGTTCAGGGCCAACAGAACAGGCGTATGTTAGAAATCCAAGGTCAATATTGTTTGACTGAAGCAGAAAAGAACTAAGGAAATAAATGGGCTGACATCTATTTCTAATTTTTGTCCTAGATTCCCTGGTGAACTGATATCTATTTCTCATGACAGAGAAAGATGCCCTCACTTCGGCCAGTGAAGGGAATCCCCTGATGAACAGAGACTGAATTCTGATTCCCATAACAGTGTGGGGAGCCAAAATCCAGTGTGCCTTTTCTCACAGCAAGTACGATTTTTAAAACTTTTGAAAATATATCATTATCCCTAGGAAACTAGGAGGATTGATGCAATTTGAAGAGTTATTGAGGACCTACATCCCTAGAGAATATACTCTTAATATACGGTAGTTTTATAAGAATATTGATAAAATATTAGGTCATTAATAACATGTTTTTGAATTCTTTACAATTTTACAAAAAAAATCCTGTGTTAAATAATGTATATATTCATTGATATATAGGACAGATTTTAACACTTAAAATACTTGAAAAAACTGACCCTAAAAGAGGAGGGACATTTGAATAAGCCAGGTAAGGGATGAGTGGTAGTTTAAGCATAGCTGGCTGGCTGGAAATCAAGTTACTTTGTTCTTTATATAAAATCATGAGAAACAATGTGAATTACCCTCCTTACAAATGATGAATAAAGAAACCAAAGCAGCGTAACTCAGAAACTGCATCTGTACATTTTTCCTAGCCCAGTGGAATCATGATGATGGAATCAGCACAACGCAATCACAGTCACACAGAAGTTCTTAGAAACTTAAAAACATTTTAATTAAAAAGCCAAAAAACTACAAATGTGACTTCACTTATTGGGAGTGGTTGTTGGTTTCAGGGCTCCAAGAATGCTATGGTTTCCATGATTCTAAGTTATAGGGTGGGTGAAAAGCTGAAAACTTCTTTTCTATTCTAAAGCAACAGATTTGAGAAGTCCACATCCTGAACCAGATTGTAATGAAAATAAACTCTTAGAGGCAAATGTCCCCCAAGACAAGCATCCTGGAGAAGAAAACACAAGCTTAACATTTTAAGATTGCAGAAGGGTGATTGACTGACGAGCTGACTGACTGTGACACTCAGTGTAAATGTTAAGACAGGTGTATTATGCCAGAACTGTTATGATTGTTTCATTCTGGTGTCGCTGCTCATGTTCTGGTTGCAGAGTTCCATGGCTTGAGTGAGTGGTCTGGTCTTATCTTAGTTTTCTCAGAAGCATCTTTGTTTGTTTGGTTTTGTATTTTCTAGACTCGGTCATGCTATGCAGTTCAGTCTGGACTTGAACTCACTATATTCCCCAGGCTGTCCTCAAATTCATGGCAATTCTCCTGCCTCAGCCTCCCAAGAGCTGGGATTACAGGCCTGGACCACCATGCCTGGACCAAGCATCTTTATTTTTATAGAATAACCCTACAGTATCCAAGGTGTTTCAGAACACATGTGGCCCTCTGGCATGAACACGTATATTTTCGCCTGAAAATATTATATATATATATATATATATATATATATATATATATATATAATGACATTTTGGTCTCATATATGAAATATGTATATATGAAATTTTTTCCTTCAGAACAGATTTTGTTTCATGGTTGGCCATCTGGTTGCAATGGTGTCCACTGAGACTGATGCCTAAACTGGGTGGGGCCGCGTTCTGTCAATCTGCCTGAGTTGCAGTATAAGGTATGCAGCAGGCTTCCAGGTGATCAGTGCTGTAATCTTTCAGGTATCTTAGTAAATGCTTCTCTCCAGTTCTTTTCCATTGTTCCAGAAAGGTGTAAATAAGTATGGGCTGGATGAATCTGTGCCCCGGAGGGATGCCAATGTGGCCATTAGACTGATCTCGTACCTACTAAATACTACCGAGCACTGTGAGTTCTAGCAATGTCCGGCACCCTCCTGACAAAACACTGCAGTCATCAGTTCATGACAAGCCACTCGCTTTTGCTCTTGATGCCAAGAATGTAGCCAAGGACGATGGCCAATTTTACACATGCGATATGTTATCAAAAATTCTTTAGGTAAGTACAAAGCTGAGTTCATATATCTTCTGTTGTCACAGATAAAAGTTTATCTTTTAGCATATATAGCCCACAGTTTGTTTGTTTGTTTGTTTTTAATGTGGGTACCGGGAGTCGACCTCAGGACCTCACACTTGCCAGCAAGTGCTTGTGCCACTGAGCGATATCACAGGCCCTAGCCCATAGTTTTAATTCCTGAAAGACTACAAAAGAGTTTTGAAACTGGCAAAAAGACATTCCTTTCTTTATAATTTCCATTATATATGTTGAAACTAAGCCAACTATGGGGATGAATAAATATTAACTACAGATATATTTTGAGAGTGAGAGGATTGTTCACTTCCATGGTTAGGTTAATGACTTGATTTCCAGTATAAACCTAGGACATGTATACAGGCTCTAACCTTCTTCTTTCTTTCATGCTTATTCCTCCCCAGCTAAGTTTTTAATTCTTTACA